>OX439472.1:67187354-68424871 GCA_949320105.2 Crepidodera aurea | reverse complement strand
TGTGTGTGTGTGTGTGTGTGTGTGTGTGTGTGTGTGTGTGTGTGTGTGTGTGTGTGTGTGTGTGTGTGTGTGTGTGTGTGTGTGTGTGTGTGTGTGTGTGTGTGTGTGTGTGTGTGTGTGTGTGTGTGTGTGTGTGTGTGTGTGTGTGTGTGTGTGTGTGTGTGTGTGTGTGTGTGTGTGTGTGTGTGTGTGTGTGTGTGTGTGTGTGTGTGTGTGTGTGTGTGTGTGTGTGTGTGTGTGTGTGTGTGTGTGTGTGTGTGTGTGTGTGTGTGTGTGTGTGTGTGTGTGTGTGTGTGTGTGTGTGTGTGTGTGTGTGTGTGTGTGTGTGTGTGTGTGTGTGTGTGTGTGTGTGTGTGTGTGTGTGTGTGTGTGTGTGTGTGTGTGTGTGTGTGTGTGTGTGTGTGTGTGTGTGTGTGTGTGTGTGTGTGTGTGTGTGTGTGTGTGTGTGTGTGTGTGTGTGTGTGTGTGTGTGTGTGTGTGTGTGTGTGTGTGTGTGTGTGTGTGTGTGTGTGTGTGTGTGTGTGTGTGTGTGTGTGTGTGTGTGTGTGTGTGTGTGTGTGTGTGTGTGTGTGTGTGTGTGTGTGTGTGTGTGTGTGTGTGTGTGTGTGTGTGTGTGTGTGTGTGTGTGTGTGTGTGTGTGTGTGTGTGTGTGTGTGTGTGTGTGTGTGTGTGTGTGTGTGTGTGTGTGTGTGTGTGTGTGTGTGTGTGTGTGTGTGTGTGTGTGTGTGTGTGTGTGTGTGTGTGTGTGTGTGTGTGTGTGTGTGTGTGTGTGTGTGTGTGTGTGTGTGTGTGTGTGTGTGTGTGTGTGTGTGTGTGTGTGTGTGTGTGTGTGTGTGTGTGTGTGTGTGTGTGTGTGTGTGTGTGTGTGTGTGTGTGTGTGTGTGTGTGTGTGTGTGTGTGTGTGTGTGTGTGTGTGTGTGTGTGTGTGTGTGTGTGTGTGTGTGTGTGTGTGTGTGTGTGTGTGTGTGTGTGTGTGTGTGTGTGTGTGTGTGTGTGTGTGTGTGTGTGTGTGTGTGTGTGTGTGTGTGTGTGTGTGTGTGTGTGTGTGTGTGTGTGTGTGTGTGTGTGTGTGTGTGTGTGTGTGTGTGTGTGTGTGTGTGTGTGTGTGTGTGTGTGTGTGTGTGTGTGTGTGTGTGTGTGTGTGTGTGTGTGTGTGTGTGTGTGTGTGTGTGTGTGTGTGTGTGTGTGTGTGTGTGTGTGTGTGTGTGTGTGTGTGTGTGTGTGTGTGTGTGTGTGTGTGTGTGTGTGTGTGTGTGTGTGTGTGTGTGTGTGTGTGTGTGTGTGTGTGTGTGTGTGTGTGTGTGTGTGTGTGTGTGTGTGTGTGTGTGTGTGTGTGTGTGTGTGTGTGTGTGTGTGTGTGTGTGTGTGTGTGTGTGTGTGTGTGTGTGTGTGTGTGTGTGTGTGTGTGTGTGTGTGTGTGTGTGTGTGTGTGTGTGTGTGTGTGTGTGTGTGTGTGTGTGTGTGTGTGTGTGTGTGTGTGTGTGTGTGTGTGTGTGTGTGTGTGTGTGTGTGTGTGTGTGTGTGTGTGTGTGTGTGTGTGTGTGTGTGTGTGTGTGTGTGTGTGTGTGTGTGTGTGTGTGTGTGTGTGTGTGTGTGTGTGTGTGTGTGTGTGTGTGTGTGTGTGTGTGTGTGTGTGTGTGTGTGTGTGTGTGTGTGTGTGTGTGTGTGTGTGTGTGTGTGTGTGTGTGTGTGTGTGTGTGTGTGTGTGTGTGTGTGTGTGTGTGTGTGTGTGTGTGTGTGTGTGTGTGTGTGTGTGTGTGTGTGTGTGTGTGTGTGTGTGTGTGTGTGTGTGTGTGTGTGTGTGTGTGTGTGTGTGTGTGTGTGTGTGTGTGTGTGTGTGTGTGTGTGTGTGTGTGTGTGTGTGTGTGTGTGTGTGTGTGTGTGTGTGTGTGTGTGTGTGTGTGTGTGTGTGTGTGTGTGTGTGTGTGTGTGTGTGTGTGTGTGTGTGTGTGTGTGTGTGTGTGTGTGTGTGTGTGTGTGTGTGTGTGTGTGTGTGTGTGTGTGTGTGTGTGTGTGTGTGTGTGTGTGTGTGTGTGTGTGTGTGTGTGTGTGTGTGTGTGTGTGTGTGTGTGTGTGTGTGTGTGTGTGTGTGTGTGTGTGTGTGTGTGTGTGTGTGTGTGTGTGTGTGTGTGTGTGTGTGTGTGTGTGTGTGTGTGTGTGTGTGTGTGTGTGTGTGTGTGTGTGTGTGTGTGTGTGTGTGTGTGTGTGTGTGTGTGTGTGTGTGTGTGTGTGTGTGTGTGTGTGTGTGTGTGTGTGTGTGTGTGTGTGTGTGTGTGTGTGTGTGTGTGTGTGTGTGTGTGTGTGTGTATGTGTGTATGTGTGTATGTGTGTATGTGTGTATGTGTGTATGTGTGTATGTGTGTATGTGTGTATGTGTGTATGTGTGTATGTGTGTATGTGTGTATGTGTGTATGTGTGTATGTGTGTATGTGTGTATGTGTGTATGTGTGTATGTGTGTATGTGTGTATGTGTGTATGTGTGTATGTGTGTATGTGTGTATGTGTGTATGTGTGTATGTGTGTATGTGTGTATGTGTGTATGTGTGTATGTGTGTATGTGTGTATGTGTGTATGTGTGTATGTGTGTATGTGTGTATGTGTGTATGTGTGTATGTGTGTATGTGTGTATGTGTGTATGTGTGTATGTGTGTATGTGTGTATGTGTGTATGTGTGTATGTGTGTATGTGTGTATGTGTGTATGTGTGTATGTGTGTATGTGTGTATGTGTGTATGTGTGTATGTGTGTATGTGTGTATGTGTGTATGTGTGTATGTGTGTATGTGTGTATGTGTGTATGTGTGTATGTGTGTATGTGTGTATGTGTGTATGTGTGTATGTGTGTATGTGTGTATGTGTGTATGTGTGTATGTGTGTATGTGTGTATGTGTGTATGTGTGTATGTGTGTATGTGTGTATGTGTGTATGTGTGTATGTGTGTATGTGTGTATGTGTGTATGTGTGTATGTGTGTATGTGTGTATGTGTGTATGTGTGTATGTGTGTATGTGTGTATGTGTGTATGTGTGTATGTGTGTATGTGTGTATGTGTGTATGTGTGTATGTGTGTATGTGTGTATGTGTGTATGTGTGTATGTGTGTATGTGTGTATGTGTGTATGTGTGTATGTGTGTATGTGTGTATGTGTGTATGTGTGTATGTGTGTATGTGTGTATGTGTGTATGTGTGTATGTGTGTATGTGTGTATGTGTGTATGTGTGTATGTGTGTATGTGTGTATGTGTGTATGTGTGTATGTGTGTATGTGTGTATGTGTGTATGTGTGTATGTGTGTATGTGTGTATGTGTGTATGTGTGTATGTGTGTATGTGTGTATGTGTGTATGTGTGTATGTGTGTATGTGTGTATGTGTGTATGTGTGTATGTGTGTATGTGTGTATGTGTGTATGTGTGTATGTGTGTATGTGTGTATGTGTGTATGTGTGTATGTGTGTATGTGTGTATGTGTGTATGTGTGTATGTGTGTATGTGTGTATGTGTGTATGTGTGTATGTGTGTATGTGTGTATGTGTGTATGTGTGTATGTGTGTATGTGTGTATGTGTGTATGTGTGTATGTGTGTATGTGTGTATGTGTGTATGTGTGTATGTGTGTATGTGTGTATGTGTGTATGTGTGTATGTGTGTATGTGTGTATGTGTGTATGTGTGTATGTGTGTATGTGTGTATGTGTGTATGTGTGTATGTGTGTATGTGTGTATGTGTGTTGTGTGTGTGTGTGTGTGTGTGTGTGTGTTGTGTGTGTGTGTGTGTGTGTGTGTGTGTGTGTGTGTGTGTGTGTGTGTGTGTGTGTGTGTGTGTGTGTGTGTGTGTGTGTGTGTGTGTGTGTGTGTGTGTGTGTGTGTGTGTGTGTGTGTGTGTGTGTGTGTGTGTGTGTGTGTGTGTGTGTGTGTGTGTGTGTGTGTGTGTGTGTGTGTGTGTGTGTGTGTGTGTGTGTGTGTGTGTGTGTGTGTGTGTGTGTGTGTGTGTGTGTGTGTGTGTGTGTGTGTGTGTGTGTGTGTGTGTGTGTGTGTGTGTGTGTGTGTGTGTGTGTGTGTGTGTGTGTGTGTGTGTGTGTGTGTGTGTGTGTGTGTGTGTGTGTGTGTGTGTGTGTGTGTGTGTGTGTGTGTGTGTGTGTGTGTGTGTGTGTGTGTGTGTGTGTGTGTGTGTGTGTGTGTGTGTGTGTGTGTGTGTGTGTGTGTGTGTGTGTGTGTGTGTGTGTGTGTGTGTGTGTGTGTGTGTGTGTGTGTGTGTGTGTGTGTGTGTGTGTGTGTGTGTGTGTGTGTGTGTGTGTGTGTGTGTGTGTGTGTGTGTGTGTGTGTGTGTGTGTGTGTGTGTGTTGATTCTTTGTGTTTATGAATTTTCAAATTATGACTTCAGATTTGCACTGGCGAAAACTCGCCCCCGACAGGGTTTTATTTATTTATTATATTAGCGGCAAAACGTCTTTCCCCCCCCCCCCCGTTTTCGACGATGCTGAACATGTCGGTGGTGTTCAATATCACTTCCGACTTCCCACCAACCCTTCCACAGGTCAAAATTCAGCCCCGAAAGTGATGGGTATCCCTTTCAGAGATGAGTTTTGACCTGTGGAGGGGTTGTTGGGGGTCGGAAGTAATCTTCAACATTACCACCGTTGTCAGCATCTTCGAAAACGGGGGAAAAGACGTTTTTTTACAGGGAAATGATGCGCAGGTTAATTTTGGACATTGGATGAAAAGGGAATGGACGAAATGAGAATTCACCAAAAAATCTTCATTTTTGATAGCCCTACCTCAAAATTAGAAATACATTACTTCAGTTGAAATTGTCCATAACTATCGATAATATTGACTTTAATTAATTTCACGAATTATATAAAATAATATATACAAATTCTAAAAAAGTACACGTTCACTATATAAAAGAGTCACAAAGAACCAATACATTTAGAAACTATGACCGATGAAGACTTAATGAGTCAAAACACCTGTAAGAAGTTACCAAAAGAATCGGAAGATTTTTTTTTGTCTAGCTCTTTTCGGGCTAGAATAACTTTTGTTACATAACGCCATGGTTATTTTTTATATAAATTGGTTCTCAGCTAGTATTAAAAGTGCTGCTTTAAACATCCGTTAGGGTTACTAGTGTTACTACTTCTACAATCTTTTGTGGAAATGTTTAAATTGTTATTAGCTTTGTATTAGCACGAAAATCTTTCATTCAGGCTTCATAATGGATAGATTGGAGCACTTTTACCCTTTTTCATTTTATACTGACCGAACTAATACTAAATATTGGAACTAACTTCTTTCATCAATCTATAAATTTCAAAATACATGTAAAATTAATATTTATTTAATTAATGGTTGTCAAAATGGATTATTTTTAAGTCCTTTTAATTTCCAACTCATAAATTTCGAATGGAATAAAAAAGAAGCTTATTTTCAAGAAATATAAAAGTAGGTGATCGGTGGATAAGTGGAACACATATAAAAATTAATCGTATAAGTAAAAATACTGTGATAATTAGTCTTCGCATCGTCGGCGAAGACCGTTTTATTGGCAAAACATGCACCTTGCTGTTAATTTCTTTTAAATTATTGCGCCAGGGGCGCCACACTTTTTATTTGTTTTTTTTTAATCACATTTATTAGGGGTAATATTATGGAAGAGAAACAATGTATCTAATTTCATTTGATATTCGATTAAAAATAGTTATTAGCTATATTCTTATACTTCGCGACCCCCTACCCCCTGCTGATGAGCGCCCCTTCGACTCATTTTTATATTGGAGAAGTGAGCCCTGAGATAAACATCAATTCATATATACCTGGCATGACAATTGTCTTGCAGAATTTGGAAAATGAATTGTGTCATTATTTCTCGGCACAATAACATTCAGAAAATACTCGGAAAAGGTGGATCACAAATCCATTTTTAAATGCAGATACAGACGAGGCCAATTTGGAAACCAACCTAAAAGAAAATCTGTTGAAATTATCTGTTGATGGAATGTTAAACTTGGAATTCAAGTCATCACTTTGGATACCTTTTAGTTAAACAGAAAAACAGAATATCCATAATTAGTCACAGAAGCTTTGAAATGTTTGTTTCCATTTTCCAGCTTTTATTTGGGCGAGATGACGTTTTTGTCGATGGCTCAAATAAAATACAAAGAAATCGCCAAAATTTAGAAAATGATCTATTTCTCTTCGAATCAAGAATGGATCCGCGATGGGAAAAATTGGTCAGAAAGAAACAGTCGCGCAACCATCACATTAATGATTAATCAATGTAACAAGTGCTGTAAGTATCATATTACCATGAGTGCGTAACTGCTTTACAACACGTGTTACGTACTATACTTTATCTACGTCTCAACAAAAGTAACTATTTTTATTAATAAAATGTACGTTTCTAATTAATTTCATAGTAATGACAGATTTAAAAGTGTTATATATGTTGACTAAATCGATTTATTTGTGCTATATTTATTATAACACCTTTATTAATTAATAGCAATAATTATAATTTATTAACTGACTGACATTTATGTCAAACTTTTATGTAATGTGTATTGCCTAAATTGATTAAATTAGCATTATTATTATTAATGTTTTAAATAAAACTGCAGATAAATTAATGTATCTGATTATTGTAATCTCTTAATAAATATCCTAAGACAATAATTATATATTGACTTTTTGTATAAAAATCGCACGCGAATGTTTTCGGTCGCTTACTGGCAAGGGCGGATTTAGCTTTTTTTTATGGGAGGGGGTAAAACTTACCAAGTAGTCCAAGAAAGCTAGTAAATTTTTTTGTAATATCGAGCAGAAACTAGTAACTGATCAGATCGACTTAAATTTTTTTGCAAATTGCTAGTAAAGGTGTCCAGAAGTAGAAAACTTTCGTTAGTTGCGTTTTGAGTGTGGGCAGGTGGGGGTGTGAAAAAAAGAAAAAAAATTTCGTAATTGATAAATTACCTTTCTTAATGAATTAATGTTCCGTCCCGAGTTATAGTGCGCAGAAAATTACGATTTTCACTACAATATTCGTACATTTCTAAAAAAAATGTATTTTTTGCCCGTAACTTTTTTTGGCTGATAATATTAAATAATGTACAATAATCCATTTTAAAGCTTAAGATATCGCCGAAATATCAAACTTTTTCATTGGAATGACCGTTTTTTCAATATTTGACCCGAAAAAATGACATTGACGTTTATAAATGACGGTTATAAATGCAAAGATAAAAATGGTAATTATTCCGGAAGAACATTTGCTCAAAGCCTTGTCTCTTTAATTTTTTTTCAAAAATCAATACTTTTCACGGTATTGACCAAAAATTGAAAATGTCATAAAAAACAAAAATTTAGCTCAATTTTAACAGACCAAAACTTAGGGCTAAAAATTACTAGACAATACAGAAGAGGCGACTTTTTTCTGCATGCATAAATTAGAAATATATACATACATATATCCCTACTCAGTATAAAAAAAAATTGAAAAAAATTATTTCTCTCAAAAAACGATTTTAAAGTCATTGAGTTTGAAATTCGCGCGGAAACGCATTTTGCTCGGGTTTTGAATTCGTGACGTCATATTACCTCTGCCTCTTTAAATTTTAAATGTCACCTCCATCTGTGTTTATTTGTGTTTGTGTGTGGTTTGAGTCTTGTCGTTTCCTAATTGTTAGTAGTGTTTATGATTGTTTAGTTGTGGCTTCTAAATAGAAATTGGGGTAATTATCGTTAAAATGACCAGTGTTATTAAAAAAGGACCATATAAATACTGTCTAGTTCCTCAGTGTAAATCAACAAGTTTTAGAAATCCGGAAAAATATTTGTTTCTTTAACAACAGTTACTAACAAATCAAAACAAAAGCGTAAACAATGACTGGATGCCATCGGAAGAAAAGAAGAAGATTTAGCTGCAAGCACTACGGCTATGTCTGTGAAGATCATTTTATTGTAAGTTCATAATTATATCTTTTTACATGGTGTACTTTATATTACCTCAACTTTTTTTTTGTAGTTTTTATAAAATACAACTTAGGAGGAGGTAAATTATCACTTTATATTGTGATTTTGTGGAATAAATAGATAAAAAATCACTTTGTGCTCGTACAAAAGCCAATAGTATTGAAGAAACAAAAAACACAAAATTATTGTATCTAGTCTTCTTGACAAACTCAAAACAATATAATAAATAAAAATATGCCGAAACTAGTCGCCGCTTAATTTCAATTTGTTCAATAAAGCTGTACTGACTTTGAGAAGTTTTATTTCATAAAAGTAAGGTTAGCTTTTATAAAATGTCACTGTCACAACACAGTCACAAGTAAACAAAAGTAAATGACAACAGGTACTAGAACGTCACAGCCGATTCGGAAATATTCGGGTAGTGGTCAGATTATTCAAATTTAATTGACTTTTAATTCGAAAATTAAACGTAAATAGTTATTTTTTAAATATTCCTGGTAAATTGTGGACCATCTATTAGCATAATTTATATTATAAGATGGTTATTAGAATATCTCACAGGCGCCTCTAGTGTATTGTAAAAACATATGTTACGACGTGCTGCCATCTATGATTAGAAGAGAGTATTGACAATTACTAAAAGCAAAAAATTCCCGGTGTATTGGGGTTGCATACACAATTTGCATTGTGTGTTGCAAAGCTTTTATTTGACTGATTCTAGTCAAAATGTCACTCTCTTCTTTCGTATCCCTTTCAGAGATTAATACAAAGTTAGAAAACGAGTAAGGAATTTAATATATCAGATTCGACATCCTAAGACCGGTTTCTGCATTTCGGCTTCGTCAGTTAGGCTTTTCGAATCCAATGAATAAAATTCCAAACTCGTACAAGTCAATAGCTATATCCGCTATAAGATAAAATTTTTAGATGTGCTGCCGTCTATGATTAGAAAAGAGTATTGACAATTACTAAAAGCAAAAAATTCCCGGTGTATTGGGGTTGCATACACAATTTGCATTGTGTGTTGCAAAGCTTTTATTTGACTGATTCTAGTCAAAATGTTACTCTCTTCTTTCGTATCCCTTTCAGAGATTAATACAAATCAATACGAATCTGATAAATTAAATTTCTTACTCGTTTTCTAACTTTGTATTAATCTCTGAAAGGGATACGAAAGAGGATAGTGACATTTTGACTAGAATCAGTCAAATAAAAGCTTTGCAACACACAATGCAAATTGTGTATGCAACCCCAATACACCGGGAATTTTTTGCTTTTAGTAATTGTCAATACTCTCTTCTAATCATAGATGGCAGCACATCTAAAAATTTTATCTTATAGCGGATATAGCTATTGACTTGTATGAGTTTGGAATTTTATTTATTGGATTCGAAAAGCCTAACTGACGAAGCCGACTTTCTGCAAAAGGATTTTTTTGTCAAATACCACAGTCTAGATAAAAAATTGAAAAAAAATTATTTTGTCCATAACCTTTTTTGGTCTTAAAACGCCACTATCGAAAGTTTTCTACTTCTGAACTAAACACCTTTCCTAACAATTTGCAAAAAATTTCAAGTCGATCTGTTTAAAAAAAAACTTTATTAATACTAAATTATAATCACAAGGAGACTAGGAAAGTACTTAGAAATGGTTAAAACAAAAAAAAAACACTTTTAAACTGCTACCCGTACCCCCCCGTAAATCCTTTCTTGCTTACTGGTGTTTTTGACAGTACAATATTTGACATTTACAGTGCAAGGCGTAGATAAAATAATAAATAACATATTTTGAACTTCAGTAGTTTTATTTTGAAAGTAACTGTGACTGGCGATGGCGACCTCCTTATAAATACTTCAGGTTGAAAAACACTGGTCTAAGGTATTCAATAATTATTAGAACATATTTACAGATGCTTCTAAAAGTAATGGTCAGTGGGTTGTTTGTGTATTTTATGATGATGATAATATCAAGTTACAAACAAAGTGAATGAGGGTCCTGAAAAGAGCCATAAAATATCCAGTTCCAGATATAAAGGAATCATTTCCTGTTTATTGTTACTATTGACGCTCAGCAATAATTTATTATTTAAGTTGAAAACTATCGTCGACCACTCAACCAAAACACAATTTTAACATACTCTACGCGCGTTTCGCCAACTATGTTAACATCATCAGGAGTTGATGATAGACTAAACAATTAACTATTTCTAACAGCTATTTATACTAAATGACTAACCCCCTCCCGCCGGCGATGCTGGGCACCGTCATCCCCGGTTACCTAATCAGCAAAGGGTGACTAATCAGCCAAGGATGACTAACCCGCCCGTACCTAATGGATTAAACTAAAAAGCGGACTAAGAGGAATTGGTCCTTCGTCTCAGATTAAACTAGTTTTACATTTACCTATTTCTAGACTTTCAAATGCGTCCAACAATTTATTATTGGATACATTTTTAAGTAATTTTACATTGTCTATACTTATTCTATGATTTTGATTAAAAGCATGTTCGGCTATACTAGATTTTTCCGTATATTTTAAGTGAGCCATGTGCTCTTTAAATCTGACCTGTACAGAGCGTCTAGTCTGCCCAACATACTTTCTATCGCAATCCCCACAACTATTTTCGTAAATACCACTTTTTTTCAAAATATCTACCGTTTAGCCACAATGGACCGTGACTCACCTTGTATATGAGAACATCATACAAAAGTACATAATAATATAATCTAAGTTTGAATAAAAAAAAGTAAGTACGCCCTTGATTTCGTTAATTCTTGGAATGATATACTTGTATTTTGTTAATGATACCGAACGCAACGAAACGCAACCAGCCAATGGAAAAAGTAAAGCCTTTTTAAATTTAAAGCGAGAGCGAAAATACTGCACATGATTGCAAATTAAATTGGGTTACTTTAATATTAATGAATGTTTAATATCTGTGAATCATCACGAATCTTATGATACGAAGAGGATTCATCAGCAGACAAGCAAATACATTATCATAAATGTTATTAATAACTTACTTGCTTTTACCATGTCGCATTACGTTGAGAAAAAGACTTGTCAGATTATTTTAACCACCGGTTTTGTTGTATTTTTTTTCCAAATACTTTATTAAAAATATGATTTGTCAGGAAGAGCATGGAGAGAAATTTGTTTTTAGTTATTTACAATATTTGGGGTTATTTGCAAGGATCCCCTGAATCTGTTTTTATATAAAGACCACAATTTTAGTTCAAAGCTAGGGTTCCTTATAGTTCAAAGCTCCGAAAAATTTGAAAAATTATTTCTAAAAAGCGAATTAAAAAGTGAAATATATATTGATTCAAACTTAACCTGAATATGATGGCTAAATGAGCCCCCGGTGTACCTGGAGGTCATGCAGGACGGCGCCAGGAACGTTATCACCTGGCGTTCCCTGTAAACTCATTAAAAATCGATAGAATCTCTTTATCCGCTGGTTTTTCGAGTCGCTCGTCCCAATTCTGACATCGAAATCGTCCTCCGGAGGACCTGGTGCACGCTACCTAGTTAAACACATGGAGTTTTACTGAAATCACTTGTCAATTCGATCGAAACACCTCACACGGGGGTTTTTCTGGTCTCTCGTCCCAGATCTGACATCGACATCGACCTCCGGAGGACCTGGTGCACGCGACCTGGCTAAAAACGCCATCCTGGAGACTTTTACTGAAATTTTGTTGTCAAATTGTCTATCAGTGCTTTAATGAATGCTAGTTAATTTATTATTAATAAAGCAAGTTCTCCATAATATTTCAGTAAAACTCCAGGAGATGAAGTTTTTAGCCAGGTTGCGTGTACCAGGTTCTCCAGAGGTCGATGTCGATGTCAGATCTAAGACGAGCGACCCGAAAAACCTCCAGGTGAGGTGTTTCGATCGATTTGGTAAGTAATTTCAGTAAAACTCCAGGAGATCACGTTTTTAGCGAAGTTGCAGGCATCAGGTCCTCCGGAGGTCGATGTCAATGTCAGATCTGGGACGAGCGACCCGAAAAACCTCCGAGTGAGGTGTTTTGATCGATTTGGTAAGTAATTTCAGTAAAACTCCAGGAGATCACATTTTTAGCGAGGTCGCAGGCACCAGGACCTCCGGAGGTCGATGTCGATGTCAGATCTGGGACGGGATACCTGAAAAACCCCAGTGTGAGGTGTTTCGATCGATTTGACAAGTGGTTTCAGTAAAACTCCATGTGTTTAACCAGGTAGCGTGCACCAGGTCCTCCGGATGACCATTTCGATGTCAGAATTTGGAGGAGCGACCCTAAAAACCCCCGGGTAAAGAGATTTGATAGATTTTTGATGAATTGACAGGGAACAACTCCGGGTGATGACGTTCCTGACATCGTCCTGACCTCCAGGTACACCGGGGGATTATTTGGCCATCATATTCAGGTTAAGCAACCCAAAACACCTCCTGGTGTTGAAATTCGTATGGTTCTGATGGTTTCTGCGCAAGATATGAATTTTTTCTTCAACACTTGGAAAAAGAATGCACTTCTTGATGCAGCGGTGCAATTTCAAAAAAGTACATGATCAAAATATGGCACAAAATTTCTAGACGAGCTAATAAGGCGAATGCAAAAAACCCCATCTCAATCCGACTTACTACTCCAAAATTCCACATTTTGGGCTATGTTTGAGGTAAATTTTCTCGACTAGCAGTGTTCTGTCTCAAAACTTCCATGAGACTGCTGTGCAAACATTTTTGAACCGAACTAGAAAAAAAATTGAAGGTATGGAAGAAAAAGTCCTTTTTAACTCACAAGTTATTTCTTGAAGGTGCGACCGGTTTCGGCGATCAAATCGCCATCATCAGGCCCTGCGTGGAAAAATTATGGAGTTAAAAAACAAATTTGTTAAGTTACATGATTTTAAGGAATTTATTTTTATTTTTAATTTATAATTTAATTTAATTTTATTTCAAAAAAGCAAAACTCACTATAACTTTTCCACGCAGGAATTACCACAGGAAAAACACCAACAACATGTCAGCACATAAATCAAAATAAGGAATGAATTGTACGGGTCCCAATATATAAATGTAATTTATAAAAATTTAAAATATTGTTATAAAATTTTAAAGCATTTTTAAAAACCAATCATAAGGACATTTACATACAAATTAAAAATTAAACTAACAAAGAGACATTTTAAAAATTAGCTGGTTAAACAAAGGAATAAATTTTATCTCTATCAACAAAGTTTTTATACAAGTATGACGTCTCACTTGTATAAAAACCATACCTTCAATAATTATTACTCACATATGGCTAACCCTACTTTAAATAGAAAAAAAATTGCTGCAGATTCAACGTTTATATAATTTTTGTACATGAGATATCCTCATGATTTTCTCCACACTGGTTATCATGATGATCCCATTTTTTGTTCCCAGTCACAATTCAATGCAGAAATCCCTTTCCTCTTTGCCTTTCAAGCAAGCGCAATAAACGCCATTCAACTTTTGTCGGTTTCAAATCATACGTTACCCCATTTCCTTGCTTTTGGATCATTCCCATATCTTTCCAAAATGAATTTTCCACTTTTCTCAAATGTTGTCTGAAACTGCCTTCAAAAACAAATTTCGCATATCAGGTAATTTAAATGTTGTATTGTTTTGAGAAATATAATCCTTTGATTGTGACCAGATTGTTCAATGGGATTTAACTCTGCATGGTAAGGAGGCAATCTGAGAATTTCAATTTCTTTTTCTCGGGCCATCGCAGCTATAATATATTTGTTGAATTTGTTTTTATGTTGCTTTGCTATTACGAGTAATTGTGCCTTCAAGGATTCAGGAGGACTGATAATATTTTTAGAATGAAGCCATTTTGAAATATATATTAATACAAAATTCCGAATCAATTAAAATACATACGATACGGCTATGAATAAAGTCTGACTTATCTGTCAAAAGAAGAGGTCTTTTATTAGGCCGATCAAATGTATTAAAATTTTCATTTTAACTACAAATAATCATTGAAAGATGAGGTAAAAGTAAAATTTCTACCTCTTAAACCTGTACTACTTCTACAAATTAAATTACTGCACTCCTTTCTTCTCTAAACTATAAATAACTACAATTATTATTTTTTTTTAAAACCGGCCAGAAATTAGTACTTTCCGGTTTATTTTTAGGTCAGAAAATCTCATTTTGTCGGACCGAGCCAGAAAATTATTGTGATAGTCCGGTAAAAGCTTTTACCGGACTCATTTTTATTTACTTTCCGGCCTATCTTTAATGAAAAAAATAATAATATAGTTAGTCTAAGATAGCGGTCAATTGGTTTCTATAGTAACCGAGTTTTGTATTATTTAAAACTATAAAATAACTTGACATATTTTGACGTTTAGTTAAAATCGTGACATTTGATTGTGAATTAATGGAAGATGAAATTATACCAGAAGAAATTGTTAAGGCGGTCACCCAAGCAACGTTTGATTTATTATTAAATTAGTTAATAAAGAGTTCTTGTTATAAAAATGTAGACTGAATAATATGATGTTTATAGTACAACACTGCACGTTTTAAAAAAAATATTGTACGTAATACGTCCCAAAAGTGCTTTTACTGGACTCGCAGGCTTGCAATTTGTCCACTCGTCCAGTAAAAGACCACTTTCGGGACTTGTTACGTAAATTACTATTACTGTTATGCTTTTCCTAAAAAAAACAGGAGACAAAAAGTTGAACGGTAAAAAAATTCTGAAGATAACTTGCTCATCTCTGACAAATATACATATATTTATGATTCTATAAAATTTTCTGGGTTTAAATGGTATATGTTAATTGATCGTTCATTTTATTTTGAAATAAATACATTTCTGAAGAGCAGAAAAAGGACCAAACTAACTGAACTTCCAATAATATATTAATTTAGATCAAATATTATTTTTTGAGTATGAAATAAAAGAACTATAGTTTGTTTTTATATTAAATTAACATTACCATACTTAAAAGTCTCTAAAATGCATCACGAAGCAGAAAAAAAAAGATTTATTACTATTAAAATATAGTTAGCAACAATAGTAATAGTAATAACGCAATTAAAGTAACTTTCACGAATGCATCCACAGTAGGTATATATTTCTATTAAGTTAAAGTTACAACTAAGAATAAAACGTAGTGAAATTAATAAATCGTATACAATTAAGCAAAATTTTAGCATACCTAAATAAGCGAAAGTAGCGATAAATGGAATAATTTAATAATTTTAGTGCCGCATCGCATAGAAAAAGTGCCTTGGTTAAATGATATACCATTAACTAAATTAAATAGAGTATTAAAATAGTTGTATTCTCTATGCCAGTTCTGCTTTCGTACAAGTTTTTTTGTTAACCAAAATGCCAATAGCGTTGGAAAGTATTTAGAGTGACCTACAAAAACCCGGACATTAATTCTGTTATGTTGTTTCTCTATTACTCAAAATCACTTCTTCTGTGGAACTCTGGACGTTTACTTGTAGTTCTGGAGGTTGCCAGATCTTATTTAAACAAGTGGACTGTATATTTGTACCTGGTCACTCAATAATTTCGTAGTATGACATGTTTTGACTAACCTTCAAATGATACCTATCAAAATTTCATGACAGTCTGACGTTTGGTTGACGAGTTGATTAAGCTTTGCTTTTTAGTGGGCAAAAATACCGAAACAAAGGCTTAGTAGAGAGAAACACATTGATGCGTTGCGTCGTCGCACAGTGGGCTGGATGCCAAAAAAGCGACATTTTCGACATTTATGCCATACTAAAACCGGTTTGTATCCTTCAGATATTCAGCTGACGACAGACTGAACTTAACTTTTTTTAAGGGAGGTTCGAAGTGATTTCGTGCTCCAAAATATTCGTCTCGCGGCAAGTGATAAATTGTCTGTTCCACGCTGCCGATTTCAAAACGGTTTGTTGAAGGTATCTAGATCACTTCCATGTAAAGAAATTATTCGAAATGTTCTATATTGTATGTTTAGAAGAGTGTTAAGTGTGTACATTCCAAAGACGCGTGTGAATGTCTTAACCTAAAATAAAGTATGAAAATAGTTATGACCCAAGGAGATCTCAGAATTTTGTACAGTGTAGAGTGTTCCAAATGTTATTAAGATTCAAAATCAATAAAAACTTCCTGCGCAAAGCTGCGAACCTGGTTTGGGGAACTAATAGTTGCATGTCCTGTACCTGGTGGTCTTTTTGTAATGACTTTTGTAGTGATGTAACGGATGTTGAGAGGAGTGCAATAATTGCGCCATGAAAGACATTTTCAATCGACATGGCAGGGTAAAGGGCAGGAAGTATCCGAAAAAAGAAGAAGTTTGTCACCAGAAGCCTTGCAACTGTTGCTTTCTTCTGAGAATTCTCGCGATAAGTATGGTTTAAATGAATCAATGGGAAGGTCTGCTGACGATTTCACAACTTCTGAAAATGATGGAGGTTTGCTTTGAAAAATATTGTGCATACATTGTATGTATTCTCATTTTATAAAGTAATTAAATTCGTATTTAATGCATTATACGTATTTTTTTTCAGGATTATCACCAATTTTCCCTTCAGTTTAAATCAACCATTTTTGTTTTTCTAGATTCTCATTCAAAATTTGGATTTAAAATTTTGACTTGTGAGTAGTGTAAATACGCCATTTTGTTTTTTCGCAAATTAAATTCCAAATTTGAAATTAGCGAGTTACAACACGTAAATTTACTGGATCCCACCAAAATCGTATGCATTTTATTGAAACAACTAGTCATTTCCGGTCCGCCATTTTGTTTTTTCGAAAATTAAATTCCAAATTTGAAATCAGCGAGTTCAAAAACATAAATTAACCTAATCCTACCAAAATCGTATGTATTTTACTGAAACAACTAGTCACTTCCGATTGAAAGCATTTTAAAGAGGAAACTTTAGGCTTTCTTAGGAAGCCATTAGTTTTCATTTATTTTGTTTTCTTATAGAACATTTGACCGGAGTTATAAATTCTAAAATTCTCACTCATTTTTATAAAACTGAAGATATTAGGGACATAACAGCAAAAAATGCTTGTATATTTATCATCATTATACTTTTACTTTTGATGTAAAAATAATTAAGATACTGATCATTGTCTCTGTTTAATAAACTTTTTTTTACAGCATTCATTCGACGCCATTTTTATTTTCAGAATAAATAGTGTTTATCTATTTATATAAATCAATTTATGAATTATTACACATAATAAAGTATATTCTTAACTTTATTTAAAAAAATTAATTTCTGATTTATACAGGGTGGTCCTTAAGTAATTGTAGATAGATTCCTCACTTTAAAATATTACGATTTGAACCAACTTGCTCTAATAAAATATCGATAATAAGAGTATACAGGGTGATAAAGGTTAAATTTTAAGATTTATTTTTTGCAATAACTTTAGCATTTTTGGATATGTATTCATACAAATTTGAAACTGGCATTTTTGGGCACGATAATTAAATGCTATTGAGTGATGTGTGCGATGACATTTACTGGTGTCAAGATCCATGCCGTTATGTGAGCACCATGTAGACAAGTTAGTAAGTTCTAATTGCAACAATGAAGCATCTGCATAATTGTTAATAATTTTAAAACATTTTAGGTCATCAGCAAATAGAAGGGCACAGCTGGCATGGAAACAGTAGGTAATATCATTGATAAAGAGATTAAAAAGCAGTGGACCCAAGTGGGACCCCTGGGGTACACCAGAAGTAGCTGAAAATGTATGAGAATAGAAATGATTTACTCGCAATTGTTGGGTTCTGCCACATAGGTGTAGCTTTTAAACCACTGCAGCATGGAACCACTTATGCCATACAAACGGAGTTTATGGACCGAAAGCTCATGGTTGACTCTGTCAAAGGCCTTGGAAAAGTCAGTGTAAATTGAATCAACTTGGCGTCCCTTTTCCAAGGCTTCAGACAGAAAATCAACAACAAGTTAGAAGACTCAATTCTGCAGATTTGCCCGAAGTGAAACCAAATTGCTGAGAGTTAAGGATTCCAGAACAGTCATAGGTGAGAAACTCAGTAATAATGCTTTCGAAAACTTTTGGAATAGTGTTAAGGATGGAGGGGTAGTTTTTGATGTCAGATTTGTTGCCAGATTCATATATTGGTGTGACGTAGGAAAATTTCCAAATATCAGGAAAATGACCTGTGTTTAGGGATTTATTGAAAATATGAAAAAGTGGTCGCGAGAGAATAAAACTGAATTTTTTAAGAAGAACAGGCGAGATACCGTCTTGGCCAAGTCCTTTATTGACGTCTAAAAATGAAAGTTTTTCATAAATTTTTGAAATGTGGATGTGGTAAGAAGATATATTCAATTTAGATTAGATGTGGTTGACGTTGCAGTTTAAGCATAGGTTAGTTTACACAGAAGAAAAGTGATTTGCACAGATGTGGCCTAACTAGCGCCCTCTACAAATTACGTCGAAGTAGGTACCAGATTCTGATTTATCGTGCCCAAGAACCCCCAGTTCCAAATTTTTATGAATACATATCCAAAAATGCTAAAGTTATTGCAAAAAATAAATCTTAAAATGTAACCTTTATCACCCTGTATACTCCTTATTATCAATATTTTATTAGAGCAAGTTGGTTCATATCGTAATATTTTAAAGAGAGGAATCTACCATACTTCTATGCACAATTACTTAAGGACCACCCAGTATAAACATTATTTTGCAAATAAAAATGGCGTCGAATGAATGCTGTAAAAAAAATGATAATTTTAAAACATAAGTTTTATTAAACAGAGGCAATGTTCATTATTTTAATTATTTTTCTTTGCGTACATTTTAGGCAAATATAATTTAGTTTTTTCCCGAACGCCTCGCTTGAATATTTGTATTCAGCGCGTAGAGTTTTCGAATTCGCTTTCTTATTTATAATAATTTTTTATAGTAATGCAATTTTTTTTAAATAACTTATAATATAATTTTTAGTAAAATTTTCCGCTCGTTCACGTGGTGCTATTAGTTTTTCGACATTATTTTTATTTTTCGAGATATAATGAAAAAACAAAATTGTCGATTTTGTTTTAGAAATTGTGAACTTAGAGCAACAAAGATTTTTTTATTGTTTTATACACCCTTTAAAGTATCTAAGTGCCTAGTTTCAGCGATATCACATTTTATGAGAGTTCCACGTTTCTGGCAACTGGGTTATAAATAAAAATAAAAATGATATGTAAGACTAGGTACAAGTAATTATATTGCATACTGGCATATCGGTTAGACGTCTAATTTACTAGTAGCGAGCAACAATAACAATAAAATATCAAATAAAACACGAATCAAAGCTGGTTTAGCTTATTGTTAATTAGTGATTTTGTTATTTGTATAAACAGTTATCACGATATGCCGGATTATTTTCATTCCTTTTTATTTTATTGGAACAATAATTAAACCGAGCGAAATAAAATATAAATTTCATTATTTTACGATCTATTTAGACTTAATTACTCGTTATTACTCGTAGCATTCATAATTTCAGTGATTTTTTATGTGTAAATAGAGAGATATCATATATATTAAATTTCTTTTTGGGCAAAATATATCTTCCCCCTCGTTTTCGAGGATGCTGAATGCGATGGCGGTATCCAAAATTATTTTCGGATTGAGCCCACCCCTCAAACGGCCAAAAACCTCCCCCAAACTGCGGGAATCGCGGATTCCGTGTCTTCCACCGGCAAAATATATCTTCCCCCTCCCGTTTTCGAGAATGCTGAACTCGACAGCGGTATTTATTTTCGACTTAGTCCCACCCCCAAAACGGCTAAAACTCACCCTCTAGAGGGTGAAAAATTTTGGCGGTTTTTCATGTTTGCTTAAAAAAAAATTTCACCCTGTGGAGGATGGTTGTTGGAGTTTTGGGGGATGTGGCCAAGTCGGTGTATAGATGTAATATCGCCATTGTGCTCAGTATCCTCTAAAACGGCAGATGACGGGGTTTTTCGTGTTTATAAAAAAAAATCGTCCTGTAGAGTGTGATTTTTGACCGTTTGGGAGGTGGGACTAAGTCGAAAATAACTTTAGATACCGCCATCGTGTTCAATATCCTCGAAAATGGAGGGTATGGAATATTTTACCGATGTAACATGCGGAATGTGCGATTCCCCCATTTTGGGGGGTGGTTTTTGGGCGTTTGGGTCAACTCCAAAACAATTTTAACCACCGCCATCGTGTTCAGCATCCTTGAAAACGGGGGGGATTAGTGGTTCCGCCATTTCATAAAAGTGTTTAGATAATTTTCTTTGGATTTCTTCGGCAGCAAATTTAATGTAGCAACGTTTGCCTTTTCTATGATTTCTTCTGGAGTACATATTTCAAACTCTGAATCTTCACTATCCATAATAATAATAATAATAATAATATTAATAATAACAGGAACAACTACTAAATTAAAACAAATCGAATTATTGATACTATAAACAAATCTGTTAACGTCAAATCGGTTACAGTTCATGTGTTTTCAAAGTCAAAGGTGACTTGATAGTGCACCAATCAACTGTATTAGCTTATGAAAGGTGTGAAATAAAGTTAACGTTATGACACTTTTTTAACGCTTTTGTACTTTTTTCACTCTGGCCATAAACAGCCGTTTTAAGAGCTACAAACCGGTAAAATACAAGGTACTTTAAAAATAGGGCGTAGAAAATAGTATATTATTCAACGAGCGTATAATAGCCATTATATGCGAGTAGAATACTATACTTTGTCCACGACTGTCAAATAAATTTAACCAGATTTAGGTATCACTTTATTTTTTTATGAAAATATTGAAGCAATTAAACATCTACTATATTAACTAAATACTAAATATACTTAAGTAAACTAATTATAATTAAATCAGTCTTATTTATTAATATTTATGTTGGCATTTGCACATTGGTGTAAATTGATGGTGGGAACTGAATTCATATCAACATTAATCTGTTTTTTTGCAGTTGTCCTCTGCAAAAAGGATTCGCATGCAGATACATACAATTTTTTAGATTTTTCAGGCAACAAATTTAATGCCACCAGTTTTGCTTCTTCTTCAATGTTATTATTTTGAGATATTTTTATTGTTTAACTAAAGATTTTTTCAAACAAGTAATACTTACACTTTTAAATATATTCTGTAATCTAATATCTCATGGCATGATAAGATTTTTCATAATATTCAAAGAGGAAGTAATTTGTGTTGCTTATATAAACCTTTACTACTTATTAAATATTTCAAGGTGTAAAAAACTCATTTTCTAAATGTAATTTAGCATTTCATGATATGGGAATTAGAGTATAATGTGTTGCCTATCTATTATAACCTTTTGTCACGGGGGATCTATAAATTTTCTGCACTTTTGTTGTTACTTTTTAAATTGGGTATTACTTTTAAATATTTATTTTAAATATGTAATGAAAACTGTTAGACTTACATATTATTACCTAGAAATTTTTTTATTTAATTTAAGTTTAAATATGCTGAGCTGTCATTGACGTCACCCAGTGAATAATGACTCTATATTCACTGGGTGACGTCATACAGTGAATAATAGGTATTATTATACTTAAGGAAGTACAAATATAATGAATGTTTTATAGAACAGTCGTGGACAAAATGAGTTATGAATTTCCTTAAATACTAAATAAATTGTAGAGCATAAAGCTTCTCTATAATTTTGTAAAAGATTTGTGTCATCCCGTATCTAGTCTAAAAACGTAATGGTGAGTTGATTTGTTAAACAAAATTGTATTGAATTATTTTAACAACATTTTTTTCAAATAGGTATAGTATACATTTAAACAAATATTTTTTTTTATAAATATAGCTTTTAAAGTATAAAAAGCACTAACAAAAAATTGTGATACAGTTTCTCATAAACACGTATAGTGCATACTCGTCTCGACCATGCACACGTATAAAGCGGAAAAGTAAAAAAGAGTAACAATGGTTAATTAAAATATAAAATACGCCAGTTATCGGAGGGTACGTCAGTTGCCCATCGACCTTGAGAGACGGAAGAAAAAGAAAATAGCATACCGCACGAGCTCTTCTTCAGGTAGTGTCATTGAAGAAGAGGGTGTCTGGAGGAGAGAGTTTCCATTGACCCAGTTTCCTTGTCGTTGTCTAGCTCGTCTTCAGCCGATTGTTGGATGCCGGTCTCAGTATCAGATGTGTGCCGTTCTCTTCCACCATAGGAGGCCGGTAAACACACTATACAACCACTAGTCAGCAATCAGTAGCCGATTGTTAGTCGCGTCTTAAGACCACGAAGAAATCTTCCGATTTAACTGAATTGGACGGCCGTGCGGGGTACAGCTTCCAGCGCGTGTTGCTTTTTTCACGAGACGTTTTAAGATATTTAAAATCGACGCGATATGCGTCGATTTTAATTCTGTGAATTTAAGTTTTTTTTATAGACCTCCTAAAGATTAAAATTAAGGGTGGTAACTATAGTTATTAGTTAAAATTTTAGTGACTTAGTGGTTCGTTAGGAGTGTAAAGGAATAAAAAAAGTAAGTATGTACTTAGTGTATATTTTTATTGTTTTAAACTATAAACCTGGCATTCTATTCAATGCACATTGAAACCCAGAATATTAAATCTTGGTAAAATGCTTTCAAAAAATAAAAATGGATTATCTTTCAAATACAGTCCAGAAGATAAAAATCTAGTAATTTAATTTCAACTTTAGAAGTTAAAACTTACCTGACTAGCTTACCAGCAAATTCAAACGTAATCCCTCTAAAATATTTGCGTCCAAAAAGGGAGCAAACTTCTCGGCAGGCTACTCTGTTAATAACAAAATAAAGATTTTAAATTTAAAAGTAACACAAAAACTAACTAGTGATAGACCAGGGCCAATCATTTTTTAAACAAAAAAAATTCTTAGCAGTATGTGGATGGTCGGAAAATTTAGGGTAAATTATAAGTAAATTAAAAAAGATCAATTGGATAAATTAAAAGTTCCGGGAGGGGGATGGGGTAGCTAAATATACAATTTGAGGGTTAGATATTGGTTTTTTACGATTTGTACCTGAGCTAGGCATCCTATCGAAAAAGGATTGATTTAAGAGTTGCAGATGATTAAAAAATCTAAAACTTTTATATTAATCATTTTTAAAAACTGTATTTTTCGTTTTTAATTTTTATTTCCCGCAAAAATAATTTTTTTTTTATGAAAATACGGGAAATGAGCAATATTGATAAAACACCCTGTAACTCATAAATGAAGCGATATATCAAATATGGGTTTTTCTTATACGTCTAAGTGTCCTTTATCCACAATTAGCGTATGATCATTTACCTATGAAACATCCTATATAATTAGCGCGAAGTTTTATGAAGTTTTTAAGTATTCGGTTATTGTTTAAACAATGTTTTCGGTAATTTCCAAACCGTTAACAGTTAATTGAATGTAAGTTACATTATATTACATGAAAATTAATCTTTTTCATCAATTTCAATGCTCATTTGCAACAAAAAATTGTCTAGATCAATTATGAAAACGTCCTTTTTAGTTTTCTGCATTTTTAACGATAATTTTCCGAACGAACAATATATTTTTTTCATAACAACTTAAAGTCGAGGTTTCAACGAAGAAAATGAGCACTGAATAAAGTTAAAAGATTGATAATTTGTATGGGAACTTTTTCGATTGAGAATCAGACTTTTTTTTAAATTAAATTCGTATAAAATCGAAAAATAAATATTTTGCTTTAAAAAAATTAAAGCTTATTTAAAATACAAAGAAGAACGTTTTCACCAAGTTTCATAAAAAAAAATTATTTTTGCGGGAGATAAAAATTAAAAACGAAAAATATGGTTTTTAACGATTTTCTCAATAACTTTGAGGTTCTTTTAAAAATAATCAATTCAAAAGTTTTAGATTTTTTAATTATCTACAATTTTTACATTAATATTTTTTCGATCGGATCCAACCCTCAAATTGTATATTTAGCTACCCCACCCCCTTCCGTAACTTTTAATTTGCCCAATTGATTTTTTTCAATTTAGTTATAATTTACCCTAAATTATCCGACCGTCCACATACTGTTATAAATTTTTTTGTTTAAAAAATTATTGGCCCTGTTCTATGGTCTAAATCCAGAGTTTGAAAAAATAGGACATTGTCGATTCTACACTGAACCTTATATAAAAATTATTATTAGGTTTACAAGTTTTTATTAGTACTGAATAGAGGATGAGTTTGCTGAAAAACGGTTTGCCAAGTTCCTCTCCTAACTTCCTAATTTAAAACTAATTTAATTTCGATATGATTAAATTTTATTTAAAATACGGCTTCAACCACCGAGGTCATAAGCGAGAGGCAATTAGACGTTTACGATGTTTAAAAAACAATAAGTAGTTCCAAGAGCTTGATCAATTGTTGGAGGAATATTATAGGTTTTTATTTCTTTTATGGCTTTTAGAACAATCAACTAAAAATATTTTGCTGGTAGGTTTGTGTTACAGTAACCACATATATAGGTATTGGAGATTTATTGATAAAAAATAATGCGTAGCAGCGGTGTGACTAAGCCTTAAACGCAATATCAAAACTTACCGATCGTAGTTCAGAGATGGATATATGCCATTGATTTTGCCACTATGAACTACCACTTTTATGTATTTTTTCTGACCTGCATTCCTGTTTTCCGCTTCATTATCGCTTATTCCTATTTTATATCAAATACTGGGATAAAAACCACTTTGATTTAAGCATGTCTTGATTAATTTTCATACACAAATAATTGCTTGGTGCAGATCAGAAATATCTTCTTGTAAGTTTAATACAGGTATTTAAAAATTTAATGTTATTAAAAAAATATATTTTACATTGTGTGATATGTACTTTTTTTAAACTAAATAAAGAACTATTGAACTATTAAACTAAAGAACTTGCGTAAATTGTTCTCAACGATTGTAAAGATCTGATTGAATTTGTTAATAGTATCTTACGTTAAAAGTCCGGTAGGTGACTTACTACAGTACCATTTGTTAATATAAATGAGTACTGTAATAACACCTGACCGACGTGTATCGTATGATATTTTATTTCATCTTGTCTTTATGTGTTGATTAAAAAAAAAATTGTTAGAAATTTGACATCACTTTTTCTTAATTACAATCGAGCCACTGGTTTCCATAGTTACGTATGATTGCTATTTGCTTGTTGATCACTGTCAAATAGTTAGTTGTGTTTGAAATTATGGAGGTTTTGGATAATATTTTAAATAAGGCCGCGAAAGCAACTGCTAAATTAATCCCCTCAAAATTATCACCAATATATAACAAAGAATATAAATTGTTTTGTAAATGGAAACAATGCTTAAAAGTGACCATCATACATCATAGACAAGGTAAGTATGTGTAGGTATTTAAATATATTATTTTTTATATTTGAAGTGATAACTTGTCAAAAATCGAAAGTAAAAGTGATTGTTTCTAAAATAAAAACAAGTTAGCTAGGCAACACATTACGGTATCTGATACTGTAATATTCTATTTCCCGGCCGAAAATGAGTACAGGGTTAGTAGATTTACTGGACAAGATGAAATAAAATTAATGAATTTATTTATTTAGTTTCAGGAAAAGGTATTTACTTTAGATTCACAATGTTTTTTTTGCTAACAGACCAATTTCGCGAAAAGTACTTCGAACTTTTATGCGAAAGTTTTCAATACTTTTTGTGAGAATAAAGTTTAAAATATATATATTTCAGTTACGTAGTTGATTGTGGAACGATCTTTTTTAGTGAAGGTCCTTACAATATTTGTACTACGGGAGTATTCAGACGTAAAGTTCATTTCCTGTTTGCAATTTTTCTAACTCTAATCTTTTTAAAGGTAATTTTGCTTTAAATATGTCCGGTAGATTGATCTGTCGTATTAGAGCAAGAACCCGTCGGTGTCAAACTTCGTTATTTTATAAAAGATGAAATTTTCTTAGCGCATGCTTCCAATACAGATAGTAACGATGGGCTACTATGAATTTTGGGTCATAGTGGCTTTGGTAGGGAACAGGTAGCAAAGATGTATAAAATACCGACTTAAATTTATGAAATAATAAAGAGTAAATTTCTTATATTTTTCTAAGGAATAATATTAGAATCGCCTTGCCAGACACCTTTAAAGTCACGAGGAACTGTACATACTTCTACCATAAGCAGAGGCACCTTAGGGGGGATTACCCAATGACTATTAAAAAATGTCTTCTATTTTTCTTTAATAATGTACAGAGCGATTTATGGATTTGGACCAAAATGTTTGGTCATATCTTTTCAATGATTAAGTCGATTTGTCTCATTTTTTATATCTAGGTATAAATAACTAAAACAAATTAAATATTTCTATTTCCATATTAATTTAATTTTGAAAACGCACGTCTATGGTTTACTGCCTTTAACACTGATAACTGCAAAACATTTCTGGGAATTTACTCTCTCTTGATTTTCAAATACACTATAGGTGTATATTGGTGTCTAGCAACTAACTGACATATTCAGAACTACAAAATTCCAGGGCCGGCTTCGCTAAAATTTGTTGAATTGCTATAATTGCAATAATTCACCATGTACATGATTTCTCTAAAATGTGATATGATTTCTCCAGAGGACATAAGTAGACAGTTAAACCTGGATATTTGAAATTTTTGTTACACTTGCCTTACATTTTTAATTAAAGATTAATATAAAGATTAAAGTCAAATTGAAAATTGGCAATAATGAAATATCTTACTGTATAATAATGTTTAGTAATTATAAAGAAATCTTTAAAATAAACAATAACGACACACACTGTATTCCAGTATAGTAAATACCAGAATTTGAATCAATTTACAGGGCCGGATTTAAAAATCTGGCATATTCGGTTCATGTCAACAATTCACCTTGTATGTAACTTTTCCACAATGGATTGAAATTATTTTAATCGGAATGAAATTAACAACTCCAAGAAATTTTTATTCATAAATGAAGAAATAAAATAAATAACAATAACCAAAAACAAAACAGTTTTAACAATGCGGAACAAAGTAAAAAACAATTTAATAAACATTACAATTTTAAAAGATGTTCAAAATAAAATCCATTTGCCTCAATACACTTTTCTTGGCGAATGTTTAAAAGTGTAATGGACTTTCTTATTGCCTAGGTGCTGCTGATAAATTTCGAATACAAAAAGTACAAAATTCATGTATTCGCTTAATATATGGCATTAGACGTCGACAAAGGGTTTCACATAATCTTAAAGAATTAAAATGGCTCAATATGCATAACCGTCGAAAATTACAGTTAGCCTGTTTTTTTTTCAAAATTATAAAGTTCAAAACTCCACCTTACTTATATACAAAAATTAAATATCGCACTGATGTTCACAATATAAATGTAAGACGAAAACAAATGCTCACTATACCCCTACACCGTAAAGAAATATTTAAACGAGCGTTCTCATACAATGTGGCTAAAGTTGTGAACTATTTAATAGAAAACAATTTCTTTAATGTATCTTGTGCTCCCAATACCTTCAAACTAAACTATAAAAAATATTTACTTACTTTGTGATGTGTGTACCCTAGTTTTAAAAAAAATATTAGAAAATATTTCGTGCGTATTATTTTTTTTTTTTTTTTTTTTTTTTTTTTTTTTTTTTTACTTTTGTGTCAACGGCATCGACTACTATGGCCATTAGCCTCGTGTTCTGTGTAGGCTTTGTTACTGTTTCTCAGCGCCACTTTAGGAACAGCACTGTTAATTAGAACCCAACAGTGAATGGTCGAGTGAGGAATCACACCTGGTATATGAAAATCAATTTCTAAATTTTTAATTAATTAAAAATCAGAGAAAGATTTCTGCCTTTGGTGTGATTCGAACCCACAACCCTTGGATTATGAGTCCAGTGCTCTACCGCTGAGCCACCCACCCCCCTGCGTATTATTATTATTATTATTATTATTACTATTATTTATTATTATTATTATTGTTATTATTATTATTTTTATTATTATTATTATTATTATTATTATTATTATTATTTCTGATAATATTGCAACAGCGAATAATTTTATCAATGAGCTGTTGCCGCGTATTTATATTTTCTGCGTAGACCATCTGTTTTAAATGCTCCCAAATGTGATAATCAACTGGATTATAGTCTAGGGATCTTGGTGCCGATGAAATAGGACTTCCTCGTCCTATCCGTCGGTTTCCATAAATGGTATCTAAATGTTGGCGTACAGCAACGGAAAAATGAAGTGATATGCACCATCATGCTGAAAGTAGATCCCTCATAGGCTTACATTAGCAAGTAGATTGGGTAAGATATTCTGCAAAAAATTTAAATAAACATGTCCTGTTAGTGTACCATAAAAAAATGGGGTCCTATTAATGAGTGTTGATGTCTCGAATCGCATGTGGATTTTCTTAAAATCGTAATGTTAAATTGTTTTTTACTTTGTTCCGCATTGTTAAAAATGTTTTGTTTTTGGTTGTTATTTATTTTATTTCTTAATTTATGAATAAACATTTCTTGGGGTTGTTAATTTCATTCCGATTAAAATAATTACACATGATTTTCGCTGAAACAAATGACAAAACTAGGTTAATGCAAACATTTTCAATCTAATTTCAGTCCATTGCGGGTGGAAAAAGGGTGAATTTTTGACATGAACCAAATATGCCAGATTTTTCAATCCTGGTATTTACTATACTGGAATACAGTGTGTGTCGTTTGTTTATTTTAAAGATTTCTTGTGTAACAAAAATTTCAAATATCCAGGTTTAACTGTCTACTTATTCTGGAGAAATCATATCACATTTTAGAGAAATCATGTACAGGGTGAATTATTGCAATTAGAGCAATTCGACAAATTTTCGCGAAGCCGGCCCAGGCATTTTGTAGTTCTGAATATGTCAGTTAGTTGCTAGACACCAATACACACTTTTACCAAAAAATGAGACAATTCGACTTAATCATTGAAAAGATATGACCAAACATTTTGGTCCAAATCCATAAATCGCTCTGTACATTATTAAAGAAAAACAGAAGACATTTTTTAATGGTCATTTGGTAATCCCCTAAGGTGCCTCTGCTTATGGTAGAAGTATGTACAGTTCCTCGTGACTCACCCAGTAGTATAAAAGCTGAATTTTATAGATGTTACTTGGGTAACTTCGTCTATATTGTAATTTAGTATACCGCTTTCTTGGACTTTTACCTGGCCAACGAACGAATGTATTAAAGTAGAAATTGCGTGTAGGTATGACCACAAGGGAATGTTGATGAGTCAATAATAGTAAGGAGTGTGTGTGTGCTGTCCAGATTTTAGTTTAATGGACTTTGATTTGTGTAATCCAGATGTATATGGAACTGCTCTGGGTAAACGTACACTCTTCTTATTATTTTAAGTCCCAAATATCAGCCGATTTTTATTTTCTTCGTCTATATTGTAATTTAGTATATCGCTTTCTTGGACTTTTACCTGGCCAACGAACGAATGTATTAAAGTAGAAATTGCGTGTAGGTATGACCACAAGGGAATGTTGATGAGTCAATAATAGTAAGGAGTGTGTGTGTGCTGTCCAGATTTTAGTTTAATGGACTTTGATTTGTGTAATCCAGATGTATATGGAACTGCTCTGGGTAAACGTACACTCTTCTTATTATTTTAAGTCCCAAATATCAGCCGATTTTTATTTTTTACATCACTTACACATTAAACGTTTACTATGCTCCAATTTCAGGATTATATCTATCCTAGAAGTGGCCAATAAGTTGTGATAATGAGGTTAAAAAATTTCAATAACAACGATTTTTGAAGTTTTGTACCTTAAAATCTATTGGACCAAGATGTATGGAATACTCTTCTTAATGGATAGTAAAACCGCTTATTTTACTATCCATTAAGAAGAGTATTTGAAGTACCAAGCTACTATGAGTTATAGAAAAGATGTATGGAAATATTATGGTGTAAAATTTCAGCTTTATACTTCATGGTGCTCAAGGGGGTCCAAGGAGGCTCGAATAATTTGGTAAACAGTGCTCGACGTGTGCGTGGCTAATTTTACAAGAACGATGTTGTACTTTAATTTTTCTAGATACTTGTGTTATTACGTTTAACGTATTGTGCTTTGTTGAAGATATTCTCAAAAAAATTCCTGTAATATCTGAAAGTAATAATAATTGTATTGTTTTTGAAACAGTAATTATAGCCATTAGAACAAGACAGCTCCAAGTAAGAAACAGGAAAATTATTTTTTAAAGCCGCATTTTTCAAGTAATTGATATGAAGGATTTTTTTATAGCCTGAAAATCAACTGGCCATCAGTTTATAAACAAATTCGTTAAAAATTCCTTAGTTTCTAAAAAAATATTACAATTTTCGACATAATCAACAAGTATTGTAAAGTATCATCGTTAAAGGTAGCGGCAAAGTAATTGTTTTACATAGTTTTGCAGGTAGACGATAAACTAATTAAACATAATTTTCTTGTAGTTGTTCTTTCTGGGCTGCTGATTGAAATAAAATTACCGATAATAAACACCATTAAATTCCATAATTTATGAAACGATTACTTTACTCACTCTAGCAAGACATTTCCGATAGCAAATACCAATCAGCGGTTACAACTTGCAACTATTCGATCTACAGCTCGGGGCTACACAAAATTATCCTTTAAAATTTTAGGATTCTGTGTTAGCATGTTATTTGTTCAGAGGTATTTTTAAAAATATCCCAATAATCCATGTTTAATGAGCCTCACATTCTTTATAGCCAAGATATAGGGTATTTTATTGATTTTTACAATTGTTTCATTAGTTCGAATCACCATGATTTTTTTTAAATATTGTATAGTCGACTGGTATGCTGTTGTCGACTGTGGTATTAATAAAATTTTATTATATTATTTATTCAAAAAAATAGTAGATTACTTAATCTAGTACCATCAGGAAATTTGGGTCAACGCTTGAAGGTAGACTACAAACGGGTATACTTACGTTGTATTCATTAAAGAAAGTATCCCGTTTTGGTCTCTTTCTGTACCCACTGTTGGGGGTGGATTGTTCTAGAAATTAATTCGTTCTGACGCTTCGTATTTTGGTTGCCTTTTTCCGCGCAAAGCGTGCACTTTAACGTGTGCACTTGTTTAAAGTGAATAACATAACATTGTTAAACGTGCAGTTACAAATCTTTCTTACATCAAAGTTTGATGTAGGTACTACGAAAGCTAAAAATATCGCCTTAAATTTTATGCGCGAAAACATTGACTAGAAATTCACGCGCGAATGAACTTACCAGGCGAGTACAGGTTGGTAAAACTAGTGGTGTTTTTTTTAATTATTATTAAACCCACTCAAAGGTATTTAGTATATTACAATCTGGTCAACAGTGACCAATCAGCAATTTAATTCTAACTTAATCTTTGAAACTCAAAAATTTAGGTATACTCATCAGCATTCCTTAGGTTTTGTAGAATGGATTGCACTAAACTTTAACGTGCACACACAAGCTCTGCTTTTGCCCTAAAAACACTAAACTAACTCAAAGGGCTTGATCCTCTTAAGTCTTCTTTCTAACCCAGTATTGCCAAGGAGCTAGATAGCCTCGACATTGACATGATGAGGAAGTCTTTCTTCATGACTCTTGGCTAATTTCTTTATGGTCTGTTCAACAGTGTACATTTCCAGATCCCTATGGAGGTGTCACTATTGCGAATGTACCAAGGGGCATCTACTATGTTCCTCAGTGCTTTGTTTTGAAATCTCTGGATGATCGCTAAGTTGCTTGCTTTGGAGCATCCCCATACAGGCTTAAGTATCTGCTTATAAAGCATAAGCTTATTATGTAGAGACAGAGTGGAGTTTCTTCCAATTAGCCAGTACATTTTTCTATATTTCAGTCCAAGTTCTTCTCTTTTCTTTTTTGGCATCTAAGGTAATACCTAAGTATTTTGCTGTGTTTGAATATGGAATCAGGTTATTGTTTATTCAGACTGGAATATGATATATCCTTTTGTTTGTAAAGTTTGTGGAGTGATTTAGTTTCATTAAGTTTAATTTTCCATCTCTTCGTCCTGTCGTAGATAAGGTGGACAGTTGTTTGTAGCTTGTGGGTTGCTTCTTCAATGCCCTTTCCTACTGCTAGAATGGCAGTGTCGTCGGCGAAGGTGGCTATGGTATTGTTATAACTCTGGAATTATCACATGTGTACCGTAAGTATAGGGTACTTCCTTTTGGTACCCCAGCTTTAATTTCTTTAAGAATAGGCTTCATCTTGCCTAATTCTAAAGTATCTTTCCGATATATATGAATGGAGGATGTCTGTATATTGTTTTGGAAGGAAAAGCTTGAGCTTATGTATTCAGCCTTTATGCCAAACCTTATTAAACGCTTGTGCTATATCAAGAAAGATAGTAGCACAAATGTTTTTCTCTTCTAATGATTTCTCTATAATGTCGGTTATTCTATGAACGTCGAGTGCTTATTTCTAAATCCAAATTGGTGATCAGGGATAATTTCTCTTTCTTCGATAAGTGGTTATAGTCTTTTGAGTAGGAGTTTCTCAAATAGTTTCGATATAACAGGCAGTAATGAGATCGGTCTGTATGACGATGCCTCATGTGTTGGTTTCCCTGGCTTGGGTGCCATTATGACTTCCGCAATTTTCCAAAGGCTGGGTACATACTTCAGTCTGAAGGCAGCATTTATTTGGTTAGTTAGTTTAATTAATGCTTCTTTAGGTAATTGTTTTAAAATTTCTCCAGTAGTTAAGTCAAAACCTGGAGCTTTTTTCGGATTGATATTTTCTTTTATTTCGGTAATTACTCCTTTGGGAAAGGTAAATTCTATTTCTTGATCAATCTTTGGATGTTCCTCGAGAGTGGGTTCTTCATCTTGATCTTCATGAGGTTGAGAGATTTTTTCTAGGTGATTTGCAAATCTTGTTGCTTTTTGCTCATTATTTCTAGCCCATCTTAGTAGCTTTCAAGAGTGAATAATCCGTACTGCTGTCGTCTGTCAATTCTCTTAGGTAAATACTGATCGATTCTTCTTCAATTTGTTGTATTTCTCTTTTGAGTCTTTGGGTAGTATTGTTGAGTATAGTTTTATCTTGTGGGGCTCTAGTTTTTTGCCATTTTCTTCTAAGCTTCCTTTTTTCAGAGATTAGTTCCCTTATTTCTCTAGGATAGTTGTTTCCTACCGTCCTTCTGTTAATAGCAGGTGTAGTTTCCCAAGCTGCTTGTTGGATATTATCATTAAGCAATTTCACTTCGTCGTCTAGTTGTTGTTTATTTCTTAAAGGAACAGATAGAAATTAGTGGTGTGATAAAAAAACCATGTCACAGTAAAACGAAGTTTGTAGCTTAAATGAAAACATCTTTTTTAGTCACTCTTTTATAACGGCTCATAATGACAACAAGTCATATTTAAACTTGCATCAACCATCCTTACAGGGTGTTTTATTTCATGTCGTACTTTCGGTTCAGTTATACTAAACTGAACAAATAATTCAAATTACAATGCACAGTTAGTAAGTGCTTATTCTAATGGTAACCTGAGCAAATGTGCTACATATTTAAAATTAAGAAGCTAATTATTCCTATAATATCCACCTGTTAACTGGATGTCTGTTGATGTTTAAAAGATTAATTTTATTACATAATCAACGATCGCTCATACAGTCCACAAAGAAACAATTAGCCAATTTGAATTATTCTATTTACAGGGTACTCCATTTCAATAATTATTTTTTAATAATACTTTTTTGGTAAACTCTTAGTGTTCTAGTATTACCTAAATCAAATGATTAGTTTTGGAACGGATTTGAGTCATGCTGAATCAGCGTGAAGTGATGCAAATTCGTTGGGCATGCTTTTATAGTAACTATTTTCCAAAGCACTTTATTGTTACAGTTAACTAACTACCCTAATCATCCTATCAAAATAATTAAATTCTGTGGCTAATGGACTAGTTCCGAGGCCATTCTCCCCCCCCCCCACACACACACACATCCTATCAAAATAAAAAACTTAATAACCTGCTAAAAAAATAATAAAAACTTGCAAATTTCCATATTAGCAAATAAGATCCACTTAATTTTTTTATCGGTTCGATTTTTAATGACGATCGCATTAAATGTTATGATAATGATAGAGTTAAACATGAAAATATAAATAGCTATGTAATCGGGACTCATCATAATTATAATTATGACTATTAGAGCAGATGTGAAGACATTTTATTTACCATATTATGATAGAAGAGCTTAAATATAACGAGAATCTAGTTTGGAAAATTGGTAGCTAGAAAAAATGCCTATAACATCAATTTTTATAATTATAGATTTATAAATTCTCTATCACAGCTTCCTTGTGTTCAGTTGTAGTAGAGTAAGTATCAATAAACGGAAGTCGAGTTTACTTTAATTAGAGTTGAACATAAACTAAGATATAATCATCAAATAAAGCCATCCTAATGTACTAAGCATGTCTTTTATTGGTGTAAATCGGGAACACTCCAATATTATTCGCATGCTTATATTCTGTAATTTTTGAAGTCTATTAATTTAATTACGGTTAAAAAGATACAGCACTGCTAAGCAGTAATTATGTGGAAGTATATATTATGTATTAAAAATAGTTATCCTTGACCACTGACTAATATATCTACTGCATCTACTGAGATGATTTACTTTATAAGCTGTAGTCTTAACTAGATAATTGCAATGTTCGTTGAATTTTAATTGATTATCTATAATAACCCCCAAATATTTATATCTAGTAACCTCTTTTATTACTTCTTTCACTTCTTTTTCACACTACACGACACGACCACGATACGACACCGACATAACACGGCACCGACATAACACGGCACTGTGGTGACACGACACCGATGAAAAATTTTTATTCGTTTGTTGATCGTTTTTTTATTAGAAAATAAGTTTTTTTTTTTAAGTATGACGTGTATTAATAAGCTATACTTACTATATTTACTACATCTTCGACGACGTAAACGGCAAAAATGTAAGCAGTTATGGGTACACCTAATCCGAGTCGAAGACGAGGATTTTTGCACCTACACGAATGCATTTTGTTAAAAAATATTACTTTGTATTGTGTTTTTTCGATTTTTTTCACAGGAAAAATTAGATGCCCGAATGGTATTTGAGAAGACTATTTCATGAGTAACAGATTATTCTGTATACACATATCCTACAAAACATTCTACAAACTTAATTATTTATGGTACAATTAAAATATAAATTGCAATTTTGGTACACAGTAGGAGTATTGTTTGAAATCTTTGTTAACTCATTAATAACGTTGGGTGTAGGTAAATCATTAATGTTGCTGATTGTTCCAGCTGTAGAGTTAGAAGCTCGAGGAGTGGCTACAGAATCTTCTGTTTTCTGTTTTTTAGCGGGAGGTTCTGAGGCGTCAATTCTAAGGGTGTTTAAGATGTTGGAATAATGTTACTGTGGCCAGTAATTTTAATTAATTGTTGTTCACCGACCCCTCCTTTATCCAGGTCGACCGCATAGAGTGATTTGTCATTTTTAATTCTTTTATACTTAATCCTGCCTTCTCTGCTGCTTCTTTAGTCCATTTGGAAAGTTCGTTTTTTCCCACTGGAGTGTTTTTGTACCATCCACTTGGTTGTTGTTTGTTCCATGATGGGTTTACTGTTAAGAATAATCTATCAGTTGTTATTCTAGATGAACATTTAACCATTAGAATTTTAAAAAGACGGTCTCGACAAAAGATATGGGTCTTCGTGTTGGGGACCAGCCATTTACTATTGGTCATTTTTTATCTCCACCCTGAGCCGTTTTATTGAAGAGAGGATTATATTCTACTCTTCCTAAAAAGTAGTATTTTTGAAAATCAGTTATTTTAAAAAATATGTAACTATGTTATCTACCTGTTTTAATCCCAGAATTATCCACTTCCACTTTAAAATAATGAACTCTGCAATTGACTGCTTCTCCACCTCTCAAGGCAAGTTCTACTGAAGCGATATGGTAAAATTTTCGCTGGAGTCCCGCCGCACTGTCTTCGTCCCATAATAAAACCATTGCGTAGTATTCTTCCAATTTTACTGAAGCAGAGCTCGATTTCCTTTTATTGACGCACATCTGCAAATTCCTTCGTTTCGCATTACGAGCTTCCCTACTAGACTTGAAGATAATATCTTTAAATGGATCAAAAATTATTTTCCACTTCATAAAATACATCTCTTGCATTTTTTTTGCAACGGTGTTCCACATTGTCTTCACAACTAGTTCTTTGTAATTTTCACCGTTTTCTTTCTTCATATTCCACGCCAAATTTTTCAGGATTAGGTGTAGTTGCTCTAAACTTGTAGTTTCCAAAAGCTCGTGTTTCTTTGCCTTGCAGAATTCCGTAAACTGTTTCCATATTGACGTATGGGTTTTAACCGTATTGTACGGTACACTTTTCTTAATCGCCAGATCAATATTAGTCATAGAATCACTTCCAAAGCGACTCATTTTCACTACATAAGCTGACTAGCACTGTTTAAAAACAATATTACAAAATCTATTGACAATAAAATCAGAAAAATTGTTTAGTGTCGTTTTCTGGTGTCCTAGGAGACCAAAATTACTTGTGATCAAAGGTATTCTAATTTTTGGTGACAACAGCTGTAAAGTTTTGCCGCGGGTAAACTCGAAAAAACTACTGACAGGAGCTGTCATACAGTTTTTTCATCCAGAAACAATTTGTAATTCAAAATTGCACATCTGTGATTGGTGGAAATTAATACAAGGGAAATAGTCAAATGTAATACCACGAGTCCTCCAAATTTTATCTATTACATTTTTGGTTTTCACGAAGACAAACTGATTGATAAAATATGCCTATGATTGATTATGAATATCCGGTTTTGGCAGTCGACGTGGAAGCTTGGCCTGGAAAACCCTATGATTTTCTGCCCTTGGCTTTATTGTAATGAACTTATTTTTCGTTACCATACAATGCGGTCCCTTCAATCTTTGCCTTTCAAGCAACTGTTCACAAGCAAACAAATGCCGTTCTACATCTCGGTTTAAACTTATACGGCACTCAATTTCCTTGCTTTTTCATTCCTATGCCCTTAAAGCGTTTTAAAATTGTCCGTTGAGTCACTCCCAATAATCGTGCTAGTTCTTCTTGATTTTGCTACGAGTCTTCACTAAGTAATGTCTCCAAGTATTAGAGATCATTGTATGAGCCTCAGCCGCAGATTTGTTCATATTGAAGCAGAAAATTGAAACCTCCTGCAAATGTCCAAAATTTGGCCCGTAAACAGATACAAATCGACTTATGGGGCTATGTTGATCGATCCTCAAGTGTTTTTCAAGACGTCTACTTATTTCGGCCCTGCTTACGCTAAAGCCATCTACTGGAAAACGGCGCAAGCAAAGTTGTACAACTAATAGTAATAATAAGTTATTTTTATAACGTAATAAATGCAATTAAAATGATTTTATTATACCTATCTACAGTTATTACAATGCAATAGTTATTGAAAAAATCTTTTGTGCAACTCATGCGCGAAATGACTTTGGCTTTGGCTCGTCAAAATATCATTCTCGACCACCAAAGTAGCATTTCGCTATTCCTATATTTTTTTATCAGTAAAAACTTTTCTTTCCTGCTCTGAATTACTAATAGGCGATTGAACTTGGTACGTTTCACTTGGACCCGTCCCATATAAATAAATGATAAAAGATTTATTATAGCAGTTTAATCAGTAATTAGCACTTAGCAGGTAACAATAATCATAATTAATTTGTAATAATACTTTCAAACAATTACTCATAATTTTATGGTTTTGGGTGTGGTACCAGTTTGAGTACTTTTTTTTTATTTTGATTTCACTCTTTTCTTTTCATTTAATTTCTCGTTTTTTTTTTAACTAAAAGCATCTGTCAAATATAATGTTATTAACTTTCTCGCATTCGCTTAACTAACTCTGCTTATAATAAAAGTTAACAACAATAATAAATAATATAAATAGGCTTTTGTTAAATACTAATGTTGTGAGAGTGTTAACGAAAATGAAATTAATCCATTATAATAGTACGTTGTGAGAAACAAAGCTGGGAAACATGTATGTAGTTAGATGGGATAGTTTTGGATATTTTGTTGAATGAAATTATTAATTTATTTAATGATATTATTAATTGTGGTTTTAGTTTACAAGGTGAAAATTAACTCTTACCTCCTACTCCCTGATGTGACATACAGGGAGAAATTCTTTATTGTCTGACAGTTTACTCACTCAGTCAAATCTGTAGGTTCTTACAGAGGTCACGACGTAACTTTTTTGATACCATAACTGATTTTAGGTCTTCATATTGGAATTACCACTTTGGAGTCGCAGCAAGACTTCCCTCGGGCGAAACGTCAAATCGCAAGGTTGAATTTTCATAGGTTATTGCAGGTTAATACAGAGACTATGGCTGATTCATTCATTATTCATCCATTCACTGACTAACTCTCAGTACAAACCGATGAAGCTCCATGAAATTTTCGGAATTTTTTCATTTGTTACATATGCGCTAAAAGAGTGCCGAGCAATTTTAAAAAGGGACTGGTCGAAAATAACTCAGTGTGTACAGCAGGGGTGTCAATCGGCTAACTTGGGGCCAAATAAACAAGGTTTAACTTTAGGTGGGCCGCAAAAAAATCAATATTCATAGAAATAACAATAAAAATTTAATATTTATTTCTACCACTTGACATCTTTTCTCTGCTACTTTCTTTTATTATTATTATATTATATTACTGTGCGCCGATATATTTGTGGAAATATTTTTTTCTACAACCCTTTACGAAACGACGTCATTTTTTAATAGAATACCTTCAGCAAAAACGTGATTTCCGTTTCTAGTGAAGAAAGTTAAATTTATATTTTCAATCAGTTTCCGCCGTCCTATATGATGTTTTGAGGACTTTAAATTATTAATAAACAAAGACAGATATCATTTCTATAATTATAATGTATTTTTTACTTTTGTTTTATTAAAAAGCAAAATAGAATCGTAGAAATATCGTGAAATTTAAAAACAACTTAAATCTAGTTGTTGGTTTCATTAGTTTGACGTTCCTCCTTAATTATTTAGACTTGTCAGTTTGCACTGAAAGCATTGTTAGTTTTTTAAGTTATCATGATTTCTGATTCGGAAAATGATTTAGATTTTCCACATACACCACCAGAAATAGCAAATCAAGCTGAGGAAACCTCTTTGGATTTATTACCAGTAAAATGTAAAAAGAGATATGAAGAAGTACATCCAAAATTGATAGTCTGTAGAAATATCACAAGAGCATCGAAAATAATCGATTATACTTCTGACTCACGAGACGTACTTCGCGAAACACCACGAAAGCGTAGCTCGAGTAGTGTTTTATACAGGGATTGTGAGAATATCAAATATCAAATACGATATTTTATAAAGGGTGTCTAGAATAGAAAGTCCAATGTCCATATTTTCAATTCTCAGTAAGTCGATAATTTCAAATGAAACACCCTTGAATCAGTTTTTTATTCTCTTTCGATCTGTATTAGCATTCCCTATATCTAAAGTGACTGATTTCCAAATTATTGCTAGATTTATTGTAATTTGGATATATTTTACATAAATTGGTGTGTACTATAATCTAGCATGCCCTGAAAATTGAAAATGACAGTTTAGTTTAAACGACCCGTGCAATAAAACATTGTCTATAATATTTTTGACCATTTTCCTATTCGGTCTGCGTTTTTCTGGGTATCTGCGAATAATTGGCACTTACGACTAATTATTCGATTGTATTCACCATAAATCAAAATCAGATTTTTTAATAAATCTTCATTCAACCCAGAAGAGCAATTTTTCCTTACAAATTGAACGAAGTTAGAAAATAAAATAATCTAATTGTCCAGTAGTTTTTTTATTATGACTGTCATTTTCAATTTTCATGGCATGCTAGATTATATTACCCACCAATTTATATAAAATATCTCCAAATTATAATAAATCTAGTAATAACTCATAAATACGTAACTTTAGGTATAGGGAATGCTAATACAGATCGAAAGAGAATGAAAAACTGATTCAAGCGTGATAATAAAATAGAGGGTGTTTCATTTGAAATTATCGACTTGTTAAGAATTGAAAATATGGATATTGGACGCTCCATTCTAGACACCCTGTATAAAATATCGCATTTGACGTTTCTCGCAATCTCTGTATAAAATTAGAAATTAATAGCTTAACTACTAAGCCAGATACGGAAATGAAAGTAAATGCGTGTTTTTCAAAATTGTTTATAAAAATGTTATATATCTCGAAACTGTTAAACTTAGACCTGTGGTATGTTAATAATTTTTTGTTCAAAATTTGATGCTGAATCCAAAAATAAAAAGAAAAATGGCACATGTTATTCGAAACAACAAAGTTGATGTCTACTTCCGGTATAACCGGAAGTAACCGGAAGTTGACAATATTTTCATTGATCGTACTGACAAAGCCCTGTGACCAAAATTTCAAATTTCAAATATCTATTGTTCTCTATATATGGCTAAAGGGCCATCTTCGTGACATATAATATCGATATCAGTAAGTTACGTTCTTTTTTTAAACGAAAATCTGATGGTTTTAAAAGTGAGAAGTCTAAATTTTTTCTTCCGATTAGATACACACTTTCTTAACGAATGCACCCGACTCCAAATACTTAATGACTAAGGTAAGTTAATTACTTTATTATTGCGACAAATTCTTAATGATATTAATATTAACGTTTGTAGGTAGCCTTAGTTTTTGGAATTTCGGGGGCTTGTCGTTGTCATGAATTAAAAGATTTGACAGTAAATGATGAAAAAGATACCAGCAGTTACAATACGTAATACAAAAACCGCGTTCCTTCCATATTTCAGGGTTTTTATACGAGATTTCTAAAATATATATGAACATAGGTCCACTAAACGTTGTGGGAATAAATAAATTCAGTAAATTTCCTATGCAAATAGCTCAATATTTAAACTTGCTTGATCCTCAAAAATATACTGGGCATTGTTTGCGTAGTACTTCCGCAACACTACTAGTGAATGCAGGCGGTGATTTACTTCAATTAAAAAAGCATGGAGGCTGGAAATCTATTAACGTTGCAGAGGGATATGTTAATCAATCAGTTAATAGCAAACATCAAATACAAACCAAAATTTTACAATCCATACAAAATACAACGCTATCCGATTACGGCTCATCTTCAACAAATGTGGCATCGTCTACCTCAATTCATAAAAATTTTGATTGTAATACTACTATAATTTTGAATAATTGCTCGAATGTGACAATTAACCAATATTTAAAACATAAGAATGTTTAGAAAAATTCTGTTATTTTTAATTTAAAATAAAATATTTGTTCATCGTTCTTTTTTAGCATATTATTATGATATAAACGGGGCTGTAGAAAAAAAGTTACACGAGCAACAAAAAATTAACGCGAAACGTCAAACAAATGAGACAGCAAGATGTATTTGTTTTAAGACTTTTTTAATTTTTTGTTTAATAAAATGAAAAAATGCATTCCAGTTATAAAACACATTCTTTAGCATATTATTATGATAATAACGGGATTGAAGAAAAAGTATAGTGTTTCACTCGTAAAACAATATAGGTACCTACTATTCTTTCTAGAAATAGAAGGTCGAAAAATATTGATACAAATGATTCAAACAAATTTTAATTGTATTCGGGGCATTTAAAACAGCAATAAATTGACATTCCTTAAAGGAATGCGAAGCTGTGGGTAAAATCTAGAAAATTATATATAGTGTGTCCAATTAAGTCGTTACCATATGGAAAAAAAATCGGATGTGGCCATGCACATGACTTTACCATACTTTAACGGCCCTACGGGCTCATAATCCAATTACTCGTGCATATTTAAGGCAGGCCATGCCTGGCAAGAGCGTGCAATTGTCTCCATGAAACAAAACACTTCTACTGCGCTTGCGCTATTATGCAACTATGTTATTCCATATTTTATTTTTAACTCGCTTATAATACAGAATTTAAAAAAAGTTTTTAAACAGAATTTATAGTAAATTTAATTTAAAATAAATTTTTTCTCTTAATATTTTTACATAAACTTAATAGAAACGATAATAATTGCGAAAATCTGAAAATTCTCAAGAGTAAACCCCCACTTCCGGTTGTCCGATTTTGCCCAAAATCTAATCAGCTCATTAGCATGTTGTAAAAATGCTAAATATAAAATGTGGTTAGGAAATTCCGATCGCAGTTGGAGTTAGAGCGCACAAAAATTTTTCCGGACTACCTACTATATACTCCATACTCCATACTCCATGCATATATTTTCTGGAAATGGTCTTAAATGACTTAGGGGGTCTCAAAACATGTAAATCCACTGAAAGCTGAACTTTTTTTTTGCGATTACAATACTTTACCTATGGTAAAGTAAAAATGTATTATTTGTTTTGTGAAAAACAGTTATTCTTGATAAAATGATGGCCTGAAACCCAAAATGAACTAATAAAATATCTATTTTTTGAATTCGTATATAAGGTTTGTCAAAAAATATGAATTTTGCTTAAGAGTAAAGTAGGTACCTTTATTTTTAACAATATCGAAAATTGTTACATAGAAAAGGTGTTTAGATTTAAAAATAACGTTCAAATATACATTGTATTAGTGTTTGAAAGCATGCTTCTTTTCTTTAATACAAATTTGGTTGCCCCTGGATCGTCTACAAAATTAGTTTTATGGTAGTTGACCATATGCGAATATTAAATTCATAGATAATACCTTCCAAATATTGGCATTAGTTACCAGCTTCTACGTATATACAAACGTTACCGAAATTGTTACTTTTGTCTCTAATATTACTGATACGACTTCGAGTTTCATTTTTGGTTAATTAATGATAATATCGTCAAAAGTAATTTTGAAAACGTTGTGAATTATCTTTAACATGTGACTACTCCAAGTGATTGACTTCTTCCGACAAAATTTTTGTAATTTAAATCTATGCTGAGCAATACCAAAAGACTGGAACGGAAATTCAAGTAGGTGTATATGCGGGAACGACTTGCACTTATCGCTTATCATTCATTGTATTTATTGAATAAATAAATAAATAAATAAATGCAGGAACTGATTTTTGCAGCGACTAAAAAAAATTTTGAATAATATTTGTGTGCATTCTATGAGCATATTTTTACATAAATAAAAAATAAAGAGTGTTTGCAGAAGGCCACACTGTACATTTACTTATCGGTGAATAGGTGGGTCATCTATATACTATACAAAAATTGTTCACTCAATCCACCTTGACTAATGAATTCACAAATAGTTTACCCATGTTTACCAAAAAAAGAAGACATACTAATTATTAGCATGACAGGTCATTATTTAAAATTATAGGTTCTGTTTAAACTGTAAAGACGGTTTAACTGCCTACCTTCGTATAACAGGAATGTCGGTAATTATTATAATTTTGCGAATTTGGGCGTAGTAGGCCTTTATTTAAATTTTAAATTTTATTACAATGTTTGCTTACTATTTGTGTATGAAAATGTAATATTTAAAAGTGATTACTAATTTTAATTTTACTTACAGAAAAAAGGCAACAACTAAAAAAGGCAATTAAAAGGCATTTCTTTGCGTACATTGTAGGCAAATATACTTTAGTTTTTTCCCGAAAGCCTCGCTTGAATATTTGCATTCAACGACTCGGCGCTCGTAGAGTTTTCGAATTCGCTTTCTTATTTTTAATAATTTTTTAAAATTACTTATAATATAATTTTTAGTAAAATTTTCCGTTCTTTTAACGTGGTGTTATTAGACAGTTTTTCGAAAGTTTAATTTTTTTTTTTTCGAGATATACACTTTAGATCAGCAAAGATTTTTTTATCGTTTTTTACAACCTTTCAAGTACCTTAAAGTCTCTGACAACTGGGCTAATACGTCAAATATTCTTTTGACATATTAATAGATTAATTATACTGGGTATTTTTAAATTATTGCGAGCTAAATGCGGCAAATGCCTACATTATTTGTTAAAGTAAAATAAAATTACTGTATTGGCATCCTTATGCTAAAGGCCATTATATTTACTTTAGTCAATCAGAAATTGTTATTAGCTGATTGCTTCGCTTTCGATTGTTCCGTTTGAAGTACTAGTTTCCGAAAATACAAATCTAAATGTAACCGATTTGAATTATTTAATTATCATCTGCTTTCTTTTCCACTTAAAAGATTTTACTCTATGGCAATGATTTAGGTATACTGACTTTTAAATACTACAATTTCTTACTAAACGTGTAAAGATTTAATAAAAAAGTCCTTTTTGTATGTTCTTTATTTGTCAGTTCTGTTTTATTATAAGTTCTTTTTTGTACGTTCCTTTTTTGTAAGTAAGAGATATCCATTCCAAAACAAAATTAAAAACTTGCAGAATCAGTTTTAAGATATTGCATTATTGCATAGGACAGGATTTTTAGTACAAACTTCAAGATTCTAGAGACAGTCCAAAAGTTAAATTTTATTCAAGAAAAAATTATATGAAAAAACTAAAATTTTTAATATTAAAACACTATATATCTATAGCTGTAAGTATTCTAAACATATATAACAACCACAACAAATTTAATTATAAAGAAAACAGATTAACACGCTCATTAGCAAATATTATTTATTATATTTCTTTTTTGTTTTTTTATAATTTTGTTCGCGACCCGATAAAATTTTTCTGCGACCCACACTTTGGCAAACGCTGATTGATATTAGTGGCGTGTATGAGTCGGAAAAAACAGAAAATGGTAAATATTTTCAGCCGGAACGCGCTTTACAAGGTTTCCCTGCAAAAAAACACACTTTTCCCTCATTTTATTATTAATATTAGCGGCAAATATATACCCCCCGTTTTCGAGGATGCTGGGACGGGATGGTGGGATGGTGGGATGGTGGGACTGAGTATCGCTTTCGACCACCACTAACCACTCCCGAAAGGGGTGATTTTTTTTTAAATATCAGCAGCAAATATATATCTCTTCCGGTTTTCGAGGAGGATGCTGAACACGATGGTGGGGCTGAATATCGCTTCCGACCCCCACCAACCCCACCAACCCCTCCAACGGCCTACTCTATCTCCCGAAAGGGGTGAATTTTTTTTAATTCGACCCTTTCGTTTTGACCTGTGGAGAGGTTGGTAGGGATCGGAAGTGATTGATATTTAACATTGAACACCACCATCGTGTTCAGCATCCTAGAAAACGGGGGGACAGACGTTTTGCCGCTGATAAAAAAAAACACCCCTATCGGTGATGAGTTTGGTATGTGGAGGGATTGGTGGGGGTCGGAAGTGATACTGATTCGCCATCGTGCTCCGCATCCTCAAAAACCGGGGGAGGGGGGGTTCTCGTCTGGGCTCCGACATCGCTGAAGCCTATTGGCTTATTGCTTTTGTTGCCCATATATTGTTCCACCCAGTCCAGTATTTTTGTACCCTGTACTAGGTTGTACAGTTCTTTTACTGAGTATAACTTTTTGGCTCTAATGTTGGTTGCCCAAAAAGGGTTTGTCTCTTGCGATCCAATACCTCGCAATCGCATAGTACAGGGTGGCCAAATAAGAATGCGAGGCACTGTATCTGGGAAACTATCCATCGTAGAGGCTTACGGAAAAAAAAGTTATAACTAAAACGGCCAAGAGAAAAACCTGGAAAATATTTTCAAGTTTCTAAAATGGCCGCTAGGGGGCGTAACTGCAATCTTGAATCTAAGAAAGTGATGTTTCTGTGAATTCCGCTATATTAACCTAACAAAAAAATATATGATCTTTAAAGTAGAGGATAATATGAATCTTTTTTGTTTGACAATTTTTGCTGCATCTCTAAAAATAAAGTGGTGGGGGGTATTCAAAGGTTTCAGTAAAAAACACTCTGTATATTCGAAACGGCTGAGCCGATTTTAACAAACTTGGGCTAGTTGAAAAGAGCTATTCTTGGGCTAAAAAAGCTATAATATTTGTTAGTTTCAGATGTCACCGCTAGAGGGCTTTTTTCGACATTTCGACAGAAATGGTTAATTTTCTCAAAAAAATTAAATGCATTGGTATGATTTCTTTTTCATGAAAAAGTAGCTAAATGATGCCTAAACAAGCTCGCGAAAACCGCATCTCGGTATCTTGTTCCTAACCTAAAATTTAGGCCAAAGAAAATTTTATACGGAAATCTCTTAAATTTTTATTTTTTAAACTAATTAATTCCTTTTATTATGTAAGTTGTGGCCCTAAAAAGGACCGAATTAAAAAAAAAAGGTTTTTAATGTCCCCGTAAATGCTCGAAATTCTGAAGCCTCTCATGGGTAGACAAAACTGCAGCTTCAATTTCGGCTCTCGGTATGTTACGTAATGCATTACGAATCCGATTTTTCGTATCTCTCTGGTCGTAGGTTGAGTCTGAAAATTCAGACAAGTTAAGTCTGGTGATCGCGCAGGCCATGGAAACAGACTTCCTCTTCCAATCCAACGCTGTTGTAATACTGCATTAATATGCTCTCACGCAATAATGGAGAATTTTTATTTCTAATTCTTTGGACCGATGAAGCCACCTTTAAAATCTGCACAATATGCATTATTGGTCTGCAGAAAATCCGCATTGGTTGCGTGAAGTTCAGCACCAAGGACGTTGGAGTTTAAATGTGTGGTGTGGCATACTGGGAGGCAGATTTTTTTTTTAGCAATCCCTAAGTGGCAATATCTTTCTTGACTTTTTGGCCAATAAATTACCGTTGTTGTTGGAAGATGTTTCACTGGAAACACGTCAAAACTTGTTTTTGCAGTTGAATGGTTGCCCAGCACATTATGCTATTATTGTGCGAGAGCATATTAATGCAGTATTCCAACAGTGGTAGATTGGAAGAGGAAGTCTGTTTCCATGGCCTGCGCGATCACCAGGCTTAACTTGTTTTGATTTTCAGACTCAACCTACGACCAGATACATATGAAAAACCGGATTCGTTAATGCATTACGTAACATACCGAGAGCCGAAATTGAAGGTGCAGGTTTGTCTACCCATGAGAGGCTTCAGCAATGCATAGAGCGGGATGATCAGCATTTAGAGCATTTACGGGGGCACTAAAAACTTTTCTTTTTTAAATCGGTCCTTTTTAGGGCCACAACTTACATAACAAAAGGAATTAATTAGTTTAAAAAATAAAAATTTAAGGGATTTCCGTATAAAATTTTCTTTGGGCTAAATTTTAGGTTATGAACAAGATATCGAGATGCGCTTTTCTGGAGCTTGTTTAGGCATCATTTAGCTACTTTTTCATGAAAAAGAAATCATACCAATGCGTTTAATTTTTTTGAGAAAATTAACCATTTCTGACGAGATGTCGAAAAAAGCCCTCTAGCGGCGACATCTGAAACTAACAAAACTTCAAATATTATAGGGTTTGTAGCCCAAGAATAGCTCTTTTCAACTAGCCCAAGTTTGTTAAAATCGGCTCAGCCGTTTCGAATATACAGGGTGTGGGCTGTGGGCGTAGTTTTCATCGCCCCTGTTATGCCAAGACATGCAAGTCTTTGCACCTTGCTTAGCCTTGATTTGGCAGCTCCTTGTAGTGGGCTTCGGCCATCACACTGTTGCTCCATATGTTATTGAGGGTTTGACCACCATGTTGAATAACCATTGGAAACGATATCCAACTCCACCACCGTGCTCATCATCAAAAATGGGGGGAAAGTGTGTTTTTCTGCATGGAAACCTTGTAAATCGCGTTTAATCCCTCTTGGGGGTGGTTTTTGGCCGTTTTGAGGGGTTGCACAACCCCAAAGAGAAATGTTAACACCGTCATCGTTCAGAATTCTCGAAAACGAGGGGAGGAGGAAATCTTGTTCCGGCTGAAAATATTTACTGGTTCGTCCGACTCAGATTTTTTCTCGTTATGCTTTAGCTTCTTTACGTTTTTCTCATTCTGCTTAAAATGTTTTCATTCTGACTTCTGTTAGTCCTTTTTTTCTAATTCAGCGACAAGATCTTCGAAATCATTAGAAGTATTAGACATGCCTGTTTTATTAAATTTTATAATAATTTATAATAATTGTACCCTATTCTAGCCGAAAATAAAAACATATTTTCTAACAACGATTGTTTACTACCTTTATGCCTTGTAATCAAGAAACAAGATAATTCATTAACAACATAGTTGGTTTTATTAAAAATATAAAAAAATTTAAATATCATTTTGTCTATGTTAAACAAAATACTATAATACATGGAATAAAAAATCCATCCAATAATATTTATTTACCAACTGTCATATTTCTTCGTGGATCTATATATGGACCAGTTGTTACCGATGGAGTAGTTGTAGCTGGAAAAAAACCATGAAAATTATATAAATTATAAACATAATGATTGTCGTAATTTATTAGCTGCTAGAGAAACATATCCCGGTGTTTAATTTCTATAAAACAAATATTAAAGAGCATTCATTTTTGAAATTCCGCTTATTCGTCCAACTGTAGATGTAATTGCTAACTAAAAATGTTAAGTATATTCCCGCGGTCAATTTCTGAGATAACTTAATCTTAAAATTATCTTCGATAGATAGAAGCATCGCTATCGATTATTGTTAAAGACATTTAGCAAATGAACTAGTTAAAGGTTAGTATAGTCGACACGACATCGGTTAGAAAATTTACTTCAATTCATTAGAGCATATCTATATAAAATGGCAACATCGTAAAATTGCCTCAACCCGAGCTAGAAAAGAAAACAAAACCGAACTTTGGAATGTGAACTTTTTATTTAATCCTTATCGAATTTCCAAAAAAACTAACAGTCCTGTTACGAAACTATTTATAAGTGTATGAAGTTGTGATAAAGTTTTAACGGAATATATGATTTTCAATGTATTTTGGTCGAGCGCTCATATAGAAGCACAAAATATAAGAAATGTGTGCGACGGCGTATTAACTATTAAATAGCAACAGACACGTGATACTTGCCACTCAGTCTACTGAAAGTCAATCGCAGTAGTATTAAGCCGGTAACGATTGAAAATAAAATGTTCACGTTCACAGACGAAGAAAAGATACAAATGTTGAAGTGGTATTTTGGGGGTCACTCGATTCGAGATAAAATAAATTTATTTACAGTTGCATTTGAAAATATGCCAATTCCGACACAATCCACCATTTCTCGAATTGAGGTTATTTCTGTTTCACAGATTTGGCACAAAAAGGTGATTTATTTGAACCTTTATTAGGTACATTAGATTGGTAGTTTTTTATGCCGTTATGGCAAGAAGGAACCACAGCATTTATTTTGAAAAGAGAAATTATTTGTTACATTTATTGTAGAAAATAATTTCTCGCATACAACGGAACTTCGGCGTCGCAAAATCTCTTCCTGATAGTCACATACACACCCCTTTCCTAACATTTTCATGCTGCTGCAGGCTGCAGCTCAATGCTTTTTCTAGTAAGCTAACGCAGACACGCGCTCTGCTAGCAGAGGGTAGGGATACAACAATGTAGAGGTTCAATTGAATAGCTGATACGTCGGCGTCATCGTGCAGATTTCTTATATATTGTGCTGGTCGACTTCTACATGAGCTCTTGTCCAAAATAGATTGAAAATCTATGTTCCGTAATAATTTTACCACATCTGTATATATTTTATTATAGGTTTCAACTATAATATGTTTTTCTTTTTATACACCTAAAAACCGTAGACTTTTCACTTTATAACAATTTAAAAAATAGTTAAAAAGTGTCAGCTAAAGTATATAAGTAGTCTAATCTTTTGCTTTTTTAACATTAAAGTGTTTGGAGTTTTGATGGATATATCAGCATTACATTATAGTAGTAATTGAAATAGGTTGAAATGTACAACAGTTATTTGAATAAAATGCGGTGTGGAGTGCATTATTTAAAATTTATTAATATTGGCCAATTATATTTTTTTTTGGAATAGCGGTTAATTGAAAGAAAATAATAGTATTTCTTTTCGTTTCGCGTTATTACGACTAAACCATCGTTAGAAGTTTGTCACTCTTTCACTCTATCTATTTAGAATCAGCGGCAGACATTGTATCGCTGTCATCATCCGTATTTTCTATATTTACAATTAATTTACTTAATAATTCAAAAAGAAGACAATATCAAGAGCTAGACACTTCAGATGCCTCACATATAAGAAAAATGGGTTGAATACAAAAAACTGTGCCAAGGTATATAAGTCTATATTATTATATGGACATCCTGTACTCATAAATTGCAGGGGTTCAGCCCAAAAACAACTGGCAACAGCAGAAACACCCTCCCTCCGAGTTATATCGAAAATGAGAGATCCCGATAACCCAATGCACAATCCATCAAACCAGAGCCTATATAGTAAAATGGAGGTACAGCCTATTCTGGAGCGACTCAATATTCTTACAACTAGATTTGCAAAGAATTATCATAATATGGACATAATGGCTCCGCTGGTCCTAAACAGAACGACTGCACATCCAAAGTGAAAATATCCAAGCAAATCTATAATAGGAGAACTATCCAACCACAGAGATAAAAGCAGTGACAGTGAATATTGAAGCTGAAAATTAAAATTCTACAAACATTGATTTTTTTGCTCTGATTGTTAATTTTTATTTTGTGATATCCAAATGTATTTAATACGAAATCGAATGTAAAATTCTACTGGCTGAAGGACCTCGGTCGATGACTGTTTTGTCAAGAAAGTACTAGTATTACTTAGTATTGGTAAACATTTCACATATTCATTTTCTACAATATACAAATCTTCTTCAAGTAGAAATTCTTGGATTTGTGACTTGCGCCAATTAGAATTAGGAATTTTTCTAATGGAATGATAAGTTGCGTTGTCCAGAACAACTACGCTGTGTTGTGGCAATTTTGGGAGCAGAGTTTTTTCGAACCAAGACTTAAAAATAGCACTTGCCATATCATCGTGGTAGTATAAAGAGGCATCTTTAATGTTTTTGGCAAATATCAATAATGCATCGTGGATCCGTTCATTTTCTCCGCCGCAATATAAAATAATTCTTTTTCCTCTATTGCAGGGTACGGAATTTGAACATTTTTTATCATTATTTGTCCAACCCTTTTTTACGGTGTCATGAGTATCGTACCATGTTTCGTCCAAATGTATAAGTAGGTACCTTAATTGCCTTTTGACAGGACATTTAATTCTGTATTATTTGTTGTTAATATCTAACAATGTTTTACAAAATGTGATGATATTAGGATGAGGATTTTGAAACTGCTATAATTATTATTTAACAGTATTGATTGCACCTTTCAGGTATAAAAATAGGGCAATTATTAGAAAAAATGGAATGAAAAAAACAGTTTCATAGTAATATAACAATATAACAAGGAACAAACTTAAAACTTCAAATTAATAACTGTCAAATTTGTCAACTAAATTTAAAAACTATAAACACAACTTTATTTAGGTTAGTTCGCCCCTGCTTTCCTCTAATCGGTACATTTATTCATGAGTTTCTCGGGCTACCTGAGTCACTCATTTTGCGCATTCTGACCGAAGTCCGTGTCGACTATATATTAAATTCAACTAAGTACTCTTTTCTTACTTTTTTCTTTGGACAATCTTACGATTTGTATAAAGCAGCTTTTAGGATTATCAATAGATCTCTTCAGCATCATCCTGTTTAATTTGTCATTTTGACTTGATCTGGAGTACATTCCATTATTTAAACCTAGACCCAAATTTAAAGCCATACCGCCACCCATTTCATTCATCCTCTGTCGTTGTCTTTGTTCGTTCATATCCATGCCCATACCCATTTGAGGGTAAGTCTTAACAGGAAACTGAAACCAACGAAAATAGTTACAGTTATCAATTCACATGAAATATTATTTTATGATTATCTTACCAGTGAAACAGAAAAATATAAATACATCACAGAATTTATTTTTACTCATGTCAACAGATCCTATTTATTATTCAGGGTCTTACTAATGTAAGTTTCACTGGAGTTGAGGGTAATGAAATAGCAGACGTACTCGCAAAAAAGGGGCTGAAACACCATTTGTGGGACCTAAACCCTTCTGCGAAATAAGCACCAGTACAATACTTGATGAACTTGGAAAAGATCCCAATACTGGATAGGACTACAAGGAATGATGCAGGCCAAGACATTACTGGGAAACTATAACCAGAAGAGATCAGACGACTGCATCAGCAAAAGTAAAATTAAGCTTAGAATACTAACGGGTATCCGAACAGGGCATTGCCGTTTGAGAGGGGGTACCTAAAGAAACTCGGATTAGTAGGGGAAGAAGAATGCAGATTCGATGCAAAATCGAAGGGTACGATACCTCGGAGAATATCAAATAGAAGAGGGAGATCTACCTAACCTGAAGCCAACCGACATCCTGAACTTTTTGAAAGCAATAGGTCTGGAGGAACGGCTCTAATCGTTGGACATCCTTAACGAATGAGCAGCAGAAGGGGGCACAATAGGTCTTATAGGTCGCAGTGTATAGACACCCCCATCAACAGATAGATAGATAGAATGAAAGTTTTGTAGAAGGACATTCTCAAAAAGTGTGGGATATTTATATTGAAACTACTACTACTGTATCATGCAATTGGCCTTTATAAAGCATTTTATCTGGCAGTCGAGCAGCATTAAACCACCTAAATATTCGTTTCAAAGCTGCTGTCATCATTCACAGAACCTAAACTTGTGTTAGTGATAAGCAAAATCTCTACCGATCTAAACGGTTGAAACATTTAGACATAATTGGAGAATACATCAGCTGGGCAGAGAAGGACGAAGATAATTTCTCTCACTTGTGCAAAGATGAAATCATGATTAGAAAACCTGACAAACTCTTCGATATTGAACCGGAAAGGCTTGGTAAGACAATTATTAAGGACAATAATATAAACAATCCAGGAAAAGTAGGAGAGTTTGAGAATTAGTAGAAACCCGTATTGTAGGCTAATAAGGAGAAGATTTAGAAGAGAGTTTTTAACATAGAAGAAGGATTCCATTCAAGTTAAAATGACCGTAGTCAGAACCGCTATGCTATGTTAGGTAGTTAAAACGAGACAAGATACAGAAAATTAACTAATGTAATATGAAGGAAGTGGCAGGTGAGTGAGAAACAAAGTAGGAAATGTTAATGGTAGTCATTTACTACATTTTTATGATATCTTGATCCAATTTTCTTTTGTTGTATGCTCACCATAATGTAAAATATTCCTAATAATATTAACAACAAGAACTTCATTTTTCACTACTATTTATCTTTAAATACTGAATAAAGTGTGGAAATTCTTAAATACTTATATGCATTTTTATGTAATGCTAAAATAGCTGTATATCGGAAGTGTGAAATTAATTTAATAATACTAAAAATATTCACGCGTTTCCGTAAAATATCCCATTAGATGTTTTTAACAGATAACAAATTATTAATAATTAGATGATTAGCAGAAATATAAATGGCTATTTTATTACACTGTGGTTAAGAAACCCAAACTTTGGCCAAAATTGAACTTTTTTACTTTGAATTTTTGACATAAACTCTTTTTTATTTATTTTTAGCATTTTTTAATTTAAAATTACTATTTCAATAAAATGAATAACAATAACAATAACAAGTGAAAAGCTAACGGAAAACAATAACATTAATTTTTTTAAATATTCTGCTTGCATTTTGGTCACATACTTTTTAGCTTGCATCGTTTCAGCATGATTTAGTACAACTCCCTTGGTGTTGATATTTAGTTGATTTTTTGCCTACAAAATATGAAACTTTTATTAAAATTGTAACAGATCATGTCACGGTAGACGCGACAGTCCATTGTGGCTAAACGTTTAATATTTTAAAAAATTTGTTTATTCATGGATATGTGGGTTGATAAAGGCTACATTTTAAAATTATTTTGAAATATACAGGTTGTCCCAAAACAGTGTGGCGTATCAAAGTTAATTATTTCTTATGGAAGACCCTATATTTTATTGCATTTATAGATTATACGTTAAAAATAAGATAAACTTTCTTAAGTATTCCCTATACCTAAGCTTTTTAGTTTTCGAGATTATTTTGATATTTCTAAAAATGGAAGCACTTACAAAAAAACCAATAACTTGGAAACCTTTGGAATCATCCAAATCCAATTTTAACTGAAAAAAATTAGACTAATAATTAAAAGCAATAATGTATTTATACATTTAGGGCGTCCAAAATGGGGCAATTCTCTAATGACATATTCAAACGACAATATCGTTCTTATTTTAAATAGGACACTCTGTATTTTATAATTCTGTTATGTAGCAAATTCCATTACCTTTTAAAAATTTGGAGATATTTTTATTTTTGTTATATTTTACATTATTTTTCCACCGTAATGCCTAAATATAACATCCTGTATTTGATCAGCTTCGAGTATTGCAACATCATTTTTTGTCTAATATCTAATTAAATTGGGAAATTGGAACCTTTGGTTTATCAACTAAGTTGAATAACACGTGTCTCTGGTTTATCTGACATCTTCATATAGTTGTCGTGTATAACACAAATATATTGGGTAACTCTTCTTATTATACAGGGTGTTTCATAGTTAAACCGACATACGTTAACTGTAAATAGAGGGTACTTAGATGATTCCAAATAACCTTGGTTACTGGGTCTGACGCCTCTAATAACCGAGATACGGGGTGTTTCATCAATTTCGGCCAATATTTTGATAAGCCGTAACTTTAGACACACTCTGTAGCTTTCTCTCATACTTGGTAGAGGTATAGTGTGTTAATAGCCAAGCCTATAGTGTAAGAACTACAATTAAAATCCAGATCCGGATTAAGAGGAATTTATAAAATTTGAAAATCCCCAAAACAACACCCTGTATATCAGATTTTTGAAACTTGGAATGTATATTTGAAAAGAACGGAAAAAAATGTGTTAAAGTGGAAATTTTTTTAAGTCTCATTCTACTACTGGAGATTTAACGTCAAATTAGTTACATCAAACATTTTTTCATTTTCACAAAGCAACACGCTGTACATCAGATTTTTTTTTAAATTGGATCAGACATTCGAAACAAATGGAAAAAACTGAGATATACTGACATATTTTTATAAATGCACATTTCGTTCTACATATTACTAAACTTTTAAAGTAAAAATTCAATTAATGCAATACTTATTGTCATTATCATAAGCCATAACTTTGGAAACACCTTGTAGATTTCTTTCATATTTGGTACAGGTAGATTGTTTAAATAGCCCAATCGTACAATACAAGAACTATAGTTAAAATCCAGATCCGGATTAAGAAAAATTTGTAAAAGTTGGTAATCTCTAAAATAGCATCCTGTCTATCAGATTTTTTTAAATGTAATCGGATACCTATTTAAAAAAAGAAAAAAAAAAGAAAAAAGATGTGTTATAATGAAATATTTTTATTATTGCACAAGAGCGTTCTACAAAAAAAAATACAGATTTAATTTTTCGGATTAATTCCGGATACCAAACTCATTAAACTATCAAGTAGGCTTTGGCAATAACACAGCTTTTTTCTTTTTTTTTCTTTTTTCAAATAGGTATCCGATTACATTTTACAGAAGCTGATATACAGGGTGCTATTGTAGAGATTATTAACTTTTACAAATTTTTCTTAATCCGTATCTGGATTTTAACTGTAGTGTAGTCCTTATATTATACGATTGGGCTACTAAAAAATGATACCTGTACCAAATTTGAAAGAAATCTACCAGGTATTTGATGTAATTTGACGTTAAAACTCCAGTAGTAGAATGGGATGAGCACTTAAAAAAACTTCACTTTAACTCCTTTTTCTCCGTTGTTATCAAATATACATACCAATTTTAAAAAATCTGATATACAGGGTGTTGTTTTGGGGATTTTCAAATTTTACAAATTATTCTTAATCCGGATTTGGATTATAATTGTTGTTCTTACACTATAGGATTGGGCTATTAACACACTATACCTGTACCAAGTATGAGAGAAATCTGCAGGGTGGTTCTAAAGTTACGGCTTATCAAAATATTGGCCGAAATGGATGAAACACCCCATGTCTCGGTTATTAAAGGTATTAGACCCAGTAACGAAGGTTATTTGGAATCACCTAAGTACCCTTTATTTACAGTTAACGTGTATCGGTTTAACTATGAAACACCCTGTATATGTAACTGTAGTTGCATGTCTTGATTTTATTAAAAAACATTAAATATCTAGGCAAAATAACGTGTATATCACAACATAATCTATGAAACCTCAACCTTTTAAAAGTTACATCAAACATAAAAAAATGCTTGTTCTTAAAAGCCACATAAGTACCAGCGCGCGGTGCTATTAAAACATTTTCTGCTTAATTTAATTTCTTTTTTACTTCTGAAATTTTGAAATACAGTACAAAGGATTTTTAAAATTTATGAAAACTTTCTTCTTTTTATTTTCCGGCTGCTGCAGTAGTTGCTGCGGTAGTAGGAGCTGCGGTCGACGCTATAAAACAAAAAATATAATAAATATAGGTACATTAAAAGTATTTGAACAAATTGTGCAAAATAAAACATAAAAATCTTTTTGCACTAGATGTTTCATCGCACATTGTCTTTGGACATTATTCTTATAAACCTCGAATTTGAATTAAAGCTACTGAAACATTCAGGGAATATTTTCCTATTTATTTATACAGGGTGTAACTGAAATATTTGTACATACTTTCACACATTTATAACATCCTAAAATTGAGGTAATTTGTAGTCTACGGCTCGCTTTATGTACATATATTTCGTTTAAGCCCTGTATATAAAAATATGAGTCTTACATCGGTTTCGGCCTCCACAATAAGCTCCATTTTGTTTTTTTTCTCCAACAGCGTTCACTGCAGATCGAATCCTAGACAGCCTGTCAGCTCCAAGTGTAGGTGTAGCAGCATTTTTTTCACCACTAGGTCTAGATTCAGCCTCTATCTAAACATACAATAAAGATCGAAAATTAGTACCTACTTCATTATTTCTCAAGGATTGGCATAAATTTTTGAGTTGATACTATATCTACTGCTCGAACTATGCACTTGGCTTTCTTTACCTCTAAAATTGCTCTATCTCTAAAACTACACTAGATAGGACACTGTTATTTACCTCTCGATAGAGAAATAGATTCTGATTCTAACAGTATAAAAAAACGCATTTTGAAAAAAATGTGACTTGGTATAGTTTACCTTCCGCATACAGATTGTATTTGCTAAGCGTTTTATGCCGATTAGTGGGAGACCCAAAATCAAAAATTGAAAGTTTTCAAAAATCTCCATTCAAATTATTAATTTACATAATGCAACATCTCGCTGTTTATTTAACATATTTACAGTAAAAAACCGATGAAAATTTATTTTTTTTTATACTCAACATATTTATAAATAGTGAACATAATAAAAAATAAACGACCAATAAAAAATGTACGTAAGTAGGTATATTATAATTTGTCATCTTACCAAAAGAGAAAATACGAAAAATAATACACACGCAACTACTGCAATTTTCTTCATTTTTTTCTGAATTGTTATTACCGAATTGAACAACGTTTTATAGTTTTTCGCAAAAATATAATTAATTATATTATTATATAATACAATAAAAGGCGGATGTATGACGTTGTTAATTTATGTAATAATATTAAAAAAAACTTAATTTGCATAATTTTCCGTTACAATTGGTGTTAAAATGTGTTTGAGATTAACTAACCATTCAAAAATTCTTCAGTGTCAGATTCCAAATCATTTAATAGTACCTACTTAATTTTCATAATTCATAAAATTATTTTTTTTACATTTCCTCTTCGGTCTTCCCAGAAATCTTTTAGTTATTATATCCATTTTTAAATCTTTCATTTCCAGATTGAAATTTTCATTATCACCACTTACTTCAATATCTGTAAAACTTTTTTGGAATCGTTTTGTTTATTTAAGACTCCTAGTGATTTTTCAGTTAATTTATCATCATCCAGTGTCTCTTCAACTGTAGAATTGACATTTAAAACTTTTAATGATTTCTTGATTATGTTCTCTTGTAAGTCGTTATCCTAAACGAACGTGTCAACCCAGGCATCAGGTCTGACCGGCACTATTTTTTTTAATTTGCAGGTACTCATGGGTACATTCACCCCCGAAAATCTCAGGTGTCTGAATTTTGTAGAAGGGCAGGAAAATGGCCCATTGGTCTCAAAAATGTGATTTTTTTCCGCCTATTTTCGCCGATATTTCCGAAAATACGACAGAGAATTTTTGTTTGAACGAAAATGAAGATCAGTTCATTATCTACAAAAATGATCCTCACCATTTTTGTCAAAAATTTGATACTTTTCGACATAATCGGCTCCAAAACGCACCCCCATTTTTAGCTCCTGTCCTGCATTTAGTGAGCACGCTCTATAGCAAAGGTTCCCAAAGTGGTCCAGGTGGACCCCCAGTAATTTCCTGGTTTTCATAATAAAGAACAATAATTTTGGCTTGGATTTACCTATCAACGTATCATCATTCACTAGGTAGGTACTCAAAAATATTCGAGACTCAGTTCAAACACAGAATTGAATAGAACAATAGATAATAGTACAAGTGTACACCACGTGTACATCATGTCGAGACTTCAAAGATTTCCAACGACTGCTCCTACATACTGAAGTACGCTGGTTGTCGAAAGGTGCATGCTTCTCGAGATTTTACTCACTTTTCGAATCAGTGATAAAGTTTCTGGAAACTAAAGCACCAGATTTAAAAGAAAGTCTGATCAAATATAAAGCGGAACTTGCGTACTTAACAGATTTGTTCAAAAGATTCAATGACGTTAACTTGCAGTTACAAGGGGACAGCCTTAATTTAATATAAACAAAGGGTGTAATTTTGGCTTTTCTTGGTAAATTGAAATTAATGAAGAAAAATATTAGTCGGCGCAAATTCTCCCAGTTTCCGCACTTGTCACAGATAGAATGTCTTGATGAGGATATTCAGACATGCGCTCAACATTTAAATACCTTGCATGATGACTTCAAAAATAGATTTGAAGATATTCTGACGAAGGAAATACCACCATGGATCATAACCCCATTTGATGAAACGAAAGAGGCGAATGTGGTATTACAAGAGGAGCTACTTGAGCTCAGCACCAACGAGGAACTGAAGGTGAAATTTAAAAAAGGCTATCAAACATTTTGGCTGCAGAAAGAAATCCCCGAAAAATATCCTGGGCTGTGGGAAATTGCGAGAAAATTTTTTATAGTGTTTCCCTCGTCATATCTCGCCGAAAGAAGTTTTAGTGCCGTTCCCAACCTGTTAACAAAAAAAAAAGGAGCAGATTGAACATCACATCTAGTTAAATTTATTACAAGATTTTTTCATTTATTTCTGTAGATGTACAATTTTTTAACTTTACCAAAGATATATCTACACATTGATTAGATTCTTGACTTGATTCTTGAAGTATTATTATCGTCACTATATTTACTGGCGTAAAGCTTTCTAAGGATTTTTCAACTGTTTTATTTTCACAGATATCTAACTTTTTACTAATTTTTTTGGAACAGGAATATCCAACATTTGATTCTAATCTAGTTATTGAGGAATTTATCTAAAGGTAATCTTTCTTTACAAATCACAGGATTCTGATTAGTGGTAGATGGGCTCATTTTCAATACTAGTAATTTTCCTTTTAGTTACAAAATTAACTGGAAAACGTGATATTTCAAACGATTCAAAATCTTTTAGGCTACATGGTTTTGAAACAGAAGTATTAGAATTTGTCTTTTCAAAGTTGTTAAAGGATTCTAAGCTTGTTGTTAAAATGTGGCTGCCGCCTTTCTTATTTGAGTTACGTTTTTTTCTACTACTGTTGTCAATATTTCGTAATATTTTTCTGTTTCTTAAACTTATGAAACTGTTTCTTTTATGAGGGGTATTAAAAGTCTTATTTTAAACACTAGGTTCTACAAATTGAAAACAACTTAAATGTGACGGCATTTTTTTACAATAAATTTATTAATCAAGTGCAAAAAGTGAAAAAAAGTTGGTTATTATTGCCTTATCTTTTGTCTATATTATTATATAATTAGAATTAATATTTTTAAATTTACTTCTATCCACAGCGTTGTTAGGTGTTTTATTTTTTACATGCGATATATTATCCCTTTCTTCTTTCTCATCTTGTACAACAGAATTTACTCTTACCGGAGATATTGTTTGATTGATTATATTTTGATGATCAAATGGAGCTACAGGCTACAGAAGTACTACAATTTGTTAACATTTTTGGTGTAAGTAAAATTATCTATTGAAACGCCCAATGATGTACTTTGAAAGAGCTCAGCAAACTACAAGGCCAGATGTATTTGGTTTACTTTTTTGTACTTTTTCTGCTTCCAAACTAACGTTTATTCTTTCATCAGAATGTTCTCTCAATCTTTTTCTATTCAACTGGTCCAAAGAATCAGATATTTTTAAAGTACTTGTACTATAAAAATATTTCCTTTTCCTGTCTAGCGATAAAACGCCCATCCGCTAACTGATTCATTGATTTAGATGTATCGAAAACACAATGGAAGCTTGAAGTATTTTTAGGTGATTTTTTAGATTGTTTTAATAACTTATCAAATCTGTCCTCTGTAGATATTTGTAATGAATCGTTTCCTAGAACTTACTCGCATTTTGGTCTAGATCATAGAGCATCAAAAGTATAGTATACAAGCGTCTCTAAGCTTATATTTAGTGTGCAACAAATTATTAGCAGTTTTTCTATTTTGATCATAATTTTCTTTAAATGTTATTGAATTTAAAGTAGACACATTGGTAAAAGTGAGTAGGCCGTGGCTGTGTTGATTAGAAGAACTGTCAGAATAGATTTCATAAAAAATTTAATGTTTGTTCTTTCATAACAATTTGTTCGGTCTATGGCAATGCTAGAAGAACATTCTCAACTGGTTTAATAATGTCTGATTAACTGGATCGTATTTTTTCAACCTTTAAATATCTACAAAAACACAACATGAAATTATTTTTATTTTATCAAGTTTTTTTCAATGTTCACTGTATAATAATTGCACTTTACTAATTAAAAAAATTAACCTACTGAATCTCGGTGCACAATTCGATTAATAATGATGGTAATTTTTCAAAAATGACTGATGAAATCAAGTTTTTACGGAGGAGAAATAAGACGATAACGTTGGTAAAAGGATAATAAAAATTTGTTATAGATACAGATTACAAGATAATTGGTAAAAATACCGGTTTTGATTCTCTTCACTTGGTGAAAGCTTTTTAATGAACTCAGTACACACATATATTTTATATATGAACGTTTATTTAGGTAGGTATTCACATGGGAGAAGAGTAAAGCAAATCAAATCATTGGAATGGTATCATAAATAATTTGCGATTTCATATCGATAGGTATTTATCAAATGCAAAAACTGTTTTTGGTAACTGACGGTGTCGATGTTGTAAACAACGCCCTCAAAAGATCACAAGTATCACAAGGGCAGAAAATGAGCTTTAGCAGCTAAGGGCGGTTTTTCGCCTACCAAAAAACAATTATGTGGTAGGAATTATTTAAAATTTCAGTTTTGTTTTTTCTGCAGTTCTTGGTTTATCAGGATTTTTTGAGAAATTTTAATCTTATTAGATAAGCAGTCGTCGATATATCCTTCTGCAACTCTAGAAGAACGCCAACCTCCATGCTTTTTAAGTCCCAGAGTTAGCTAGAAGGGTTGTACTAGGTTCAGGCAGTTTCAAAAAGTGGATATTTTTGTTGGAATTTTTCTGTATGCGTTTTTCCCCATCGGTTGTACTGAATATTTATTATTATTGTAATAAATGAATATGCGATTATGAGGAGTGTGGATAGGTCTAAGGGAAATCTACGTGGTCAAGCTTCATATTTAACAATTCAATTCGGCGTCAAGCTGCGTATTATAGCCCCATCATAACAGAAATCTACAATTTAACCTTAATAAATATCGAAATGAATTTATCTTAATATATTTGTTTGTTGTTGATTACCTTTATCATCTGCTTCCTTAAAAAACTTAATGCATTGTTCTTGAGTCAAAGTTATGGACTTTTTAGGCACGCAGTTTATAGATTTCTGTTTCCAATCTCAATAAATGAATGTTGTTTCTTTGCAAAATTCTATATTTCTGTGTAACTTGGGTTTTTAACCAATGGATTTTTAATTGGTCCAATAAACTAACAAATTGTTCGGTATCTGAATTCGATCTCTGTATGTGTGTGTAGCTGTCTTCATGAATTTTAAAATTCTGACTTCAGATTTTGTTAGAGCATCAAAAAGTAAGCTTAGGGTTTGATGTGCCCCTCCGTCCCTCTTCGGAAACACCTTCAAAATAAAAATAAAAATAAAATAAACCAATAAATAACACGGAGGATTATATGTTGTTAATGGGATTAAACTTTTTTCAATGTCTTGGCATTAAAACACTTCTCAAACTACCTTCAAAAACAAATTTCGCACATCAGGTAATTTAAGATAATTTGAGATACATAACAATTGTGACCAAATCAGTTCAATGGGATTTAATTCTGCATGGTAAGGAGGCAATCTGAGAATTTCAATTCCTTTTTTTCGGGCCATTTCATCTATAAGATATCTTTTGAATTTGTTTCTATGTTGCTTTGCTATTACGAGTAATTTTGCCTTCAAGGATTTAGGACGACTGATAATATTTTTAGAACGAAGCCATTTTGAAATATATATTAATACAAAATTCCGAATCAATTAAAATACATACGATACGGTTAACAATAAATAAAGTCTGACTTATCTGTCAAAATAACAGGTTTATTACAGTAAAAACCATGGAAACATGATTAAATCAAACGAAATCTTTTATTAGACCAATCAAGTGTATTAAAATTTTCATTTTAACTATAAATAAGCATTGAGGGATGAGGTAAAAATAAAATTTCTACCTCTTAAACCTGTACTACTTCTACAAATTAAATTACATTACAATAAAATTTTATTAATACTTTCATTATAATTCGTTCGGTCTATGGCGATGCTAGAAGAGCATTCTCAACTGATTTTATTCTACATTATTACCTTATTGCATATCTATTTGGGGGCAAACGAAGTGCTGCCATCTACCGATGGTCTTCACTACTCGTCAGGTTGTCCGCCTATATCAGCGATTCTCAAACTGTGGTACATGTACCACTGGTGGTACATTACAATATTTTAGTGGTACAATTTTTACCGAAAAAAATAAATGTCAAAAATAAACAAATATCTAATTTTTATCGTCAAACTTGTTTTTATTTGTTTCCTATATTATAGAAATATCAGAGTGATCTAATAAAACCAACATTTTCAGTCGTTAACGCTAATCAGTGTTCGCACTCCAAACTGAAATAATTGTTTAATTTTCAGGGACTGCTGATTTAATCTTAAAGCATGGACATCCTTTCGTGTTTAGAATGTAACACTTGACGAAAACAATCTTCAATATGCGGCGAAAAGAACTATACTAAGTTGAAAAAAATTGATCCAGACGACATGGGCTCGGCAAAAAGGCTAAACGGAAAAAGTATACTTGAAGTAATCGTTGATGGTAAGTGGATAAGTTTAATAAATCATTATATATTGTTATTGTTTTTTAAAAATTATGTATAAAAAATAAGTACGCCAATTACTACATGAAGAGACATTGTACGCATATGTGCTACCATCTAGTAGCACTCAGAGATATTCGATAAAGGAAGTTTAAGAACAGCGTATAGGCAACAAGCCATGCTTATAAATTTATAAATATTAAATGGGGTGGGAATTATAGAAGAGATCAAATAAAATCAAATCAAAATAGCTTTATTGTGCGAAGATTAACATTTCATTGACAAAGCAAATAACAAAAAAAAGAAAATAAAGTAAAATATACAATATACATAAAATTCAAAGCATATATAAAATCCTGATCCAATTACTTTCTAAACTTAATTTAAGCACATGGTGAGAGAATGATTTGTTTTTTAATGATTTTTAAATAATTATGCCCTCGTGAAGATTTGACGATTACTTTATACCTATATGTAAAGGCCATGCCAATGGTTTTGTTATTAGTTTTTATTAAATAAAACTCCTCCAAGTCAGTACCACATATTTAATAATAAAAACTTATGAGGGGGGCAACTAGTTTCGGCAGACTGCCATCGTCAGGCCCATAGTACTGAAGTAGAACATTAATGTGAAACAATCATTGAACATTCTTTAAACTTTGTAACTAATAACTAAAATAATAAACTAGTATTGAAAACATTGTATTTATTTTAGTAATTAGTTACAAAGTTTACAAAATTTTCAATGATTGTTTCACATTAATGTTCTACTTCAGTACCCTATGGGCCTGACGATGGCAGTCTGACGAAACTAGTTGCCCCCCTTATAAATTTTTTATTATGAAATATATGGTACTGACTTGGAGGAGTTTTATTAATTAAAACACTGGCCACATTTGAGAAAAATTAATAACTTACTCAGTTCATTAGTTTTTGTTTCTTAATTACATTCCTCATTCCTCCGTTGTCTTCTTAGTTGCCAGAGCCCTTAAGCCACTTTATTTTATGGGCTTTTTTTCTGTCCAATTCAATTCTTGTAGGTTAAAAACAGAAAGAAATGTTAATGTTGCATTGCACACTTTTGCTTGTATATTTATGTACCCATGAAATAATAAATGTAAACCTACAACTTATTACACATAATTTTCAAGTATTTTTCATCAGTCACCGTCAAAGACTGTGAAAGACGCGATTCACCCTTTTGGGGGTGGTTTTTGGCTGTTTGGGGTACGGGACCAACTCGAAATAATTGTAACCCACGCCATCGTGTTCAGCATTCCTGAAAACGGAGGGGAGCGTACTTTGGGGGCGTCCAAAATTATTTGTATGTTCTTCCGAGTTACAGAATGCAGCTGAATGGACTGCAAGATTTGACTCAGATGTAAATTCGTGTAGCTCCCTCCGTGTGGTAGAAAATGTCACTGCGATATTTTTAATAAATATTTATGATATTCTTTATAATTTGAAAAAGGTTTCAATCATGTGACTGTAACTTTTTTAGACCCTTTTTTCCTGCAATTATTATTATTATCTATTGTTGCAATTTTGTTTTGTGTAAAACTTCAGTTCTCCATGAATTCATGCCTGTTTTTACATATTTAATAATAATAAATCAACAACTGACATGTATGGAATAAAAAAACGATATTTCTTTTTACAGACGGAAAATCGTGTACAGACCACCGTGTAACTGTAAAACTTTTTGCCATGGGAAAATCTTATTGTATTTGTATCGACTTATGCTTGAATAAAGCTTGTGGCGATAACAGGCCATTTTGGTTAGGGTATGCCGTACTATGTATAATTTTTGAAATACCGGCTGGTATATTTTTAAAAATAGAGAAATAGGCAGATTTTTCAATATACCTATACGTCGCTTTTACTATACAAATAGACACCCTCTGTTTGACCTTACCAAAACCTGTTGAATGTTTGAAAAGATATCAACTGATAAGTAGTTCGGATAATGGCCGATATTTAAATTTATCAGGAGGCTAAAGAGACACGGTCTCAGGGAGAAAATATGACAACGATACATAGTAAAACTATGTTCTATTAGAACTCTCTATCTCTTTTCGAACTCACTTCGATCATGAGGTAAAGTAAATAGATAAAGTTAAGTTCTTAAATAAAAAAAAATAATAATTTTGGCGCCCAGCATTATTTCATTTTAAAGTAAATAAAAATTAAAACAAACATAATTATTTAAAATTATAGTTTTGGAAACTAACATTTTTAAACAATATACATACTAATTTTAATACAAATTGGAGAAAATCCGTGGCCAACAGATAATTCAGAGGCCAACCTCTCTTCCTTATATGCACATGTTTTACATTGATTTTCCGTTAGCCATCCATCTATTTACAAGAATCAAAGAAATGCATTGAAGATGGTAAGCATAGTAATGTTCTTGTTAAACTCTTAATAAAAAAAATCCGAACAAAATAAAACGCGATCGAACCTGAATGTAAAGTAATCCAAATATGACGTCACTATTATTACATTGTAATTTTACGGTATCTAGTCAATTGTTATTTTGTTATATATTGATGATGTCTAGAAATCAACGAAATGAGGTTTTTTAACTAAGTGGCGACTCGCTTACTCGCCATTGCTCCAGAAAGCCACCTTACCGTGATGCATAAGTGAGAAACTGACAAAAAAAGGTAATGAAAATCACCGGCAATAATTTGCACTCCATTTGTAAAGTGTCGAATGTTAAATTGATTTCGAGTACTATTTTTGATGTAATACTATTTACTACTATAATGTATTTTGATGAATTAGGGTCAGTTCCATGATTTACGATTACATTTATGTTTATCCCGGATAGTCACGGTGGAATTTTTAAAAAGATTTTTTTTTGTACCATATAAATCTTAGGAATATGCATAAATATATAAACAAGCGAAGACCACGATCCACACAAAAGGTTCATTTTGGCATTATGGAAATAATTTTCAATTTATTGTTGAAGCTTGGAATATTTCCTTGCCAATGGAAGAATAGTTATGTTACCCCCATTTTCAAAAGTGGCAAAAAAGACGACATAAAAAACTATCGACCAATTAGTAAACCTTCAGCCATTCCAAAACTTTTCGAATTTTTACTTGTGCACTACCTTTCGTGGTACTGTAAAAATTTGCTAATTGATAATCAACATGGATTTGCCATAGGTAGATCAACAACATAAAATTTATTAGTTAGTAGTAGTATTAGTAGTCACAAAATAATGGAATGTCACTGAATGTTGACAAGTGCTATTGTATATATCTCATTTTCTAACAGCATTAAACGGGTTTTCGAGATACGCGATTTAGGAGAAATATTTGATCATCAATTAAATTTTACACATCATATTTACTCCGAAGTCCGTAAATCTTTTCGATTATTAGGCTTCTAAAAACACCAAAAAATTATCTGTTATGGCTTTTAGAACGTTATGCCTATCATTAGTATATTCGGTTATTCAATACGCCTCACCAGTGTGGTCACCATATTATCAAATTTACATCGATCAAGTAGAAAGAGTGCCTAAAAAATTTCTGAGGTGAATACGATTATTTGCATGTCATGCAAAAATTGAATAGTTCCACTTTGGAATGTATTAGAATAAGATCTGACTTGATTACTCTCTATAAGATACTATCAGGGGAGATATATTGCCCTTCATTGCTCCATTCGATTTATTTTAAAGTTCCAAACAGACCTACTCGTAACTCTGAATTATTCCAAGTTCCCTACCATCGCACAAATTACGGTTATCATAATACTTTATCACGTTTAGTTAGATTAGGTAACGAATATTGTAAAAGCGGTTTGCAATTCTTTTAAAACAAGTGTAAAAAGATTAGTAGTAGTATAAGCGTCTTGTCTATTATTATAGTATTACTAAAAATTTTTATTTTTATGTTTATTTTTAGTTTATAGTCTATATTTTAAGTACGTAAGTATGTATTTGGATTATTAGATATATTTCATATTGTGGTTATAAGGGTGTAAAAAGGAAACACGTGGAAAATTACATGAAATCTTAAAATTGATCATTAAATCGTGTTTTTTTTTCGATGCCTGATAGCTAAACATTTTATAATGGAACACGTCAAAAGATATTTTTAATAAAACCACTTGGTTTCTCAAAGTTATACACTTTTTCATTTACTCGAATCAAAGTACTTTTGAACACGTTTTATCGCGTAAAGAAGCAATTCATTTATATAGCTAAAGTAGGCCCTAGACTATCAATCCCTTGGTCCAAACAGCGCGTCCAGCATCAAGCTTCCCATAAATCTTTTCAACACTCATTTGTAGCGGAGTTTTCGACCAGTGAACTGCTCCTCCTGGACTGTAGTGAATCGGTGTTATGTAGATTAGGGCTGGCCGAAATAACTGTTTTTTTTTATTTTGAAGTAGGGTAGGAGCACCATTTATGGCCATCTTAACGTATCTTGGGAATTGAAAAAATCATAAAAATTCATAAAATTACCATACGAGCCTGAAAATTAACCAAAGCAAAGTATTACTATTTTTCTATTTACATTTTAATGGTTTTAAATCTAAACAATGGAGTTTATTTGTTATTATCTTTTAAAACATTGAATACATAAATATTGATTTTGTTCCATTTATGGCCACTCCGTTCCTAATGTGGCCTTTTTAGGACCCATTTATGGCCAGTTTACCTTTATTATGTAAAAGACACAAGATACCTAAATTTAAAATAAAAAAATGTTTTGAAAGTGTTTATTCATTAAATACACAAGTAGGATAACATTCATTTAAAAGTATGGTATTTTTTCATTTCTTCAATAAAGTAATAGCCTCTTGAATTCTTAACTGGAGGTTGAATTTGCTCTTTAATATCAATTCTGTCAATCATTCCCATAACTTTCCATTGTGCTAACTAGTACTTTGGTTTTTTCATCTGTAATTATTTCTGGGAAAAAATGTTCCTCTTATTTTGCAATTACATATTTAGAACTATAGGACTCAGTCATGTGGCCAATATTCAAATTTTCTTTCTTTGAATTTTGTAATTCGAGCAGTTCTTTTTGTATGACTATATTTCTTCTTTTGATTTTGTTTCTGCCATTTCCAGTTCCTTCTGTTTCTGCTTACCCTCTGTAATTTCCAACCACTTAGTAGATGTCATCAGTAAGGAAGACAAAATTTCACGTTTTATCTTTAGAGGAATTATCTTCACCAGGGTAAATCAATATATTAAGGACTGAAGATTTCTAGCGTGTTTCTTTTCGGCGTAAAAATAATATTAGTATTTGTAGTTGGGACTGTTAATGTAGGATTTAAAATTGAAGTAGAGTCGAGTAATTTATTGATCAAGCCACTATTTTCCAATATTCGTACAAAAGTTGTGAGAGGTTGTCAACGTTGGATGTCTGTTAATCGCTTGAAACGGCAGATATAAGGATTGGTAGAATACAATAATTACTTAGGTGGTCACTAACGGTAAAGTTGCCACAGATGGTGCTCCTACCCTAGTAATAGCGCGGAGAAGATGTGAATTATATAGACAAAAAAAAGAAAAAAGAAAATATCAAAATCGGTTGTCATCTTCCGGTCGCGCATAAGCCCCAAAATTTGCCAAAATATTGAAAATTTCACATTTTTACGCATTTTTGGTATTTGATAAATAATTATTATTTAAATGTAATATCCCTAGGTAGTATTTTTTCAATGCTATAGAAAAACAGTACCTGAAAAAAGAGTTCTGAATATTAGTCCATGTTAGTTGAACCTGTCTATTTTGCTGGTGAAGTTAGGCATGGATGATCTGGACAGCAGAAAGGTTCATATAAATCCGTCTCGAGATTCAGCACAACAAACTTTCCTGAGGCTTCCGTGAGTTTTACAAAGCGTTCAACAGCATGCGTGTGAACTGGGAATTGCTTGAAAGTAATGTTCTAGTCAGGGATTGAGTCACTGTCGATACGTGATTTGATCTCGTCGTCACTGATTTCTGCCAACAATGGGGGAGAAGATAATTCACAGTCCATCCAGTTAATCATTTCTGAGTATTCTTGCGCATTGAAGTTGATTTTTGGTGGCTTGAATGTTCTTACTGTTTTCCTTCTTGTATCTATTTGCCTTGCCCTCAGAATTCTTCGAAGTCCGAGCTATCTTATGTATTTCTTGTCACTTTGAGTAATGGTTAACAGTAGGTTTCTTTCGATATTTGGTGTAACACCATACACCCCACAGGTGCAGCACAAACACCAGTCGTATAGTTTAGTGTTGCAAAATGAAAGAAATGTGGTGGTGTAGAAAGATTTGTTTAGTATTACCCAAAATGCTCGATTTTTCCCATCAAAAAATTACTTTTCTTTAATTTTGACAACACGTATCGTTTTTTCTACCTCGATCAACCCTCTGTGATAACTTTCAACAATCTAACATTTTTGTTACAGATTTTATTTTTTTATAAAATTTATGGAAAATCGTTAAAAATATTATCTAGAGAAATTTTGTGAATAAAAATTTGTTAAAAAAGAGGTTTTGTCTAAGAATTTTGTGAAAAAAATGTCGAGAAAAGATATGATAGTGTCAAAAATAGACAACTTCGCAGTGCGCATGTCTGGTATAAAACATACACTGTCTGAAAAAGATGGAGATACGAGCACCGGTGTAGCATCAGTGCAGCACTAAATCTTTAAAGAAACACGTTAGTGCAACACTAATTGGACAAAGAAACAGACTGGTGCAGCACTTTAGTCTTGATGCAGCATTTTTAGGGCAAAGAAACAGACCTAGTAAGAGTTCTGGGTGGGTGAAAAAACCATTCCATTTGATCACAGGGTTGAACGCTGTATAAAACTCACTCACGGAATTCTCAGGAGAAGTTTGTGGAGCTGAATCTCGAGACCGATTTATAAAAACCATTCTGCTGTCCAGATCATCCAGGCCTAACTTGACCAGCAAATCAGTCTTCAAAATACCTTCGGCTACAAAACAGAGAACAGTATTAATGGACTATTTATTCAGAACTGTGTTTTTTTTTATAAAAGTAAGTTTATTATTAGAAACTATAACGTAACTTAAATATTTAAGGTTTTTAAATATAGAGCCAGTCGAAAAGTACCATGCCCGTTGTTACTGTTATCACCCATCATGTCATAGGCCTAAATTTCTTTTTTCAGGTACTGTTTTTCTATAGCATCGAGAAAATACTACGGATGTTACATTTAAATACTAATTATTTGTCAAATATCAAAAATGCGTAAAAATGTGAAATTTTCAATATTTTGGCAAAGTTTGAGGCATATGCGCGACCGGAAGATGTCAACCGATTTTGATATTTTCTTTTTTCTTTTTTTTTTTCTATATAATTCACATCTTCTCCGCGCTATTACTAGGGTAGGAGTACCATTTGTCAAAACCAAATTAAATATTTATCAAACTACATATTTCTAATAATTATTATATTGATATTGTAAGTAAAACTGTTATTCCAAAGTCTTTCGTTACACTCGCCTTTCATTATTGTTTACAATTCTTAATATTAATTTGTCGAACAATAGTATTATGGTTAAAAATGAATACAATAACGACCAACAAATCATTAATTTAATATTTTAACGGTTATCTTTCCAACATCTGCCATGGTCTCTACAGTCAGTTGGTCAAAGCCAAATTTATATACATATAACCTCATTTTCGACGAGAAAAATTCATAATTACATATCGTAAAATCTTATATGGTACTCACTTTCAAAATGTGATCAACCAGGTGGTTTACTCACTCTGCATAATTCGAACTAATTTTAAATTGCACTTTGGGTACTTTAAGTACAATTAGTCAACATATTGTGGACGCCGTTAAAAATTCTTACCGCGAATTTTATGTGAAAACAATCTTTGCAACCGAGAACCTCAACCGCAAGTAACGTAGCCAATAAGAACTTTGCTTTGCTTTCTCCGCCAAAGCAAACGTCGTGATCATTCTTTTAATTAGTGCCCTTTTCAAAAATGTACAAATTTTTAAAAATAACTGAATTCACGAGTGGATATTTTCAGTTGCTGTAAATTACAGAGTAACAGTCACCCAAAAAAAAAAAGAGAATTGGATAAAGATGATAACTTTGTTACCTAAATAGAGTTTAAATAATTAATAAAAGTGGAGTCGATTTGGCGGAAAAAAACCCGATAAACAAAGTCGCTCTTTTCGAAAAAAAAAATTGTGATTTCATAGATTCGAGGTCCCTCTTTCACGTGATCACTATACGAAAGCTAAGGAAGAGGGACCTCGAATCTATGAAATCACAAAAAATTTTTTTCGTAAAGACCGACTTCGTTTTCAAAACCAGATCTACTCCACTATAAGACAAAAATCAAAACTATTTCTACCAAACCAACTAAACCTGTAATCTGTAATAAAATACATACATAGGAAATGTTTAACGTTTCTGTTATAGGTTTAAGCTCGATGCATTCGGAGAATTAATTCAAAATATTTTGAGTCAACCAATGGTACTAATACACCTAAGAAGGGCTAAAAACACGAATTACTATTGAATATTTTTCTCAGCAAAGTCAAAAAGATTTTCAAATCTATCCTAGTAGTAAGAGAGACGACAACCAAAACCATGTTTCATAGCAGCCCGGCTAAAACCGTGTAAAATCGATAGATTAGATGACCCAAATACCACTCGTCCTCTTAAATTGTATAGATTAAATTTTAGGTTTCCATACTCAAACAACCTTATTTCAGGCAAAAGCACTCAAACAAACTGATTTGAGATGACGAACTCGTGATTTTATCAATCAGTTTGTTTTCATGGTTTTTACAAATAAAGCCATTTTCTCGGAAATCAAAACTTTAATCGATAAAATTTGGAGAACCTTTGATTGATGTATCCAAAACTTACTTGGCAAAATATAATTAGCCTGGTTTATATTTGTCTCTTTTTCTAATAAGTAATGATGTCTACTAGTCGAAATTTTGGAAACAATTCTCACTAGAATTCATTGAACTGCAACAATTATGATGCACTTAATTGGACAAAGAAAATGAAAATGGTGAAATTTTCTGGGAGAATTAGGATAAAACTATTGGATGCTTTATTAATTTTTTAAGGAACCAAAATTATAAGATCGTCTATAATTCAAAATTTAATTTCAATTCCTTCGTGTCTTTTCTCACTTTTTGAGGTCTGAAGTCTGACTGAATGACTAGTGTCTAAGCCAAAGAAAACAAAAAAAAACATAGGGGTATATTTTTTTACACTTAATAAAATTTTACAATTGCATAAATATGAATAATAAATATTTGGGTTTGGAGCCTTCAAACTCGTATGAAGATTATCTCCCATACTTACGATTGTGATTATTACATTAAACAAACGGTAGAAAGTAAAATTTGTTGTGTAAGTTACACAACTAACAAGTGCATATTAATAATAACTCTACGCCACTTAGTCCTCCATTGTTTTTACTTAAAAAAGTGTAACCGGCAAGTAATATTCCTGGTTGTTTCTTACCTCGTAATAGGTACGAGTTCAAATAGCGATCATAATAGTTCAACTGAAATCGTTCTATTGTTTTTTCGCAAAATATGCAATGTTGAAATTGTTACAAAATGGCAGAGACGCAAGGGGTATCTGGCGTGAGGGAAATAACTTATTTTTAAATTAGTTATTTTATTTTGTCATTATTTAGGAATTTGAAAGTATTTACAGTAAGGAAATGCCTAATTTGTAGATTTTTGAAGGAACTACATTATTGCAAGAAAATTGGCGACCCGTGAAAAATATAATAGATTGTTTCTACAAAGGTATTTTATTAAAAAATAAATTGTATTAGATAATTTGATAAATGGTTGCTTATTAGAACATTAGGACACAGGTATATAAGGAAATTGTTCAAAAAGTACATAGGGCCGCATCGGAGAAAAAAAAACTTCCAACCCAACGGTTTCCCTCGTTCTTGATACACTTGTTATAACGCAATTAGTTTTATCAAGAACAAGGCGATTCGAATGCATTCTTCACGCATCGTTTAGAGCTACGATGTCGAGCTATCTGCTTCTTACTGATGAGGCACAACAAGCCCGAAACCGGTCTAAGAATGACAAGCTCCTTTAATAACAGAATAAAGTTGTTTGTCCCGAGGGGTTCGGGTTCCACACGCATCTGGGCCTATGTAATTCAATACCTGTTGGGGCATGTAGCTCAAGGAGTAGTTGTCTGAAGTCAAGAAGCGGTGCAGAGCGTTTAGACATTTTTCATGTTATACTTTGAGAGAAGCAAAAAATTGGTAAATTAATTTTATATCAAAGCAAACAGGTTATCGTAAACGTCACTTTCTTCTTCTGTTTTTAATTATGTACATTGGTCCAGTATTCAATTTCAGATTAGTATTTCTTAATTACTGAACTTTATTAGATTAGTTTCTTCTTTTTCTTTCCCAATTTTAATTATTAATTTGTAAAGCTGTACCTTACGCCATCTTGTCATTCGCATGTTTGTGAGTTAAGTTCGGATGAAATATTTGTATCTTTTTCCGAATCTTAAGAACCCTTCGTTGTGGATGGAGGGTTCTCCTACACGTTCTCTAACTCGAGAGGATTGTCGTAGTAATAATTTTGTCAAATTACGTTTGCATCACCTATATTGGTGTGGAAATGTACCAACATCTTTGAAGGCCTGTTCCAACTTTTTCAGTCTACAATCTTGGAAGTGCATTTTTTACATCAATGTTAGGAAGATCTCGAAGTTCTTTAAATATTAAAATGTTTCTTTAATAATAATTTTTTGTAATTTTCGTAAATTTCATAAACTTAATAATTTTTACCCCAGGGTAAGTTGTCACGGTTCATTATAAGATTGTTGTTACTTTCTTGTTATATTTTTTGTAAACTAGTTGCCGTTTATTTGTTCATAATTTCTATCCTTATTATTGGGAAGATTATTAAGAGGATGGAAATGGCGATGGTATTGGGAATCAAACATCTCAATCCAGACTCTACATCAATGTAGTAGGTTGAGGTACAGGGTGGCCAAATAACAATGCGAGGTACTATATCTGGGAAACCATCCAACGTAGAGGCTTGCGGAAAAATGGCCAAGAGAAAAACCTGGAAAATATTTTCAAGTTTCTGAAATGGCCGCTAGGGGGCGTAATTGAGATCTTGAATCTAAGAAAGTGATGTTTCTGTGAATTCCGCTACATTAACCTACCAAAAAAATACCTGATATTTAAAGTAGAGCATAATCTGAACCTTTTTTGTTTAACAATTGTTTGCTACATCTCTAAGAATAAAGTAGTGGGGGGTATTCAAAGATATCAGTAAAAAAACACCCTGTATGTTCGAAACAGCTGAGTCGATTTTAACAAACTTGGTCTAGTTGAAAAGAGCTATTCGTGGGATACAAATGCTATAATATTTGAAGTGGGCTTTTTTCGACATCTCGTCAGAAATGGTTAATTGTCTCAAAAAAATTGAATGCATTGGTATAATTTCTTTTTCATGAAAAAGTAGCTAAATAATGCCTAAACAAGCTCCCGAAAACCCAATTTCTATATCTTGTTCCTAACTTAAAATTTAGGCCAAAGAAAATTTTATACGGAAATCCCTTAAATTTTTATTTTTTAAACTAATTAATTCCTTTTATTATGTAAGTTGTGGCCCTAAAAAGGACCCATATAAAAAAGAAAGGTTTTTAGTGCCCCCGTAAATGCTCTAAATGCCGATCATCACGCTCTATGCATTGCTGAAGCCACTCATGGGTAGACAAACCTGCAGCTTTAATTTCGGCTCTCGGTATGTTACGTAATGCATTACGAATCCGGTTTTCCATATCTCTCTGGTCGTAGGTTGAATCTGAAAATCAAAACAAGTTAAGTCTGGTGATCGCGCAGGCCATGGAAACAGACTTCCTCTTCCAATCCACCACTGTTCAAAAGATCCCAATACTGGATAGGACTACAAGGAATGAGGCAGGCCAAGACACTACTGGGAAACTATAACCAGAAGAGATCTGACGACTGCGTCAGTAAAAGTAAAAATAAGCTCAGAATACTAACGGGTATCCTAACAGGGTACTGCCGGCTGAGAGGCCACATAAAGAAACTCGGATTAGTAGACAAAGAAGAATGCAGATTCTGCGAGGAAGAGGAGGAAACCTCTATCTACATTACCTCAGAATGCAGTTCCCTGCAAAATCCAAGGGTACGATACCTCGGAGAAGATAATATAGAAGAGGAAGATCTACCTAACCTGAAGCCTACCGACATCCTGAACTTTTTGAAAGCAATAGGACTGGAGGAACTGCTCTAATCGTTGAGACATTCTCAACGATTGGGCAGCAGTAGGGGGCACAATAGATCTTATAGGTCGCAGTGTATAGACACCTCCATCACAGATAGAAAGATAGATAGATCCACCACTGTTGTCATATAGCATTAATATGCTCTCGCACAATAATAGCATAATGTGGTGGGCAACCATTCAACTGCAAAAACAAGTTTTGACGTGTTTCCAGTGGAACATCTTCTAACAACAAAGGTAATTTATTGGCCAAAAAGTCAAGAAAGATATTGCCGCTTAGGGATTGCTGCAGACCAATAATGCATATTGTGCAGATTTTAAAGGTGGCTTCATCGGTCCAAAGAATTTGAAATAAAAATTCTCCATTATTGTGAGAGATCACATTAATGCAGTATTACAACAGCGTTGGCTTGGAAGAGGAAGTCTGTTTCCATGGCCTGCGCGATCACCAGACTTAACTTGTCTTGATTTTCAGACTCAACCTACGACCAGAGAGATATGAAAAACCGGATTCGTAATGCATTACGTAACATACCGAGAGCCGAAATTGAAGCTGCAGTTTTGTCTACCAATGAGAGGCTTCAGCAATGCATAGAGCGTGATGATCAGCATTTAGAGCATTTACGGGGGCACTAAAAACCTTTCTTTTTTAAATCGGTCCTTTTTGAGGCTTACATAATAAAAGGAATTAATTAATTTAAAAAATAAAAATTGAAGAGATTTCCGTATAAAATTTTCTTTGGCCTAAATTTTAGGTTAGGAACAAGCTATCGAGATGGGGTTTTCGGGAGCTTGTTTAGACATCATTTAACTACTCTTTCATGAAAAATAAATCATACCAACGCGTTCAATTTTTTTGAGAAAATTAACCATTTCTGTCGAAATGTCTAAAAAAGCCCTCTAACGGCGATCTGAAACTAACAAAACTTCAAATATTATAACATTTGTAGCCCAAGAATAGCTCTTTTCAACTAGCCCAAGTTTGTTAAAATCGGCTCAGCCGTTTCGAATATACAGGGTGTTTTTTATTGAAACCTTTGAATACCCCCCACCACTTTATTTTTAGAGATGCAGCAAAAATTGTTAAACAAAAAAGGTTGAGATTATCCTCTACTTTAAAGATCAGGTATTTTTTTGGTAGGTTAATATAGCGGAATTCACAGAAACATCATTTTCTTAGATTCAAGATTGCAGTTACGCCCCCTAGCGGCCATTTTAGAAACTTTAAAATATTTTCCAGGTTTTTCTCTTGGCCATTTTAGTCATAACTTTTTTTTCCGCAAGCCTCTACGATGGATAGTTTCCCAGATACAGTACTTCGCATTCTTATTTGGCCACCCTGTACACATTAAAAAGTACAAGAATAAATTGTCACGATGTACATAATAAACAGTGTAGAATATATACATAAAATTGGTGTAAGTTAAAAAATCTAATAACTCAGACGCTTTAATTAACACAGACGCTAAGACGCTTACATAAAATTGCTGATTAGGTGACATAAGTCAGTTTGCTTGAGTATGAAATGGTAATAATTAAAATTAATTAATTTAAATACCTACTTTTATAAATGATGTTATTATTATAAATACAGAAAATTCACTATTATGTCTTCGTTTTTGATTATTTGATATAGTTTCAAAATTTAAAGATTAAAAACTTTTAAAAGTCTAGTGAGCACAGAAAAATGTATCTACAAATTTCCAAGTAAATTTTTGTAACTACTGTTGGATGATTTACCCAGGTATCTCTTCAATTCTCCAATTTATTTCTATTTAAATCTCTGCCACTTATACAAATATTATGGTTTACTTTTTACATTATTTACCAAGAGCCAAAAAAAGTTTAATTTTAAGTGACACCACGACCATTAATTCCATTATCGAGAGTGCATCCGGTAATTTTGGTAAATTTCCTCAAACTTTCTTTTGTCTTCGAATTAAAGAAACTGAACTACAAATTAGAACTCACACCCATCCATCACACGTTATTTAGATTTAGACCAAGCAGCATACCATCTCCGTTCGTCCATTCTATTCGGTAAATTCACTTTTAATGAACCATGTAATTTCGCTTTCACCTGAATCCAATAAGTTCAGGGTCGGCTTTTGAATTAATTAAATTATGTGTATACGATGAGCGATGACGTTTAATTATTGAGCCTCGCGAGGTAATCCAATTTTTTTCTTAGTCTCAATGCTTTTTATTTTTGGTTTAAAACTGTGTCGGAGTTAAGTTAATTTTTATTTCTTCATTTTCTCTTTCCAGTTTTTTTTTATCTCTCTTTCTCGGCTGTTAGCTTTTATTTTAATTTTATTCTAACAATTAGGTTTCAAAAACTCTTTTAGGCAACCTTTCATATGTCCGAATCAGCTTTGCTGAATCTCTATTATTTTCTCATTGCAGAATCTATTTTTAAATTATCGGATATATTTGTAATATTGAAGAAGAGAACTATCTCTTTAGGAAGTTAATAAAATTGCACTTGATACAAATCTTTTCCTTCTTTATATTTGTAATAGAGCCCTAATAAAGATTTGTAATACTGCAATCTGGATGTTAATGACCAATTAGCAGCTTAGTTCTAGCCTAAATTAAAAATTAATAATGTCAAAACTGTACCCAATACAACATCTACTCTCAAAATATTGAACGTGTTCAACACAGATTTCTAAATTTCGTCAATTTCAAACTTCACATATTCGTTGATCATCAACAGTCCGAGCAACTTACGAATCTTTCTCCATTATCTGTGAGGAGAAAACACAGGGACACAAGTATTTCTTTACAAAATTATAAACGGCAAATTAAAATGTCCCCAGCTACTATCTAAGATAAATTTTCAAGTACCTTCGCGCATCACTGAACTTCACCAATCATTTTATAACCCGGTCCATCGCTCAAACTATGGTTACAATAGCTGTCTATCCCAAATTCAAAGACTCGCAAATGCTTATGATCAATTAGATTTCTTCAGCCTCTCATTGCCCGAGTTCAAAACTTTCCTCCTTCTACATGTCACGTAAACAATTATTTACTTTTGACTTTCTTTTATTACCATATTTTATATTTTATAATTCTTAATTAAGTAATTCTCTTACCATAGGTAAAGTATTGTAATCGCAAAAAAAAAGTTCAGCTTTCAGTGGATTTACATGTTTTGAGACCGCTTAAGTCATTTAAGACCATTTCCAGAAAATGTATGTATGGAGTATGTAGTCCGGAAAAATTTGTGTGCGATCTAACTCCAACTGCGATTGGAATTTCCTAACAAAATTTTATATTTAGCATTTTTACAACATGCTAATGAGCTGATTAGATTTTAGGCAAAATCGGACAACCGGAAGTAGGGGTTTACTCTTGAGAATTTTCAGATTTTCGCAATTATTATCGTTTCTATTAAGTTTATGTAAAAATATTAAGAGAAAAAAGTTATTTTAAATTAAATTTACTATAAATTTTGTTTAAAAACTTTTTTCAAATTTTGTATTATAAGCGAGTTAAAAATAAAATATGGAATAACATAGTTGCATAATAGCGCAAGCGCAGTAGAAGTGTTTTGTTTCATGGGGACAATTGTACGCTCTTGCCAGGCATGGCCTGCCTTAAATATGCACGAGTAATTGGATTATGAGCCCGTAGGGCCGTTAAAGTATGGTAAAGTCATGTGCATGGCCACATCCGATTTTTTCTTCTTCACTTGTGGATGAGCGCTATTAATTTGAAATCCGTGTCAAATTCTACAGATATCTTTTTTTCCTTTAAAGTTTTCTCTATAACATTTGTTATTTGGATATCTCATATAGTTGCATGTTTGTTCTTAAATCCGAATCCGTGAAAAGAAATTAGTTTTTTCTCTATTGCAAGTTTAATTTTTTTTTCCGCAACAGCTTTTGATATTACAGGTAGCATAGATATTGGTCTGGAAGTTTCAACTTTATAGGGTGATTTTCCTGATTTCTGGATCATGGGCACCTCTACAACTTTGTATTTTTTCTATTATTATGTTTTTAGTTTTTGTTACCCACGCTCCAACCATCCGAATCACAATCGCTTTCAATAACTGTTACCCTTAACCATGGGGTAAACAACTTTTCCTGAGTAAAGGCAAAAATCCCAGAATAACGCCCATATGACTTTTAATGGCTAAGTTAGGCAATCCCGTATGATCTTTAACTCTGACAACAGCATATCATTCATTCCACCTAGCGATCCAATCACTAGCACCACTAACTTAAAATAATGTCTCGTTCTATTATCTGTTTTTGCTCCTCCTTCAAAGAAATCTTTATGTTAGCAGGTGTCGAAAACTTGATTGCCCGTTAAAGTTGTTGTTTATAGTTGTTGGCTGCTTGTGTGTATATAAAGGTTTCAACTTTATCTTCAAATTTATTTTTTGGTATTGTTTTTCAAACTGCTAATCTATTAAAGTCGGTTTAATACCTTTCTTTATACTATTTTGACTCAGAGTTAGTATTGTTAATACAACTTTGAAACACATTGTATCTGAATTAAGTTTGATGATAAATTCTTCCAACCCATAATTCTAAGATCTTTAGAAATTTTTTTTATTTAGAGAAAGCTTTTTAGTGCTCCTTTTATGTACAGTCTACACTCACTGAAACTAGGAAACAAAAAACACAAGAGGCCGAATCAGGTCAAAAAGGAGGGTAGTAGTAAATAAATAAGTATCGCCATCGTATTGATAGTCCATTGAAATGTTACATGAGCTTTGCACTTTTTAGAGGACGCAATTTTATTTTTGGGACATGTGTGGAGGGTCAATAGAAGCTTAACCTCAAGTTTGTGGGGTCGCCATCCTTGTCCCCCGGCCGCCATCTTGGAAAAAGGGGTGAAAACACTTTTTTTGCGATATCTCGGAAACTATAATTTTTTTTAATTTCATTCATTTAAAACGCTGTTACAACGCTCCAAAGTTAACCGGGTTCGTCAATGCTCGTGAGAATCCGGTCGAAACGAAATGTTTAACTTATTTTTGATTTTTTTTTATTGTAAATATATTCTTACAAAATTTTTGATAAATTCGTACAATTTTACTGATTCATTCCTAACTCTTTTCTTTACCATAGAACTTACCAAATTTAACTTATCGAATGTTAAGCAGGTAGAATTCCTTTAATTTATCATCGCTGCCTCCAACACAAGATGCTGCTCGTTTTGATAGACTCCGAGTATATCACCAGGTCCAGTCGTGGCTCGGAAGATATCAAAATCCTGAATATTGGGGCTGGAAAAAGCATGCAAACATTTGGATGCCAATACAAGCTTCCAAGCCTCCAGCACCTCCCGATCTCATAAAATTAATTTTCTGCAGATGCAAAGGAAACTGTGGAAGCATGTGTGGCTGCAGAAAAGCAGGCCTGAAATGCTCTACAGTATGCCTCCATTGTTCTGGCGAAACATGCAGAAACATTATAGCAATATCAAAGTTAATGGAAGAAAATGAATTTGAAGATGAACTTCCAACTATGACTCCAATTTCAACTCCTGTCATTCCTCACTTTCACATTTGACGTTGAATTAGATTCTGAGCCACAGCCTGGACCATCGAAGAAAAGTCGATTAGAGTAGCTAGCTAATAAGTGATTAAAAATATTATAATGTCAAGGATTACCTTATAAGCAAGATGTCCGTGGAGTAGGCCTACTGGGGATACCACGTAAAAAAAAACGCGCCTACAGACTCTACCTCATAGGTGGCGGGGCAAAGAGTTAGGAATGAATAAGTAAAGTTGTACGAATTTAACAAAAATTTTGTAAGAATATATTTACATTAAAAAAATAAAAAATAAGTTAAACATTTCGTTTCGACCGGATTCTGATGAGCATTGACGAACCAGATCAACTTTGGAGCGATGTAACAGCGTTTTAAATGAATGAAATTGTAAAAAAATTATAAGGAAAAATTTTCCTCAAAAGATCATCTACAAGATTAGTCTGAGGTAATTTTTTTGCAAAATGTATAAAAAAAAAGTTATAAAGCAAAAAAGAAAATTTGCTAATAACTTCTTTAATTTTTAATTTAGGGCAAAAAGTTATATAAACATATTTGTAGGCAAAACAATTTGCTACAAATTATGACTTTACAAATTTTTTGTAAGACGCATAGTTTCCGAGATATCGCGAAAAAAGTGTTTTCACCCCTTTTTCCAAGATGGCGGCCGGGGGACAAGGGTGGCGACCCCACAAACTTGACCCCCCACACATGTCCCAAAAATAAAATTGCGTCCTCTAAAAAATGCAATATTCGGTCCTTAAATTGTAACATTTCAATGGACTATGAGGGAATTCAAGTATCTGCTTCGAGTTTTTGCGTATTTATTAATAATTTCAAAATACAAAATTGTTGGCTCTTACGTCGCGAATCGAGGTTACATTTTAAATGCACATCGAGAAGAAAAATGCGAGTTCTATCACCAAATCATTATTCTACCATTACAGTGTAAAACAGATCGAAGAGAAGCAACTTTGCATCCTAAGTAGAAATGAAAATCCGACTGGTAAACTTTGAGTTGATCATACGTAGGTGTATAGTAAATGTTTGTCCCACGTTTGTTGGCACGTCGGTAATACATTGACATTAGATAATTGAAATAAAGATGGAGAAAGTAAAATGAAAATCGAGAATAAATAATAACTTGCATAAGCGGATTTAATCAGAAAAGTGAAGATTTGAAATTGAAAATTTCGTTTTCTTTTTCTATTTCTTAATATTATTCAAGTTTTTCTAATTTTAAAACCTGATACTGTATCTTTGGATAACGACAGCTTGATAAATTAATTGTAAGGGTAATTTTTATTTTACTCGTTGAGCTTTACAAGATGCTCTATACAGGGTGAGTCATGTAGAACTGTACATACTCGTACCTCGTATTGAGGCCCCTATGGGGAATATCAAATGACCATTACAAGGTGTCTGCTCCATTTTTTAATAATGTACAGGGGGAGTTGTGAATTTTGACTGAAATTTCTTTTGTCTATCACCTAATTAACTGATTTATTCAAGCTAGAAAGAAATCAGTTCCCGGATTAAAAAAATTAGTTCGTTTGGTTCATATACAAAATTTCATGGTTTTTGAAACTTTAAGCTCGCGCGTTAAATTATCTCAATTGTTAATCACCCTTATTAATACACATGTTCGTTAAATAACCATTAAACCACTTACGCTACCTTAAAAACCAATCGAAAATGGTCAAAATAGTGTACTAAATACAAACAAATAATAATTATGGGAAACGAAAAGTCAAATTATGTACCTACTTAAACAATTCCAAACAACAAAAATATCAAATTATCACAGCCTCCTAAGATACACTTAAATGTTCAACATTAATAAATGGCGAGAGGGTAGTGAACCAAATTGCGTTAACAATATTTCTTGTTTATTTTTATTGTTTATGTTTGACCCCTTTTCCAATTTCTGAAAGGACCCCGCACCATTTAAATGTAAAACTCGATGCACTGACAAAAAGTGTCCATTGGCCCAAACCAATTCTATGGCTAGTTTTCCAAGTACAGGATGTTAAACATCGGAAATAACACTTTTTTGTAACCAGATTTCTCATAACAGACCTGTTTTATTGGCGTTTATTGTAGAAAACATAAATTATAGATTATTTAGCATTAATATTTTATAAACAATCACCCTAAAAATTGGGTAGTTACAGGGTGGTTCGAAAATAAGTAATAGAGTTAATAATAGGTTTTTTGAAGAAATCATTTTTTTTTATAACAGCTTTAAAAATACGAGCAAATGTCATTGCATTATGAATATATAGTTTCACTTCTTGGAGATGAATCACACAAAATGTGGTTGCAGAGTGCATATAGTGTATAGATATTAAAAACATCTTTCAACTAGTAAATATGGGTACACATTTTAGGCAAACTGGTCACAGGATTACAACAACATTGCTCAGTTAAATACTAAACTTTTGTTAATGTGCAAATGTATTAATTTTTAAAGTTGACGGAGAAACTTTTAAAATACAGGGTAGTGCACAAAACACAGCTTTGCTAATTTTTAAAGTTTTTGCAATCAGTTTAACACCCTGTGTGACATAGAGTGGCAGATCGTACATTTGTATTATAATACAAACATTTTATAACACATCATTTATACGGGGTGACCCGTTAAAGCTAATAACATTATATGCCCCCTGTAACCACATTTTGGGAGTCACCCTGTATAAAATATGATTCATCACCAAGAAGAAATTACTTAAACTATATATTCATAATGCAATGACATTTGCTCGTATTTTTAAAGCTGTTATAAAAAAATGATTTCTTCAAAAAACTATATTACTTTTTTTCGAACCACCCTGTAACTAACCAAATTCTACGGTGATTGTTTATAAAATATAAATTCTAAATAATCCATAATTCATGTTTTTCAATAAACGCCAATAGAGCAGGTTATTATGAGAAATCTGGTTAAAAAAGTGGCATTTTCAATGTTTAACACCCTGTACTTGGAAAACTAGCCATATGATTGGTTTGGGCCAATATCCATCTTTTGTCAGTGAATCGAGTTTTATAATATACCAACGTTTCAGAAAATTTGACCGTGACGTTTTTACATTTAAATGGTACGGGGTCATTTAAAAACAAAATAAAGTTCAATTTTATTTTTCATTACTTTAAAATTCTGCAGCTTTTTATTTTGAACAAAGTAAAAGAAAAAGTTCTCTTTCACCAAGATAATGTACCATATCACAAGTCGATCGCAATAATGGCTAAAATGCACGTATTTCACTTTTAATTGCTGCCCTATCCACCACATTCTCCGAATCTGGCAACTACTATTTGTTTTCAAACCCGAAAAAAAGCTCCAGGGAGACATTTGGCTTCAAGTGAAGAAGTGATTGCCGAAATATATCACTCTTAAAAGAAATTGTGGTGATAAATAAAGTCGTATTTTGCCTATTAGTCATCTTACGAACCGTAACCGAGTATCTATGATTTGCTATAATAATCTTATATTTTTTTTCTCTAATACGAGTCTAAAACGACTATGTAGCGTCAAAATATCGTAAATTGCATCCTTTGTAGGCATTTTTCTATTAGAGTGGATAGACAGAAGAAACAAGGTAACTGACCTGATCAAAATTTACCCTGTGTCTGTTCTAAAATTTGATATTTTCCTTTTTTGTTAGTGTATTAGTGTAAATTTTGCCAGTGACAAGCTCTGGGGGGAGGGATTACTTTCTCTAATTTTAATTTTTTGCTCCCGCTATCGCGTTTACTTCCCCTCCTGGGCTGTAGCGCTATTGAAAAATATAATAATTCAAGACCCTTGGGGACATGCAGAGCCCCAGGGCCACCCCTCTGGATTCGCTACTGTATTTTGCACTTACCTTGATATCACGCATGGCTACGTTGTTTTTGTTTTTATTCCGTAAACGTATTAATATTATTAAGTAAGATAACAATGTACCTCATGATTTTATTTAATTTTATTATTCATTTCGGAAGCTCATTGTGGTTTGTATTTTAATTTCTCTCTCTTTCCATTGGATTAAAACCACTTAGTTGTTAAAAAAGTTTTTTTATTGACGTTTCGGCTTTCCAGATCGAAAGCCGTTATCAAAATGACATAAAATAAATAAATTTACTAGAAACAGAACACTTGATAATCTTGCAAAAATATGACATCAACATAGTATACATAGAATAAGATTTTGAGATTGAAGATGTCAAAATCTGTTTCAATCATATTTTTGTGACGTTTCTGGGAACGAATTTTTGAAAGGATAGCGCATTTGCATATTATAAGAGAATTTATACTTCGTCATAAATGAAGTTTTCTTATTAATATTCTCATAAGAAAAAACCAGATAAAAACTTATGATACTATCCCGATATAGAGGGTATCCTTTTTGCAATTAACTCTTTTTGTAAAATAGGTATCCAATATTTCAAAAATTTGGATACCTATTTTACAAAAAGAGTTAATTGCAAAAAGGATACCCTCTATATCGGGATAGTATCATAAGTTTTTATCTGGTTTTTTCTTATGATAATATTAATAAGAAAACTTCATTTATGACGAAGTATAAATTCTCTTATAATATGCAAATGCGCTATCCTTTCAAAAATTCGTTCCCAGAAACGTCACAAAAATATGATTGAAAAAGATTTTGACATCTTCAATCTCAAAATCTTATTCTATGTATACTATGTTGATGTCATATTTTTGCAAGATTATCAAGTGTTCTGTTTCTAGTAAATTTATTTATTTTATGTCATTTTGATAACGGCTTTCGATCTGGAAAGCCGAAACGTCAATAAAAAAACTTTTTTAACAACTAAGTGGTTTTAATCCAATGGAAAGAGAGAGAAATTTAATTTTATTGTCAATCAAATTATTGTTACTAAAATTGAAGAAACGTTGAAATTGTTTTGATTCTTCTAGGAGAAAAAAGAAACTCTCATCAAGATCAAAGTGTTGAGAAAAAGTTCTTAATGGCTAAAAAACCGTTTATCTCATAAAAGTGCTTGTAAATAGTGGAGAAACTGGAAGAGATACATTGTGAAACTACTGATAAGCATAGGCGGCGGAAAGTTTTTCATTTTAGGGATATAGAATTGTATAGAATATTTGATGCTGATTTTATTTACTATTTATAGAAAACTTTTGAATAAGATACATATAAAATTCATTTTTTTATCTAAGGGCACGATAGTAGTCTCATGCATTTATGACTCCCTAGTGTCTATAATTTACGGGTGTAATAAATTAATCTTTTTAATGCTGAATTCCAAATTTCATATGTACCTACTGTAGTTTTCAAAGTACAAATCTGTCAAAATCGTTATTTTTGGCACGAGTTCACTATACTGATGAATCATCTAATCTCATTAAATACTTCCTATGTAGAAACTTCAAATTTTTAAACATAGTTGTTATTTAAGTTTGGAACTTGCGATCCCATTCCTAGAGATGGTATCTAAACCACATCCCCAACAAGTCAGTCATAAGTTTCAAATATTCCGTGCCCAAGGATGAAGTGAGAGAGATATATAAAAAGTTAGAACGTCCAATTTATGCTGCGATGCATGGGCGTACCGTTACAGAGGGAAATGGGATGTGACACAATATATTTATTTTTTTTAACAATTTTAATTTTACCATGTCGGTTACATAGGAAATTTACAATACTAATGAAAATATATTTATTTGATCAAATGAGTAATCGTAAAGTGCATATAAAGTATGCAGTGCTCTGCTATAAATTATATAATTATTTGTGGAATTCTCATAAATTGTGAAATATTTTGTGCATATTGATCTGAAAATTATACAAGAACAATGGTAATAATTTTTAATGGAAATATAAAATCTTTATTTATAAAAAAGTATCTACTATAATTTTGAACTGAAAATAAAACAAATAAAATTTGAAATATTTGCTCATAAAATCTTAATTTTCTGTGATTAATAGAACTTTGGCGTGTGAATAAGTGACAAAAACAAATAGGTACGTTGTATTAGGGCTGTATTCTCGACATTTAAGTTTCTTCACGGTAGAGGGGATACAATCAGGGTTTACCGAAACAACATTAATACACAATTTATTATTTGAAAAGAATTGGGACAAGTACCTATATTCGGGATTAAGGTAGGAATAGGAAACTAACTACAAATTAAACACTGATGGATTATTAGTTGTCTCATCGTGAAATAAAAAAAAATGTTGGTGTAGTCGAAATCTTCTACATTTAGATAAATCCTGAAACATATATAAACCGTTTTATTCTTGTCGAACCTACAAGAGAAAAAGCATATTTAGGTAGGACCTTCACTTCCTCAAATCCTAACAAGGAGTACCAAATATTTCTCCTTTCAATATTTGCAGGAAACCTAAAAGTCATGTCTTCGTATAAATGTTTAAATGAATAACTAATATTACCTAAATACATAGGTAGTTTGACAGAAAAACAAAATGTGATTTAATTTTATAACAAAATATATGAAACCTCCATAATTATAAGACGTTGCAATAAGTTAAAACAATCCTTTATGCGTTATTAAAGAGTTTTATACAGTTGATAAAATACTAATTCTACGCCCCTGAAGCTTGTTGATAATCTTACATGTGTCTTACTGATGAAATGATACATCGGGATTTAAATAACCCATTTTGCTGCATACAACGCTTATACCACCATATTTGACCATATTTGTCTAATCACTCAACTTAATAAATTCAATGTGAAAAAGAAAATTTTAATCTCGCACAATTCCTATAACGTATAAAACACATTAGTTAACAAACAGAGTTATTAGAACATGGCGGCCCACACATTTACGAATAATATTCTAACATCTCGTTTCATTGATAAAAATCGAACGCTTGATAGCGCTTAGTTGTCGCTTCTAACAAATTTCCGTAGAAATGGTTTAAACTTAAATCGTGGTAAAGTATCTTTGTCAATATTTATCTATCAATATGATTTTTTGTGTTATTAGTTTCAAAATGTACTGTTAACGTAGATGTACAATTATTTTAGCGAAACAAAATATCTCATTTTAGGATTTTGGTAATGACGAAAAAAATTATAATAACTTTGACAACATTGAAACTAGAAATATAAATTTAATAACACAGCGCTTAGACTGTTACTTGTTGTTAGCGAGGGACGAAATGTAAACAAAATCTATCTTATTCTCCTATATCTATGATCTAAAAGCACGACCAATTCTCGCAAGACCACCCCCGCACACGTTCAACCTGCCAAAACCATCCGCGCGTACGCTAATTCTCGGGAAACAAGCAGCGCACACGCCAATTATCGCTTAAATCAGCTACACAGAGGCCAATTCTCGCAAAACACCCGCACGCGGGCGAATCCTGCAAAAATAGCCGCGCCCAGAGAAGTGTCATACAACACAATAAAGTCAAATCAATCTACCGAATAGATTAGAACAAAATCAAATTTAAATAGCACAGAAGGAGTTCAGAATGTGATACAGTTAAAACAACATGCGGTTCATCAAAAAAAATGTGACCAAGTGTAACTTTTTTGTAATCTTATATTTTTGTAGAAAAGCATTCTTTGAAAAGTGCATTTAAAAATATTGATTATGTAATTTTAAAAAGACAATATGACATCTAAATTTAGATTTTGTAAATTTTATCTTTATTACTTCAATAATAAAACTAATTGCTGTAGATATTTTTGGAGAGACTACTTTTTTGACAAATTGCTTTTTTTTAAATCTACTTCATTACTGAGTATTAAGTAAATATGATACAGGAATTTGCACTTGAAAGGGAAACACCCATTGATGTTTCTCTTTATTTGTTTATTGTCTATTGTTGGAGTAAATCTTGAGGCCAGGTTCTATTAAGTCTTCTGGTGAGGGGGCCATCGTTGAAGTGTTCCTCAATTAATACATTTTCATGGTTAATGAGCTGCCCACAGTCGTAGTTTGTACGACCATACAGGTTTAAGAATAGTTTTTCTACCCAGGAGCCAATACATATGTCTAAATTTGATATCGAGCTTCCTTTTCTTGGTTTGTATGTGCTTTTTCCAAGTTAGTTTTTGATCGAGATGATGTCATAGGTTTTTAGATGTGCTACCATCTATGATTAGAAGAGAGTATTGACAATTTTTAAAGCAAAAAATTCCCGACAATTTGCATTGTGTGTTGCAAAGCTTTTATTTGACTCATTCTAGTCAAAATGTCACTCTCTTCTTTCGTATCCCTTTCAGAGATTAATACAAAGTTAGCAAACGAGTAAGGAATTTAATTTATCAGATTCGACATCCTAAGACCGGTTTCTGCCTTTCGGCTTCGTCAGTTAGGCTTTTCGAATCCAATAAATAAAATTCCAAACTCGTACCAGTTAATAGCTATATCCGCTATAAAATAAAATTTTTAGATGTGCTACCATCTTTGTATTAATCTCTGAAAGGGATACGAAAGAAGAGAGTGACATTTTGACTAGAATCAGTCAAATAAAAGCTTTGCAACACACAATGCAAATTGTGTATGCAACCCCAATACATCGGGAATTTTTTGCTTTAAAAATTGTCAATTCTCTCTTCTAATCATAGATGGTAGCACATCTAAAAATTTTATCTTATAGAGGATATATCTATTGACTTGTACGAGTTTGGAATTTTATTTAATGGATTCGAAAAGCCTAACTGACGAAGCCGAAAGGCAGAAACCGGTCTTAGGATGTCGAATCTGATAAATTAAATTCCTTACTCGTTTGCTAACGAAGTCCTAGGTATTTTGTTTCCGTAGTTACGGGCATGTTTACATTATTCATCCTTAAGGGTGGACAAACGTTGTGTCGCAGGGTAAAAGTAATTTAGTTGGATTTTGAATGATTTACTTTTGTTCTCCATTTTATATACTAGTCACTGAGGAGATCTCGATGTCGTTATAATTTTTCAGAGGCTCTTAGTGGATCTTCATATTTGGTGAGCACTGCTACATGATCGGCAAAAAAGCTAGTTGTGTGTAGTTGGTTTCAGGAATATCGGCAGTGAAGATTAAGAAAAGCAGTGGTCCAAGGACACTATCCTGACACAGGAATTTATAGGACAGTAGCCAGACTGTTCATTATTGAATTTTATTGAAAAATGTCTGTTGGATAAGTAAGATTTCAACAGGAGATAATATTTGGTAGACAATGAGGCATCCGGAGATTTTGTTTACTATCTTGTGCACTTGTTGAGTTGTAGAATGGTGTTCTCTAAAACCGAATTGGTGATTTGGTAGAAGTGTTAGGATGGGGAAATATGATAAACTTACTATGCGATTGGAATATGAATGTCAGGAGAGAGATAGCTTTACGAGGGAGTTGTTTGCAACATTCCAGTTATCTGACGACTTCAAAACTAATTTCAGTACATACACATTTAATTTTGACTGATTAGTTTTAATTGTTGGAAAAAAAGTATATTACGTAACACGTGTGGAAAGTGATCACACACGAGAAACGCAACGAGTGCAAGAAATGCACTTTCCAACGAGTACATTATTTTTCCTACGACCCCCAACCTTTTAAGAAAATTATAACATATTTATTAACTTAATAGAAATAATATCTTCAGAAAAAGAAGCTTTAATGCCTTTTATATTTCTCCACTCCATGAATTAGTTGTATGAGTAGGTGTATCTACCTATTTTGATTTTTGGGGCAGCAACTTTAAGCAGGTAATTGTAGTCGCCGCCGATATTTCAGATGGAGTAAATTCTATCAAAAATTCATCACTTTTCATTTTCACTACTAATTATTCATAACGATTGACAGCACTTTGACAGATGACTGTGTGATATTGCTTCTTCTTTTCAACTTTAACGGGACTCGTATGATATTTGTCACTTTTGAAGTGTCAAAACAATTCATAAATTGCCATTTTCATAGGTAGATATAATGACATAAGGTCTTATTTTTTTGATTAAGTAAATCCGTTACACCCACTATCAGCTTAATTCTTTTTGGATAGTTGCAATCCTTGCATCTTCCTATTGCTCCGCCTATGCAGCTAAAAATGAAATGGAATATTTGTCGCTGTACAGCAGAGAAAACGGAACTTCATGCGGGAAAAACGACAACGGAACCAAATCTGAATCGAAAGTAATAATTATTCTTGTGACGAATCGCTTTGTTTTAAAACAATTTATAACATACATAATATCACGGAAATTATGATGGTGGTGGTGTCAAACGAGTAATTGTTTTTCATATTATGATACTCTTTAATACAGTGACATTGTTTTATAGTTTTTACTTTTAAATGGCGCGGTAAAGTAAATTAATTTTATATAAAGCAAATGGGAATAATTCTTCACGTTTTCCCAAATGTTGCTGTGAAAAATGATAAAAAAAAATAAGAAAAAATACAGATACTTTTATAAAATTAATTAAAAATGAAGATATTAAGATCTACTAATATTATGGCGCATTTTTGCTATTGTTAAGATTAATAACCCCATTTTTTTAAAGATAATACATAATACATAAATGTCCAGACACTGCAACCGCATCTGGACTTCAAACAATTAAAGAGTTGTGCCTCATCGGTAGGAAGTAGACAGCTCGACATCCCATTACTAAGCAATGTCTGAACAATGTCTTAAACTAACCTAGTCCTCAATAAAACTAGTTGAGTTGAAGCAAGTATATTAAGAACGAGGAAAGCCCAACGCCCTCTTCACTTTAATAACAAAATCAATGCTTGCAGATTTACAGGAAACTGTACCCGTATAAGCACAATAAATGAAATAAATAAATAAATAAATAAATTAGAGACGCGGTTGCAGTGCTTCTCGACATTAACAATCAAAATTATATAACCTAAAATTATTTAAAATTAAATAATGCACAAAATATTTTAATACAGTAGTCGGTGCATTTGACATTTGTTACAATTTTTACCTGTCATCAAATTTAGTCTATCTTCAATCTCCGTTAATAAGAAAAGATAAAACTACTAAAATGTCTGATTCTGATTAAATTGTTAAGTTGCACTCTATCAGAGCCAAAAGAAACTGCATTAAAGATAAAAAATTAAGTTGCTATACTTCCTCCTCTTGGGCCGAAAATCATTCAAACATTTCATTTAAACATCCTCGTAAATATTTTTTATCTTTTTTCAAATTTAAAAACAAGTAGTCGCTGGAGGCTCAATCTGGGCTTAAAGGTGAACGGCTGATAAATCCGTGTCTTCCAGGACTTCCCAACAGGAAAAATATGAACCCAAGGATTCGTTATCTCGAAGATAAGGAATTTCATTTGCAATTTTGCTCCTTCCTTTTTTAGTTAGCTCCTGACATTGTGACATTTTTAGATAACAGCTCAATTGGAGTAACACTCTCGAAATCCCAAAAAATAAGAGCCATAAATTTTGATGCCGACTTTGCAACTTATAACGTCTTCAAATCCATTGAGAGTCACAATTTTCTATCACTAATATTTTAGATTAAATGAATAGTTTAATAGCTAAGTAATTTAGAGTAGTAGAGGATTAGACGATTGCCTAATTTAAGGAAAAATACAACTTCATTATAGGTTATAAATCATTACATTTATATGTAAAAAGTAACACTATGCAATAGTATATTACATATCAAGAGTTGTAAGTAGCCTATTACGTACGAGTGGAGAAATTACGCACGTAGCCGCGAAGCCGCGTAGACTAAATTTGATGACAGGTACAAATTGAAACAAATGTCAAATGTACCAACTTCTATATTAAAATACTTTGTGCATTATTAGGTTTTAATTAATTTTAGGTTATGAAATAAAATAGTATACTATATAGATTAGGCTACAGATTTAATATCCTGTTTTCGTTTATAATGTTAGTAGGTAAAAAAATGAATTCTAATCCTACAATATCTCGTGATTGTATTCCAAAACTATTTGTACTTTTAGAATTTTCTAATAATAAACTACGATGAAATCTGAAGATATTAAGCATTCTGATAGATGGCTGAGAAGCGCCTGGGGATACAAATTAGCCGTTATAAGTGTTTCATTTTGAAAACCAGTAGCCGTTGATATTATGATTAGACGTAAGATGGAAATTTATGAAGACAACTGCAATTTTCTTCGCTTTTATATTAAATATTTATTAGGTGAATTGACTCTACTGAATTACAACTACATCTAACGTGTTTTATTTCGTAGTCCGAGTTAAGAAATTTTTTCGATTGCGTTTGGTAAATAAATAAATTATAAACAAATCCCTTTCTATTCATTAATGTTATAAAAGTTGTTTCATCTTCAAAAAATACATTAGTTCTTATTGATTTTGTTCAAAATTAATTTTTGTAAACAACAATATTTAATGGGTACATTTGTACCAATCAGGAACAGTAGTAAAAAATTTAATGGAAACGTTGGTATCCAATATGACTAGCATCTCTCTCTGTATCTGTAAAGCTAGAAGAGTGGGTCACCCAACAGTACTTAGGCCACATTTAGCCCATTGTGCATCCTTCTGAGGTTGCGCCTTCCTTCTAGCTTGTCAACCAGCCTACTTGTTTAAAGTAGGTGATGACATCGTCTGAAGGTAGCTCCCTCATGTTGGCATGTGTTAACATCTGCTCACCGAAAAAAAAATGTCTTATTTGTGAGAGTGTCGGGCATTCGCAAAGAATGTGTTCGACAGTCTCGTCTTCCTGTTCACATCCTCTACATAGTGGAGTGTCAGATAACCCCCACCCTGTGGAGGTATTTTCGTAGATGACAGTGGCCAGTCCGGATACCAGTGACTGTGCGCAGGTTCTGTCTATTCATAGTCATGTATTTTTTGACTGATTCGCTGTTCGGATACTGTAGAAGTTCCTTGGCTAGCTTGCAGCCTGTTTCGTCGTCTCATCTACCCTTAAACTTTTCAAGGGAGTGCTTCTTTGGGAGGTCCGCCACAGCTGATGCCGATAAGCCTATGAAAGTGCCAGGTCCCAAGAGTTTTTGGGAAGCTACTTTCTTAGCTAACGAGTCAGCTATATGGTTACCTTTTGATTTCCCATGGCCTTTGATCCAAGCTAAAGTGACCACGTTGTTGTTGCAAGCTTCGATCAGGGCCTGATCACATTCTAGTACTAGACCTGATGTAATGCGTGGTCTATTCAGAGGTAGTGCCTCTGATATCCGTAAGGATGTAAATATTATTACCAGTAATGTTTCTTCTCGTAGTCTCTTTTGCGGCGATGGAAATAGCAGTGAGCTCTGTTTGAGCTACACTAGCATATGAACCCATTGCCCATAACCTCCTTATATTAAGATTCAGGGATCTCGAATAAATTCCACAGCCTGACCCCTCATTTGTTTTAGACCCATCGATGTAAACACAAGGCACCTGCTGCTAATATAGCCTCTTGTACGTTTTTTATTCTTACCCTGTAGGGCCTGTGAAAGGCATATCTTGGTGCAATCGAATCAGTGTTGGCTTGTAGCAGTGGGACCTCCCCAAGGACCTCGTGCTACAAGTCACACCTCGACTTACCGGATCCTACGTCAGGTTGTATACTCGTGGAATTCAAATATCCAAAAATATATAGGGCCATTTTGATTATAAGTCTGATTCGATGGACTGAACCATCTTGTATACGTTTGCTACATTTTTTTGGTAATACAATTGTTGTCATATTAACCCAAATCAATTTCTTCGACTTAGAACAAAGTCTTTACTGAGTAGGTTAAAACCGTAAACTATTTAATGGCCTTAAACTCTTTAAAACAGATAAAAAAAACGGGATGTCATGGATACATAAAATTTCGATAATCATAATTATTGAAGACGAATTAAAATTTCATTTAATGTTTCTAAATTTTTCTTTAACAATTTAAAGCATTCTTCAATAAATTAATTATCTACATCTACAAGGACTAATACAACGAATATACGTAGGACGCAGGGGAAAGTACCATGTATCAGATATCAGAGTATCATCTCCTCGTAAAAGAACGTGTTAACCTTTAGGCCGTTCACTTCCTATATCAACACGCCCATATCAAGGACGTATGTACATATCAACACTAGTATACAGAGTGTTCCAGAAGAATGTAAGGAATAAAAGCCGGAATTATATATTCATTTCTGTAGTTCATAGTTCATAACTTTTTTTATTTAAATAAGTGTTTTGATTGTCCAACGAGAAGAGTATTCGGAATTATATACTCTTTTTGGATAATTGAGGAACAATAGATCAAATGGAATTAGAGCCAGCGAATCAGTTCTCATCTCAATGGATCATACATGTACAATTATTTGGATAGGTACTGTTTAATGTCCTGTGTGTATATCTGTAAAATATAATGAGCTGCTAAAATCTGCTTCTAATCATATTTTTCAAAATATGAAATTAATATACTTTCTGTTATTGCAAATATCATGTGTTGCAACTAGTTCAAAAAGTGTGTTTGCACTTTTAAATTTTTTTTTTAATATTAACAATCATTGTTAATCCGACATACGTAAACTGTAAATACATGGGCCAACATTTTAATAAGCCATAACTTTAGAACCACCCTGTAGATTTCTCTCATACTTGGTACAGGTATATTGTGTTAATAGCTCAATCCTATAATGTAAGAACTACAATTAAAATCCTGATCCGGATTAAGAAGGATTTGTAAAATTTGAAAATCCCCAAAACAACACCCTGTATATCGGATTTTTTAAAATTGGGATGGATATTTGAAAAGAACGGAAGAAAATGAGTTAAAGTGAAAACATTTTTTGAGTGCATAAGCCATAACTTTGGAAACACCCTGTAGATTTCATTCAAACGATTGACAACAATGTTGTATTAAAATAAATTAATAGCAAAGCTTATTAATGGTTACTCGATTTACTGTAGACTTCAAAGATAGTTTTTGTTTTTTGTTGATAAAAAAAGACAGTCACAGAAATAAAACTAAGCGTCACACAACTTACCACTAACTCTGAAGAAAGAACCCCACAGTCATTAAAACGAGTAACGATTAGAACCCCAGCCCTCTAAGTACATCCCGATAATTCAAACTGTTACATAGTAAGAGTTAAGATTTATTTACTTTTTACTATATTTTATTTGTTATGTTCTGCTTGATAATAAATTATAATCAACGCTCTCAAGTAAAAATACAGTCAACTTTGCTCAATGAGCTGGTCCTTCAAACTTTGAGGTTTAAGAAAGGCCTCAACCCTGAGCTTTAATGAAGAGGACCTGAGCTTGGGTTTTCAACATATTTGGTACAGGAGATTTTTAAATAGTCCAATTGTACAATACAAGAACTACAGTTAAAATAAACCGAATAAATTGTAATGACATTATTAATAAAATTTTAGATTGACAGTTCTCAGTTCTAATTCTAATCAATACAGCCACAGTCTACTCACTTTTACCAAAATAGTCATTCACTATGCGTCTACTTTAAATTCAATATCATTTTAAACTTCGAAATTTTCCAAATTCTTAATCCAGATCTGGATTTTAATTGTAGTTCTTACACTATAGAATTGGGCTATTAACACAATATACCTGTATTAAGTATGAGAGAAATCTACAGGATGATTCTAAAGTTACGGCTTATCAAATGGCCGAAATGGATGAAACACCCCGAACTCGGTTATTAGAGGCGTTAGACCCAGTAACCAAGGTTATTTAGAATCACCTAAGTACCCTGTATTTACAGTTAACGTATGTCGGTTTAACTATGAAACACCCTGTATAATATTAAGGATTAATCAAAGGTAATACCACGAGTCCTCCAAATTTAATCTATAAAATTTGAGAGGACGTGTGGTATTTGGAAGGTTATTTTTTTAATCATTTTATATTAAAAACAGAGAATATAGTCATTTATGCAAAAGACACTTTACACACCAATGTTCAATATTTTCTTTATCAATTTAAATTGAAACATCAAAAAATATTGAGCTGTTATAGTTTTAAATACAGGGCCATCAAGGCATACGTGATTGCGTTTGGCTTAATTCGAATATAGAGTTTGACATTTGTCAGTTTTAAAGAGATTTATGGATTTTTAAGTATTTGGGTATTCAAAAACTGATGTTGTGTGTGTGAATAAACGAATAAACAGGTTAGTTTACAAATAAATTTTGAAACATTGGGTATTAACATAGATTTGCAATCCATTTTAGTATAATAATAATTTATAATGCTAAATAAAAGTTGTTAAATGTTTATATTTGACATTTCAAAAAAGGTAAATACAGTTTAATCAAAAAACAATTACGAAGAAGCGGATTTATCAGTATAAAACACTAATGATTGGTTAGGATCCTGAGCTCTGGCTGAAACCACAAAATCTGACTGTTTTAACAGATGAAAAAATAATCATTCCTAATTGCCCTACTGTAGGATATTCTTCCTTTTTAGCCTGAAATAAAGATTTTAATACATAGTTCACAATAAATGTTCCTAGTTAACTATGGGGGTTTTTGGGAGAAGGCTGTGGACTTGTCCCGTCAAGGGTCACCAATTTTGGTGTGCAATGGCATAGGGAAATCATAGAAAATCCTAGATCCCGACTCTTTATGTAAGTTGATTTAACCACACTTTTTAATGTCATCATGCTGTCATCAATTATTCATTGTTGATCGAATGGTGACTGAAATGGCTTGGTTACCAGCGATTATTGTATATGAAAACGATGATCTTGATGAATTGAATTTAATAATTCATGAAATTCCAAGAAGAGTATATAATCGAAAAGACTTTTACAATAGTTTTGACGAACTCACATTTTTTAAAAGATTTCGAGTTACAAAGTCGGATCTCTGTTCGGTTTATTTTCTGATTTTCCTCCTCCTTTTAACGTCTGTCCTTTCGGCGGCTATTTAAGCTACTTAAGAGATTCTTTGTTCCTTGGATAATTTCCAATAGAATTGGAATTGAACGTTGCACATATTTTATTCCATGCCTCCGTTTTCTTACATTCAATTATCGATTTGAAAGTGTTGATAATGTTCAAAAGAACAGTATTTTCTGCAGCAGAAAAATTGGAGGCCCTTTTCTAATCACTTCAACTCCAACAAAAACCGCTTTTCAGCGGTGTTTTCAGCTCATAGTTAGACTTAGCTAAGTTTTTTCAAAGAACGACTTTTGCAAACCAGATGGAATTTAAGGTACACCTTAAGTTTCTCGCCTACTACTCTAAGAATAAGTTTTGAAGTGAACCTGTGCAAATGGCTCTAAGTGAGTTGTTACGGGTTATCTTAAGTTTGGAGGTGCATTATCTAGCAAGTCTTGAAGTTCCATCGGAAAGTCTTGGATGATCCTTAGGTTTTGTTGTGAAAATTTCTTGTTTGGCTTCTTGCCTAGGTACTGGTTGTAGTCCTGGCTTCCATTGCATCTTTAGTGTATTTTGGGTAGCTCAGTTGTTTTCTTGGGTGATTCTGTTAACATATATTGCTGTTCATCTGAAAATATTGCGATATATCAAGTCTGAAAATATGAAACTGGAACTTGCTCCTAGATGGCGCTAGTCACTGTAGTTATCGTCAAAAGCGTCGTTTTTTAAGCGTAAAGGTCATGGGCAGCGACTGCAAGTTCAAATCGTTATGAACGGAAGACAGTGCTCTATGTTTGGGTGGAATCAGAAGGGTGTTATCTATTATGAACTACTAAAACCTGGCGAAACCATTAATACTAAACGCTACCGCCAAATATGATTGATATAAACCAAGAAATGCATGAAAAATGACCAGAATATGAAAAGACGCAAAACAAAGTGATTTTGCTTGATGATAATACACCATCTCACAGCAAAACTGGTCAGAGGAATGATTTGGGCCTTTAGTTCGGACATAGCTCCATCTAGCGCTTTACTTCTTACGAAAATGGCTCGATGATTTGTTTGCCTTAAAAGACCAGCAGATTTTATAACGTGTCATCCACAAATTGTCTATTTTATCCATACTTTGTACCTTATTGTATTTTTTTTACAAATTGTTGCTAGTTTAAAATTATTTCTGGCTGTTACTAATTATATTAATTCATCCTGTAACACATCTACAAATCAACAAAGATAAATTAAAGGTCCCATACACGTGTCCCAATTTTACTTTTAACTTGACATCTCGAAGCGAGAGACATAAGAGCATCACCGATGCTCGATGAAATCTCGATAGGAAGGTATAGTGGTACCGACAATACAGGCAAATGTAAAGAGGTAGTACCACGGAACAAGGTAGTATCTACTTTTTACTCGACCGGTACTCCGATATCAGACGCAACAGCGGCATATTTGTCGAGGTCGTTACTGAGTACTGACTGACCTGTTATTGGTTTATTCTATTAAATGGTTCCGTTAAAGTACCTTTTTCTTCCGTTTGGAAACGGCTTTAACAGAAGATACCTATCGTATAAAATAAACCAATCCTAGGAGCAATAATTTATTTCTTTCGATTTAAAAATTTGGTAATTAGAAATATTACATTTTTTACTCTCACACTACGTACTTTTGTGAATGTGTAAAGAAAGTAAAAAATGTATTTCGTGAATTTTAATTCATTCGTGTAATTCTTACAATAAAAGTAGTTTTTATTAAGGATTACGGTAATGAAAAACAAACATTTAATTTTTTTATTTTTCACTTGTACATTATTTGTTTATTTTACCTTGGATACAGTTGCTATAAATATACTCATAATGCCTTAGGGCATAATGAGCGGGCGTTATGGCCATAACGCCCGCTAATTCTACGAGGAGCATCTGGATTACTCCGGCAATTTTTGGTTGCTTTGTGTGCATATTTTCTTTGATATAACACAAAGCAGCAATGACGTTCACTATAATAATATAATGAAACACTGACAGTAAACGTCAAAATATCACAATATCGGTTTTTCATTAAAGTAAAATCAATTTTTCGTGAAAAATAGAATCTTGTATGCACCGCGAGCGTTACTGGATCCATCGGGCAACATTGATCCCTCGGGCCAGAAACAGCCCTCTGGCTGAATGTTTCTCTCCGGGCATTAGGATCTTGGTGCATAAATAACTATTTTTATTTAACTTCCCAATTATTTACAATCTGTAAATTAATAATTACAATAAGTAAATTGTTTGATTACAAAATTCGTCATGCAGGAAATGTTCCAGTGATCATTTCCTATAAAAAAACAGTTAATTAGTAATTAAGAATAATATATCACACTTTTATATTTCTAATAAAGTCACAATTTGACAGTAATATTTAACAATTGCATAAGAAAATTCACTGATGATGAGATTTAATGATCAATTACACAGCCCCTAGTTACTATGCCCCAAAAATCCCTAGTTACAGTAGTAACTAGGGGTTTTTGGACAGTAACTAGGAGTTTTTGGGGTCGCTGAATCCGAATCTGAGGTCCGTTTGACCTTATCAGGTCAGGGTCAAGGTCAATTGAGGGTCAAATTGAGGAAACCTAGAAAAATCTGAAAAACCTCATACATAGGTTTTCAGGGTCGCTGAATCCGAATACGAGGTCCGCTTGCCTCATCAGGTCAGGGTCAAGGTCATTTGACGGTCAGATCCGGTCTAGGACCTGACCTGAAGAGTTAAGCAGACCTCGGATTCGGATTCAGAGACTCCAAAAACTCCTAGTTACAGCAATGAAGTTCTTGGCGCATACAAAAAATTTTTTGTGGGGATGTGTTCCTATATTATATCGGATGGATCGAAACATTTTAATTGGCGAATATCTCACCCCGCAAAAATTTGTGCAAGTCGGGGGCTGTCAGAAAATGTGATTTTTGTGGTATTCGCATGCCCTAAAAGCTGTAAAATGATTTTCTGACATAGCGACGACTACTTTTATAAAGTCAATGGGGTTCCATTGAAAAGTGCTGTAGCGCGCTACATCAAGGCGGCATAGAATTACTCCAGAGGAAAGCGTTGGAGAGGGGGTCTCGAACTCCCTACAGCCGCTTCATCTGACGTCACACTCACATCGGCTTTTTTCGTCGCTGGCTCTCTAACTATAAGTAAATCCACCTAACACGGTGCTTTGAGTAATAGTGCGAAGTAAGTTCACAGTTCCACAAACAATTTTCTTCGAAATGTTAAAACAGTCAATGAATTTATCTACTTGGGAGCTTTAATAACCACGTAAGATCAAATAAATAATTTTTCATCGAAACATAAAGAGAGAGACGAGGACTTTGATTCAGATATTACTAAAAAGCTTATGAGTAACTCTTAGCGCGCGCGCACACGTCAAGGTCTCTCACTATTTCAAATAAACAATTTAAGCTAGTTTTGACTTCATATAAGCTAAAATTTTTAATAAAAACGCCTGAATTCCAAATTTTATACTTATACGTCTAGCTCCAATAGTTTTTAAGATATGAACTTTTAAAAATCTTAGTCTTTAGCAGTTTCTCATTGTCTACAGGTTTATCAAAACCTACTGGACACTTCCAATATAGCTAAAATAACGAGTTTGAACGTAGTGTGTGAGTAAGTAAAGGAAAAAACAAAAAATCAATCAGATGATGCTTGAAACTCAAAATATTAAATAGAACATATATTTGCCGAGAGCGTACTCTTCGATATTGAATCTTTAACATTCTCTTGTGATCATATCTACATCGTTCTGTCCAAAGTCAAACAAGAACAAGAAGATTACGTTTCATTGCCAAAATATAATTAAAAGATTAAACGGATATAAAAAAGTAGTGGGATAGCACAATCCAACCCTCTGATTTTGTTGTTCGAGGAGCCGTTGAGAAATGGATAATCTATTTTTTTCCTCACTCTGAATCGCTTGCTTTAACCATCCGGCGGGCGCGCCAGCGGCAAACTGCCGCAACCTTTTGTTTTTGGGTTATAATTAAAATGTGACAAGCCCTTTGAAACTGGTATTCCTTGTTTATGTTATTGACTTCGTCTATCGACACATCTAGCGCAATATAATATTTCTGTTCAGTTGTTACAAGCGAAAGTACAGCTTGGTAGTCCGACGCGGTCTTCAGACATGACCGAGCTGTTTACTTCCTACTGATGAGGCACATCGACCGACGGATAGCGTCTTTATCGGTGTAATTCAATGCCAGGAGTAGTTGTTTTCGGTTCAGATGTGGTGCACTTTTAATATAATTTATATTATATTTTATTGGTGGTATGACTTTGACAAGTCTAATTTCTTTAATTGTTTTAAATGTTAGAGGGTTGGAGTTAATTATGTTGTTTGTACACGAACTATTTCCTAACATAATTTGAGTTTTCATAATTGTTTTATTTATTTCTAGACCGATACAAATTTTTGTTTTATAAATATAAAAACCTTTTTGTATTATTTAGTTCGTAGACAATGCTAGAAGGAGAAAACATTCTGAAAACTTTTTGATTACGATAGTTTGGTGAATGTTTTTTCTGTATCAATTAATTTATTATGGAATACTTTATTATTATAAATTTCCTTTCATTTTTTTGTTCTCATTTTATTCCAGTTCACTTTTTATCTCTGAACGATGATTTTTTTCTTCTCTCTTTAAATGTGTCCTGATTTCCGCTCTGTCAAAGTTGATTAAATCAAATTATTTACCTTCAGAAATACTGTAGATAAAAAATGATAATGAAATTATTTTTTTTAACCTGCTGGCTGTTCCAAAGTGAGATCGTCCTAGAGAAAGAACTATTAGTAAATTTGAACGTTGCTATCCTATACCTGTCCGCGGTTGCAGTTGAAGTCTGTCATGATCGTTTTCAAAGATAACGATGAATCAATAAAGACGATACAGGACTGGCATCGAAAATTTTAAATACAAATTGTACGTTCTCTTCGCGATAAATGGTTGTCGGTCTAGTCCTTTCACTGATTATAATTTTTCTTTAACTAAAAATCATTGAGATTTCATATTGCCTAAATCCAGGATTCTATAAGCAGATTTCTACTACTTTTATGTCTGACTTTAACAAGACTGATAAGATATTAAAATTAATTAGGCCATTACAATTTTTCGGTTTGTAGTTTTTTAATAAAAATTCGCACCTTTTCGATGTCATTTTTATTCTAAAACTTTTTATTTCCATTCCAATCGTAATTAAAAATAGTCCGAAAAGAACATTCATGTACTTATCCTGAAATGTCAGAAAAAGCTGCTGAAATATCAAGAAATTTTTTCCTTTAACTGGCATACTGGAAGTAGGCACATACCTGCTCACACAATGTTCGGAGAATGACATAGGATGGTGCCAAATGCATATGAGTTTTGGGAAGTAATTGGGATCTGACATGGGGGCGTCAATTAGGGTGAAGATTTAAATTTGACATGAGTGTTGCTCGCTTATTAAATACAGGGTGTATTCGACCGACAACGCTTTACCGGTGATAGCCCTTGTCAAATGATGAAAAATGAGCTAGGTACATAAGCCCCTAAGATTCTTAGTTGACGAGATACAGGGTGTTAAAGTTGAAAAATTAAAATTATTTTTTTGCGATATTTCACCTACCGTTTTAAATTTTTTGTTCAAACTTAGCAGTCGATTTACTTTATTTAATATTTATTTTGTATTAGTGTTAATTTACTCATACAAATCAGTTTCTGAATTATAAAAACACTATGTCATTTTGCGAATGCGAGTGAAATTGTGTAGCTGAGTAGCTGAGGTGAAACAACACGAGTACTCGCAAAACATTTTCTGGACACACTATTTTTTGGTCAGACCAATTTTTAATTCGGACATGCATTTTTTTTATTTTTTTTCCTACAGTTGTTTGAGAAATAGTTTTTCAGATACAGCGGTTTAAACAGCGCAAAAACGCATTGGTGACCTTGGTGACGTCACAATTGCCCATCCGTCCGGCAATGGGCCTTGTATGCTAGCTGACATTAGGCAATTTTTAGCAAATTCCGGTAATCTGCTTTCACGAACCCGTCCTGCAGTTTGTTTGCCATTTTTTAAATGCATAATAGTATATTACGTAATATGTGCTGTAAATAGCATTTTACGCACGAATGGAAAAATTGCGCACGAAGCCGCAATTGCTTTACAATATGACACCGCTCGAATTATCTCGACCGTTTATTTAGGATGCTCGAATTATCTCGAGCGTTTATTTAGAGCGCTCGAATATTCTCGAGCGTTTATTTAGGGTGCTCGAATTATCTAGCACGTTTATTTATAGCGCTTGAATTATCTCGAGCGTTTATTTAGAGCGCTCAAATTATCTCGAGCGTTTATTTAAGGTGCTCGAATTATCTCGAGCGTTTATTTAGAGCGCACGAATATTCTCGAGCGTTTATTTAGGGTGCTCGAATTATCTAGCACGTTTATTTATTGCGCTTGAATTATCTCGAGCGTTTATTTAGAGCGCTCAAATTATCTCGAGCGTTTATTTGGGGGTGTTCGAATTATCTCGTGTTTATTTAGAGCGCTCGAATTACCTCGAGCGTTTATTTGGGGCGTTAGAATTATCTCGAGCGTTTATTTGGGGAGCTCGAATTATCTCGAGAGTTTGTTTAGAGCCCTCGAATTAACCCGAGCGCCCTGTTAATGGGTTAATAAATAATTTTAATTGACGGGCCATTACGCGATCACTACCTACTTGCGAATTATTAAATGTTCCACTTACTTTTACGTATAAACTGTGCGTTTTGTTTACCGAAACAAGTCGCACGGTTTTGTGTTTACCGTGCGTCATGAGCTATATACTGAGGCTGTGTGTCGTGTGGTTTTACCTGTTTTCTACAGTGGCCGTAGGTAAAACTAATTACATCCGAAGATGAAAATCGTTGGAAACTCTATTACCACGAAGCAAAGACTGACGAACCTCGCTTTATGAGAAAATTTAATACTCTTTTTAGAAGCAACTGACAGTAAGTCAAATTATTTATTTCTCAATGGGGAAGCAAACTGTCATTTCGTTCTATGTAGAGGGCGCCAAGTGTTTGTCATCAAACGGTACAATACGTAAATAGAATAATCTGTGATTTTTCGTTTTTATTCGGAGAAAGTGGTCGGTGTACTTCTTTTGGGTGCAAAGAAATGGGAGTTTCGTAAAGGTCCTGTTATTAGAAGAAAGAAAAAACTCATAACTTTTTTGTTTGATTAGACCGCACGAAACTGATTGCAGATTCGTGATCAGCGACCCAAAATTAGTCTAAAAAAAATATGCCATCAATATTGGGGCTTTGCCCCGATACTAGAATTTTTCCACATTGGTAAATAATGGTGGGAATTTTGACAGCTAATGACCAATGTGACACTCAGCGCTCTCTGTCGGTTGAGTTTCCCGTAATCATTCCCAATACATCAACGTCAAAATATAGAATCATACAAAGTGATTAAAAATTAACGTAAATTCATGCTTTATGCAACATTTGTGTGTAGGCAATAGCTAATATTTTAGCATAATAATCACGATGAAAATAAAAAAGTCAAGTTTCAACATTATCTATGACATGAAAGTTTAGGTGTTTAAATTGGCACCTGATGCACGATTAAAAGAATTAGTAATGAATGATCTTCATAATCGAATTGAAACTACTAAATTATTAGTTAGTAATATGTAATCCCCGATAAAAGAGCAGGGCAAAGATTATTATTCAAATTCAAAATCAAATCTATTTTCATATTTGATATACAATATACTTTTATAATATATAATTTGGTTCTGATCAGGGTAGGCAATAACGCTAAGTAACTAAATACTTGTTTTGTGGTGTCGACCCATTAAGTATTTAGACAAGTAGATTAATAAATTAATACTAAAGTTTCTTTACGTACAAAATAAAAAAGAAAAAGAAAAGGTGACCGATGATAGATTGGTAAGTGGCTCAGACAATTTAATTATATATTTACGATAAAATATTGATAATAAATATTAATATTAACAATAAACTTCTTAATTTTAAATAAAAATAATAAAAATACAATCGAGATATTTTCATAATCGAATTGTAAACAGACTTGCGCGTCATAAATGTCAAATTTAAAATTAAAAGTCAAACTTTTAGTTAGTTTAATTTTTATTTAAAAAACTTATTTACACAAAAACAAAAGCTATGGATACTCCATCACATATAACTGAGGCTGCCGAACATGCACTTAGTTGTTTAATACCAGAAAAGTCTTCCGTCAGATATTGGAAAGAATAAGATATATTTATGAATATTTTATTAAAGTATGAAATATTATTGTTTCTGGATGAAGCACCAAAAAATATATTGTTTAATGTCAGAAAAATAAAAAACAAAATCATGGGTTTTTACTGTTTTTTGCGCTGAAACATATACAGTCGTAAAGTTTTTAAATAAAAACATTTATTTTTTTTTAACTTTAACTCCCTGTATTTCGAAAAGTAATCGAGTTGGACCCCTCATTCCTTATATCATTTTGTCCAATTTTACGAGAGGTATCTACAGCCATACGTTGTAAGTGTCATTTGGAGACACCCTGTATATTTAAATCCAGTTTCAGACGATCGCAAATGGTGATATCTTTTTTGCGAAAGATCTTTTATGCTACTTATATAATAGTAAAGTGTACAAGTTTTTGCAGACTCCGTATTACTATCATTATCTATAATATATTTTTTAAATAATTATTATGTAAAATTGCTTTGTAAAATTGACATAAGTAATATAGAAAATGTTTTAATTAATGCAGATTGAGTACTGGCACAAATGCAAAAAAACTAATAGTGTTGAGATGGTAGATTATCAATTTTATTGCTAAAAGCCTTTTCAATATATTTTGTTGTATGTTTTTTTACATTTAGCCATCAATTTCAGATCTTATAAATCCTTAATCACCTATTTAAAACACCGAGTTGAGAGAACCAAAATGATGATATCTAACGTTTATTTAGAATCATTAAACTTTACTATTAATGATGATATCTAAAGGAAATATTAGTAAAAAGTTTAGGAATCAACGATGTAGAAGTTGAAAGGAAATTACAAAACAAAACAAAACATGAATTATACATACAGTATAAGTTAGATCAAAACAATTCCTTTAAAAACCAAAAAAATGAACAAACATGTTAAGAATGTATGTTAAACACCTATATTTTCCGATACTCTATCAATTGGAAAGTGTCGACAGGAAAATAGGTAACAAAGTAAATAGAAAAGCTAGTAATGCGTTATACGAAATTAAACAGGGAGTAATGTCAACATTTAGATTATAGTCTATTAATTACTCTAAATCTTAGCACACAATTTTAGTTAAATATGGAAATTGGAACCTTTGGTTTATCAACTAAGTTGAAAACTATCGTCGACCACTCAACCAAAACACAATTTTCACACACTCTACGCGCGTTTCGCCAACTATGTTGGCATCATCAGGAGTTGATGATAGGCTATCATCAACTCCTGATAAAAATAATTGCAACTAATAAGATAAAATACCTTGGAATTACTATTGACTCTCATCTCAGGTGGAATTATCACAATCAGCAGGTAAACAAAACACTCTTCTTCTGTATAAATTTAAATGTATATTTAAGATATTAACTCTTAAACAATAAAAAATCTTATATTATGCTGTAGTCGAATCATGCTTGCAATATTGTATAGTGAGCAGGGATGCATGCTCATAAACATACTTGTGGAAACTAGATGTTCTTCAGAAGAGAATCTTGAAAATAATTTATAGAAAGCCTTTATTACATCCATCGTCTTCGATTCTATGGGGTGTACAAATTATTTCGGTCCAGTTTCAAAAGATGGTTCAAACTGTTATGAATGGTTCATAGTGACTACGTCTTCAGAGAGGTTGGACATCTGCCAATAATATTCAGTTTATATTACTTTGAGTTTCTTGTAATGGAAAGAAAAGTGCAGTTGAAGTCCACCGAATTCTTGTAGAAGATTATGGTAACGCTGAATAGTTTTGATAAAAGTGAAATATTTTGGATACCAACTGTACTGACGTCTGGACCTCAAACAACTACTCCTTGGCCTATATGCCCCAACAGGTATTGAATTACAGAAGTCCAGACGCGGTTCGGACCCGAATCGTTTCGGGATTTAAACCAACAACTTTGATTTTGTTGCTAAAGGAGCCTGTCATGCTTAGACCGGTTTCGACATTATTGTGCCTCATTAGTAAGAAGCAACCATTTTTATCATTCTTCAGGCATTCTTTAGAGATAGAATGTCGAGCTTGTCTGCTTCTTACTGCTGAGGCACAATAATGACGAAACAAAGAATGACAAGCTCCTTTAGCAACAAAATCAAAGTTGTTAGTTTAAGTCCCGAAACGATTCGGGTCCCAACCGCATCATGACTTCTGTAATTCAATACCTGTTGGAGCATATAGCCCAAGGAGTAGTTGTTTGAGGTCCAGTGCAGTGTGTGACATTTTCTAATGTCGTAATTTTTGGGAGCTGTGATTTTAACTTATTTCACATCTTTTGTTCTGAATAGTTTTGACGCCTGAATATTTGATATTTCAGCTTCGAAGTCAAGCAAGCCTTGCTCTAGACAGTCAACAGAACAGAACTTTGCAATAATACTCTTTAGTCCCGTCTAATAAAACCATCCACCTTAGTCTCTGTTTCCAGAGAAAACGTAAACCGAATATGATCTGTCAACATTTAAATAAATATTAATAATAATAAATGTGAACGTGTTTCGGAGTTAATGTTAATTACGTAGAAAATGAATGTATCCGTTACTTATAGACCGCACTGTATAAAATTGTAAATAAAGTAGATATACCTAGCGGGATAATAAATATAAGAATGTAAGTAAACAACGAATGCTTAGTTAGATTCATCCCGAATTGGATATAAATAATCAATGCTACGAACATTATTCTATAATTAACCAATAAAATTTGTAGTATTTTCTTTACAATCAATAATCAGTAATCAGTCTTAAATGTACCGCTATTAAGTAGGTAAGCATTAAACGTAGTATGTAGACCTGCTTCTAATCTGGATTTTCTTCAATTCTTCCTCATATTTGAAATGAAGGTACACAGAAAAAACATGGTTAGGAAATTCTTGTCTCCATTCATTAATTCTGATCAGTACAGAAGCATCTAAGTACAACTAAACGTGAGTTTATGAGAAGGATTATAATACATCTGTTTTACAGAAGCGGCTTAAGGATTCTTTACTCTAGTATCAATTGACAGGATATATTTTTTTGTTATTATACCATGTGTTATATTTTGATTATTTTTTGTAGTGTTTTAAGTGCTTTTGATGCCCCAAATAAAAGTTCTTTAAATTATTTGTACTATTTTCGAAATTCAAATTCTACTGGGGCGATGGAGGATGTGTAAACTACTACAGAATAAGAAATTAGTTTATTTTCACCGGTTTGCTTAATTACAACAATACCCTAAAATATAGATTTTTGAAGTATATGGAGTAAATGAAATATTTTACGATTAACCCCAACTGAGTTAGCTACATGAGTTTTATATTACAATTTCCTTTTATGTCGTACTGACACATACAAATAAAATGTACAGTTCTATAGTAAGAGAGATGACAACCAAAACCATGTTTCATAGCAGCCCGGCTAAAACCGTATAAAATCAATAGATTAGATGACCCTAGAGCCGACTGGTAAGTAGTAATTTCCAAAAGTGTAGCATCTTCGTGGGGCCATTTCTGCTGTGATTGTAAAAAAAACGTGTTTTTGAGGAAGTTTTAGCAAAGTTATTAAAAAATAAAAAATGGATTCGAAAAGCTGAGACTTTTTCACATAGAAAACGTATTTTTTTGGGGGGGTTTTATTTTGACGCTAGAAATACGTTAAAAATGAGCATCGCTGTATCGAAAAGTTGTCTGATTAGTTACATTCTACATTCAATTTGTCTGATATCATTTTTTTCGACATCTGGGCAATGTATTCAATCATTTACGACCAATTGCGGACATATTGGCTGTGTCAGTGACGTCAGATTTGTTGACATTTTCGAAATGCTATAAAAATGTAAAGCGACAGATTTTTTGTCTGAAAATTGATTTATTCAACAACTGCTATGAGAAGTAGCGAATTTCTCATAGCTTACTTAATTCAAAACCGTGTATTGCTCATACCGTGCAGGAATATTTTTCCTCACGGCACTTTGCCCACACCACATACATCTATATGGAGAATCAACAAAAATCGACAAAAACTTAGTAGGCTGCTGTTCAGCTTTAAATAGTTGTCACAACTGTCAGATTAGAGAAGTGTTTTAAACTCTTAAGGTAGTTTTCATTCGTGCTTTGATAAAAATCACAATTTCCATTAAATATTATTTTATTATACCTATTTATACTTAATAATATGGGTACTAACAGTAGTGACGATTTTGATAATACTCCGCCAGAGACATTGGAAAGAGCCGCAAAAGTAACGATAGATTTGTTGCCGGTAATTTCAAGAAAAAAGTATGAATTAGCCTACGAAAAATTTATGGAATGGAGAAGAAATACAAAAATAAAATTAAGAGGTTAAGAGGTAGGATACTTTCATGTTATTTTAGTTTTAAGTTATATTACTTGTATTATTTAAATTTGTGCAGTTGTAGAAAAAGTATAGTGTGCAATACGTGGGGAAAGTACTTTTGCCACGAGTATGAAAGTTTGTGACACGAGCCTGAAGGGCGAATGCCGCAAACACACGACTTTGCACTTTCCCCGCATCAACTGACCCGACTTTATCTGAAATAGTATATTACATAACAAGTGTAGAAAGTGACTTTCTAACGCGTTATGTACAGTATTTTTCCTACGACTAATAATTAATAGTATATTACATAACATGTGTAGAAAGTGACTTATTTCACACGAGTGAACGTTTAGCACGTGCCGCGTAACGGATAGTGCGGAAACGGAATGAGTGTGAAAATCACTTTCTAACGCGTTATGTACAATATTTTTCCTACGACTAATAGTTAAACCAAATTCCAAAGATAAAAATTATTTAATTAGAAACAACAATTAAATGAACTTAATATGTTAGTAATTATTTTTAAACTTTGTTTCATTGATTTGACAGTTCCTGCCTTCTAGATAGAAATGCAAAATTCAAAACTGATATGAAATATTCATATCGTAACAGTTTTAACTTCATATCATCACTGTTTGAAATGTGACACATATTGTCAACTTTCTGACGTATTTATTTATGTTTTATTAAATTAAATAAAAGTATAATGATGATAACTGCAATGTACAAGAACTTTTTTTATTATGCTTCTATTAATATATATCTTCAATTTTATAAAAATCAGTAAGAATTTTAGAAATTATAACTTCCTGTCAAATTTTCTATGAAAAAAACAAAAATAAAATAAAAACTAATGTCTTCCTGGGAAAGCTTAGCTGCTCCTCTTTAAAATGATTTGTATTTTATTCTTTTGCGTACATTTTATGCAAAGATACTTTAGTTTTTACCCGAATGCCTCGCATGAATATTTGTATAAGAATTTTTGAATCCGCTTTCTCATTTTTAATAATTGTTTATGGTAATAAAAACTTTTTTTAAATAACTTATAATATGAGTTTTAGTAAAATTTTCCGCTCTTTCACATGTTGCTATTAGCTATTCGATTTTTTTTTTATTTTTCGAGATATAACGCAAAAACCAAATTTTCGATTTTGTTTTCGTAATTGTGAAGCTAGTTAGTTTTCTACATCCTTTCAAGTACCTAAGTGCCAAGTTTCAGCAATATCACATTTTATGCGAGGTCAAAGTCTCTGACAATTGGGCTAATTATCATTTTTTTCTTCTTAAATCCGAAATAATCACTATTCAGAATAAATTTTTAATTTCCTAGGAAATTTTGCAAAAATAGCCGATTTTGTTTTCGTACTCTGAATTTGGTTTATGTTTACTCTTAAAAAAAATGTGGAAGGTGTTAAAACCCTCTGGCTATAATCATTAACCGGAAGGAACAAGATACCTACAATTCCAAAATGAAGTAGTTGTGATTCCCAAAAATTTCCTTACTTTCACAAAACTTATATAATGCCAGCGCCTCGGCGTGCCATTAAATAATATCATATTAATAATTGTAATCATATTACCATATTAAACGGTGTTATTTCTGTAGGAAGTGACCGGTTAGTATCTTCATAAGAAAGAAAAAGACGCTTTGCAAGAAATCCGAAAGAAAGAAAAACGATAGAGGATCTATGTAATTTTCTTTTCTAGTTATACGCTTGTAAATAAGGTGTTTCGAACTCAATGGTGTATGAAATTGTTGTAATTAATTTAACACTGTGCACTCTAATATACAGGGTGGCGTTTTTAAATAATAAAATTTTAAAAACTACAATAGGGAATAATAAAAAAATGATGGTATATTAATAAATTTATATACTATGGTTTTGGATACAGAATTATTACTATTTGTAATTTTTAGCTTTTCCTTTTATAGAAATATCGAATATCAAATACCACATAAATTATAATATAAAATTATATTCACAAATTGCACAGCGTATGAAATGAAAACAACTACTCATGGTGCTAAAGACCCCACAGGCATTGTCTAGTAAAGCTTCCGACACGCGTATGGAACGTTGTAATTCAATGCCTGTAGGCTTTAGTCCCAGGAGTAGTTGTTTTAATTTCAGACGCGGTGCAATTTGTGAACATAATTTTATATTATATTTTGTGTGGTGCTGACTTGGAGGTTTTTGATTTTTCTTTAAAAATTGGGCCACATTTGAGAAATGGATAACTTATTTGTTTTTAAAACTGCCCGTCTGGCCTTTATTATCCCAGCCTGCACGATGTGCTGCCTAATTTAAGTGAAGAGAGCGTTTGTGATAATAGTCTCCGTACTATATCTACAGAGTTTGACATTGTCTGTCACGTCACTATATAAAGTTTGTCATTCATACATTACCGTGTTATTTAAAAAGTTGAATAAAGCCATTATTCCGTTTGGTTTTACTTAAATCAGTATCAATTTATTCAACTTTCAATTTTTTATATGTACAATGTCTGACGAAAAGAACTCTATGTCGCGTTATCTGCGCCCCGAACGGTTTGATGTAGAGCCTTCAATGATAGGATCAGACCTCAAATGGGCCTATTGGAAATATTCCTTCGAGAATTTCACTGTACGGGAAGCTGCCTCAGCGGACGATGCTCTTAAGTACCAACTCCTTGTGAATCATATTTCTCCACAAATGTATAACTTCATTCAATCGAAAACCACGTATGCCTAAGTTAAGACGCTAAATGATGCATACGAAAAACTACAAAACATCATTCTGGCTCAACATACCGTCATATCGAGGAAACAACCACCAGACGAGTCTATAACTAAAATTCGAGAGCCCTAATTATAGTCACTAATGATTGTAAATTCACAAATGTAACTGCATCTGAATATCATCGCAGAAAATAAAAGAAAGACTACTAGAAAATTTCTCTGACAGCCTGGAAAAGACTCTTAACCTTTTATCTCTATAGAAACTGCGGAAAAGACATTACAATCGCCGGGACACCTTCTATGTCTGCTCATATCAACGCTGTTCCTAAAAATCTAGGACATTTGCCAGTTCCTAATCTAGCAGCCACAAACGCTTCAAATAAGTCCAGACAAGATACTTATACTAACCAAACCAGATGACGATGTTTTTTTTGCGGTGGTAATATTCATCAGCGAAATAGATGCCCCGCTTATGGCACTGAATGTTTCAAAAGAGGACACTTTGCGAACGTTTGTCGTAGCTCTGGCTCCAACTATCGTACTGCTAATGCTATCGCCACAGACGATGAACAAACTCAAGCTACTTACTCTTACTTGTCAACTATCTCCGCTGCTGCTCCTGTAAATCTAAGAAAAGCAACTATTCCTATCATAATCAATGAATATCGTCACTGGTAGCTCAATCAGCTTTATCGATAAAAACCTTGCTCAAACTATCAATCTCAAACAAAAACCTTGTAACCAAGCAATAACTCTAGCATCCCTCGATAATGTCTCTTTTGTCGACGGTCTATGCTATGCAACAATCCAGATTGGTGAACACAAGTATAAACATCAGCCTCTGTTTGCCATAGGGAATCTGTGCGCTGATGTCATCATCGGACACGATATTCTTGGGAAGCACTCAATTTGGAGGTGACAAACAACCTTTGAAAATTTGCAATGTTTTAGAAACTACTGTCCCGCCAGCATCGATTTTCACTAATCTTTCACCAGAGATAAAGCCTACTGCTATTCGCTCAAGACGACATTCTCAAGAAGATCAAGAATTCATATCTAACGAAATAAATAATCTACTAAAAGACAAAGTAATTGAACCTAGCAACTCACCATGGAGAGCACAAGTACTCCCAAGTATTGACTCTATCATAACAAAAGTAGCAAAATACAATGTTTACAGCCTAATTGATTTAAAAAGTGCGTACCATCAAGTCCCTATTCTACCAAAAGAAAAAGTATACACTGCCTTTGAAGTGGTAACCTCTACCAATTTACGAGGATACCATTTGGTGTAACAAATGGAGTAGCGATATTCCAAATAACTCTGCAATACATAATCGACACTGAAAAACTCAAAGGTACTTTCGCATATCTTGATGACGTAACTGTGTGCGGTAAGGATAAATCAGATCATGACGAGAACCTTAAAATGTTTATGAAGGCCGCTGAAAAATACAAACTACTTCTAAACATGAGTAAATGCACTTTTGCATCAGAATCTATAAACTTACTTTGCTACACCATCGAACACAACATTATCAAACCAGACAAGTCTAGATTAGAACCACTGACGAATCTTCCAATCCCTACTGATTTTATTACATTGAAAAAAAGCACTCGGACTCTTCGCCCATTACTCCAATAGGGTCAACAACTTCTCTTTAAAAATCAGACCTTTGATCAAGACTACTCTCCCACTATCTCAAGAAGCTATCACTGCCTTTCAAAGCTTCAAAATCGACATATCAAAATCGGCATTAACAGGAATCGACGACAAAGAAATATTTTCTGTTGAGACTTTGCTATTGCAGCGACGTTATCACAAAAGAGTCGCCCTGTCGCGTTTTTCTCGCGATCTCTAAATGATTCTGAGAAAAGACAACCATCAGTCGAGAAGGAAGCGTGTGCTATAGTCGAAGGTTTACCTAAATGGAGACTGATCAACAATCGGTCGCATTTATGTTCAACCAGACACACTCTAACAAAATCAAGAACGAAAAGATCGAGATATGGCGATTGGAGCTGTCATGTTTTAAATATGATATCGTCTACAGTCCTGGGAAACTGAACGTTGCCGCTGACGCGTTTTCTCGAGTTGTATGCTAATAGATAGTCCAGTTTCTAATTCAAAATTAGTAGAGTTACATAGATCCCTATGCCACCCAGGAATCACGCGTATGGTTCATTGGATCAGATCAAATAACTTCCGTATTCCGTAGAAGATGTAAAACGAGTAACGGTTGCATGCCCAACATGTGCAGAAATAAAACCTCGCTTTATAAAACAACATGGACATCTTATCAAAGCAACTGCACCGTTTAACATTGATTTTAAAGGACCAATACCCTCTAACACCCAGAACAGTACATATTGACCATAATTGATGAATTTGTCGCTTCCCCTTCACCTTGGCCTGTAAGGATATATCTTCAAGTACAGTTATTAAATGTCTCAAGGATTTCTTCTCTACTTTTGGAACTCCACTCTGATTATTTACCGGACCAGTTGGAAGACAAACGTTTGTTTCCGATTATTAAAAGGATTTGGCTGATCGTATTGATTATATTTATTATACTAAAAAAAGAAAGAACTTACCCAGCAGATAACTTATACAAAGAAACTAGGATACTAGATATTCGTCAGATTTTCTTTCTCAAAGCAGTGTGTTTTTACACTAGAATATAGGGAACATACTGACTTTCTTTCACATAATTACCCAACAAGGGCTAAATATTCAAATCAGGTAAAAGCCCCTTCAGCCAATAAAACAGTGGGTATCAAATGTCTTGCGTTTCTAAGACCAAGATTTTTCATAATTAAGTGTTAAGATTCTCATATCACACATGAATAAATAAATGAGATATGACACGGACAAAAAAACATCATTTTATCGCGCCTTAATCACAAAAATATTTTTTTTCAACCCTCAATTTTAAATAGTTCAGTGGATCATAACCCTTTAAGAAATAGTATATATTTTAATTAGGTGTTGGACTTTATCTAGGAAAATTTTGGGGTGGAGATCAAACCCTGATGAATAATTTTTGTATATGTAATTACTCTTTAGGGTAAAAAGTATGTATGCAAATCACATACGACTCCAAGAACTGAAATCTGCAAATGTCGATAGTCACTGTAGCGGTTTCTCTTTGTTCCGTTTAAAAAACTTTTATTATGGTTGCTGTGGTACTTTTTCATTAGTGTTACTTGTGACTAATTCGGTTTTGGCTAAATTTTAAGCACACTCATTTCTGAGAATACCGTCTGCGGGATCTCCCATTGAACTTTCTACGTTTCTACATAATTAAAAACAGCCATTAAACAAAAGAAAAATGTTCGCATAAGGAAGGTTATAAATCTCGGTGACATTCCTTGTACAGTCTGCATATTATCTTCTCTCACATGTAGACAGAATTAAATGAAATTATGTCACAAAGAAAGCCGTGCTCTTCCTCTGTTTTATCCTCAATATCGAAAAATTATTTGATTTCAGGTAGTCAAATTAAATTTGAACTTTGACTTTTGAACTGAAGAGATATTTAAATTAGTAATAAAGTTTAATTTGAAACTATTCTAACTTATGCATATTATTATAATGTTTGTGTTTTTTATTTTATATATATTTTTCTTTAAACTTGGCGAATATAAGCATCTACAATCGTTACCAAACTAGTTTACTTTCACAAGGCGCGTCTTTAGTCAATAATTGAAACGACATATACACATACAGTCGCAGCATCAACTTTAACTTCGATCTGCAGGACCGTTTTGAACATAAATAATTAAAAAATAATAACAAATATTAGTCGTCAGTAAACATGAAGTGTAACTGGCTCCTTTTTAAAGAACATTATAATTGAATTTATAAAAAAAAATTGTAGGAGAAAAGAATTCCACATTTTTTTAAGTAGCAGTGATATAGTTCTATATAGAACAATCAATTGAAGACAAAAAAAAACAGTGATCTAGCAAATTCTAAGAAAGATAACGTTAAAATAATCACGGATTTCAGTATAGAACCTAACCTAAAAAATTCATAAAGTTAAAATAAACGGTTTTTGTAAATAAAAAATAAACTTCTCGTTGAATCGGAAAATAGTAAGCGAGGAAGTTGTAGAAACTAAAAAGATCTTTCGATTGATCACCTTATAAGTATCGATTGTCGAATTACTTTTGAGATAAAGAACGGTTCCATCGTAAAAGTCAATGAAACAATCTGTATTCAAATGTAATTACCCCAAAGGATAACGCTATACTATGTAAATTGTGTCTTCAGGAATTTTTCGAAAAAACAAAATATATTCGTGAAAAAATGCCAGCAATGGAGTTCTGACCAGGAAATATTCAAAAAGAGAAATAGATATTTGAGAAAACATAACCTAAAAAAAATTTTTTTTCAACGCCATTTTTAGGTATTTCAAATATAAAAAATCGTTACGAATTTTTTATAGCACGAAAGTACAGCTCTCTACGAACAAAATACGCCCCAGGATGTTTCTCAACGTCTTCCCCACGATAAAGAATAAACGATTTTCGAAAACGTCTTTTTTAAAAAAAATCGTTATAACTTAAAAAACAAAAAACATTTTGCAATTTTTCAAAAATGCATGTTTAAGGTTGCCAAAAGCTATATTTGAAATTGAAAAAGTTATAGCAAAATCAAAAAAATGACGATTTTTTATCTTTTTATCTACAACTTCCTCATTTACTATTTTTTGATTCAACGAGAAGTTTCTTTTTATTTAGCCTATTGACTTTTATATTATTCTGTTTATTCTATTGAAATATACACTCGTTTTTAGATAACTCGGATCACTCAATTTGACCGCATTTACTAATCCAAGTAATGGGAAAATTACACTTAGATATCGTTCTCACTGTCACTACAAACGATAGTGAGTTCTTGTTGAAACCAAATTCTTCTATCAATTTGACATTATCAAGGAAGTACTACCTATTTAAGACTATTTAATTAATTATATCTTCAGTCAAACAATTTACTTTGGTAGAATATTTAGTGTTGGAGAGCATAATAAAACGTGGATTTTTTCTGTCATAGTATTAACAATTTTCCAAGCAAAAATATTTGCTGTCCAATAAAATTATATTTTTAAAATATAGTCCAATTAGCAAATACATATTTGCACTGTCAGACAGGTAGCTTTAATCGTCTTGGCATTATTCATAATCATCTCACAAGGGGTCCTAAACTGCAAAGACTTTATCTGTCTCAGGAGAAGCAACTAATGTCATATGTCAAGTTGATATAGGTTCCCAGACACAGCAACAATAAAGAAAATGAGAAAATTATTAGTCTCCAAAATTCTACATAACAAATTCCGTTAAAGAATGAGGCAAGATACGATCACAAGAAGAGTGATCTAATCATAAAGAGACCTTGTATAGCGACAACTCAATGAATAATAAGGCTTAAGCGGCGTTTTCATTGGTATAGTAAATAGGTTAGTTACTTGCGCCAGTAACTTGCTAGACAGCTACTAATCCAATGTTGACTACATACTAACTTACTTGTACCACTACTTATACCAGCAGACTGGCTAGGTAAGTATATAGCTGAGTAGGCTATTTACTAGCCTACTAACCTTCCCCCATTACAGTAAAATTTACTGTCCTTGCTACTCATCTCGCTACTAACCTCTATGCACGCCGAATATAAACAGTTTTACGCCAGCCAGTGCCTGTGACATTTGTATATAGAGACGTGGAACAATATTTTCTAAAATATGCTACTAGTAACTAGTATTGAGAAAATAGTATTATGTGTAAACGCCTACTAATCTTCGACTTGCACCAGTTGCTAGTACAAGTAACTAGGTATACCAATAAAAACGTCGCTTAAGTAGAAATAGAATTCTCACAGGATTACTATGCATATGCATAAGCACCTTAATAGTATTGGTCTAAATTTAACTAAATATACAAATATATGCGTGCTGCTTTTTTAGCATATCAGCGATATACACATAGTCGTAACACCTGTCATGTTGTGTTTAACCGCAGTTGAAGTTTCCTATTCATATATGATATTTTTTTTACTCATGCGGGAAAAGTACTATGTTTGCGCCTGCCTTTTCGGTTGGAAAATGGCTGTCTGGCTATTTAATTAGTTCCGTGCGCCAAGTAAATTTTTCGTGAGCAAAATTTACTTTTGACAATACAGAACCCCAAAAAAAATGTGACGATTAAGTGACAGATAGATTGAAAAATTAAAATTAGTAATTTACAACAATGAGTTTGAATTCTGTGGTGATACCGGAGACTGATCATCATCTTATCGCTGTATTAGTAAATAAAAATAGTATCTGCAAATCGTGCGGCATTGTCGAATAAGCTAAACATCGTTCTCGTGGGCAATCGATAACTTTGTGCACTCGTCGCACAATATACTATTAAATATGAATCAACAAGTGCAAGTAGGTATATCGTGACAAGTTGACCAACCTCTATTTAAATTAACCCTTTGTCTGCCACCTAAAATACTAGGCCAATCCCCCTGTGCCCCCAACGCGGCTCGCGCGTACTATGCATGATTCATTTTATGGTTGTAATATTCATCTGGCAACAATAACAAAGGCTGTTTGTGTGAAGGCACACAGTAGACAGTCAGTATTGTATTCTTTCACACAAACAGTCTTTGTTATTGTTGAATATTACAACCACAAAATGAATCATGAGCATGCGGTAGCCACTTTGCCAGCACACGGGTGAAACCTAACACAATGCGCTAGGCGCGTTGCTGGCAGTGAAAGGGTTAAGAAACTTCAGTGAATTCATTAAACTTACAGCAATATTAAAGATTTTAAATCAGATTTTAAATTATTTTTTGGGAATACTTTAACAGAAATTAACAGATTAATGTTTATTAATCAATAGAAGATCCAGGTTGTTGAGATTGTAGAATTCGGCCAATATGTGTGGTGTCCAAAGCCAAATATTTACGTGTAGATTCTAGTTGATCCAGTTAACGTTCCATTTTAATTAAATGCATTTTTATGTTTTGAAATAATATATAATATAAATTTTGGTTGATAGAGGAATGACAGAATTCTAACATGTATAAAAAAATCATAATAATAATAAACAAATTCATGTTTCTTTCTTTCTTCTTTTGTTCCTGGTCGGCCGGGTGATCCGGAAACAGGAAAGATGAACGATTCCTTGTTCTATTCCAGAAATTTGTAAGTGAAAACGTACACTACAGAGATACCATGCGAACAAAATGTCAAGAACCTCTAATGTCCCGTATGTAACTAACAAATCAAATGCCTCGATGTTTTTAATGGTTTAATTTCAGAAGAAGAACTTAGATATTGCTCTGGACTATTTGTAAAAAGACAATGTTAATTATTTTGTCAGCATGTTATCAGGAGTACAAATGAAAAATTGCCTTTTTTTAATTTGCTTTTTCCCAACTTTCTATCAACAACATATGGATTCTGCGCCGAAAAAATTGCTTATCTTTTGAGTCGATCCACGAATCGACCCAATTTTTGCCTTCTTTCTAAATACGGAAATGTGATTGGAGTAGGTGGTAGTCGGAGGGGGCGATTTCTGAAGAATGCTGTGGGTGGGGTCCCATTTCAATGTTTCCAGGTAGGTTTTCACATCCTGAGCAATATGTAGCTGAGTGTTTGTCGTATCTCTGCTCATATTCCAGCCGTCTTTCTTCAATCTTCAATTAGTTGTACTCGGTAGCTTAGCTCACTACACCGAGAGGGTCTCACCCAATGATTTTCTGTTAGCGTTGATGCATGGCCGTGGTATCCCAACGATTTTTTTGACGTTAGAATATCATAATGACAATACAATTTAAAAAACGCCGTCCGACGTTTCTTGGCTTCAACTCGTACGGCACCCAATTTCCTTGCGTTTGCATCATTCCCAAACGATGTGAAATGGCCCAAGTTCTTATTGTGTTTTATATGATTCTTCGTCCGGTAATGCCTCTAATTCTGCATCTTAAAATTTTTTTACCGGGCCGGGGTGCTCCTAACCCTTCACGCCCAAGTAACTCCAGATAAATCTATCCAAGATAGATAAAAGATGATTTTACAATGAAAATCCAACCTCTGGATAACTTTTCCTAAAAAAGTTCCAGAATCAAAAGACAAGTCAATTAAAAAGTTTGATGGTTTCGAAATCACATCTAATCAAACAATCAATTTCTCTTCTTTAAATTCAAGTGCTTTTTGTATACAGCACAAAATCCTAATAACTTTTTTCACACCAGCTTTGCTTAACGATCGTTTATTTTCTTATTCTATATCACTTCGTCCCACCTCTCACTCTTCTCAATTTTTAATTGTCCTTACTATCGTTATATTAATTTTCTGTTCAATATTCAGTCTTTCGTGTCCAATTATTCTGAATAATTCTAGAAACGGTCCTGTTCGAGCATTATTTATTATTCGTCAAATATCAATTTTCAATAGCAAATAAATCACCGTACCCACAGAGATAAAAGATGAGAATATATTTATGGCAATCTGTGATATGCCATCAGCCATTGCGTCGCTTCGTCGACAACGAGATATGCTCTCAACTTTATTTTAACACGAACTGTATATTTAGGAAAAGTGGAACGAACGTTTTTTCTTTAGGTTTACGTGGAAAGTGTGAATCGGTTTAGACATAAATTTTTCTTTACTTTCCGTGACCCCAAAATTGAAAAAATTGTTTTACTAAGAATAGAAAATACGTACACTTCATTGCTATGAGATCCTTAAATCCTTTTTGATGTATTATGGTTTAAAATTAAAATTAAATAAGTTCCTATCAACAATATCACATGCGCTGATGATACGGAGATCTTAGCTGACTCAGCGGATGATTTACAATCACTATTGATAGCCATAAATGATGCAAGCAGTGCTTTGGGTCTAAAAATAAATGCACCTAAAGCTAAGACCAAGATTATGACAATTTCTAAAAACGTCCTGCCAAAGTGCTACTTGAATGATAGGTGGAACCCGGAGGTGGAGATCAAATGCCGCATAGAACAAGCGAGAGCCGTATTCATACGTTTACTGTTACGGTAAATTTTACTGAACTACAAATTTCAATTTGCCTAAATTTCAATTTGCCCAAGTACGAGATTATTTTATCGGACAGGTAGGGTCAACTGAACTTCCTCATTTGATTCCAAAAGACCATTGATTCTTTTCTGTTCAAGTGTCTAGTGAATAACATTAATTAATTATTTATAATTGAGAATCGAGAAATAAATTAATATTTATTAACTTTTCTTGTCATTTTACCTATTGAACCCATTGTTGTACACGTTAATTTTTCAGATTCGCAGTAGGTACAGTTGGTATTTTCTGTCCCTAAAATACCTGGTGCCCTTATTTGGATTGTCGTTCCTTTTTTTATACTAATTTACTAGTAGAAAAAAAATCCTCTGTGAATGCGGAGCAGTGAGAGCCCACCCCCTCTGAGCTAGTTCGTGAGCCCATAATCCATCTCCTTTTTTTAATTTTCCTTTTTTTTATTTTCTTTAAAGTTAGAAAATTATTTCCCTTTTCATTTTTTTTTGCAACAAATTGGCGCCCAACGTCATAAGTTTTTAGTTGACCACAGGCTAGATATTAAACTGAGATTCAAGATGATAAAATGCTTGGTGTGGTCTGTTCTTCTATATGGTACGGAAGCGTGGACTCTGAAGGTTTCGGCGATGAACAAACTCGAAGCATCCGAAATGTGGACCCTTTGTCGTATGCTTAAAATATCGCGGGTTGAGAGAGTCAGAAATGAAGAAGTCATTAGAAGAGCAAAACTAAACCAGTTGAGAATGCTCTTCTAGCATTGCCATAGACCGAACAAATTTATTGACGTCTGTGAGTCGGAAGGATATGGACCAAAATTTACCCCCCCGTTTTCGAAGATGCTGAACACGATGGCAGTATCATAATTTCTCTTTTCGCCAGCCGAACCCCTAAAATGGCCAAAAACTACCCTCTAAAGGGGTTGAACAAGCAGCACATCATTTCCCTGTAAAAAACGTCTTTCCACCCGTTTTCGAGGATGCTGAGCACGGTGGTAATGTTGAAGATTACTTCCGACCCTCACCAACTCCTCTACAGACCAAAACTCACCTCTGAAAGGAATACCCATTTTGCCGCTAATATAAAAAAATTCGTCCCGTTCGGGACTGAATTTTGACCTGATATTTAACACCACCTTCATGTTCAGCATCCTCGAAAACGGGGGGACAGACGTTTTTCCGCTAATATAAAAAATAAAAAAAAAACACCACTGTCGGGGGCGAGTTTTGGCATTTGGAGGGGTTGGTGATGGCCGGAAGTAATCTTCAACATTACCACCGTGCTCAGCATCCTCGAAAACGGGTGGAAAGACGTTTTTTACAGGGAAATGATGTGCTGCTTGTTCAACCCCTTTAGAGGGTAGTTTTTGGCCATTTTAGGGGGTTCGGCTGGAGAAAAGAGAAATTCTGATACTGCCATCATGTTCAGCATCCTCCAAAATGGGAAGGGGATGAGGAACTCTCGATCCGGGTTTTTTCCTACTCACAGACGCCACTAATTGTAATGACAGTATTAATAAAATTTTAGATTAACAGTTCTCATTCTAATAAACTCAGACACATTCTACTCACTTTTGGCAAAGTCGTCATTCACTATGTGTCTACTTTAAATTCAACGTAATTTTAAACTTCAAAATTTTCATATTTTGGACCCCATTTTGAAAGTGTTCTCGAAGAGGTACGGAGGGGCACATCAAACTCTAAGCTTACTTTTTGATGCTCTATCAAAATCTGAAGTCAGAATTTTAAAATTTATAAACACAAAGAATCAACACACACACATCAAATTCAGATACCGTACAATTTGTTCGGTGAAAACAGAGAACTGCTTGAGGTCATCAAATAGAGGAAGATTTCATATTTGGGGCTTAAAAAATTATAAAATTATTCATCCCCAATGTGTTAAAAAAAAGTCTTGCGCAATAAGGTCTATTCGAACCCACAACCCTTGGGTCATCAGTCCAGATCTCTACCGCTGAGCCACTCACTTCCCAGATATCTCTTATTAGGACGTTGATTTAAAATGACGTTATTAGATATTACCGCCCAATTGTGGGTAACGGGAGTGGCACTATCTCCAATAATAAACTTATAAGATGGTCTAAACACATCTAGTTTATAATAATATTTATGCCAAAAGTTACTGTAAAAGAAAATAAATAAACATCATAAAACAAAATTAAGTTTACTAAATCACAAACATTAATAAATAAAACAGAACGAATGATGTGGGTCGCTCACAGCCTCTCCCAAATTTATTCACAAACCTCATTGTAACATCTTAATTTAATTATGTTTTGTTTTAAACACATGTAACTGAATTATTTATGTAGACACCTCACGAGATCGGTTTTTATGAGATATATTTTTAATTAATAAATTATTTAGGTGAAATCAGGAAAGCAATTCTTCGCATCTAATACGTTCACCACGAATCTAAAGAAAATAATTTTATGCAATTAGAACCGGAGAATTATAATAAAATATGATATCATGAATTGGAGTTTAATTATTTTTTTGCAGCTTAAGGGACAAAAAATGTCAATTGAATATATTGCACAAAAAGTTAAAACAATATTTGTTTGGGAAAACTGTACCTAAACTTATTACAAACAAAAAATAACAAATAATGCAAGCCATTACAAGACTGGCTACCCAGATCAGTGATAAAGACAATGATAAAGATGATCCATTAGTTTGACAAGGAACCTCAAGGTCTATAATCAGCCCAGAACCTGTATATGTGATTCCAAAGGCAACAATCAGAATGACCATAAATAAATAGACTTAAAACATCGCGAAAATGGTGAGAAAAGTCACCAGGATAAAGACAGAAGAGCAGGTCTTCTAACAGAACATTGTAAACTCAACAAACACATACATATCTTACCTACGCTTGGTAGAAGAGTCTCTTTATATGTAGAGAAAAAGAGGAAATAGCAATGTATTATGTAACGTAAAGGTTTATCGAGTCTAAGATTCTAAATACTTGGCTATAAAAAGTCAAGAGCGATCATCTATATGAAGGATATACAGCCAATGCTATGGAGTAGAGGTATATTATAGTGGACTGAGACGGTAGTTTTAAATGAGATAAATGAATAACCGCTATAAATCTTCTGCATTTTAATATAATTAATATAAAAAAGATGCTATAGATAATAAAATCTAGAAATCTAGAAATAGTGAAAGTAGGGAAATAAAAAAATACGTAGGAAGACAAGAAACTACAAATCATATTAGGAAGGTACTGTTATACCAAAAATATATTTGGGTATCAAAATAAACAGCCTGAAGTATGATTTCAGATATGTATTAAATTTATATAAAAAATAATTTCAATATCAGCATTATGTTTCACTCTTTTGGAAGTTGAAAATCGAAAAAGCGTCTCTTAGCATATATGGTATATATACTTGATACAAGGATATTTTCCGTGGCTATAAGGCTTTTTATTGCCTCTAAGAAAATTATGCCTTGCGCATGACGCCTTATATCGGAAAACGCTCGGGCGCCAGATTATTAATGTGGGTTGCTCCACAACCTTTGCAAACGGCGTTTTAGAGGCGCAGGTAATGGTCCTTAATCGCTATTGATACAGAAAAGAATTTCCGGAAGCTGCAAAGAGAAATGAGGGACGTACACGGTTAAATAACCGCAATTATAAACCAGTTAGATAAAATTAATACATCTATTGCTTACGAAAGTTATCGGGTGAGATAGCTCTGAATCGAAAATTTTATTTAATTTTTAAATAAACCTTTGATTTAATCCAACAGTATTCAACTTTATTTGACTATAAAATGATTCAGAAAAATAGGTTCATTAATTGGTTTTAGTTTTTAAAATAACTTTTTTCTTTTCTTACATAAAACTTATAAACATAATTTAAAATAATGAAAGCTTCTTGTACAAATAAGCAGGTAACATGGCATAACATTATTATCCAAACGGACATCAGAGAAGTGAATTTAAGCGTACTGCAATTAACAAAAGAATTCTTAACGTTTTGCTGGCCGGGTCTGCCACGATTAACACGAAGCGATAAGCAATTGTAATCTCGGAATATAATTGGAGCAAGTACTTAAAAAATTCGAAAATGACATACAAAACCGCACGCTATATAGAAAAAAATTAAGGAAATACTAAATAGTTTATAGGATATTTGAATTTTAGAATGATTTTCTTAATGAGCTTTTAGAAAGGAAGTACCTCGTTTCATTCTATTGTGATGTTAATTAAGTCTTATAATTTTTACTTTTCTGATATGTTTCCTTAAATACGAAGCACATCAATCTTTCAGGATGAGATTTTGCGACGCCCAAGTTCCATTGTATGCGAGAAATTATTTGCTGCAATAAATGTAACAAATAATTTCTCTTCTGAAAATAAATGCTGTGGTTCCTTCTTGCCACAATGGCTTTGAAAATAAAATACATTCTACGATTTAAAAAACATAGAGGTAAAAATTTATTATATTTATTATATCTCGAATCGAGTGACGAGTGGCTGAAATATGCATACTATCATTCTTTGTATTTCTTTGTTGTATTTCTTTGTTGTATTTCTTTGTTGTATTCTTTGTTATCAAAAAAAAATATAAAAGTTGTAGATAATTAAAAAATTATTGAGAAAATCATTAAAAACCGTATTTATCTCCCACAAAATAATTTTTTTTATAAATCTTGCTGAAAACGTTCTTCTTTGTGTTTTAAATAAACTATAATTTTGCAATAAGAGATAAAAAATTGTTTTTTCTAATTTTGACATGTAATATGACATTTTCTTAAACTAATTGACGTTATGATAGGGCATACTTTACGTAACTGGTTGCGTAAAGTAAAATATTACATAACTAGTGATGAAATCTTTATTTCATCACTGGTTATGAAAAATAAAAGACAAAAATTAAGAAAAATTAACGTTTAATAAAAACAAATATCTACCTGTATATCGAAACTGCTTAGAGAAAGAAAATAACTCAACAAATTTATGGAAAACAATAAATGAATTTTTGACGGTTCCAGAAACCACGCCAATAAATTTACTAAAAAACAACAATGATTTAATAACTGATCCTTTAGAAATAGCAGAAACGTTTAATGACTATTTTGTTTGTATAGGCAAAAACTTGGCTAGTACAATAAAAAAAAACCCCAATTACACTGAAACAAAGAACACCTGCAATAATACCATATTTATGTATCCAACAGATGAGACAGAAATAAAAGAAATTATAATGCAACTAAAAAATAAAAAATCACCAGGCTATGATGGTTTGAAATCAGAAAGTTTAAAAGCTTTAAAGGACTATAGTTGCAGAACCACTTACATACTTAGTGAATCTAACGTTACAAACGGGAATTTTTCCCTCTGCCTTTAAACTTTCAGTTATAACTCCAGTTTATAAGCAGGGAGAAAAACTAGATTCAGGTAACTACAGACCAATATCCAAAATAAGTAATTTAGCAAAAATATTTGAAAAGATTATCCAGAGGAGATTAAATAAGTTTTTAGAACAACATAAGCTATTGTCTACATCACAGTACGGGTTTAGACAGAAAATGTCAACCCAAGATACCATTAAGTTTATTACAGAAAATATCTACAATGCTATAGATAAAGCTTTCGATACGGTCGACCATAACATACTCCTGGAAACACTAGAAGATATGGGTGTTAGAGGTATCCCACATGAGCTTTTTAAAAGCTACTTAACTAATAGAACACAAAAGGTAAAAATAAGTAATACTTTTAGTTCAGAAAAAAATATTTCATGTGGAGTACCTCAGGGAACTGTCTTAGGGCCCATACTTTTTAATATTTACCTAAATAATCTTTTTATGTTGGACACAAATTGTATTATCGTTAGTTTTGCTGACGACACCGTATTGTTTTGTGTTGACACCAACTGGTTTGATCTAAAACAAAAATTGGAACAAGATCTACGAAAAGTTAAGGTGTGGTTACAATTAGATAAAGAAATTCCTGAACTACTCGAATTACCTACTCATAGATGCAGAGATACTTGAAACAGATTTCTCACCCAGAATATCATTTGAAATATTTTTTTTATTTTCAATTGAACTCTCCACATATCCCTCCGCAACTGTATTGGATTTCCAGCCTCCATGTCTTTTTAATTTTAAAATATCGTAACATGGAGTACGTAATCCATAATGTGGAGGCCTTTAGTGATTTTTTGCCTTCAAAATAGGCCAGCATTACTTTTTCGTTGATGAATTTTACATTTTTTGCTCTCCATTGTTCAAATTTTCTATAACAAATATTATATCTAACTTTAGATTTTGTTGGAATAACTGTTGATAACGGTCTTTGAGCAGCTTCTTCTAAGTCGCTTGGTACATCTGACTCGCTTGAGGACATATTTACTAATATTTTTATTGTTGTGATTGTTGGTTTCTAATATTTATTATTGACTGATAACTTGCCAAAATCATTTTCCTACTTGATTTTTAACAAAATTAAAAAATTATAGATATAAGTAGATAATATTTATTAAGCTTTTTTTTTCAAAATTAGACTGGTTACGTAAATAGCTATAGATTGACTGAAAAATCGATTATGAAAACGTAATTTTTTGGTTTTCTGTATTTTTAACGATATTTTTTCATACGAACATTATTTTTTTTTCATTTCATCTTAAAGTCGAGAAAAAAATTACAGCTTATTTAAAACACAAAAGAGAACGTTTTCACCGAGTTTCATAAAAAAAATCAAAAATTAAAAAAGAAAAAAAAATGGTTTTTATCGTTTATCTCGATAATTTTGAGGTTATGTTGAAAAATAGTCGATGCAAACGTTTTAGATTTTTTAATTATCTACAAGTTTTGCATTAAACTTTTTTCGATAAGATGCATATTTCAGTCAGAAATCGTAAAAAATCAATATCCACCCTCAAATTGTATATTTAGCTACCCCCACCCCCCTTCTGGAACTTTTAATTTATCCAATTGATTTTTTTTAATTTAATTTTTTTTTGTTTCAAACATGATTGACCCTGGTCTATCCTACATTTTCCATTTGAGACCTTTTTGGATTGGTAATAGTAAAATAAATAAAGAGGTATCAAAATATAACCAATGTATAGGGTTATTTATAGTGGATTTTTAATTGTGCAAAATATTATTTTATTTTAAAAATCGATAAGTTCCAATTGATAAATCACAAAAGTCAATGAACTAATTATTCTCATTACACACAATACCGGCAAGCGATGTATTATTGGTCATAACCCATTTTATAAAAGACGATTTCTTCTTTAGAATAAGTGTTAAAGTGATTCCATCTAGTAAATGGAATATTTAGCCAATCTTAAACGACCAAGTCGCATTAAAACTAAAGTGAAAGTGCCTAAAACAAAAGATCGTAAATCCGCCCTACGTACTAGAAACTACAAATACGGCACCGCCTTGCTCTAATGCAAATAGTTATGCTTCAAAACGGCGAAATAATTCACAGCGAGAAAAGAAAGACAGAGTTACTATGATAATTAATTACCATTGACAAGAATTAGTGTCTAACCTAGATAATTACAAAATGTACCCATGTAAAGCGCACTCCTAAAGCTAATAAAGTGCTATCGGCGGATTCTATCAGAAGAATTGCGTGTGCTCTAATTAGCTAGGCACTAACTGCTAACTTATAGCTGCCGCTTCTACAACCACTCACTTGGTCAAGGGCGTCTCGCATTGGCGAACGTTCTTCAAATCTTGAAAATAAAACTTGTTCTTTACTTGTATCTAGCATCTAATATAAGAAAGAAATAATAAAAGTTAACAAGTGTATTTGGTATGTTTTGTTCTTTTCTCTATTTAAATATTATTAAAATTTGAATTTAACACAAAATGTTTCCGTACCTCTCTGAATGATTCATAAAAACCTGCCATGCCGAATAATAATAAATAATAATAATTTATTCACAAGAAAAATACAAGAGAAAAATACAACATACAAAATGTGAATAAATGTGATATGATAGGTGAAGAACACCTGTTTCAGTATCAATCAGTAGATATAACGTAATACACGATAACAATATAATACTTTTTTAAAGTAGAATTCTATAATCGATCACGCTGCATTACATTATACAGCTTTAGTTCTGTCTGTACTCTTCTATCTTATACGAAAACTGGAATGGATAGGCAGCTTTAGTTGTAGCTGTGTCGTTTAATAGGGAGAATAATCTAAATAAAATAAACAAATAGTTTCCTCCAAAGTTTTTTTATCACTTTATTTACAATCTGTAAAAATATTTCCAATAAGCAAATGTTTTGTAATATACTATAAGGACCTGTAGAAAATTGTCCAATGGCAATTCCCTTTCATTTTAGAAATTTACATTCAAGTAGATTGGTATGATTTGGTGCTTCTGAATTCCTAGAATCTTGTAGGTATATGTACAAGGGCGATGTCTTCTCAGCCGTCGTCTGATGGGTGGTGCAATTAGAGTTCTAGCCAGTGTATTTGGGTGGTTTCTTAATCTTTGGTAATATATTTGGGATAAGTTGGATAATTCATCTTTTACAGACCTTATTTGAAGATTGTGGGCAATAACTGTGTTAGGTACATACCATGGAACATTAACAATAATTCTGAGAAGTTTAGACTGAAACCATTCTAGAATATCTATGTTAGATTTAGCTGCAGCACCCCAAAGTTGTATTCTCCATATTGGTTTTAGAATATCTTTGTAGACCAATAGCTTATTATTAACTAATAGTTGTGATCATCGTCCTATTATCCAATAAAGTTTACGGAGTTGTAGTCCTAACTGCTCACGCTTCGTCAATATGTGTGTTTTCCAAGTTAGTCTACGATCTAGGTGTATCCCCAGATATTTGGCATGTTCTTTTTGTTGTAGTGTAATTAAATGTGACAGTTGAACAGTTGCTTTTACGTTGAGTGAAAGTAACATGAACGGATTTAGTTTCATTCACTTTAATGCGCCATGTTTTAAGCCAGGAGGAAGTATCATCAAGATTATTCTGCAGCTCTTGAGTAGCATTAGTTGGGTTTTGATGAGATGACAAAACAGCAGTGTCATCTGGGTAGGTCACATATTTGTTGGTTATAAATAAATACACAAAAAACCGAACTAATTTGTACTCCTAATACATTATGACGATATCACAGTTAATTTTTGCCTGAAGTAAAAAATAATTAAGAAGACTAAAGTATAATAGATATGTGATCTACCGTTATCTTATATTAAAAATATTGCAGAAAAAGTGAAATTTTAAATCGCTTTCGTCGGAAAATCTTCATTATATTCTCGGTAGTCGAGTAATTGGCATATAGAGGTTTTTATCCGGTAATTGTATAGTATTAGGAATATGGTGAGTCGAGAGACCACTCATTTTGAAATAATTGACACCGGGTAGCCGAGATTAGTTGGAACAGTTGTAAAACACGCTACTTATTTATTTTAATACACAGCTACACTTTACATCAGTGGCGACTCCTCTCATCTAAAAGAGCTAGATTAATAGTTTAAATTTACATATTACATATACATATTTGTTTTATATTTAATTTTAATTTTATACAACGAACTTTGAAAAGAAAATTGTACATTGTACATTCTGCAGCAAATAACTTCTACTAAAAATATAAATTGAATGAAGTAAAAATTACCGTTAATTCGTAAAAGTATAAAATTTAAATTTTAGTACAAAATAATAGTTTTCTTCTAAAGTTTCAATTTCTCTTTGATGAGGTTATAAAGAAAATGATTTCAAATCCCTACAAATGTAAATTTTATATATATATGTATATATATATATATATATATATATATATATATATATAAGGTACCTTTAAAATTATCGGATTCTAAAAGATACATTGTCAAATCTCCCAAAATGCTAATTATGACTATGACACATCGCGAATTTAATTTTCAAGAAAGTACATTTATATATTTTCTACATATCTGTATCAGATTCCAAATTTCTGTCCTTTTTTTAAAGTTGTGTAGTACATAAATCTCTTAAAATGCAAATTTTGGTATGAAAATATATATTTACATCTCTTCTAGATATTTATTCCAAATTAAATCAAATCTCCTAAAATTTTGACGTTGATATCTCACCAGTTAAGTCATTGAAATTTGGTTCCCAAAGAAATATTTCTACATCTTTTCTACTTTCCTGTTAGCTTATCTTTAGGAAGTCCTCTTCTTAATCAAAAGTGTGGTACAGATACGTAGATAACACCTACACCAAACCTGACCACAGAAAACGATGTGTCGAATTCTCATTCCAACCTTGTTACAGAATATACTGTTCTCAACAAAATTGAAATATTCTTGCCTCAACTAAACCATATTATTTAACAAGAAAGTGTACATTTGTAGTGGTAAATACTTCCTGTCTGTAGGTAAATATTTGTTCACAAACTTTTAATTTTTGAAGTATATTGTATTTTTTCTACCCCGATAATCAGACGGATGTGCCGCCTTTGTTTATTATACTTTACAATGAAACAAGGAAATGAGAATTCATCTAAATTAGTCCTTTTCAACAAACGGGACTTTAAGATGATTAAGAAGATGCTAATGATGACAAGTTATGCAATAAGAATATACTATGTATCTGTATTTCGTTTTTTTATCCCCCGTTTAAACTTTCAAAATTTAGGAGTTTGCTAGATTACAAATTTAAGTTTATCTTTCTGAGTGCTATGTTGGCATACAGTGCGCTCCAAAATTATCATTAATATAATTAACGATTTTTAATAACGGGCTGGACACTTTACTCATGCTGATGTGCTGAATAACCTTAGTATTATCATCGGCCCTGATGATACTGAACTTGTCAGCGAGACGTACGTGATAATTTATGATTTTTTGATCTAGTGGTTCCACTATTTTTCACGTATTTGGCCAAAGATTACAATTCGCAGCAACGTTTAGGATTTGATTTAATTTTTCTTCACTTTTGTGACTTCTGTCGCCATTAAATTTTTTCTCATTTAGGTACATTTTTTTTGCAAACATATTTAAGAAATTTTAAATTTACAATTTTCGATATATTTAACTTTTTGTCTTATCTTATTTAAACAAGAAAACGCACTAAAACAAAAAGAATAACGAATTCTTTTTTTCCTAAAATCGGAACTTTTATTTGCATAACAAATAGTGTTTATACAGACACTGCTTCTTGTATTTTAAAACACAATGGCAAATAATGGTATAGCAAATACCAAGTAAAACTAACAGTACCTTAAGTATTTTTTTTATTATTATAGGCTTCTCTTTGTACAGTTTAATCAGCATTTTTGCATATGTTTTACGGAGTGACTAAATATTTTGTCTAATTAAAAATAACTCTCTAAACTTTCTAAATTGAGAGGAAAAGGGGAAGAAACAAGCGATAGAGTGAGCAAGCCACAGGCAAACATGGCTGACGGGGTTCCACAAGGCGATATTCAAAGTAAAACACCATATCAAATGTAAAAGAGCAAGTAAAAAATTGAGTGTATTATCCAGAAGCAACAACTAAACAAATGCATAATCAGTAAGGTAATAGTAGAATGGAAAACTCTTGTAATATGGAAAGGATGACGTGACATGTGATATAACTGCCAACTCCGTTTTATAATTATTTATTAAAAAACAGAAATAGCTATTTATGATATAATTTTTAGGCACGTACGTCCATCTTAGAATGTACTTAGAATACTCCTATTTCAAAACATGGTGGTTCTTTGTCATAAATAAAGTTAAGCTATCTTCGCTTCTCCAGGAAAAACCATTCAGTGTTTTAAACAAGTAGTTTTTTAAAAAGCCAAATATAAAGCAGCATTCAGATTTACTGTTAGAATGTGATGTGGAACTAATATTGTGCCGACTGTTGCCGTCCAAACATTATTTTTTATGCACCAAGCACTGCAAGCTGATATATCAATTTGCAGAGATAATCTTCTTACACTATTATTCGGATTTTCACTTACATATAAAACTATTTTTTTTTCGGCTTGAATCATTTTTTTTTCATAACGTCTTTCATCTGTTACATGTGTTTTTCTGTCTGGTAATCCCCCGCACGAAATTTTTCGCAATAGCGCGTAACAAAAGCTCTGGCGTTTCCACAACTTTCTCCCCAAAGTTTGTAAAAATTTAGTCTAACCAAGCAAACAATAAAAAAATTTAAAATAAAATTATTTGATGTAAATCTACTAGTAGCCCAGTTGTCAGAGACTTTGACCTCTCATAAAATGTGATATCGCTGAAACAAGGCTCTTAGGAACTTTAAAGGATGTAGAACACGATAAAAAAATCATTGCTGATCTAAAGTGTATGTTACGTTCACAATTTCGAAAACAAAATCAAAATAGTAGTTTGTACAACAATTGCGCAAAGCTATACTTTTCCCACGAGCGCAAATCAAGCGAGTGGGAAAAGTGCTTTGCGTACATGTTGTACACAATACTTTTTCTACGACCACACTTTTTAAAGACAACAAAATATTAATGTTTATTTACTTTAATTTTAGATTGTGATAACTACAATATATATATAACGTAACATAATTTATATATGTTTTTAATATACAATTTTCTTTATGCATACATGAAAAATTGTCAAAAAAAAATGAAAAAAAAATAATACATTTCTGAAAATGACTTAATTTTGTTTGTCTCCTTCCAACTCCTAAATTTGGAGTACTGTTTTTCGTACTTTCCCCTTGAAATATCTGGTAATAAATTTTCTGTGGCCATTCTAGCTATTTCTTCAATTTTCGGTGGTGTATTCTCCACATCAGAATCATCAGAGCAGGATGATGTATATTGGTTCATTTCCTACGGTATATATTTGTTTATAAACCAGATAACATGTCTAGAAATAATTAGATAAGTAATAAAATACTAAATATATCAAAATATACTTACGAAAATATAGCAAAAGCAAAATTCTAAAAATTTAAATTTAAAATATTGGAGCTAAATGTCATTCGACAACGAACTGTCAGTTTATAAAACAAATCAATCAGAAATTAGGTGCCACCGACTCTGTTATTTAATATGCACTTATTTTGACATAACTGTGCGCAAAGTAACTACTTTGTTCCTTTATCTCTTTTTTCATTTTCATAAAAATTGTACTACTTACTAAACAATATTATAAATAAGAAAGAGAATTCGAAAACTCTAAGCGCTGAATACAAATAATCAAGCGAGGCGTTCGGAAAAAAACTAAAGTATCTTTGCCTAATATGTATGCAAAAAAAACAAAAAAACAATTTTAAAGAAGAGACTTTAAGCTTTCTCAGGTAGCCATTGTTTTTATTTTTTTTTTGTTTTCTCATAGAAAATTTGATAGGAAGTTATAATTTCTAAAAATTTTATCGATTTTTATAAAACTGAAGATATACAGGGTGAGTCTTGGTAGACGCGACAGTCCATTGTGGCTAAACGGTTAATATTTTGAAAATTTTGTTTATTCATGGATATGTGGGTTGGTAAAAGCTACACTTTAAAATTATTTTGAATTCTACAGGTTGTCCCAATAAAGTGTGGCGTATCAAAGTTATATTATTTCTTATGGAAGACCCTATATTTTATTGCATTTATAGATTACACGTTAGAAATAAGATTAGAGTTGTTTAAAATTATACTGGGCTTAAAACGACAATATCGTTCTTATTTTAAATAGGACACCCAGTATTTTATAAGCCTATTATATAGCAAATTCCATTACCTTTTAAAAATTATAAAGGTCTACTATACCTAAATCTACTAATTTTGGAGTTATTTTTATTTTTGTTAAATTTTACATTATTTTTCCACCGTAATGCCTAAATATAACACCCTGTATTTGATCAGCTTAGACTATGATCCGAAAAAATTACAGATGAATCCACTTTTCATAATAATGGATTAGATAGCCGTCATAACTTTCATTATTATGATAGTCAAAACCAGCATTTGTTCCAAACAATAGATCATCAGAACCAGTGGAACATGTATGCGGTGTAATTATAATAGGCGACCAAGTTATTGGCCCACATTTTTTGGATAGTCATTTAAATGGGAAAATTGGAAAATGTATCATTAGATATAAGACAAGAAATGATGTTGCAATAGTCGAAGCTGATCAAATACAGGGTGTTATATTTAGGCATTACTGTGGAAAAATAATGTAAAATTTAACAGAAATAAAAATATCTCCAAAATGAATAGATTTAGGCATAGAGTAGACCTTTATAAAAGGTAATGGAATTTGCTATATAATAGGCTTATAAAATACAGATCGTCCTATTTAAAATAACAACGATATTGTCGTTTGAATATGTCATTAGAGAATCGCCTCATTTTGGACGCCCTGTATAATTTTAAACAACTCTAAATATATTACTGCTTTCAATTATTAGTCTAATTTTTTCAGGTAAAATTGGATTTGGCTGATTCAATAGGTTTCGAAGTTATTGGTTTTCTTGTAAGTGCTTCCATTTTCAGAAATATCAAAATATCTCGAAAACTAAAAAGTTTAGATATAGGGAATACTTAAGAAAGTTATCATTTTTCTTACAACGTTTATTCGACGCAATTTTTATTTTCAAAATAATATAAATAAAATACACTTAATAATCTATAATAATTCAGAAATTGATTTATATAAATAAATAAACATTTCTTTTTCTACACCTAAGAATCTAGTTTCAGCGATATCACTTTTTATGAGAGCTTTTGATCTTAATGTGACTACGGCAACGGCTATAAATAATATAGAAAAATATGCAAATTACAACTGTATGGAAAGTTTGTGATTTCAGTTAAAAAAATTGTAACTGGATTATTTATGATTATTATTTATGTTATGCATTCAAACAAATGGTTAATTTGTCCAAAACCGTTAATTTTAGTGTAATAATAATAATAATTTTATTCGCTCTTAAAAAATAGTAAAAGGATACTTTTTTCTTTAGAACCAATCAGGTTATCAGTAAAAATACAATTTTTTCGAGTGAGGCAATTTCGGATAGAAAATGGTGGGTAAAAAGTGATACACTCCCGTCTACAGAAACACACTGGATTGATTTAGCGATTTATTTTTTTTCGAATACTTAGCTTTATTTAACCATTAAGATATATCCCAAATTTAACAAAAAACTTTCGGGAAAGAGAAAAAGTATTAGCAATTTAAATTTTTTTATAAACAACAGCTTATATCTCAAAAATACTGACAAAACTACAAAAATAGCTATTTATATCACAAGTACATAAACAAGGGCTTTACTGAACGAATAATTTTATGGCCGAGCGACACTGCCTGTTTATGTACGCGTTGTATACATGATTTTATGTTTGATTGCAATTAAAAAATAATAATAAATTGAAAAAATTAAAATTTTATACGATTTTGGCTGACAGCAGTTGGATGTTTATTTTTTAAACATGTCAAATTAGTTGTCTTGCAACTTGTCAGTGACGTTGGCAATTACTTTATTCACGCAAAACTGTTCTATAAAGAGCGTTTTATTGGGCAATCGTACATAAATCACATTTTACGTACTAATTTCCGAAAGAAAAGTCAACTATTTTTGAAGGCAAGTACTTTTCGTCCTCAAATGACTCGCACTGTGCCGTATCCTAGTGACCACGGCGGACGAAAAGTGTTTGCGGACGAAAAATTCTTGCCTTCAAAAATGGTCGATTTTTCTTTCAGAAATTAGTACGTTTTTGTAGAGGTCGACGAAAAAAAGTAATATGCGTCTCGGCGAAAAACTGTCTATTGTATCGCCTGCTTACTAGCCTCGGCTGCGCCTCGGGCATCAATTTGCAGACTCGACTATAATAAACAGTTTTTTGTCCTTGGCACATAAATAACTATTTTAGCCTTTTAGCGTCACTAGAGAAATTGCCATGGTTTTTGAAATAGCTGGTATAGAAAAACACAAAAAATTAAATTTTTATGAATAGTATATATATTCTGTAACAAGTTTGGAATGAGAATTCGACACGAGTGGAGGATTCCGAACGCGAGCGAATGCGAGCGTGAGGAACCACGAGTGTCGGATTTTCATTCCAACAGAGTAACACACTGTACTTTCTCCACGGCCACAGAAAGAAGAAATTAAATATAGTAAAATGAAACCTCAATCTCTCAACATTGTGTAGATAGTAATTTTTATGTTCAAGCTTGGATTTTTGCGGTAGCAAATTTTGAGATATATTATCGGCATTTTTTTATTTCTGGAGGAGTATTTTCAAATTCTACATCTGAATCGTTTGATTTTCTTCTCCTTTTTAATAAATTAAAAGTTTTTACAAACCACTATTAAAACCACGTCAACTAATACTGACAGTTAATTTGACATTCATGGCAAACCTTGTTTTTGTAAACAATCACGGAATATAGATTCTAGCTCTAGAGATAGAATGTAATACATATAAAATACATAAGAGACAAAAGTTTCAGAATTTTCTTTCAATCTCAAGAGCGAGAATGTTTCTTTTCTGTTATTATAAGTGGTTTCAGAATAACTACATTCAGTAGTGGCTGTGGAGAAAATTAATTAATTAGTTATGTCTAATGATCAGTATTAAAATGACTATTTGAACCACCCAGTTTGAATTTAAGTACTTTTATCTGAAGGTACCCATTTATACAGTTAAAAGAGTTCAGTGGACAGCCCGAGGCCTACATCTGTTGTTTTTGCGATTCTTATGTCTGACATTCGACAAATTTTTCTCTCGTCGAACAATTGGCAGTTGTCAATTTTTGAGAACAAGTTGATTGATTGAAATTGCCGTCGATACCGCGAGCCCGCAACCGGTTATATCTTTTTTCATACATAATTTTGAGCGTATGAATTTTGAATGCGAAGAGGAAAAACATTAAGAAACTGGGCGGGGTACGTATGGTTGAGAAGAAAGTAAGAATGAATGTAATCGTATCGAATACAGAGGTTGTTGAAAGTAGTAAATAAAAAATATAAAATCCAATACGATATCACAAGAAAAATATCTTCTAAATCAAAATTAAGTTCTTTTTTTCTATAACTGCCACGAAAAGTAGCGTATTTCTCATAGCTTAGTTAATTTCAAAACCATGTATTGCTCATACTGCGAGAAATATTTTTTTCTACAACTGCTATGAAAAGTAGCGAATTTCTCATAGCTTACTTAATTTCAAAATCATGTATTGCTCATACCGTGCGGGAATATTTTTCCTCACGGCACTTTGCCCACACCACATACATCTATATGGAGAATCAACAAAAATCGACAAACACTTAGTAGGCTGCTGTTCGGCTTTAAATAGTTGTCACAACTGTCAGATTATAGAAGTTTTTTTAAATTCTTCAGGTAGTTTTCATTCGTGCTTTGATAAAAATCGCAATTTCCATTAAATATGAAGACGTATACCTATTTATAATAAATAATATGGTTATTAATAGTAGTGACTATTTTGATAATACTCAGCCAGAGATATTGGAAAGAGCCGCAAAGGTAACGATAGATTTGTTGCCACTAATTTCAAGAAAAAATTATGAATTGGCATACGAAAAATTTATGGAATGGAGAAGAATACAAAAATAAAATCTTTTTTTACAACTGCTATGAAAAGTAGAAAATGTTTTTATTAACTAGAATTTTAAATAAATTATTTAACTGTTAAGAGGTAGGATATAGCTAACCTTACTTGTATTCTTTAAATTTGTGCAGTTGTAGAAAGTATATTGTGCAACATGTGGAAAAAGTACTTTTCTCACTCGTGTGTTTGCGGCACTCGTCGATAAGGTTGAACTTTCCCCACTTTATAGGGTATAGGTTATAAACAACAACAAAATTTCTAAACTGAACTGACAACGGAACTCAAACTGAAACTGAACGGAGAACTAAACTGACCGTCTAAAAGTACCTTAAAGCTTCTTTTTCTGAAGATATTATTTAAATTAAACACACATAGTTTCAAAAGTTATGCATCACCCCTCGTATTCACGATTTTTACACTTTTATAAATCCGTATCCTTATCACATATTTAATAGGTCTTTTTCATATAAAATACACCTTTTTTGGTTTTTTTATTTTATTTAAATACCCATTTAATTGATCTGGTTTTGCCAAGGTGTGAACATTTGAAAAATTTATTCTGGTAAAATTTGTGAAAACGTTATTTAATAATGAATAATAATTTAATTTCTGAGTTGGACAGTGCAAGAATTATCGTTTTAGTTGAAGAAGGCCATTCACAGCGGTTCGTGGCGGAAAGAGTGGGTATTTCTCAGGGTGATGTGTCACGGATATGGAATAGGTTTCTGGAGACAAATTCGATACACAATAGAGCTCGCTCTGGTAGACCCCGAGTTACCAATGAGAGAATTTCCATTCGGAGAAATTCTTCTATGTCTGTACCAGCCCTCCAAAGAGACTTCAGGTATTCTACAGGAGTCAGAGTATCGTTGGCTACAATAAGAAGAAGAATTTTAGAGTCAGGTTTGAGGAGGCGTCGACCAATTAGAGTTCCTCAGCTACAACGTAGACATGTTTTGCACCGCCTCCAGTGGGCTCAAGAACACATACAGGCCTCTCAACAGTTTTGGAAGTTTGTACTTTTTTCAGACGAGACCAGAATCTGTTTAAATAGTGAATTTGGCGAATTTGTATTTGGAGAGAGCCAACAAGAGCTGCACAACTAGCACATGCCCGTCCCATACTTCCTTTCGCTGGTGGCTGTGTTAAGTTTTGAGCAGGTATTGTGACAGGTGGACGCACGGAATTGGTGATCATTGACGCAACTCTAACAGTACAAAGGTACATCACACAGATTTTAGAACCTCATGTAAGATTATGGCGAGGAGCTGTCGGTGAAAATTTTGAATTTATGGATGATAACGCCCGCCCACACAGGACTCAAGCGGTTAATGACTATCTTGAGACAGAAGGTATTCGCTGTTTGGAGTGGCCTGCGATGTCTCCAGACATGAACCCCATTGATATGCTATCCAGAGCTGTTTATGCCCGAAGGAATCCTCCTAGAACCCATCATGAACTTATAATTGCCTGTAGAGAATAATGGGAGAATCTGCCACAGGAAGTGATTGATCGACTTGTTAGCAGTATTAGAGCTCGAATCCAGGCTTGCATCGAGGCCCGTGGTGGAAATACACGATATTAAAACTGTTAAATAAATTTCAATTAGAAATAAATTTTTTAGTTTTGGATTTTTTATTTATTAAAAAAAACAGTATCTCTTTTAAAACAAAAAATATCTGTCAACGTTATAATATTTATTTTATAAATGATCTATAACAGTAGTTTCTTAAAATAGTTAATAATAGCGAAAATTTTAGGTGATGTTAGAATTTTCTTAAAAGCACAATAAAAAATTATTTTTAAAATTTTATTTTAAATCCTAAAATTAATATACCCAACGATTAATATTTTATAAAAAAAATAAAATTAGAATAATAAAAATGTTGGGGTTGTAGGAAAAATAGTGTACATAACTCGTCGGAAAGTGCATTCCTTGCACTCATTAATCTTCCACACTCGTGCGTAATTGGTCACTTTCCACACTTGTTACATAATATACTATTTGTTTTAAAATAAATTCATTTGTGAACACAAAAAATGGTCCGAACTAATTTGTACTTCCAATATACCTACTTAAAGATTTTCAGAATAAGATATTTATCAGAAGTCATATAATTACGAACTTAAAAATGTTATTCATAATAGGTATGAACTGCAACTGTAACTTTTTGTTATTTTTTATCAATTTTGTCAATATTTACTGTGTCCTATATCTATTATTTTTCTCTTTTCTATTTTTAAACTTTCTTTTTCAGCTATCATTATATCATTAGTACCTTTTTAGTAAGAAAAACTGGTTAAATGTGAGATTTTCTGGGTTAGCACTTTATTTGAATGATCCAAAGGTAAAAGAATCTAAAGAACATAAAAGATCTACGTGACCATATCGGAATCTCATAATCTGCAAAACATGTTTCTAATTGAAATTATGTCATGCCTCGCACTCGAAAATGCGTTCAGTCTGCTATAAATACGAAAATACTATTATTCTCTTATCGTTTATTTGCTTCTCTATATATAAAATTGGAATATTTAACGTAAACAACAAAACAGTTAATCATTGTGGTTTATTTTTCCTGTTGTATTAAATTTTGTAAATTTACGGAAATAAACATTATTATTTTTTATTTTTTTACTTCAGTATCAATTGCATCAACTACATGAAGAATAGTTAAAAACAAGCAATAAAATAATCCTAAAGGATAATTATATCCAGAATTGCATTTTACGAATAAAATTGAGCTTGAGGCAACAGTAATGGTTAGGACGTATATAATGAATAAAAATAATATACTGTAATGTCCCAAAAAAATTTATATAAATGGAGAAAAAGTTTATCTTACATACAAGAAAATTAGTGCACCATCAATACCCTGCTGTTAATTGTTAACTTCAAAAGAGCCAAGAAATAGTGAATTCTACTCAAGTTTTTAAAAATAGTCCAAGAAGCTCTGCAGATACTAATAAAGGTGTTTCAAGATTACAAGTTTCCATCAAAGCTCTAAATTAAGGGTAGTCGGGGAAGAAGTTGTAATAATTCATTATTCAAATAATGCTGATTGCTCTGCTCGCCCAAAATAAAATATAAAAAAGTCCACAAAATAGTTTTGGCATACCTATCTTAAATTAAAGTTGACACCTTAGAGATATCAGAAGGCAATTTGCATTAACATTGGTCCATGAAAAAGCTCTGTTCGAGGTGGGTACCGAGTTCAATCTCTTAAGGGAAAACTAATTTTTCCCTTCACGAACGACCCTGTTCTAGTAGGTGTGCGTGTGTGTTTTATCATCGATTACCTTGCGAGAAGACGACCACAAATGAAGAAGAAAAAGTGCTCTGTCACAAGGCAATGCACCGAATCCCAAGTCAATTTCAACAATGGCAAAATTCCACGAGTTTTTCAATTACTTTCCATTGCATACTCCGAATCTGGCTTCCAGCGACTACTATTTGTATGCATACCTAAAAAGAATATTATCTGCAATATTCTTGGTTCCGATGAAGAAGTGATTGTCGAGACTGAAGCCTATTTTAAGCCCAAATATAAATCGTTCTACAAAAAAGGCATCGAAATATTAAAGAATTGTTGGAATTCATTTGTCATCCTACGAACTTATTGAGTTACCGAGTATTCTGGTACAATTATATTATGGATCAGTACATTATAGATGTTAATAATATAAAGTTTATACTGGAACTTCGACCAGTGGAGGATCTAATTTGGGAACAAACAGTAATGTAAATTAACTGAAACATTTTGCTTTGTCAATAAAAATCTGGAATAACTCGAATGTTCCTGTCTTGATTATATTATTAACTTGTTTGTATTGTTTTAACTGAATCTTTTAAAAATAGAGATTATTAAACAATTCATTTAACAACTTAAGACGTTATTTTTTTTTATTAAAAATATATTTTAACGCAATCAAAAATCTAAATAAAAAATTATACTTCTCTCCCAGATTTATTGTTAATTTAAATTGAAATGTTACTAGATCGTATAAATTGAATCAATAGAGTTCAGTAAATTGTAATCCTACAACGTTTTTTATTATTCGAATTATTAAGCTGAGGAAGCAATTGTTACTATGTAGCAAATACATTCATACTAAAAAAAAAACTAATAAAAATAACGATACCAATTATCACATTTGTCTCTTAACTAATATCAATTGAAAGTTACTTATCTATAAAAAAATTAATTATATCTCCAATGAATTTTAATGTAATAATTTACACGAATAAACTATTCGTTTCTACATTTATCACCAATATATCTACCATTAACACTATCTTAATGATTTTACACATAAATTAACTTTTTTCGCATATCCCTGTACATAAGTAAAAGTTAGACATAATTTTTTTTACACTTTTTTTGATGAATGTGTCTTTACGAGAGTAAATGAAAGAGGTCAGTAGGCAAATTACCTTTTTAAAACAAACAGATCTCTCTCGTTATGAACATTTGTAGCTTTTTAAATTTGATCTTTGTCAATTGTTATTGTTTACTTACTGTCTACCTGAGTCGTGCACACATACTTAAGTCACTTTAAAAGTATGCAAACATTAATTAAATAATTTTTAATTGTTTTCAAGAAAGTAAATTCTAAGTTGATATGTAAACATGTGACTGTATCTATCACAAATTCTCTTTGTATTTTTGCAGTTTTGCCAACTTAATTGCTATGAAATTATAACTAAAGTTTACAAATAAAGTGACGTCCGCTTACTAGATATTGAGGAAGAGAAGTTTTTATCCGATTATTTTTTTCATCTGTCAAAACAGTCAGACTTTGTGCATTCAGCCAATAAGAGCTCATGATCCTAACCAAACACAACACGTCCTCTCAAATTTTATAGATTAAATTTTTGGTCTCCATACTCAAACGCCTTTATTTTAGGCAAAACCACTCATACAAACTGATTTGAGATAAAATTTTATCAATCAGTTTGTTTTCGTGGTTTTTCCAAATAAAGCCGTTTTCGTGAAAACCAAAAATTTAATCGATAAAATTTGGAGGACTCGTGGTATTACCTTTGATATAACCGTCTCTCCGTTTTTGTTTTTTGATAAAACTATTGTTTACCTTTTTTGAAATGTCAAATATAAACATTTAACAACTTTTATTTAGTATTATCAATTATTATTATACTAAAATGTATTGCAAATCTATGTTAATACCCAAATTTCAAAATATATTTGTAAACTAACCTTTATTCGTTTATTTTAACATACAACACAGCACCATCCATAAATTCGTTTAAAACTGACAAATAATGTCAAAGTCTAAACGTTACCCTTAATAAATAATCTTAAATGCCTACTACTAGATAGGCAACTTATATTACATTTGTAGGTATACAATCAATTATATCAATATTTGGCGTTTAAATGTAAAAGAAAATATCGAACTTTTGAGTGTAAAGTGTCTTTCTTTGTTTTTAACACAAAATGATTCAAAAAATAACCTTTCCAAATACCACTCGTCCTGTCAAATTTTATAGATTAAATTTTCGGTTTCCATAATCAAACACCTTTGTTTCAGGTAAAACCACTCAAACAAACTGATTTGAGATAAAATAAGTTTTTTTTGTCGGGGTTTTTCCATATAAAGCCGTTTTCGTGAAAACCAAAAATTTAATCGATAAAATTTGGAGGACTCGTGGTATTACCTTTGATAAAAAGGATGCACCTTTTTTTTGGCCAAAGTGACAAAAATCTTTTCAAATATTGACGTTTTAACATTGGAGTTAATTTATCAGTGTAAAACTCAATGATTGGTTAGGATCGTGAGCTGTTATTGGCTGAAACCACAAAATCAGACTATTTTGACACATGAAAAAAATAATAATAAATTAATTATATATTTATGCTATTACATATCTGTATTTTTATAATTCAGTATTTTCGTTCGATCGTGTCATCTATTTTAGAATTAATTACTCAGCTTTCTTTAGAACCTTGTAGAAAATTGCTATACCTAACAAAAAAAAACTAATTTAGAAATAATTTGTGAAAAATCTAGTTCAAAACAGTTGTTCTTCCAACATGAATTAATGATTAATTTTAAATTTACTGCAACAATCCGATATAAACTGTCTGTTCTACCACGTTTACGCTCATCTTAACAAAACATATGCAGCTTTAATACAGTTCCAATATCATGATAGATCATTATACATCTGTAACCTTTTTTCTAAAAAACATTTAGACTTGTGACCTGAAAAATTAAATAATTTGGGGTTTCTAAGCCTTCTTGGATCGTTATTACCAAACCTAGTAATTAAAAACTGAAATAAAGAACGATTTAAATTAAATTTCTATATTATATTTGCTTAAAAAGTATCGTGTTGTCAGTTTCATCGAATTAGGTCTCACCCACGTGTGATTCTAACCGATTGAACTTAAAATTGCGAACATAACTCGCAAAAATTAAGATCAACGAAAGTTTTTGAAGCAGGTTAATTTTTAATATCGATAAAAAAATTAAATTAAGCCAGATTCGTTAAAAGTCCACGCCCGTTACTCTTAATTTTATTCTCCATTTCGATGATATTCACTTTTACTAATTATAATGGATAGTAATCGAATTTATGCTTTTTGCCTGAGGGGACAAGCCGGAAATTGATGTGATATTTACAACTTAAATTTGTTCAATATTAATATAACTTGATAGGTCGCTGAAAGAACTCATATTAGTTAATTATTATTTTGTATGATATTTATTATACTAATATTTAATTATACGCCAAACTAAAGTTTTAAATCAAATAATTAAATTATGCTGGCAGTACTGTCCCTCTCTAATAACAACAGCCATTGTTCAAATTCCAATGGAATTTTAACATATTTCGTTTATCTTTATTTAGACGCCGCCACTGCAGAGCAACATAAAAACAAAAGAATAAAAATAAAATAAAAATAAAACCTTTCACGCCTCCACTGAGGCAGGCGCTACGTAATCTCAAAACGTCATCTTCTGGTGTTTTACTGTAATTTTGTCATCAAACTGTCTAACAACGTATCAAACGCTTACTGGTCTTCAGACCAATTAGGATCAATAGTTGTTCTAGCTTTAGCTTCAGCAGCAGAATGCACCCTACAAACTGCCTTATAGATCATGTGTGCTTTCCACAATCTTTTTCAAGTTAACAATACTCACAATGCAAGAAACGTTCTTTTGCATTTAGTACTCCATTACAGACTTTTATCAAACTCAATGGTTGCGCATCACAGGAAGCGACGTACAGATGAATTCTACTATGACTTCAAAAACGCTGACTTCAGAGTAACATTCGAGCCTGTTTTGAAGCCATGGATTGGGATAACCTTTTTTCTGAGAAAACACTTGACGAAATGGTAAATATATTCTACGACATACTTTATTCTGTATTTGACATTTTTGTCCCCAAAAAGAAACAGTCTTCAAGAAAATTTTCCATTTGGTGTTCATCTGAGCTGAAAATAGCTCTCATTTTCTCGAAGAAAGCAGCACATAAACGTATTAAAGCCCATACTTCTCAACAAAACTATCTAGAATTCAATAAACTTAGATCCAGATGTAAACTCCTTTCTAAAGAGTGCTATAAAAATTACGTAACTGATACTGAATCACGTATACAGTCAAATCCTCTATGTTTCTGGAAATGTGTAAACTTAAAAAGAAAGTCTAATACCATACCAAACAAAATGCACTTAAACAGCAGACATGTCAACTCCGGTCAAGATATTGCCAATTTGTTCGCAGACTATTTTGCATCAGTTTACTTCAGACGCCACTTGCCAATCACCCACCCTCGAAACAGCCCACAATATTAACATACCTAATTTCCATATCAGAATATCTGACATCTGTGATAAAATCTGTAATCTTGATCCAAATAAAGGTGCTGGACCTGACGCAGTACCACCTTGCATTCTCAAATACTGCAGCTTCACACTCTCCCGCCCCCTCTATTTTATCTTTAATAAATCTCTTGCAACAGGTACCTTCCCTTATAATTGGAAACTCAGCTATGTGATACCCATATAAATGCGGTGACTTGTCTGATATAAAAAATTATCGCCCCATATCCATTTTAAGTACCATTCCAAAACTATTCGAAAGTATTATAACGGATTATTTATCAAAAATTTTCTCAAGCGTATTGATTCAGGAGCAATATGGATTCCAATCAGGTAAATCAACCGAACTCAATTTGGTTAATTACATAGAGTACTTGTCGGATGCCCTGGAGACCGGGTATCAGGTTGATCCTATCTACAGTGACTTCTCCAAGACATTCGACAAAGTGAATCACATACACAAACTTAAGTATTTTTGGCATATCAGGGTCATTTCTAAGCTGGATTCGAGATTACCTCCATGAGCGAACTCAAGCTATAAAAGTAAAAAATTTCATATCCACCAAAATTCTAGTAGCATCGGGTATTCCGCAGGGTTCTCACTTGGGGCACTTGCTTTTCAATATTTTTATTCATGACATAACGTCAGGCATCTCGAATGGAACAACTCTTATTTGCTGATGATCTCAAAAATTTTTCCAAGATTGCTTGTCCCAGCGATGCCCTAAATCTTCAAGCCGATCTTGACCTCATTGCTAACTGGTGCCACTCAAATGGTATAATTATAAATGTCAACAAATATGCCAACAATATGGTTTTGGATGCTGTTCCTAACATCAAAAACCTGGGAGTCATCCTGGACCCGACATTGAACTTCAATTTACACATTTGCTCTACTATAAACAAAGCATTGGGTTTATAAAAAGGATAACATCGAACTTCACAAACGTTACCTCTTTACGAACCATATATTGTGCGTTAGTCAGACCTCACCTCGAATATTGTTCTCTTGTTTGGAACCCTTACCACAACGTCTACTCTCAAAATATTGAACGTGTTCAACACAGGTTTCTAAAACTTCAAACTTCACATAGTCCTTGATCATCAACAGTCCAAGCAACTTACGAATCTTTCTCCATTATCTGTGAGGAGAAAACACAGGGACTTGGTATTTCTTTACAAAATCATAAACGGCAAATTAAAATGTCCCCAGCTACTAGCTAAGGTAAATTTTCAAGTACCTTCGCGCACCACTAGACTTCACCAATCATTTTACAACACGTTCCATCGCTCAAACTATGGTTACAATAGCTGTCGATCCCGAATTCAAAGACTCGCAAATGCTTAAGATCAATTAGATTTCTTCGGCCTCTCATTGCCTGAGTTCAAAACTTGCCTCCTTCTGCTTGTCACGTAAACAATTATTTACTTTTGACTTTCTTTTTGAGTTATTCCCCCAATGTGTTACCATATTTTATATTTTATAATTTTTAATTAAGTAATTCTATTAATTGTATTTATGTACTATCGTAATGTCTTCATGTTTTAAAAATCATGTTTTTGTTTGTAATCTCTTAATTGTCATAGCTTGTAATGATGTCCTGTACTGGGCTTGTCCCGTAAATAAATAAATAAATAAATAAATAAACATTGCTTTTGAATGCTAGTCAATATCTATTTCCAAGTCCAAAATTGGTTGTATGGTGAAGAGCATCCCCTAGATCCAACAGATTGGGGCTGAAAAATAGATAATAATAATTTAATCCCTATGACACAACAACCACAGGGACTCCCGAATATAATTCTTGTGGGTGCAGGAAAAACGGACTCATCTGAAACATCGTGTTCAAAAATTGGGCTTGCACAAACAGTACCAACGTCTCGAAATATATCACAGAAGAAATTCAAAACTTGGAAAGAAGAATGCACTTTTTGATGCAGCGATACAATTTCAAAAAAGGACAAGATCAAAATAGCAAAAAATGTCTAGACGAGCTAAGGAATCGAATGCAAAAACCCATCTCAATCCGACTTACTGCACCAAATTTCCGGATTTTGGGCTATTTTTGTGTTAAATTTTCTCGACTAAAAAACGTATTCAAATAATTCATGATATACCGTGATAGAGTGAAAGATATGGTAATAAAGTGAAATAGAAGACGGCGAACTATTTCTGTGAATCCCGCACAATAGATACATGAAAAACACAGTTTAAGCGGGAAAGACGTAACCAATAATATTTCCTTATACCAAATTCTTTTAAATAGGCGCGAATTAATCTTGTGGAATATTCCACCCCCTAAAATAGAAACAGAGAGAGACGAAAAACGTTTGTAACCACGTACTGAAATAAAACATAATTTCTAATTTTTCAATAAACTTTGGATTTAATAATATAATATTTAACTTTCTTTGACGAAGAAAATTAGGATCATTACAACCTGCCAATGTAAAAATGTAGTATCCTATTTAAAAATCGTCGGCCATTTTGAATATCTACATATTATAATTGTACATTATGTCTAATATTCCATAATGATTAATTATTTATCTCTTTTTTTTTTCAGGAACAAACTGGAATAGTTTTCGGCTAGCTGTAGTGGTTTTAGTCCTAGGATGGCAATCATTACCTACAACAGATGGAGCCAAAAATTCTTCACGAAGAAAAGATCAAGGTATTGTTTAGAAATACAAGATATCTATGTAAATGTCGAGTTTGGAATTTAGTTTATCTGATTCTGCAACCTCAAGCCTGGTTTCTGCCTTGTGGCTTCAGTTGTGCATATGAATCGAATAAATAAATTCAAAACTCATGTGGGCTTTTTAGCTGTATAAGAAAAATCGTACTTGACTAAGTCGGTTATTTTAATTTTTTCAGCTTACCAAATAAATCCGAAGCCTTGTTGGGTGGACGGTCAAGAAGGCACTTGTATGTTCGTGTATGAATGCATTAAGACTGAAGGTTACCACATAGGTAAGATATGGCTTAAACTCCAATTAGCTATACTCTTCTATACTTCTACATAGGTAAATTGCAATGGCCAATATATTAAAAAATGAAAAATAAAATTACCTAAACCCTACGATAATGTTTCTTGTTTGTATCGTCACCATGATGCTTTATTTTTAGGTATGTGCGTCGACACATTCATGTTCGGATCATGTTGTGCGCATAACGCAACACAAAATGCACTAGTACCACAACAAGCGCCATCTAACGGGCAACATTCCAGCAGACCACAAGTGCTTTACACACATCCTAGTCATAGTAATAATAATAACTATCATCATAAGCCAACCAAACCACTAAGTCATTATATTAGTACTAGTAGACCTAAACCAAACAGGTAAGAATGCTTAAATGAATAACCATTTGGTCCGTTTAGATATTTTGAATCTTGTTTTTCTTTAAGCCACCTGGCGGCCAATAATTCAACCAGATCATCATTAGCTACGCCTTATCCTACCCTAGCGACATCTACACACGATAGACCGGAATATTCGAGAATATCGACACCACCACCTAGGTAACACAATTTTAACAACAGGAATAAAAATTGACCTTGATAGATATTTTGTGTAGATTTAAAAGTATGTATGATTGGAGAGAGACTAAGATTTTGTCTGGAGTAACGCCTTTAGTAATTGTCTGTAATCAATAATTTATTCTCCTTTAAGAATATATTTTTGGCAGTGTCATCTATTCAGCTATATCCACATCCAGTCATCTCGTATTAATCTTCAAAAGTATGTTGCAATTGTTTTATCGTAATTCGACGGGGTCAAATGTGTGCTCTGTGTTATTTGGCTTACGTAGTATTTATATTTGGCGACGCCGTGCCGCGTAAAGGCAAAAAAGAGAGAAGTATATACAGATGTGGCAAAATTTTAACGGCACATAGGATTTTCAGTGTGTTTTGAACGAAAGTTCATGTAGAAGTCGACCAGCACAAAATATAAGAAATGTGCGCGACGGCGTTTCAATTATCCAATTGATCCACTATTCCCCTTCCTGCCTCGAGCAACTTAAACGAGATACGTGCCACTCTGTCTACTCAAAGTCAATCGCAGTAGTAGTAAGCCGATAACGATTGAAAATAAAATGTTCACGTTCACAAATGAAGAAAATAAACAAATTTTAAAGTGGTAATTTGGGCAGTCACTCGATTCGAGATACAATAAATTTAATTATTGTTGTATTTGAAAATAGGTCAATTCCGACACAGTCCACCATTTGTCGAGTTATTAAAAAGTTTGAGAAATGTGGATGTGTGCAGAACTGCCGGTATCTGAGTATTCCTGTGCGTACTCAATACCCACAAAAACTCAATGTTTGAACAGGAATGTTAGGAGACTATATCATAGGTCCCTTCTTTATCGATGGTAACCTAAATGCAGTTAAATACCTACAGCTCCTGCAGAATCAAATTATTCTAACAGTTTAGCTACTTCCAATTAATTTTGGTCACAATACACTAGGAGTGACACAATTTCGCCTAAATACGTTTTCTAATCGATAGATATCTACACGTGGTACGATTAAGTGGCCTCCCAGATAACCAGATTTATCTCCATCTGATTTCTTTCTTTGGGGATATCTGAAAGAATCCGCTTATCGTAATGAATTTCAGAAAGCTACAAATGATGAATTAATGGGAAAAATTATCCAACTTTGTTCCAACATTACGCCAAATCTTCTCAGAGATATGAGATTATCTCTATTTCACAGATTTGGCTATTGTTTGGCATAACAAGGTGGTTTATTTGAACCTTTCTTATATTTTGTGTTGGTCGACTGTATACTTTAACTTAATTACTGCCTTAATAAAATGACAGCCGAATATTTTCGGATTATTAATATTAACACATCGTCTGTATATAGTGAGAGAAATCTCTCACATTAATGAGTAAGTTGGAACCTAACGTGAGATTCCTCCGCGCAATATGCAGCAATATTGTATGAGGGTAAATAAAAATAAAAACTCCCAACGCTTCTTTGATTTTCAACGTTAGTTTTTTTACAATAGATTTATTTAATAATAAAATATATAAATAAAACAAAGTTAGTAAAGTCCTAATGTACTGCTAGTATATTTTTATATATTAGATCCCAATTTCAGAGCCCATTTATCTTCTTAGATTTTTTTCTCAGGCATAGCATTCGACCGATGAGTACTGACGACGATTTTTCTCTACAATCCAATTTGATTTACACCAAACCTGGTTGGCAAATGACGACCGAGCCAGCGTTTATCACTTCGAATCATAGTCAAAACCAACAAATAGAAACTAGTCCAAATATCAACTGGCAGGTGACTACAGAATCTGGGGTGGTGACTAGGTTAAAGAAGCCTACGAAGACCAAAAGCAAACCAACGAAGAAGCCTTTACAGAGTTTGCCTGATAAATATTTTACCAAGTATTCGATGAAGCCTATAAAGCCTAGCACTACGAAAAGGTAACTTTATATGTAATTTGTTATATATTATTGTATCAAATATTTATATAGTAAAATGACGTTATACCCTCCATAACAATAGTAACAAATAAATCTTTATTTACTCGTGATATATGAAGTCAGTAAAATGAACAGTGCAATTAGCAAAAAACTTGTATTACCAAAATATAACACGAAATAATAACAAATTATTTATGCATAATTATTTTTTATAATCAAAAAAATAAATAGAATTCTTTCATTCACGTTTATATTGATGGATTCATCGTTTAAATTGTCGATTTGTAATGTTTTTTCTAATATCTTATGACTGTTGTTGGCTACTGTCACTTTACATTTACAGCCTCACTGCCCTATATGTTCCTTCTTTATTTTGAAGAGACTGTTCAATAAATCTATTAACTCAGATCGCCATCCACCATGTCTTTTTAGTACCGACAAATCATCACCTGATTCAGCGAGCAAAGTGTAACATCAAGTTTATTCTTATGTGTTTTCCAAGCCCATAAACCTATATTTCCAAAATATAAGGATAGCATTACTTCCATTGACGATAGTAAATGTTCTTCTTTTATAAGTTTAGCGATGAAAATTTTTACTAATACTAACTAATACTCATCCTCTTCAGTCAACATGCCCAGTTCTAAAGCTCCCTGAAACTCCAATAATGAAAACTACCTTGAGTAGTAAATATTTGTCATTTGGAGCATTTTCTAAAAAATTTTTAAGATCTTCTTTAGTAAATACATTTGACAGTTTTGGTCTAGGTGTATCCGACTGAATGCTGCTAAAATGCCTTTACCTGGTGAAATAGGAAAACAATTCTCTACCCAAAACCAAGAAAATAAGCATGTTTGTTTTATTTTTAAATTAAATATAAAAAATTTACTATAGGATAACCAGAAATATAATGCCATAAATCAATATTAGCGGACGACCCTCATTATTTTTAAATGTGGCGTAAATGTGTTCAACCTGCAGCCAGTACTTCAACTGGTGGTGGTAGTAGCATTAGTCGACAATTTTTACACCCCCATGGGAAAAAAAGAAAGAAACGAAAAGACTATGGTGGTTCAAGGAAACTAGATGGTTGTGATGTAGATATAATTCGAAGAACAATATATAATAATAATAATAATAATAATAATATACGCCCTGCAATTCATTCCCTTACGAGTAAACCCCAGAAGCTCTGCAGCTTGTGCGGGGGAGGGACGGCTATTATTATTATTTGCCGTGGCGCTCTGGGGCGACTTACTGATGCTTGATGCATTAGATATTTTAATGCAACGGCTTAAAAAGGAGGAAAGTGGTATCCAATGTTGCAAAGAAACTTTAAGGAAGTCTCTTTTATAAAACTGGTTTAAATTTAAAAAACTCAGTAGGAGTAGAATGGAATCTGTGCACCTTAAGAAACGAATTTAGAAAAGCTGGTAAAACAGTAGTGTATTTGGGTGAAACTTGGTTTGATACACACGATATTCCAAAGAAAAGTTGGGTAGATTCATCTAACTTTTGCCAGACTAATGCGCCGTCTAATAAAGGAAAACATATTACTATAATACACGCAGGGACCGAAACTGGTTTTATACCTCATGTGTTGTCTTTATCGGCCAAGAATATTAAGGACTCCTTAGTCGATTATCATGATCATACTACTTTATCTACAGCAATTAGAATAAATTATATTCAAGCGATTTTTTAATAATTATTTTAACCCAATTTAGAAGGTACGTCTATGCTTTTCTGGTCAGACCATACATAAGAGCTCCAGGTCTAAACTTTCTTCTCATGAATAAACACTCTGGTGGAGAAATATTTATTACTATTTATGTTTAAATTTTAGACCAACTGAAGCTCTGAAACCTCAACCGGTTACATCATTTTCTCCAGAAAAAGTCACTCCCATGCCTACAGTATTTCAAAGTTCGACAGTGCCAAATGGTGTTACGTCTACCACTTCATCCTCACAAGAAGACGTTCGTAAGTAAAAAAATTGCAATTTTTGTATTACTTAATCCTTCCTTAAAATAAAAATTATGCTATTTCCAATAAAAAGAAACGATCCATTTAATTGGGCCTATTAAGACCAGTTAATGTATCTTGGGGTTTCGTTTCCAATCAATAAATTACTGATTACCTAAATCAGTGAAACTGATAAATGAAGCGGAATATACAGACAACCTACCAGTGTGGCACATTCACTAGAAACGGTCAATTATGTGTGGTAAGTTGTCTGTACTCTTTTCCAAGATGTAGTTATTAGTTTTACTGTTAGATGGTAGTACAAGTAATTTAATTAATTAACAGTCTTGAAAAATTCAAAAAGCTCCAATAAAACCTTCTTTAATTATTATAAAAACAAATCGGGGACTCGTCGTTGTTTATTTTTAATACTTTAAGTTTCAACTATTTGCTTAAGGTAGTACTCTCGATACCACTATAGTCAAATGTGTGCTCTGTGTTATTTGACTAACGTAGTATTTATATTTGGCAACGCCGCGTAAAAACAAAAGAGACAGAAGTATGCTTTTGTAACTCTGTTCACGCAAAAAAAATGAAACGAAGGAGAAGAAGAAGAAATTAGAAATTGGGCGATACCACATTTAAAATAAGTATTGAGATTACAAAGCATTAATGATAAAATGTTATCGGACACGGTGGCCTAGTTGGTAAGGCGTCTGCCAATTCAGCTTGGTCAGTGTTTGGAGAGTAGGTTAGAATCCTGCCGCATTCAAGTGGCATTAAAGTCAGATAAGACTTTGGCAAGTGCAAAAAGGTATTTGTGTCATACGCAGTTTCATTCACGCCGGACAGGCCGGATGAGATCGGATATCTCGTGGAATTGATAAAGGTTGGTGACACAATTACACACTTGTTAGTCGGTAGATCACCTGCATGACAAAGGCATAGTCCTTGGTTTAAGGTGATTGAGGACCGTCCACGATAAGCTGTAGGTCCCGTCCTGTTTAGGCCATTAGGTCAGAAAAGAGACGTTAAAATTAACAAAAAAACATGATAAAATGTTGAAACATTATTAATAATTATTTTTATTCAAAACTTTAAATGCGATAACGAGCACCTTTTAATTTACTAAGAGCTTCTTATGACAAAAAATACTTTGAAGTTAATATATTAACCGAATCGTCTATTTTATATAACTTTTTTTTTAATAAATAAAGGGTTTCTTTAACTGGGGAAGGAACTTTTGGTTCGGAAAACTATTTAGCAGGCATATTCTTATTCTGCTCAGGGAAATCTTGTTTTTATAATTCACAAAAATCTACAATAGAAAATTTACGCTCAAGGAAAGAGGTTAACATAAGAATTAAGCACTCTTGATATAACACAGCAGTTAATTAATGTGTAGCAAAAAGTGCAGTCAAAATTATACTCTGTTTATATTGGCGCTGAAATTACCAACCCGTTCTTAACTATAACAGTTTGTTAGGTAACAAATTAAAAATATAGTTCTATCACATGCGATGACAAAGTAACGCAGGTTTATTAAAAAGAAAATACAAGTTTTATCATGTAAGGAATGTATAAAAACAAGTAGAAACTGATGTACATCAAACGAAAAAGAAGAATCCAGCAAACAAAACCGTCTATTCAACAACTAAAGATACAAAATTTATATACTATTCAATTTATCAAAACTCATTTCATTAAGTCCTTATAAATACCGGATTGAGTTCGTTTCAGGAGAATATATTTCCACCAATCTATTTCTTCAATAGCTGCTAGGAACGAAAACTATTACAGTAAATGTTCTTTATCATTATAAATAAAATGTTTATTCATTATTGCAAAGATTTTAATTTATAGTAAGTGCCAAATTATTCTTCTTCCATACAATATATTCTTTTATAATTTTTAGCATGTGGAATTCCTCAAATGTTTACAAAACCCCAAACTAGGATAGTAGGAGGAAGAAATGCACCTTTCGGACGATGGCCTTGGCAGGTACCTAAATTCTTTCTTATCCTAATTCAGAACTAAATTGTAAATTTATTTTAGGTATCAGTAAGACGAACGTCATTTTTTGGTTTTTCCAGTACCCATCGGTGTGGAGGAGCAGTTTTAAATGAAAATTGGATAGCTACAGCTGGACACTGTGTTGATGAGTACGTTCTATTTTTTTTAATTTGGGGAAAAATATAAAAGTTACAAGGTGTTTACCCTGTATACACACTTTATGACTTAAATTTTGGGTACAAATTTAAGCTAAAAATTTGACATTCTTTCTACAAAACTTAATCCTTGAAATTTATAAAAATCTCATGAATATTACTTACGGTTGCAGATATAAAAGTTTCACGTTATTTTTACTCCACAGTTATGGAAATATTGTAAGCCGATAATCTTCTTTTCAATTTGTCAACCATTGTAAAACGATTAATAATTTATTTATCTGCCTTATATAGTTAAGCTTATATTTGCAAAATATAGTACATGGAAGATTAAAGTATATAGACACCAGAACTGTCAAACACTGACATATTAAAGGACGTTACATACGCCCAGATGTAGTGAAAAATTTTAATATTCAAATGGGCCAGCCCCAAGGACAGTAAAATAAAGAAATAAAATAAAATAAAATGTATTGTCCTTGGACCACAATAATTCCAGATCATATTGGCGTTGTTAAGGACGCTACGCCGTTGCTAAGGGAGGAACAACTACGCCAGTTAATTGTGACATTGACATATTTCTCTCTATGCTTGAAGAATTATTAAGTTTTCTTTCCATTCCATAAAATGGGCGATTTTAATGTGAATTTTAAAAACCATACGCCTATCCATTTAGATCTTATGTGTATTATAACTTCATTTTGACTAGAAGTCACCATTGATGACTGTACCAAAATTAATATTAGGACAGTGAGAGGGGCGTGCATTGACAATATTCTGACAAACCTCAACGAGGATCAGATTGAAACTGGCATTTTTGAACCTTGCCTATCGGATCATCGTGGCTAATATTTCATAATAATAAAACTTAATTGATAAAACCGACAGTGTCTATTGCGATATCTAATGTTATCACAGTTTATCGTTTATTAGTATTAGCCAATACGGGTAGAATATTTGAAATTGTAGAATTTTTTTTTTCGGAATGACATTTACTATTTGAACTTTATATCACCATTAATTTTAAAACTTTAAACAAAGCTCCCACTTATAATCGAAGTTTTATCATCCATCAGTTTGTTTTTTCGATAATACTGCCAAAGTCATTGTAAATCTTTTTTTGACTTTCTCAAATTTGTCATTGTCCATGTTTCTTTTTCATCCATATTCTTTAATTCTAATTTTAAAATCATACTAAAATGTAATTATCTCCACCTAAAAGGGTAAATTTCTGGTTGGGATCTTTAAGCATTTCTTAGCATAAAGATAGTGACGGATGAAAAAATGCCACTTAATAATATGGTCACAAATATTTTGACAACTGACTTTTGAGAGGCATATAAAATTAATCCATAGCCGCCTGACATATCAAGTTTAGGTAAATGAACTAAATTGTCTTTCCCCAAATAGACATAAACATAAAAAAATATATATATTTTGTTAGTTTGGAAACATATTTAATAAAATAATTAACGTTTTTCAGCCTATTGACATCCCAAATTCGAATCAGAGTAGGTGAATATGACTTTTCCAGCGTCCAAGAACAACTTCCTTACGTTGAAAGAGGGGTTGCTCAAAAAATAGTTCACCCAAAATACAATTATTTTACGTATGAGTACGATTTGGCTTTAGTACAAGTGGACAAACCTTTGGAATTTTTGCCACACATTTCTCCAATTTGTCTTCCTGCTTCAAATGATCTACTTATTGGAGAAAATGCCACAGTGACAGGATGGGGTAGATTAAGTGAAGGAGGAACCCTGCCATCAGTACTACAAGAGGTAAGTCATTTTTAAAAATAAAAAAACACCATTGCAGATACGGTAGTTGCTGGCGCAAGTTCGATTCACAAACATTTTATATTTTTTAGGTTCAAGTTCCTATAGTTAGCAATGAACGGTGTAAAAGTATGTTTTTAAGAGCCGGTCGCCACGAATTTATTCCAGATATATTCCTTTGCGCGGGATATGAAGGAGGCGGACAAGATTCTTGCCAGGGTGATTCAGGAGGTCCCTTACAAGTAAGTGAAAAAATATATTAATCAATGTCTAACATATATTTTGAAGAACGTACACCTTATCTACCTATCTATATATTCCTTTAAATAATTAACTAAATAAGAATTCTTGAAATTTGTTACATACTCCTGAATCTAAAGTCTAAAAGGAATAATTTTGGTGTAGTATATACATCAGTCTCTAGTTTCTTATTTAATGACATTACTAAGTAGATTTATCATATTATGATTCTTGATATCTGAGGAGGCCAGGGTTGGACCTCTTGTTCCAAAGCTTGTCTTTGAACTGCATATTTATTGCACGTCATTATTCTATGATCCGGAGTAACAATTATGCAGGTACTTCTTCCTTGCTTTGCTCACTGAATTCATCAAGTTTGATTTTCTTTGTTTCAATATTCTGACTTCTTTCTTCTCTTCTTGTTCTTCGTGTTGATCAATTTTTTCTTGCACTCCGAAAAGGTTTTGCGTTTTGCTTCTGTACAAAACGTTTTTCCGGCACCAAAAAATAATGAAATACAACGTCCAGATATTTATTAGAGTTATTATTACACTCTGGTACCGCGCTGTACACTTTTTTTTTCGATTTTACACGGTGTTTTATTAGAATTTCGGTCATTTTTTCTCTCAAAAATCGATTTTTCCGTTTGACGTAATATATTTTTTATTGAATCTTCACCCTACTTTGCGTTCGAAAACAAAGCCGCTGGTGGCGTATCGCTAGATGCCAGATCCCAATAATACCTTCATGCTTAGCCCAAATTTTAAAACTCAGCTGAAATTTTTAGTTTTTCTGTCAAATGTTGCCAACCTGAGTTCAATTGTTTCTTTTCACTTCTTGTGTTTTATTTGTGAGTTCAATTGTGTTGCCAGAAATTTATAAAATAAATAATATTCAATATGATCTTGGTTACTTTATTTTTTAGGTAAAAGGTAAAGATGGTCGCTACTTTTTGGCAGGTATCATTTCCTGGGGCATAGGCTGTGCAGAAGCTAATCTACCCGGAGTGTGCACTAGGATATCGAAATTCGTACCATGGATTCTAAAAATTGTTACTTGATGAACTTTTAAATTTAGGAAATAAAATTATGGAAAACTCAAAAATAAAACTAAATGAATCAAAATAAAGTTAAAAATGAGAATTCTCCAGCACTGTCTACTTTTTATTGTTAATAAATGAATTTAGCGGTCACGGTGTTTAAAAAAAACAGTTTTTTGAAATTCTCAAACATTTTTTTCGAGGGTTAAAAAATGTAGATTCATGTTATTTCTTTTTTGCTGTAAGTATTTTTCGTAAGTTTTTGTAAAAAAAAGTGTGAATAAAAAAATGTTAAAAATAAGCTATTTAAAATTATGATAGATTATTAATATATTATATAATTTATATGTAGGACAATAATTGTAAATTAAGTAATATAGTTGTAAAAAATTACTTGTAAAATTTGTAGATAAATAATTTTATGTGATATTTAATTTATTTTATCTCTAAGGGTTTACATAATAATAAAATCGCTTGGAGCATTTCATATATTTTCGTTATTCCCAATTTTGGAAATTTTTCTGTTTTACGAATTTCAAGCCGAGAAATTCCATGATTGTAAGGATCTTTCCGTGATTTTTTAGGTCCAGATTTTCTATGTATTGTTATTTTGCAACTATGAATAATTATTATTATTATTACGTCGCTTTTTTGGGTAAAACAAAGGCAAGTCCTAGATATATTTTCAATTGCTTTGAGTTCAAAAATCAGCTCATTCACCTTTAATTAATTTTGTTTCCACCATTTTTTTTCTCGTAGAGGTCGCTTTACGAATTTTAAGACAAAAAATCTTGTTATTTCAGAAAATTTTTCAATGATTTAAAAAGTAGATTTTAGGTTTTAAACTTACCTTACGCCGACCCTGTTCGAAATTTCATGAAAATATTACGTCGAGCGTTTAGCGCACAAGTGCGGATTTAAGTTATCATGGAACAGTGGACGAGTTCGCAGTGTGCCTGCACGCTTGAGGCTTATTTTATAGCCAACGATTCGTACACAGTTGCACGGCGGCGTTTTTGTGCGCAGTACAATATTAGACGCGTGGGTGAGGCGCCATCATTAAATATTGGGTTAGTTGAATTTTGTAGGCACGGAATTTTAATTCTTTTCTCAACATTCGGTGCATACTGCCACGAGACAAATTATGCGTTTCAGCATGTTTTCGATTGTCGCTCCCTCTCAATATTTGGAGGAGTTCGAATAGTTTTCGGTTGACCTGGATGTTTGACATTTGCAACAATTCCTTGTTCTCTAAAATTTTTTACCCACGCATGAACTAACATAGCCCACGCGTCGAATATTGTACTGCTCACAAAAACGAACAGGACCGGCGTAAGGTCAGTTTAAAACCTAAAATCTACTCTGGGACACCCTTTATATTATTCTTTTTAACAAACGTTTTTTGGACTAATACCAGTACCGGTTTTTGTTTAAAAAACCTTCCTCCCTCTATGTCGCAGGTTGTCACTATCGAGTGACCCTCCCATTTTCCGTTGTGACATCACATATTTAAATTTAGAGGTATAATAAAAATTTTGCCCCAGTGGAATAAACATATGCCTATATATAATTAGTTACTAACTAAACGTACATGTAACATTATTGCCGTTTAACCAATATAACATTTGACGTTTCTTATAACCTCAAATTGGCATATGTAAATAAGTTGCAACGTACTGTTTTTCTGGTTATTTTTTATTTTATCTGGGGTTTTAAATATAGTATAGAATTTTGTATTGTATTTGTTTAAATATTTATCTAAAATAAAAATATATTTAATTTTCCATCGATTTTATTTATGACAGAAAACATTGGAAGTTTTCTTTATATTATACGATGTTTTAGAAAATGTGATGTCACAAAACTCTAACCTCTCCTCCCCTTTTACACTGTATGACGTTTTGTAGATTCCCGCCTCCCACCTAATGCACATAATTAATGAATTTATCGTATACGAGAAAACTCCAGTTTCTCGCAGTTTTTCTCCTTCAGCTTTTAAAATATGTTAGTCTCTTTCACGTCAAAAATCGAAATTATTGTAACACAAAATATAGGATCCCAGCAAAAATCAATGGTTTACAAAATAAATTATTTTCTGAAACTAGTATTTACACCTAATCGATAGTGTAATACCAAAGGAGCTTTGAATTTTGAAAATACCAAGCGATTTACTCAAAATCAAAGCTTGGATGGTATATTTATCACTGTATATATACAACAAAATTATAGTTGATGAATGCGGTGTTGTTTTTGGGATTCAATCCAAGATCTAAATCCCAAAAACAAGACGTCAGTCATCATTCAAAAAAGGTCGTAAAAAAGATTTAAAATTATAGTTGATCTATTGTTGATTATTTAGATAGTTAATTAAAAATAGCGTATATTTTAATAAATAGTTTTTGTTAATATTTAAAATAAAACTTCTCAGAAATATTTTACTTTTTTTATTAAATAAAGTCTTATATATTTGAGTTCATCTCGTGACACAATTGGAGTAAAAACATTTTTAGTATCAAAATAGAGAAAGAAGATTTTATTTCTTGACATTTATTACTTATCAGGTCATATACCAAGTGTTACAGACTCATGGTACAACCCCCTACTCTCCTTTGCCAGCTATTTCTGAAATTTAGAGCATTGAATATACTCACTAGACCGCACTTTTTGACATTTGGAAAAAATATTAACTTCCGGCTTTTGCGGAACAAGAAGGTCCGAGAAGATACTTAAACTTTCGAATGACATCAGAGTACCATTATGGTACCATTTGAAAAAATGGAGTTTTGGGTAAAAAAACATTTTAGTTTACGTTTTTCGCACGTATTTCGAACCACAATACCATTTTATTCCTGACCGGGCTATTTTAAGCTTATATCATCATAGTTACGCTATCAATAAACAGGGTCATAACTCCCTTGGGATATTAGAGGTGTCTTAATTTCCCGTTGTCAGGCTTAATTCCCGTTGTTATACTCCGTTTGAAAATGCATGATAGCACAGTTTTTATGGCAATGGTCTTTATACCGGATTGTTCAATGCAGAAAAAAAGTAAATATTGATACCTTCTTATCTAAATTTTCACTAGATTTTAGTGTGACCACCCCGAAAAATCTCGAATACAATACATCATAAAATGTAAATAAGCAAACCCTAAGGGATTAACCAATAATTCTATACCTCAGTGACGGGGAACACGAAATTACTTTAATATAAAAAATAGTAAACTGTCAATATTAAGTACCCACATTTATTTTTATAAAAATAGTATACCTACTAGATATTAGGTTAGGACATTTCCTTAAAATTTAATAATAAATATACACATAACCAAATTTATATGATATAGATATTAAAAAAAATCTTTGCAAAAAAATATTTTCTCATAAAACACTCATATTTCGTTTTTAGAAATACGGGATGATTCCATATAAATTTGTTTGTTTGTATTTCGGGTACTAGCGTCATATAAACTTATTATAATTAATATAAATATTCAGTTACATACCTAAATAAGTAAGTCGTTTTCTCCCGATAACGAGCCATCATCATCAGTTTCATCACTTCCCATAGAAATAATAATTGGTTCTATTGTTTCCTCTGCTATGACATGTCTTGTAGCGTTTTGCCAACTAATTTAATGGCACTGGCAATGAGCCAACAGGCCAGTCAGGATTTTGCCAATTGTCCGGTGAAATTTTTGATATGAAGTCACATAATACTTGACGAACATCTTGAAGATTAACTGTTGTATTGTTTCTCGCGACATATCCCTTCATTTGAGCCCAGATTAGTTCAGTGGGGCTAAGTTCACAGTGATAAGGTGGTAACCTCAACACTTTAACTCAATGTTCTTTTGCTATTTCATCTACACTATAATATACTTCTTAAATTTTGGTGAATGTTGTTTAGATAACAGCAATAGCTCTTTTTTGAGTAATCCCTCTTCTGCCACTATTTCTTTGGTTATTAGCCAATCGGAGAGTTCTTGCTTTTTCCATTTAGTGTTAGGTAACGGTTCCTTTAATCTTGAATGGTAACTGGCATTATCCATAACTATTATAGAATTGGTCGGTAATAAATCTATCATTTGACTGAAATATTCCTCAAAAACATCAGCAGTCATTTCTTCATGGTAGTCTTTGGTAGAATTTGAAACAAATTCTAACAAGCCTCTATCAACAAATCGTTTATCTCCTCCAATATGAGTGATAATTAAACGGGGACCTTTACCATTTGGAAATTTTAAGCAAGTAGACAAACCTTCTATAAATGCCTGACGAGCATTTGTAACCTGTTTATCTTGCCAAACTTTTTTTATATGTTTCATCCAAATAAAAAATATTTTTGTCGTCTCTTTTTAATTTCCTAATTTCTCTTAAATATTGCCTCCAACAAATAATTTTATCTTTCTCTATGTAAAGTTTTCCACAATTTGTCTCTTTTAACGTTTGGCAAAGTTTCGTCTCCATTAATGTCTACTAAAAGTTTATCCAAAGTAGGTATCTTTTTTTGTAAATAAAACGAATGCACTTTTCTTCGGATCAGTTGTTTCATACTTGAGTGGGTTTTCTCCCAGTTGACGTTTTAGGTGCTACTGTAATACTTCCATCCTTTCGTTGCTTCAAAAGTCTATAAATGGTTGCTTCTCCAATTCCGGTCATATGTGAACACTTAGAAACTATACTCCGAATAGTACTATTGAAATGTTCATGTATAAGAGGGTCATGTACATTTAACTCTAAAGTTTTTCGTGCATATGGTTAACTTTAATTTCACAGGAGTATAATTAGATGTTTGTGCCATTTTTATTGCACAAATTCACTTGATCAATATTGCTTTTTATCGCATATTATTACAGAACTAACAATTCTGCGGTTACAATCACAGGACTGCACAAACAGAAATGTAAATTTTAACTAAAATAATTTATAATCTGCACAACACTTTCTGCCGAGTAGAAATTTTAATCCTTTCTAAGAAACTTGAGGGATACTTAAATAGATCTTGAATTGTAAATATTTTCTACTTGTAGAGATTACATACTTACCAAGAATTGAAATAAATTGGTATTTTTAAAAATTTTAGGAAGAAAACCCAAGATTTCATTTTGGAACAAATAATGCTAAACATTTTATTTTAGAAATTATCCGCCACTGATTTATGATGTTATATTGGGGTTTATCTTCTGGGTCATAAAAATTTTGCTACCAATCATTTTATTGAATATTGCCAGGGGCCCTCGGGATGCAATCTTTGCCTTCGGGAATTAAGGCCCTTATAATTCTCTTGATACATAAATTACTATTAATCGAAAATGCGATAGTGTACGATTATTTTAATTATTTGGAATAATTTTAGGGGTTCATGGCTCTCTAGAACGAAAAATAAAATGGGTGTTCTGACGAATGAAATATCAACTATGAAGTATCGTTGGATTCAGATAATTACTAAGATTTCAAAATACAGGGTGTTCCATATGAAAATTGAAAGTTGATGCCATTTCCGAAAAACCGGAAGTTGATATTTTTTTCCAGTTATATCAAAAACTCTCGTCTAGTGAGCATATTCAATGTTCCAAATTTCAGAAATATAGCTAGAGAATCAAAGGAGAAAAGGGCGGTGTACCATGAATCTGTGACACACGGTATTCTTTGAAGAAATGGATAGATAAACAATATAAAATTTTCTTCCTTTATTTGTTACAAAAAGTTTTGATTTAAATTAAAGTATTTAAAATTGTAATGGTAAGTATTTGGATCTTATCTACCTCAAACGTTTACCATTCGCAAACAGATGAAATATAAATTTTAAAGTCAGTGAGCAGCATCAAATAACTGGCCAAAAGTCAACGTATTACTCATTAGAAATATATTATTGTGGACGAAAACAAATCAAAAAGATGAAAAAAAATTAAAAATAAAATTGGTTATAACTTCTGTACCTTCCAATATTTTAAAACTAAAATTGTAATGTGAGTATAATCAAAAATTCCACATTGAATTATATTGATCCAAATGCTTGTTGGTACCCAAACTTTGTCAGGATATAGCTCAACATGGAATCTTAAATCCATATTAGAAAATGACGGTGTCCCCTGCTAAACTGTATCATACTATTTACGTTGGAATACTTCACTTTAATGGCATAATTAAAATTGCCGAAAAATATATTACTCGCATAGGCATATGTCCTTTATACTATATCTCTCCTTTAGTTCCCATTTTGGCTCCTTGTTAATGCCGATATAAATAATATTTTAGTTATATATATGTAGAGCAAATGTAACATAAGAATATTTAGAGTATTTTCATAAAAATAAACTGATGAAATATGATAGCACGGCATACTGTAACTAAAATGGCCTGTTATCGCCACAATCTTTATTCAAGCATAAGTCGATAGATTTACACAAATACAATAAGATTTTCCCATGGCAAAAAGTTCTACAGTTACGGTGGTCCTCTAAACGATTTTCCGTTTGTAAAAAAAAGTCTATATTTGTTATCGCCACACGTCCGTTCTTGATTTATTATTATTAAATACGTAAAAACATGCATGAATTCACGAAGAACTGACATTTTACACTGCACTTAATTGCAACAATAGATATTAAAGTTGCAGAAAAAAAGGATCTGAAAAGTTTCAGCCACAAGATTGAAAATATAAAGATTAATAAAAAATATTGAACGGACATTTTCTACCGCCCGCAGCTACGCATCTTTTCAGTTAATTCGGCTGCATTCCCCCTCCCCGTTTTCGAGGATGCTGAACACGATGGCGTAGGTTAAAATTCTTTTCGAGTTGGCCCCACCCCCCAATTGCCAAAAACCACCCGTAAAAGGATGAATCGCGTCTTTCACCGGCAAAACTAACGGAGGTGGTTTTTGGCCGTTTGGGGGATGGAGTCCACTCGGGGAGAAGATCCAACATCACCATCGCGTTCAGCATCTTCAAAAATGGGAGATATCGCGGGTTTATAGCCAAAAACAAATTTTTCATCTTTTCGGGGGTGATTTTGGGCCGTTTGAGGGATGGGGTCAACTCTAAAAAATGTAACCACCGCCAACGTGTTCGGCATCCTCGAAAACGTACTTTGGGTGTGTTAAAAATTATTTGTGATTTTTGTGTAATTTTCCAACTCACAGAATGAACTAAAAGTATCAATACCCTGACGTAAAACCCGTTGGCTCGCAAGGGGGTGGTTATAAATTTTTCATAATAAAAACTAATACCTCAAGTAGAGAACGGACGTGTGGCGTTAACGAAAATAGACCACTTTTTTTACATATTTACAGATCAATTCAGACATTTCCGGTAACTAAAAAAATCCGTCACCCTGAACTTTTTTCTCAATTCTCCTAAAACTGATGAAAAATCCTTGAAAATTATGTGTGGCAATAAGTCGAAAATTCTGGTTACGATGTGTCGTATTATGAAGAGTGTGACATTTAAAAATCCAAAGTAAATAATGTTATCTGAAAAACGAAAAACATGACAATAGTACAAGTACAAAATAAGATCGGGTCCATCCTGAAATAGTATAGACAATTTTCTAGATACCTAATATTTCCATACTTTTGTCTTACTGTTTACTTTGTTTTACTTTTCGTCAGTTATTTGATACTTTTGTTGACTGTACTCGGGCTAATACACCACACTGATACAATTGACTTAATATTAGGAGGATTAAACAACAACTTAAATATGTAACAATATTCACTAGGTATTAAGTATCCTTTAGATTTTAGTAAATTTTCTAAGTGGATAAAAGACAATAAAATGTGGTACATATTCAATAAAATTTGAATTAACGATTTATTATTAGTTTTATAAAATTAATGTTGCATATTTTTTATTATCAGTTTTTAAAGAGGAATTGGGTTTCACTCAATCTCAAACCTGTTGAAAAGTATCAGTCATATCGTTCTTATTAAATGTCTCCATGGGCGCGATAAATAATAATGAAAGGATTTTGAGATACCGGCCGCCGAAGGTGGAGATATTTTAAAGGTCGAAAATCTTATTTGGCCTATATTAGTGCATTCTGCGAGTCCAAAAAATATTTTAAGAAGCAACCAAACCATCTCTCCCCACCGTTTTGGAGGATGCTGAACACGATGGCGTTATCCGAAATTATTTTTGACTTGACCCCACCCCTCAAACGGTCAATAACCACCCCCAAAATGGGGGTATCGCGGATTCCGCGTCTGCCACCGGCAAAATATATCTTCCCCCTCGTTTTCGAGGATGTTGAACGCGATGGCGGTATCCAAAATTATTTTCGACTAGTGGAATCGCGGGTACCACGTCTTCCATCGGCAAAATATATCTTCCCCCCTCATTTTCGAGGATGCTGAACTTGACGGCGGTATTTAAAATTATTTTAGACTTAGTCCCACCCCCCAAACGGCTAAAAATCAACCTCTATAGGGTGAAAAATTTTCGCAAGTTTTCATGTTTGTTCAAAAAAAATTTTTTCTCCCTGTTGTTGGCCGTTTGGGGGATGTGGCCAAGTCGGTGTACATATGTAACATCACCATTGTGCATGCTCAAAAACGACAGATGACGCGGTTTTTCCTGTTTATAAAAAAAAATCTCATCCTGTAGAGGATAATTTTTGGTCGTTTTGGGGATGTGACTAAGTCGAAAATAATTTTAAATACCGCCGTCGTGTTGAGCATCCTCCAAAACGGGGAGGGGGATATATATTTTGCCGGTAGAAGACACGGAGTTGACGATTCACCCATTTTGGGGGTTGTTTTTGTCCATTTGAGGGGTGGAGTTAAGTCTAAACTAATTTTGGATTACGCCATCGCGTTCAGCATCCTCGAAAATGAGGGAGAAAGATGACGCGGAATCCACGATTCTCCCATTTTGCTGTAGTTTTTGGCGGTTTGAGGGGTGAGGTCAAGTCAAAAATAATTTTTCATAACTCCATCGTGTTCAGCATCCTCGAAAACGGGGTGTAGGTATGCGGAATACGCGATTCCCCCCAATTTGGGGGTGTTTTTTGACCGTTTGGGGGGTTGGGTTACCTCCAAAAGAATTTTAACCACCGCCATCGTGTTCAGCATCCTCGAAGAGGGAGAGATGGTGCTTAAAATACTTGTATATTTTTCCGACTCACAGAATGCACTAATATAGGCCAAATAAGATTTTCGACGTTTAAAAAATCTCTACCTTTGGCGGCCGGTATCCCAAATTCCTTTCATTATTATTTATCGCGCCCATGGAGACATTTAATGAGAACGATATGACTGATACTTTTCAACAGGTTTGAGCGAGATTGAGTGAAACCCAATTCCACTTTAAAAACTGCGGGGTCCTTTCAAAATTAAAATCTGGATGCCTATTAAAATATTTTCCTCCTAATTTTAGCATATTGATCACAGATAGTTTAGCAGTTAATTCCTATACTTTAAGTCTAATATTACAAACTATCACTATTTAATTAAAACATTTACAAAATATTATCATATAATGTAAATATAAGAAAACATTTTGGCATTTTTTGATTACTAAGGTTATTGTTGGGTCATACCAAAAAAAAGAAAAAACTAAAAGGTGTCCAGTTGAAAGCCGATTGGTTGCTATTTTTAGTCAGATTGTATTATTAGTAATAGCCAAAAATTATTTCATCAATATTCGTCCTAGTCTATCGAACGATTTTTGGTATAAACACAAAACAAGATAAAAATTATCGTAACAACTATTCTTATAATTCCAGACTATTAAGAAAAATAAAACAATACAGCAAGAGTTATGTCATAGATAGATGATTGTGCTCAATCCAGTGGGCTTTCTCCATATTATTGTGAACTCAGTTGAGATAATATGAGCAAAATTAAAGAAAAATAATAAAACGGAAAAATTTTAAACACCCGGTTCGACAACACAAGATGTGTCACGTTAGACAACCGGAAAACGGGTTTGACTATGTTATTAAAACATACTAAAAATTTGAAAACACGGGAGTCAAAAAATAACCCTACCTCTTTAAAAAACAGAGAAGAGAAATGATCGAAGACCTGAAATCGTTAAAATAAGGGTCGTTTCATGGTAGATAAAGACTCATATGTCATGAAAAGTAGCTGAATTTTAGTCGGCTACACAAATATTCATACAGAGACGGTAACTCTGTAGTACCATACCCAGATTTGCAAGTTAGGTGGAAATAACCCCTACCAAAAGATGATACAAGAATTAATTATATACATGTCAGATGATGTTAAGTTTCAGATATGGATTATTTGGCTGGACATCTTCTGTTTTTAAAACAACGTATTAATTTATTGTCAATTTTTAAAATAACATTGTGTTACACATAACAAGTGCTTCTCTTTAAAATATAATTAATTACGGTTTCCGATAAACAAAATTTTTAAAAATACCAACAAGCCTATGGTAAAATCTCTTTTAGTTTAGCTAACATTTTATATATAAAATTATGCTTTGTATAAAATATTACATACATTTTTATCAAGACTTCAAATTCGAGTAGAAACCAAGTCTATAATATATAAGACCAATATTTTTAATCCAGTCAGGTATCAATATACGTATATAAATTTTAGGCGAAATAATTTGTATTTCTACTTCTGATGTAAATATTTTGCCGTATACATTTAAAAAACGTAATAAAAGAAAACTATTAGCAATTAAGGTTTTTTGGAATATATACAGAGTGTTTATACTAGCAATTAGGGTTTTTGGGATTTACACAGATTTTTTTTTATTTTTCACTTGAATTATTATTTTTTATTAAAATCTGGTTAATGAAATATATTTGAGGAAGTTTAGTTTATCTACGCGTCCATAAGGGAGGTAAAAGTAGGTTTACCTTAGAATTATTAAAAGTATAGCGAATAAATTTTGTTATTGGGACATTTAAATTAGATAATAAAGGTAGCGGATATGGGCGCCGTTACAAAAAATATCAAGTCAGGTCAGGTGGGGGCACAAGATCCTTTTGAACAATACTACAAAAGGAAATTTGATACTCAAATTTAAGTTTATCACGTCTCGAGTACTAAATCTAAAATACGGGGGAGGGGCGAGTGCGTCCCCTTACTCTTAAGTAACGGCGCCCTTGGCGGTGGAGGAAATTTAGGTACCAAAATAATTGCATTGGTTAAAGTGATAATGGGGTACCGCCCATTTAAAGAAGTTCGCTACTAACAAATTTTATTTATGAACATCTTCCTCAAATCACAAAAATAATAAAAAAAATATAAACACCCAGTATATACATATATTTAAATGTCCTAATTTGCAGAAGTAGAAAAATACATGTTATGACTTAGATTTTATGATCTGAAAGATCATTCTTTTCTACACTTATTAGAGCCTACTATACAGAATTATTATCATTTTTTTGTTTTATTCTAAATCTATTAACTATTTCCTGATAGTCCGTAATAGGAACACGGATGTCTTCACATTGCTGACTCGCCATCTTTGGATGTGGAATGATTGAGAGCTGCTCTAAATCTCCCTGCACAGAAAAAAAGGTGGTGTACAGAGTTATTAGTTATATATTGACCCCTACTATTCCTTATTTTATTATGGCTGGTACTAAAAAAAAATTCAAATACAAGGAATGCACTCGAATTTTTTAAAATAGGTTTAAAAATTCATGTTAGAAAATGACGTCTGGACCAATGTGATTCAATATTTGTAGGGACAAGTAGCCCAAGGAGTTGTTGTTAGGTTCAGATTCGGTGCAAACATTTTCGATATGGGCAGTGGACGTTTCGGACCAGTAATCTCCTCTAATCCTAATCGGAAGAATATAGTTTTTAATTCGAGTTCCCGTTTCGTCCCGAACATTAACAAATAGATTATCGGTGGTTTATTAGGAAATACCAAACTTAATATGGTTGATGTGTTTGCAATGTAAAAGTAGTTTATATTAAACATTACTTGTCAAAAACATTTTAGTTTTCTCGATGTGCTACCATCTATGGTAAGAAGAGAGTATTGACATTAAATTTTGACTGAATCTAATCAAGCTGTCACTCTCTTTTTTATCCCTTTCAGAGATTAATACAAAGTGAGTAAACCAGTACGGAATTTTAATTTATTAGATTCGACATCCTAAGACCGGTTTCTGCCTTTCGGCTTCATCAGTTAGGCTTTTCGAATCCAATAAATAAAATTCCAAACTCGTACAAGTCAATAGCTATATCTGCTATAAGATAACATTTTTAGATGTGCTACCATCTAAACAAAAAGCAGAAACCGGTCTTAGGATGTCGAATCGAATAAATTAAAATTCCTTACTTGTTTACTCACTTTGTATTAATCTCTGAAAGGGATAAAAAAGAAGAGAGTGACGTCTTGTCAATACTCTCTTCTTACCATAGATGGTAGCACATCTAAAAATGTTATCTTATAGCAGATATAGCTATTGACTTATACGAGTTTGGAATTTTATTTATTGGATTCGAAAAGCCTAACTGATGAAGCCGAAAGGCAGAAACCGGTCTTAGGATGTCGAATCTAATAAATTAAAATTCCTTACTGGTTTACTCACATTTTAGTTTAGTTTAGTTTAGTTTTGTTTTATTATTTCGTATAGTAACGAGGGTAAATATGGATGGTGTTAAAGGTTTTGAAAGTGTTAGCCGCAGAGGAAAAATTTGTTTAATTATAAATTCTTGATTGTTTCGGCCTTTACTTGATGAAAATCCATGTTTATATTTAAATAAAGTGTTTTGCGAAAATCTAGTGTTGGTCTTATTTCCAAGAATTAATTATAAATAATTTTAAATTGACTTTTAAACGTCAGCTTCAATCCGGAGTAAAAACTTTACAACGCAAGAAGAAAACTTTTGCCATTTACCCAAATCGTGCTTAGAAGTACATTCAGCAGTGAGAAAATTGTGACTTTTATTAACAAATCGAAATGAAGACTTTCTGTTAAATAATAACGAAACTTTCCAAATTATTATCTTGGATTGAAATATTTATCTAAATTTAGTCGAGGCAATGAAGCACTAAAAAGGCCAAAAGTTCGGAATCTTTCGCACTAAGACTGATCGGAATGCGGTTTTTTGCATTCTCTTCCAAAAATTTTTTGCAAAAAATGTACTTACTTTTTATCTTATACAAACCGAAAATTGCATTGCTTTTGGAAGATTTAATAACTTTGTAAATAAGAGTCAGAACTGGCCCAAATCGGGTTCCTGGGGGTTTTCAAGGTCGCTGATCACGATTATGATGTTCAAATTGACCTGGATCTCAGGAAAGCTGATGAACGTCATCTCCGTGGGACTCCCCAAAATTCACGCGGGGAAGGACAGAAACTCGGCGCCCGGGGGTTTTTTGGGTCGCTGAATACAAATATGGAATCGGCGAACACCCCCCGTACACCTGGTGCTCCGGAACCTGGACGTGGACGTCATCACCGAGAGTTTTCCTGGCAAGATTGCCAAAAACAACCCGAAAATCATTTGGGGCGATGAATCCGAATTTCACGTCGAAAACGACCCTCCCAACACCTGATGCACCGGAACCTCAGCCTGACCGTCGTCTCCGAGGATTTTCCAGACACGAAACTAACCGAAAATAATTTCACACATTCATTGATGTGTAACTCTCTCCTGGGGCCCTCGAAAAAGTTGATCCAGTCCTGTAAAATTCGAGTCTAAATGCCGGGTTTGAATAGAGTAAGGAGAATTACGAGAAATAAAGTTATTAATTAATGGGGTAAAGGTAAAGTTACAGTTAAATTGTATTTGATTTGAGTTCAATAAAAAACTTTTAAACGCCAATTACATAAATATTGACTTTCTATTCAATCGATTTCTTTCCTCCTCACATAATTTAACTAGAATTAACAATTCCACACAGCTATTGCAGTATTGACGTCGGTCAGGTTTGGATGACATTCATGGGAATGACATCGATGTCAAGATAAAGGTTCCGGTGCACCACGTGTTGGGTTCGATTGTGTGAGGTCCACGTCCAGGTTCCGATGCACCAGGTGTTCAGGGGGTCGTTTTCGACGTAAAATTTGGATTCAGCGCCCCAAAAAACGCCCCCACAATGATTTTCGGATTGTTTTTGGCGAACTTGTCAGGAAAACTCTCGGAGATGACGTCCACGTCCAGGTTCCGGCGCACCTGGTGTCCGCATTCCGATCCGAAAGATTCCGAACTTTTGTGCTTCATTGCCTCGACTACTTATTGTTCAAAATATTTCAAGCTTTGTTTACCATATTTGTTCAATTAAATTGACATTATGTTCCGATGGTCTTTTGTCTGTTACCAGATAAATCAATGGAGAGTTATAAGCAATGTTTTGATATTCTTGGAACCTCAAGACGTTGGTGACTGTTTTTTATTCGATCTAACTTCAATCCAACCAAATGATGAAAAAATCACACAGTTTTCTGATTATTTGGTAAATAATTATATTTCGGAGGAATCTATGTATCCACCGCATATATGGGCAGCAAAAATCGCTTCCAGTACACGTACGACGAACGCTTGCGAATCTTTTCACAGCTTCTTCAACAAAAGTTTTACAAATACTCATCCCAACATTTTCATTTTTATACATTTTTTAATAAAGTTTCAAAGTGACATTTATATTAAATTACAAAGTACTAAAATTTTACATAAGCCAAACTCCGATACACAGAAACTTGATTCCTACTTGTGAGCCAGAATAGCTGACTACAATAGTAATAAAATGTCTAGATTACTTTTTGTGAAAGTGACATCTCATTAATTTAATTTATAATTTTGTTTTAGCTTGTAATTTTTGTAATATATTTTCTACAATAAATATAATAATATTTCGTAATTTGTCTAATTTCACAAAAAAATCCTAACCTTTCAATTCTAAACTTTCTAATTTTGCAATATTTTTTTATTTATTTAATGTAGTTAGATCGGCTTACCTTAGGGGACGAATCGCCCTTAGTAATTAGCGAGCACCTTTTAGTTCTGGTCCGAAACGTCCATTGCAGATTATCTCTACTTTACTTTTACTTTACTTTTTCGAGTCCGAATCTTCTAAAATCTTTCAGCCCAGTAGCGGGCTACGTTAACAGCGTTGTCGTTGGAAATCCACATATCATCTATGGAACACGTCGCAAGGGACAGTATGCATCTCAGGATATGGTCCTCATCCTGCACTTCACAACTTCCTGTATCCCCCATCTGATCATTGTCTTTTTCACCGGTGCCAGTCCTGTTCTTATTCGGTTTAATGTTTTCCAGATTTTCCAGTCCAGGGTAGAGCCTGATGAGGGGAGTTCCGACTGGGAAAAATTATCTGGTGTGTCAAGTGTGGCAGACTGAAGGAAACTATTTCTAGATTTTAGTATCCTCATTGGTTCTTAATGTCCGTGTAGGATATGGTCTCAACTTGTTCAATGCCTTTTCTGCGTTCGGTTGGTGTTGAGAAACCTGCCGCTCTATAGAGTTTTTCCAAGGGGGTAGCTTTCATGCACCCAGTGATAATGATTGAGAGCAACGTCAAGTGCTTGTGCAGATATTCTCAGGACTTGGGGTTTAGCGCCTCTTTTACTTCCAGCAAGTTTTTTTATTAGGTTGTTCCTGGCTGTCACTTTTTGCCGATTATTATGGCAGTGCTGTTTGAAGGATAGCGTTCTGTCCTCTGTATCTCTAATAAGTGTTTGGGGACGAAACGTCAATCGTCCTTCGATATAATTGGAAATTGGGAGAAACTAAAAATCTTCAATTATATTTACAGCCAATTCCATCCGGATTAAAATGAACCAATTGAGAATGATATTATACCATTGCCACAGACCGAGCAAATTGTAATGAAAGTACTAATAAAATTTTAGATTAACAGTTTTTCTAATCAACACAGCCACGGCATCCTCACTTTTACCAAAATCGTCATTCACGGCGTGTCTACTTTAAATGCAATGATATTATAAAATTCAAAATTTTCATATTTTGGACGCAATTTTGAAGAGGTACGGCGGGGCACATCAAACTCTAAGCTCACTTTTTGATGCTCTATCAAAATCTGAAGTCAGATTTTTAAAATTCATAAATACAAAAAAGCTACACACACACCGAACGAATTCAGATCCTGAACAAATTTGTTCGGTGAAAATAGTTCCCCAAAAACTTTTAAAGCGGTTTCATCGTTCAATTCTTACCGTAAACATGTATCCTATTATGAGGTCAGAGTCGTCTGGAATATCCAGTGAATGGGATCGTAAAATATCAGTCGTCGACCAAATGCAGTCCACATAGATTTCCACTACACTGCTGTCTCTAAAACTGAAAATGAACAATTAAAAAAACTCCTAAATCGTCTAAGATCAGGTATTAGAAATATATACCCTCATCTGTTACCGCAAAATGGGGAAATCGCGGATTCCGCGTCTTCCTCCGGCCGTTTCAGGGGTGGGGTCAAGTCGCAAACAATTTTGGATAACGCCATCGTATTCAGCATCCTCGAAAACGGGGGGGAAGATATATTTTGTCGGAGGAAGAAGCGGAATTCACGATTCCCCCATTTTTGGGGTGGTTTTTGGCCATTTGAGGGCATCGGCACAAGATCTAGCTAGGCAACCCATTTACAATTTATCAATCTATATATTGGCTCACTGCTGGGACCTACGCTATGGAACTTATTGTATAATGGGGTACTGAATGTCAGGATGCCTGAGGGAGTGATGACGATTGCTTTTGCGGATGACTTAATAGTTTACGTGGAAGAGAACCAGCCACAGCTGATATCGGAGAAGAGACTGAAAACGGATTGGAGTTAGCCGAGGTTAAGACAGAGTCTATCGTCTTGAAAGGCCCAAGACATCATTCAAACATTCAGTTTGAAACACCGCGGTGGTGCCGAGCAGGAGTATGAAATACCTTGGGATGGTTTTCGATGACAAAATGAAGTTTACGGTTCATGTGAATGAGACAGTGGGTAAGGCTGGGACAAGGGCGGAGGCCTTCAGAAGGCTTATGCCGAACATCGGTGGACTAAGCTCGATGAAGAGACGAGTGCTGCTGGGTGTGGTACACTCTACGCTGCTATATGCGGCGCCGGTATGGCATGGCGTCATGAGATATAAGACCTATAAGGCCAAACTAAGGCGCGCCCAAAGTCTGAGGGTAGGGTAGAGGGTTATCGATCCCTATAAAAGATTTCGACCACTCAACAAAAAAAAAGGTGGTTTGTTTGTATTTTTAAAATGTGTATAGAAAAGATGTATTCTCTCTATACATACAAATATAAACTCACTTAATATTATGTTAATATTGAGGAATGACCAGCTATTGTTTTAAATATTGTTTCGAAAATTTGGGTATGTCCATTTATTAGAATAATAAATAAGAAATTCGAGTTAATGACATGGCACATGCCTTATTCTAAGAAAAAATCGGCAATAAATAGTTTACCTTTATTTTTCGACAGATTTGGAAGGAACCGTTTTCGAGATATTTGCATTTTTATACTGACAAATTATGATGAAGTCTGAAAAAGTAATTCATTTAGAATAATCATTATAAATTGTACAAATCTCTATTTATTCCAAACTATTGAATTTTATGAGAATATTCATTCCATGATATACCGTATGTGTGGTAAATTTATATTAGAAAATAGTATTAGAAATTTAAAGTATTTTGAATATACAAATAACAATAAATTGAAAGTTTTTTTACTCTTGAGATAGTTGAATATGCGTGTTTTCTATGTCTACAATTTTCAATGTATTTTTTCCAACTAAAACGGTTTAAGCACCGATTTAACTAAATTTTGTACACCTATTTTCTGAATTTTTCCACAATTTTTCACCCCGTGTTCCACTAATTAAGTTTTATAAATATCGATAGTATCAATTGATTTTCCATTAAAAAATACATCTTTGGATTTGGTACGATTTTTTTGTCGGATTTTCATTTTTTTTAAACAATATTGGCAACGACCTGGTTTAATGGATTTGTATTAATATCACTCTTCAAATTGAGATTTTATCTCCAAAATTAAAAACCAAATCCGCTAAAAATTATATAACTGACATTTTATACTCGCTTTATCCATCATCCCATTGTCGACGTCGATAAGAATGCCTTTTTTCGAGATACTCATCATTTTAACATCCATTAGGGCGAATCCATTAAAAAGTTCACACAAATGCTGGAAAATGCGCGTATTTGTTCTGGAAGCTATTTGAAAACCACATATAAACAACAATAGGAGCTCTAAACAAAAGCAAGGGAAAAAAGCGTAAAAAGAATGAACACAAACTTAACGTCGTGTGTCCACGAACAAAGCGGATATGAAGTTAGTGCAACGAACTCCTGGTCTGAGCTGGTAAAAGTATTTTTTAAACATATAACTAATAATATGTACACAGACAAGGTTTGGAAGCATCAAATTATTTATATACAAAATGTAGTATTTGAGATTTTAGGAGGCACTGGATTTTATTTAGCTACTTGCAATGAATTTGCCAGTTTTTAGATATGAAAAACATTTCCTGAATGTAAATTTTCCATAAAATCGTTTTCACTGCAAATCTCTTTAAGGCTCTAATAAAACGTTGCGTCAGATTTTGAACAACTTAATTGCAGAATTGGGTAACCTAGGATTTGAAAGAACCGGAAAATCAAATCTCCCAGGGCTAAGTAAATACGTTCGCGTAGCAGCCGATAAAGAGCAATCAAACGAACCAAAAATAACAGGCACCACGTCAAAACAGATAATTCAGAACAATGTCTCTAGAGATACAAGCCCAATACGAAAAGAAGACGAATGCAATACAATAGACACAATTATATAATGGGATATGCAAAAAACTACAAAAACCTGCTATCAAAGCCAAGACAACTTTATGCTCAGATCACTACCAGAAACATTAAAAGGAAACGCAATCTTGGTGTACCGCAACAACACAAATACTGGAAGAGCTGAAACGACTTCCACAAGATTTTAACGACTTTTATTTAATCTTCAATATAACACAGTATTTAGAAGGCCAAATCAGAGAGTTATCGCATATGCAATGATGGTGGAGTCGATCTGGCGGAAAAAAAACCCGATATCATAGATCATTAGATTCGAGGTCCCTCTTTCATGTTTTATTCGGATCGAAACGACTTCTCTATATAAATTAAAGTGCTCCCGAAAACACATAAACTGAATTTTAATCCGTCTAAATCGGTCTAGCGGTTCTCGAGATATTGCAATTTGAAAGTAAACGTAAACGTAAACACCTAGAGCCGTGTTCGCGTTTTTCCCAGGGAAGAAAGTAACTTTTAGACCCAAGCATTGTGTCCACATTTCAACTCGCTAGTTTAATTTGGTGGGAAGGAGGAAGGATTAATCTTTGACTCGAGGTAATTTTTTTAATTTTTGACCAATATGGGTCAGCAAAATGGCAAACTCTTCCTTAAGGACACTGCTACAGTATTATGGAGATGATGGTTTTCGCGAAAACGGACAAATGTCTACCGAATTTCGGATTTTGCAAATTTAATTTTTCGATTTTCGCAACGAAAGAGTAAAGTGGGGAAAATTTTTTATTCGCCATCGATTGCAAAAATTTTTTATCTTTGAATTGAGCCCTACAAGAACTCAATCCGATAATCAGAAAGGGCGGGAGGGGTTTGAAAGCATTTTGCCCAGTAAAAGGGCAAGAAATAGGGTTAGTGACTTGGTGTTAGGCTCATTTTCAAGGGCAACCAGTTCTCTTTCAAGATTTTTTTACCTCAATGCTCTATCTTTATTAAGCATTGCATGCGTGCGTGATATATTTATAAAAGCGAGTGCGCAAACTCAGCAGCCGTGAAATTAAATGCCGGAATAGTATTTGTGAGAGAGAAGAGAGATGAAAGGGAGCGTTTAGCTCCTATCCCGGCATCTAATTTTACGGCGGCTCAGGGAGCGGACCCGCTTTTATAAATATATCACGCACACCTGCAGTCCTTAATATAGGTAGAGCTTTGTTGTAAAAAAATCTTGAAAGAGAACTGATTGCCCTTGAAAATGAGCCTAGCACGAAGTCACTAACCCTATCCCTTGCCCTTCTACAGTGAAAAACGCGTTCACCCCCCTCCCTTCCTGATTATCGGATTGAGTTCTTGTAGGACTCAAATCAAAGAGAAAAAAAATTCCGAAATCAATGACGAATAAAAAATTTTCCCCACTTTACTCTTTCGTTGCGAAAATCGAAAAATAAAATTTGCAAAATTTCGCGAAAACCATCATCTCCTTAATACATCCTGTAGCAGTGTCCTCAAGAAAGGGTTTGCTATTTTGCTGACCCGGATTGGTCAAAAACTAAAAAAGTTACCTCGAGTCAAAGATTAATCAGTGTTTGCCCTTCTCCTCCTCCCAAATTAAACTAGCGAGTTGAAATTTAGACAACATTCTTGGGTCACGACTATCTATCGGAGGAAAAAAATTAAGTCTCGAAGTCACTTTCTTCCCTACGAAAAACGCGAATACGGCTCTAGGTGTGTTCTCGCTACGGCGAAAATATCTCGAGAACCGCTAGACCGATTTAGAAATTCAGTTTTCGCGAGCACTTTATTTTATATAGAGAAGTCGAACACGCATTTAAAACTCATTCATGCGTTGCCGCTACTGTCTTACATGGATAGAATAAATTGGTATTCCGATAAAACAAATAACGTAGGACCATCATAAGGAAATCTATAGCTATTTTGGAAGCTTTGAAGTTGGCGAGAACATTTCATGTCAAAATAACGATTTTAAGCGATTCCTTAAGTACATTGCCCTCAGAAAATTAAAGAACAACAACCATCAAATGATATTTAGAATTAAAGATACTTATTTTACAAATGTGCTTCTGAAGCAAAATTTAAAAACAACTTTTAAAAATGACCTGAGATTCAAATATTTTAAATTTTTTTATCATAAGAATTTCAAATATAGGTAAATATAAAGGTATTCAGACTGCGAAAATATGATCCAAATAAAACAAGACTAGTTATAGTGATATTTAGCACTGAAAATGATGCTAGGCAAGTCTTTTTCAATAAGAATAAGTTACTTGGTAGTGTTAAGGTGTTTTTTGATTAAACTATGATTCAAAGGGAATATTACAGGTATATTAAAGATAAACCTAAATAAATGGTTGAAAACTATAAAATATGTCAACAATGTCCCTAAAATTGTTAATTCAAAAAACTAGTAGATCCTAATATTCAAATTCACTATGTTAGTTCTCCTAGTTTTGATAAACATATTATATATTCTAATGTTAGTAGTTTTTTAGCTGACAAGGATGAGATATTCTTTTGATGATTATTTGTTATAAGCATTATGTAGTTGTTCTTAGTGAAACCTGTAGGTATCACTGATGATATAGATGATGCTGAACTTTACATTGAAAGGTACCTGTTGTTTAGATGTAATAGTACAAGTCGTTATACGGGTAGAGTACTAATTTTCGTAAGGGAACATGTTGAAGTTAAGTCCAGTAAAACTCATATAATTGACATGTTGTATTGGCGTTTGTTTATAAAAATCGAAATACTTAATAATCTATGGAACATTGGGGGTCAAGTTCAAGTAAGCCTTTTTTTATTGATGCTATGGAGGATGTAATGGAAAAAAATTTGCTAATGATAAAAGATGTTTATTGATTCATGATTTTAATTTCAATTTTTTTAGTATCGAATATTATGAGCAGAAAATAAAAACAATATTTAATATGGGTTGGTGGGATCAAATTGTTCAGGATTATGCAAGATGTTGTGATGATTCAAAAACTTAATTGATTGATATTAGAGCATGTATGTATTCTTGCTTTACTTTTAATACTGTAAGATATTTATAAATTTGTAATTTTTTTGTATGTTAGGCTTATATTTAGTAAATAAATAAATAAATAAAATGGTTAAATAACAATAAACCTGTACTTTTAACAGCATAATCTACTACTAAAACGGTTATTTCGAATTAAATATCTTAAAATAAATAAAAGATATGTCTATCCACTTCTCCTAATAAAATTACGTGATAAAGAAAAGCGCCACAAAAGAAGCACAAACAAAAAACATTAAAGGCAACGAAAGAAAAAGTTATCGTTTCTCCCAAAGTTCTAGAGAGCATTTTAACAAACCTGATGGCAAGTTGGTGCCAATGACCGTCATCCAAACGCGCAGGAATTCTGACCACGTCCGTGCCGTTGGCTGTAGACGCGTGGATCACTTTCAGCGTTGAGAGCGTCGTTGGAGGACTCCTAGACGTCACTTCTAATGATAAATAGGTATCCTGACGGCTGCGGGATCGCACGCTGAAGATTGTTCCCATCGTTGACTGTCGGGAAACAAACATTCAATTCTTACAATTCTTTCCGGTTTTCAATTAAAAACTATGTTAACCTCAGTAGCGGAATCGCGATGCGGCGTAACATGTAATGAACCATTCAACAGTTGTGAAAAAATAGTAGGGAAATATACGAATATCTGACAAAAATGTCAAAAATATCAATGTACTTAATTGTAAAAAGAAAAAGAAAGTGAAAATATAAACGAATTTTACAATCGATTCTGACGAAGAATTTTTCGGAACTCGGACGTGTTGCCTCAAGCAGAAGAAGCCGTGCAAAAAATAATACTGGAAAAATCAAAATATAGATATAACTGTGTTAATGATAAATTTATGACTTGAAAAATTAGCAACAAGGCAGAATCGTTTTCAAAAAAATATACTGATGGGTTACTTTAATAATAATAGCAAACAATTTAAACCACCTTCACTTATCGACTATTTATTCAATGCTTCGCTGTATGCTAAATACTAAGCATGACATAAATATTGCAAAACATTTTTAAATGCTAAAGAAACTATTATACGAATATAAATACTTATTTATATTAAATTAATTCTTACTTGTTATTAAAATTTAAAGTTATGTTGCTGCAATTCGAGAAATTAATTGTTGTATCTGCAACACCAAAATTCATATTGTGATCTGTATTTGATATGAAATTACTAGAACTAGCATATGCTGTTGGATTATTAGTATTATTTTTATGGATTTGATGTAAAATTCTATTAATAAACTAGTTGAGAATGCTCTTCTAGCATTGCCATAAACGGAACAAATTGTAATGACATTATTAATAAAATTTTAGATTGCCAGTCCTCAGTTCTCATTCTAATCAACACAGCCAACAGCCACAGTCTACTCACTTTTACCAAAATAGTCATTAGCCCAGATACCAGAGAAGGATATTGACCAAAAGCTCGCACAAAATGTGATCTCGATGAAACTTGGCATTTAAGTACTTGAAAGGATGTAGAAAACAATAAAAAAATATTTGCTGCTCTAAAGTGTATTAGTCTATTGGCCATGCGGGTAAAACCGGCCAATTGGCGTCTGAGGATAAAACCAAGTAGATTTTATGTATTCGGGGTCGCTGAATCCGAATATGCAACTCATTTTGCCCGAATGGTGGGCCACCAATTGTTATTAACAATTTTTAAACAACAATTTGTTTATTTGTCGTTTTGAAAAAATTCAAGAGCTCCACCAAAGTTTTTCTTTTGTATTATTTTCCCCCGAATCCAATTTCGAAAACCGTTTCTGAATTGGACGCTCTCCTCAAAAGTTATTAACAATTTTAGATTAACAAATAAGCTGTTAATCTGAAATTTTCATCGAAATCACATTTTGTGCGAGGTCAAACTCTCTGACAACTGGGCTACATTCACTATGCGTCTACTTTAAATTCAATATCATTTTAAACTTCAAAATTTTCATATTTTGGCCCCCATTTTAAAGGAGTTCCCGAAGTAGCAGGAACCCTACGAACCCTAAGCTTTCTTTTTGATGGTCTATCAAAATCTGAAGTCAGAATTTTAAAATCCACAAAGACAAAGAATCAACACACATACATACATACACACATACACACAGATTCAATTCAGATACCGAACAATTTGTTCGGTGAATATCCATTTCAACAAATTTGATAAAGTCTTTAGTGAATGTCTTTTACTGGTATTAATTTAATTTGACATTGACGTATAAATTAAAGGTCGTGCTACATAGTAAATAAAAATGCGTTCTTGATCTTGATTGGTTAAATTTAGTTGCCTTATTATTATGGTTATTAAAAATGTTGAATTTTTATTATTCAACGCTTTTTAACCAATAAAATCAATTTTACAAACACACTATTAAATAATGAAGGTTCCGTTTTCATTTTTGGTTTATTATTTGACTTTAGTAGATAAAATATATTACTGTATTGTTTTATTATAAATACTTCAATTTTTTTGCAGGCAGTTATGATGATTATTGGTATTCGTGGAGCCTGTAGAAAGCAGGAATAAAATATATTAAAATGCATGATATTGAAAATACTAATACAAAAATACATAGGCCAGGCTCTTTATATGAAATTTGTGAAACCCTTTCCTCAAGAGATATGTAGATGATCTTATCCTCTCTGTACCAGGAAACTGTATTGATGAAACTTTAAATATTTTTAACAGTTTCGATCCCAATATTCAGTGTACTGTTGAAAAAGAAACTTATAATTCAGTTCCATTCCTGGATTTAAAACTAATAAGAACCAACGACAATAAAATCATTACTACATGGTACAGAAAACCAATTAATAGTAATCGTTACGTCTCTTAAGCTAGCAGAACAAAGTCAGCAGAATTATAAATCAATACATGGAAAATTAATGGTTCATTAAAGGCTAATTAATTGCCCTAATTTAAAATTTTTTGCTCTGCGAATTTTCGTATTAATGATTGTTCTGCTAGCTTAAACTTAAGTGAGCAGAACATGACCGAAAAAGTGGTTGAAACAATAAAAATTGCAATTTTCTTTGCACAGTAATTAATTGCTCATTAATGGCTCTAGGAATAAATACATTAATTGCAAATTTCAGGCTCGATTTCAACAACTGATGAAATTTCAATTTTGAAATCTTTACCACATAAACTACATTTGTTCAAAAATGAAGTTATATTAAAATAGCTAAAACTAATTTGAAAACAATATCACAAATACTCATATACTTCATATACCAGTCAAAAATAAATCAAATATAATCTATGAAATCCCATGCAGCAGCTGTGATGAAATATACATTGGTCAAACAAGTAGAATGCTTAAAAGTGACTGCAGAACGAACGTGAGATCTTGTCGCCTTGCTGAACATGTAATAGATAAAGATTGACTATAATAATGCCAAAATTCTCTATAATGAACGAAATCTCAATAAGCGTCTCTTTCTTGAAATGGTTCATATAATTAACAATGAAAAAACAATGAAGAAAGGAATTGATATTAGTACAATATATACTGTACTGTATTGTAATTTAATCTGAGGTTGTTTAATTGTAGATGTATAGAAATTAGTTTATAATAGTGTAGTAAAATGATCCTATTTTAATAATAAAACAAAAATAAATTATAGTTAGGTTAGACAGTTAAAGATAAGGGAAAAGAATCAGATTGTAACCAAAAAAAAATTAGAAAAGTCAATTTTGAAAGATATAAAAAAATGAGAAATCGAGTAGGAAAAAAAAAGAGGGCTGGTTGTTGGAGGGCAGGAAAAGGAGGATTGTCAGTAGTAATACCCCTAGGGCCTTGATAATACCGAGATAATTTTGTCATAGAGAATGCTGAAAGCGTGTTGCTTGATAATGGCCCGAGGCCGAAGGCCGAGGGCTATTATCCTTAAGCAACACGCTTGAAGGATTCTCTATGACAAAATTTTGAGGATTTATCAAGGCCCGAGGGGTATTCGATAAGATAATTTTTTACTTTGTAGATTTAAACATTTTTAAACTAGTTGTCAGTTTGACGTTTAATTAATTTTTAATCAAAAACTTGACTTGCTGAAAACACCAAACTGAAAACACCACATGTAGGGTGTTATCGCTGTAATCCATAGCTGATTGGATGAAATTTGACACATGACTCTAAATTAAGTAATTTGATTGGTTACAATAGTTAGTAAAAAATTATCAAAAAAAAGATTGAAAGGTCAAAAATTTTTGGAAGTAAAAGAAAGTTTTGGAAATATTGATTAAAAGAATTAAAGTTATTAGCAAACAATAAATTATAACTAAATTATTTATGAAGCAGAAGAAGGAGAATTAAAAAATATTAAAGGAGTGTAGTGTAGGAGTTGGTAATGGTTAGTTGTAAAATTTTGAAATAGCGGGGAGATTGAAAAAAGTGTGAAAAGTAAACAGTTGGAAGAACCTTTGAGTTGTGTCAAGGTCATAATTCCAAAGTCATGAGATTAAGGTTAAGAGGGGAGATTAAAAAAAAAGTGTGAAAAGTAAGGAGTTAGAAGTAGTCGAAGGAGACCTTTGAGTACTGTAAAGTTCTGAAATTCAAAGGCAGGAAGAAAAGGTTAAGGGATTGAAGAATAGTAAGGAAGAGATAAGTAGTAATAGTTTTTGTAAATTGTTTGTATTCGTGATTAATTTATTTAGTTATAGAATATAAGAGGGACAACAAACAACCTCAGATTTCATATAAATTGGTTTTTTAAAACAGGGTGACATATTTTTGAATTTTCTTAAATAGGATCATTTTAAATTTTAAATTTTGTTTCATTTTTTTTAGAGTATAAATTTAATTGTTTCCATTTGTTTTATTTTTAAAAACAAATTTTTTTAAAAAAATTATATTGTGTAAAAAAAAATTATATATTATTATTATTCGGAATCCAAGCCCTAGAGTTTCAAAATTATAAATAAATTTTTAAATTTCTTAAGTTTTTAAAACAAGACAATACATATTATTAAAAACACACAAAGATAAATTCTCAACTCGTCCTCCTTCAAATGATTATATATTTATACACACTTGTAGATTTTTTATGTCTCACTCTGTATCTTTAAACTGGTATACTGATTTTTTAGAAATTGTCATTTTGTCATTTTAAATTTTAACACTGATGTTTCTTTTTGTATATAATTTTATCTGAATTTCATGTTATTTGTCTTGAAAAAGAAAATAAACATTTTCGAAAGCTTGACATAAAAACAAAGAGATCTTATTAATTATTGATCTACAATTGACTGCTTCCTACTAATTCTACCTACTTAAAGTTATTTACTACATATAGCTTTACGAAAGACATTTGTAAATTACATACAAATAATTTAAAAAAAAATTGTAGTATTTTTAGTAATAAAATAAATACAGCACTCCATTAAAAATAACAATAATTACCGCTTCTAAATTAAAAAATTCTCTTATTAAATGTACTAGAACTCTATTGTGAGAGCAATTCATCACAAAGTTAAAATATTCTTGTTGAAAACTTACATTAGTCAGTCTGATGGTCAAAAACACGGAAAATTCCTTCGGAAAAATCGTGTTTTCTTGTTGGAAATGGAAAAGCTCCTTGGAAGGCAGCCAAATGTAAGAATTGGGTCGCAAACGCCAGGCAGACGGCCGGTCTGGCACCCTCTCCCATTTTTCCACCCCCGGGTGGAAGGATTTATGACCTTCGATAGCCAAGGGGTTGATGATGTCCTCGCAACTGAAAGAACAACAAAAAATTGAATAAAGCGGAAAAGTGGGAGATAAAAAATGGGTTGAATTCAATTTCCGAGTTAGCAAGAGAATTTAAACGGATGTTGGTGACATTGTTGATTTATTATAAATTGTATTTAGGTTTTAAAGATATTGTGGTGTTGGCTTTAACTTTTTTATTTACAAAATAATCTTAAACAGTCTAAATCAAACAAAGACACTATTTTAGGCATTAATGAATTATACGCTCTTGGAAAAGACGACAAGACTTTCTCACCAGATAAAAAAAAAGTTACAAGAAAGTGAAAACACGATGGAGGAGCTGAACTTGATCGGCCTACATAAGTTACTGATGGAGCAGCTGATTCAAAGGCAACAAAGAAAAGGTTCTGCTCTAAACTTGTAGTTTCCAAAAGCTCGTATTTCTTTGCCTTGCAGAATTCCATAAACTGTTTCCTTATTGACGTATGGGTTTTATCGGTATTGTACGGTACACTTTGCTCCATCGCCAGATCAATATTAGTCATAGAATCACTTCCAAAGCGACTCATTTTCACTACATAAGCTGACTAGCACTGTTTAAAAACAATATTATAAAAAATTATTGACAATAAAATCAGAAAAATTGTTTAGCGTCGTTTTCTCGTGTCCTAGGAGACCATAATTACTTGTTATCAAAGGTATTGTAATTTTTGGTGACAACAGCTGTCATATAGTGTTTGTTTGGCTCTAGAGGGGTAAAGACGATAGGGGGTTAAGGGACAATACAATAGCGTACTATGATACAGTGGCGTACCATTTGGAATATTTCGGTACAGTGTAATATATTGTCATATTTATACAACACATATTTCATTTTCTAAGGACTGAGGTTACAGTAAAATGGAAATTAATAATGTGAATCGAAAATAAATAAAATACCATGGAAGACTACGAACATTTTTTGGAATGGGAATAATCTGAGAGGTTGAATACAATCATCTTGCGCTTCTGTTTATTTCAAATGCTATATCATATAATATGATTTATGTATCTAGTATTAATTTTGTAGATGTTAAGTTTATGCCATACATAATTGTATTATTCATTTGGTAGCCAGCAATAGACCCATATATTTGAAAATAATCAATCAACAACTCAAATATTTTTTTATAGCAAATTAAAAATCCCATTGATTATAAACTTGTTAATACAGAAAAAACAAAATGAAAAGTTGGTAGGTATATTAATACAAAATTTATAAAACATAAATTGACATACAATAGATAGATATTTAAACAATTCATTTACAATTCAAATTAAGTATACATAATTTACGTTTATTCTTATTTTCACTTCCTGTCCTATCCAACAGCACGCCTATGGAATCTGAAGACCTGACTGATCAAAAACTTGCTCATAAAAATTTATTACCGTAGAAACTTTATTATAAGAATCGTTTTACCAAGAATTTCATTATATAGATTTTTGCGCCTCCGTTCACATCCATTTTTCTTTAACAATGTCATAAGAGTCGACGAGATCTTCATTATCACTACACTAAATTGTTTTGACGATGCCGACGCGACGGGAATAGACGTTCAGCGACAAACGTCTTTATTGTTTAGAAAAGCTGAAATAGGGTAGTTAGCAAAGGGAGAAAAGTGGCAATTAAATTGAAACCTAGGAAACTAATAATTCCTTTAAGAAATCTAAAATATTTCAAATACGTATCTCCACTAAATTGAATTTTCTGTTTTTATGTAATACTCTTTAATTTTGTATTTCTGCAAAGGAAAACGAAACGTCAAGGTATTAAAGTGTTTTTTGCGATTGAATCGAATCTCTCGCATTGGAAGACCGTGTATTCCGCATCATCGGTATATGCTTCACAGTGCAGATGCTCGTCGTTATCCCTTTTCCCAATTCTGTGCGTGTACGACTTACAGGAGCCTTGTCCAGACAGGAACTGTGTGAAGCCAAACCACCACATCCGGTATCAGCCGCCGGGTCCACTGGGCCTTTCCCGTCACCACTCTCCATTCTTTCTGCCACGTCTCAACCATTTCCGGTCTTGCCTCTCGTCAACTCGCTTCTTGATGTCCGTCTCCACGTACATACAACATTACCCTCTCCTCCACTAGTAGGTGCACCAGTACTACCGAGGCGATGATTTGAAGTGCTTCTCTGTTGACACTGTCCGGTAGGCGCTAGCCACCTGGATCAATGCCAGCCTTTGGGCGCGCCTTATAGGTCTTATATCTCATGACGCCATGCCATACCGGCGCCGCATATAGGAGCGTAGAGTGTACCTCCCCCAGCAGCACTCGTCTATTCATCGAACTTAGCACACCGATGTTCTGTATAAGCTTTCTGATGGCCTCCGCTCTTCTCCCAGCCTTACCCACTATCTCATTCACAAGAACCGTAAACCTCGTTTGGTCGTCGAAAACCACTCCAAAGTATTTCATACTCCTGCTCGGCAACACCACGGATAACACGGCAGCCTAAGAGACTTATTGTGCCCCCTTCTGTCGCTATAAGGTGATAAGGGTCTAAACGACTATAACAACCGCTTTAATCCTATATTCCTAAGGATATTCTGGATTTGAAGTGTCTCGAAACAGAGTAGATCGTCTTCGTCCATATTGTGATAATCTTCTATCTACTTATTAACTGAATGCAAGAAAAGTACAACCTTTCATTTTAAAGTTTTATTTAGAAGTCATCCAAAAATTGTTATCAGTATACATATTTAATAAATGTTATAAGTAAAAACTAGGTTACAATAATAGGTAATATTAAATAAACATAGAATGCTTAATTGCAAATATTTCCTAAATTTCCTAACTAATTTAATATTTAGATATAAACCTAATTCTACAGGGTGATAAATAATTAATTATAATACTAAATTAGTATGCCTAACTATATTACAATATGTCGTGCTCCCAGGTACAGATCTCTTGGATTTTGCAAGGCCACATATTCCGCAAGAACGTTCATGGTTTTCGTCCTCCTCCTTGTAGAATCTACCGTCATCTTCTTATACTAATCCAAGTTTCCTAAAGTATCTTTTGAGTCGGAAATATCCAGTAAGGAATCTCCAACCCCAGGTAAGGGTAACTGCATTTTCCTCACCAAGCTTGTTCAATGATTTTAGGCATTTCCAGACCATCTTTGAGCTTAGTATATTCCCTAAGGCTTTGATGGCTGCTTGGCTATCAGACTTTATGATAGCTAGACACATTTTCCAATGGCGTGAATTTCTGCGTGGAAAATGCTTGATTGTTTGCTTCAGCTTTCAGAATGCCTGATTTGATGCCCACACACTCATATTCCAGTTCCATCTGCGGTTTTAGAATCATCTGCATACCACTTATTGGCATGTCTCTTTGTTACAGAAGCGATGGAGTCTTGGCTTCATTCTTTCCTCCAGCCCAGCTCTGTAGTTTTAAATTTTTTCGCAAAAATATAATTTTTCATCATTTTGTCTTGGGGCATATCCCAGATGCTCTTATCTTCAGAATTGGAGAGTTATCTCTGTGGAATTTAATAATAATATATTTCTATCGAGAACTCAGAGTTTCTCAGAATAATAACAGTGGCCATGAATTGAAAATTGCTTTTGATTTACCATCACTTTCTGATTGTTAATATAAAAATATTTAAAATCTAAAAATACCTTATAAAATGAATTCTTACGAGTTCGTCTGACCATTTATTCGTACGAATTCTGATGCAATGTAACTCATGCCTTATAGGAAACTCTGTTAACTACATTAACTTAGAATGATAGGATATTTCCTGAAACTTTCGAGACTATTAACCATTGATTTAAAATTGTTCGAGAAAATCTAATAGCGTCCTATAATCTTCCTAGAATATCAACACCTAATAACAATGTTTCCATAAATTAGTTTTGTGACTAGCGCGAGCGATTAAATCTCCTCTTAAAGCTCAAATTGACTTTGTCCTGGTTTAATCAAGTCTAAGGAGCTCAAATTACCCTCATTCTCCTGCATCTAACCTCTATATTAGATTAAAAGACGAAGGAAAATAGTTATAACGTAAATAGTAAATAGGTTTGTCGCTACCCAATCTGGAAGTAAATTAATTGTAAAAATATTTCTATGTCGTTTACATAAAATAAACCTTTACCTTTTTCATTACTAATGTAAACCACGATTATAATGATGGTTTATGATCCGAGTTACACACAAAACTTTACCTGCTGGCATCAATTACATCATTAAAAAAGTAAATTTAAATATTTTCAAAAAGACGACACTTATTTTTATTTAATGTTTTATTATCAATATAAAAATGTAAGATAGTAGTGGAGTCGATCTGGCGGAAAAAAACCCAATAAACGAAGTAGGTAGCTCTTTTCGAATTTTTTTTTGTGATTTCATAGATTCTAGGTCCCTCCTTCACGTGATTACTATATGGAAGCTAAGGGAGATGCGGAGGGGGGTTAAATTAACATGTAAAGATATGGAAAATCGGTTTTTCGCACGTAACTCACTGAGTTTTATTAGGATCTCAACGACTTCTATATATAAAAAAAGTGCTCGCGACAACGCATAAACTGAATTTGAATCCGTCTAAATCGGTTTAGCGGTTCTCGAGATATTGCTATTTGAAAGTAAACGGATTTTCGCCGCGGCGAGAACACACCTAGAGCCTTGTTCGCATTTTTCGCAGGGAAGAAAGTGGCTTCCAGACTTGTTTTCTTTTTCTCCGATAGATAGTCGTGACCCAAGCATTGTGTCCAAATTTCAACTCACTATTTTAATTTGGGGGGGAGGAGGAGGACAAACACTGATTAATCTTTGACTCGAGGTAACTTTTTTAATTTTTGACCAATCCGGGTTAGCAAAATGGCAAACTCTTTCTTGAGGACACTGCTACAGGATATATTAAGGAGATGATGGTTTTCGCGAAAACGGACAAATGGCGACCGAATTTCGGATTTTGCAAATTTTATTTTTCGATTTTCGCAATGAAAGAGTGTATGGAAAATTTTTTATTCGCAATCGGTTGCAGAATTTGTTTCTCTTTGATTTGAGCCCTACAAGAACTCGATCCCATAATCAGAAAGGGCGGGAGGGGGTAAAAGCATTTTGCCCTATAGAAGCGATAGGGTTAGTGACATCGTGCTAGACTCATTTTCAAGGGCAATCAGTTCTCTTTCATTTTTTTTACCACAAAGCTCTATCTATATTAAGGATGCAGTGATGCGTGATACATTTATAAAAGCGAGTGCGGATAGGAGCTAAGCGCTCCCTTTCATCTCTCTTCTCTCTCACATCATCTCTCTTCTCTCTCACAAATACTATTCCGGCATCTCGGACTCGCTTTTATAAATATATCACGCACTCCTGCAGGCCTTAATATAGATAAAAATTAGGGTAAGAGAATCTTGAAAGAGAACTGATTGCCCTTGAAAATGAGCCTAGCACGAAGTCACTAACCCTATCCCTTACCCTTCTACAGTGGAAAATGCTTTCACCCCCCTCCCTCCCTTCCTGATTATCGTATTGAGTTCTTGTAGGGCTCAAATTAAAGAGAAAAAAATTCCGCAATCGGTAGCAAATAAAAAATTTTTCCCACTTTACGTTGCGAAAATCAAAAAATAAAATTTGCAAAATCCGAAATTCGGTCGCCATTTGTCCATTTTCGCGAAAACCATCATCTCCTTAATACATCCTGTAGCAGTGTCCTCAAGAAAGAGTTTGCCATTTTGCTGACCCGGATTGGTCATAAAATAAAAAAGTTAGCTAGAGTCAAAGATTAATCAATGTTTGCCCTCCTCCTCTCCCCAAATTAAACTAGCGAGTTGAAATTTGGACACAATGCTTGGGTCACGACTATCAATCGAAGAAAAAAAAACAAGTCTGGAAGTCACTTTCTTCCCTGCGAAAAACGCGAACACGGCTCTAGGTGTGTTCTCGCCGCGGCGAAAATCCGTTTACTTTCAAATCGCAATATCTCGAGAACCGCTAGACCGATTTAGACGGGTTAAAATTCAGTTTATGCGTTTTCGCGAGCACTCTATTTTATGATTACGTAAAAGAGAAACTTCGAATCTATGAAATCACAAAAAAAAAAATTCGAAATGTGCGACTTCGTTTTCAAAATCAGATCTACTCCACTATAGTTCCGTTTCGTTTCGACAAGGATATAACGAATTAATTGTATAATGTCAAACATTACTAAAAATGCCAAGGTCATTCTGCGAGTAACCCTCAAAAACCAATAGGAGGTTTGTTAGAAATCACGGGGCCTTACCATTTAACGTGCAATTTATACGTATACTGTCTTCTGATATCTTCAAGGTGTCAGTTATCACACGCAACTTCAATTTACAATTGGCCAAAACTAGTTTGTGGACATTTAATTTGAAATTTGAAAGTTTCGGAAATGTAGAAGCTACAGAGAATTACATTGTTGCTGTGTTACCCTTTATTTATGGTTTTAAGGCCACTGCACACAGCAGCAGACGGACGTATGCAGACGGCAATATTTTTTGAACGTTAGGAGTTATCTAATAAGGTTTGTTTACCTGCAGTGAGGGATGTCTGCTTTGTATGCATAACGTGGGTTGTGTTTCCGTGTGTTGCATTTGTTATTTTTGTTTTTATATTAGTTAATTTTGTTGTAATCGACATGGAACATTTAATAGAAGCAGTGAGAAGTCCCAGTGTTCTTTGCGAGCCACGTTTGCCTGAATACCATGATACAAATGCTAGAGAAAAGGCTTGCACGGAATATTTTTTGAAAAATTCCCGTCAAACCACACAACATCATTTGACGCCATCTCACAGTAAACTGAAGACGAGCAGGGGAGGACCAAAAACATCTGCATACGTCCGTCTGCTGCTGTGTGCTGTGGCCTTTAGTCTATGCCTTTAGTCTTATCGCTAGCTTTATATAATGTATACATAAAAATTCTGCTTCGATGAATTTATTCTTTGATATTTAAAAATTGGAATAGTTTATCATCAATCTTATATTATGTGACGACAAAAAATTTACTTTTTGTTTCTTACCTGAATAAATTGCAGTGTCTCTGCTCAACGTTAAATCCATGACATTTTATTCCCTTACAGTGCCGAACGCGTTGTTGAATTCCTCCAGAACAAGAAACACTACAGGATGACCATTCGCTCCACTCACTCCAACCTATATAATTAAAATAATTATAATGTTTGTAAAAAATTAAAAATCTTTTTATTTATTTTCTTAACGTAAATAAAACCGAAGGAACGTTATAAATGATAAAAGCAATTCAGAACAATAACAATATAACAGCAAAGGATTTTCTTGTGAGTCGGCATTACAGCATATGTTATGTTTTCTTAAAGGTAATTTGGATAAAAACAAATATACTGTTGGCGTTTTTGGTGACTTTCGAAGTGCCTTTGAGACAATTGATAGAGGGAAACTATTAATTAAACTAAAACAGTATGATATAGATGGTAGAGTACTTGACTGGCTTAGTGATTACTTACAAAACCGAAAACAGCGAGTTCGTTATGGCGATCAAACATCTTCTGAAATGGGAAATGATACAGAAGTTCCGCAAGGCAGTGTACTTGGTCCATTGCTATTTATATTATATATTAACGATATAGAACTATTAATAAAATGCGACTTTATCAAGCTATTTGCAGATGATAATTTTATTGCATGCACTGACTTAAATTTAGAAACGGCCATTCAAAAAATGAATTATATCTTAAAAACTCTGAGTAAATATTTAGACAATAATTAATTAAAACTAAATGTTTCAAAAACCCACGCTATGATAGTTACAACTAAATACATATATAATTAATTGAATACCAATAAAACATACATTTATCTATTAACAGTGAAATAATAGAAACTGTTACATCAGTGAAGTATTTGGGATTTACTTAGATAATTTCATGACCTTTGAAGGCCACTTTGATATATATCCCAAAAAAAATTATAAAAAACTTTATTTTTTTAGTAGAATAGCTCAAAATTTATCAATTACTACAAGAATCACTATTTAAAATACGATTATTCAACCCCACTTTTATTATTGTTCATCCATTTTATACTTACTACTTCAAAACTTCAAAACCGTGGAATGAGAATAATCCTAAGAACTAATCGTTATATATAAGGAATATGTTATCTTCTCTAAAATGGTTTTCAGTAAACGATAGGTTATTTTATTTCTCCATGATTTTGTAAATCAGATGACGCCGGAATATTTTCATCAATATATTATTCTCAGCAAAGATGTTCATTCGCACAACACAAGAAATATTAATAACATATATATTTCGTGAACTTGCTATAAAAGTACAATGAATTCATTGTTTTTTAAAGTTTTCTCAGAATTTAACAATCTACCCATAGATCTAAAAAATTCACAATCTCTCAATGTCTTTAAAATAAAGATCAAAGACTTTATGAGTATCAGATATATTTTTTAGAGTTGTCAATTCAATAGTTTTATTGTGGTCTATAAATAAATACTTCACTATCTTAAGTAGAATTAGATGGAGCAATAAAAGAGGAAAAGGAAAATATTAAATTTTGGTTTGTTAAAACTTGGCATTCCTAAAACTTCAAAATTAACTTGAAATACGGTTTAAATGAAAGCGAAAAGTATAATTATATCAAGTAAGATTAAAACATATTAAGCTAAAGGATAGATGGAGTGTCTCCATCGGTTTCAATGTAAATTCATGCCCGCCATCATGTCGTGTCGGTGTCGTGTCGCCAACTGTGTAAGAGCCCAAACTGAGACTTACCGGAGATTGGATTGTATAGAACGCCATCTTTTAGGAAGTAGTAGAGCTAGAGTATGTTATTGAAAGGTTCTGCGATGCGTAATTGCTTGTCAGGAAGTTTCAAACTTCTTTTTTCATACCTCTAGAGCCCAGAACCATCCCTTTAAAAATCTTAAATAGCAAGGGGTGTTAAGTGACACATCATTTTGAAGCTGCTTTCATTATCTAATGCAACCCCGTTCTTTTTTTTATGTTGAATGACTCTTTCTTGAGAAAACTGTGATTCACATTCGACAATATATATTTGGCTGTTTCTGTCCCTTTACCACATTGTCTATTGTCTGCAGGAAAGGTCTCCGTTGTACATCCCCATCCTGTGCCCATCATTGGACTGTGACCACTGAGAAGGTCCGTTATTGTCCTTAGTTGAGTCCCTGCTCAGCTTGAGCAGTTCTTCAGCTTTGTGTTTGAACGGTTCTTCATTCCACCTTTCTCTTTGTTTTCGTTTGATCCAGTCCCTTATGCATCATCGGATGTTAGATTTAGTAACACCAAGTGCAGGTTCTGGACCAATATATGGGAGTTGATTAACCCTCTCTGGCTTTCTCATTGTACTCGATGCCACAGTGTCCTGGAACCCACATCAAAGTTATTTTGTTGTGTTCTGAGAGGACACTCAGTTCTTCACGGCATTCCCATACCAGCCTTGATGTTACTTTTGGGTTCAGAAGAACCTTCAGTGACGCTTGATCCATGTATCCACTTCCCTCATATTGTTTTCACTCGCGTGTTGCAAGATAGCATACATTTCCGCCTGGAATACGGAAGTCTTTGTTCCTAGTATTTGCAGCGTATTCTCGCGAGGTGCGTATATTGAAATCTTTTCCTTGTGAGAAAAATTAATTAAATTTTTTTTTGTATAACACGATTTAAAGATTATTTTTGAATGAGGAATGAGAGAAAGTCATTCCTCTAAGGATTTTCGTTTTTTCATGTCAACATCGCCCCTCGTTTGGATTTTTACTTTTTTTTCTTCTTCTCTTGTTTGTTAAGCCTCTGTACCTATTTCTGGTATATTAAATCAGAACTTCCGAGAGACTCTGACGTTTTCACTGAGACGCTTTCGAGCGTAATATTATTACATTCTAGTTGTATAACTTTTAGTTACGTTTCCGACCTTTTTCTGAAAAATTTACGTGACAATATCATAGGTATTTCATAGACCCGCTTTTATCTCTAGGTAGTAAGTTTCTGTCAAAAGTAATTGAAATTGTTTTGGAGTTTTTCGTCTGATGCATATCCACATAAGAACGATGGCTTTTATCCTACATCGAGGTCTTTATTTTCCTATTTTCCTCTTTAATTGTGCCTGTCACTTTTGTACAAACTCTTTTATAGTTTATATACTCCGTATCTTCTGTTTTTTCTTCACCTAATTTCCTTTTTTTTTTCATTGGACCTGAATCGTTTCTTTCATTGACTTTAATAGATTTATCCTGTATATTATTTCGTTCTCTCACTTCTCAATGTTTTGACCACTTACATAAACCAAATACTGTTCTTGAATTTCGTCATTTATTTTATGAACATCATTAACTTCAAGCTCTACAATCGGTATATCCAATAATCCATTCCAATTTTTAAAAAGTATTGGCATTACTATTAAGTTCAACGCAGCGGATATATTTTTTTTAAGCCGAATCCAAATTTCAAAACTCCGAGACGATTGACCGCACTTTAGATAAGGAGGATACATACATAATAAACAGGTTTTTCTAAAAAAAATCATCATTCGGTACACCAAAAATGACATTCCCAGATATTTGTCGGTAATGGACTCAGGAGATGAGAACCTTAGAACCTTTAAACCTCTGGCAGAAATCATCTAATGCACAAAAAGAGTTTTCTTTAAGCTTTGGCCAAAACACTATAAGTCTTTTAAGACTGCACTCTTCCCCAGTAATACCCCAGAGACCTTCACAACCTGTGTCCTGTTTTCAAGGTAGGATGTCATAAGTTTTACACACAAAAGTTGTATTTATTGAGTTTTCGTAAGAGCATCCCATGATCTATACAGTCAAAGGCCTTGCTCAAGTCGCAGAACACAACTATATCAATCCACAACCTATGAAAGGAGTCCACAATATGTGAGACCAAGTCCAGTATGCCAAGCACTGTTGTCCTGTCCTTTCTGTTACAATTTGCAGGTATATATCGCAGATTGTCAGTTATGCACCCGACATAATATGTTATTCTTGTAAAGTTATGCTGCAACGTTGGTCCAGCAGTAACTAAAACGAGGCTTAGAAATTGATTTCATCTTTGAGGTGGATAAATCGAAGTTTTCAGCTTCTATTTCTATTCTATCAATCGAAGTTTTCAGCTTCTATTTTATGGTAGGGCATTATTTTTTCATCTCCATAATAGTTTGTAATAAATTTACATTTGAAAACTACACATTTTATCACTTAGAAATAAAAATTTTATATTGGTAACATTTTAAACCCTAATAATTTCCGCTCGACTTGTTTCATAAAAACAATTTTCTATCAAATAAAATAAGTTGAATCTTACCAAGAATTTTCCAAACCCTGTAGTCGTTATTTTCGCTCCATTTGACTGCAGCATCTCCCCTAACTTCGCCGTCTATTAGATTACAAAAAATTATGTACTCCTTGGGGGTTGTCTCAAGGTCTTCTTTGTACTTCGAAAGTGGTCTGGAGGATGGAAAACTCACATTTATCCTCCTGCAAATCGAGGAAATCGAGTTTTTTTATTAAATTAGGGGAGTTTCTTTGAAGAATATCCATTTTAGAATTGCTGCGAAACTTTATTAACAAAGAAAAGTGGATGAAGTAAAATGTCCTTTTGTTATATACCGGACGACAATGTTTTACTAAGAAAATTTTAATTGTGTATTGTTATTTTTAAGTACCAAAAAATAGAATACTAAATATAAAACGTTTGTACCAATCCGTTCAAACTGAAACGTGTTACATCGATGAAAACAAAAGTCTTATGCGGAGAAGCTAGATGCTAGATGTGATTACATAAAATCAATTATTTTTTTTAATTCTATTACACCTTAACCTAAATTGCAAAGTTTTTGAGCAATTCTTGTCAACGAATCCCTTTTAAGGAAGACAAGTTTAAAATTTGATTCGACACCCCAAGACCTTTCAGCATCATCAATTGTATCTTCGAATCCAATAAATCAAATTCCAAACACGGTCAATAGCTAAATCAGTTTAAACTGATAAATGAAGCAGATGAAACAGTTTTTACAACGATAAAAATACAAAACCTTAAGCTAGGTCTATTGGTTATATTATCTTTTGCCTTCTGCTGTCTCTTGGTCTTAGCAGCTTTTGACAAGAAGAGTACCTTAAAATGCCACCTTTGAATGATAGTAAGTGAACTGTATAAAATATGTTTTCTCCAAAATCCTCCAAATAAGTTTAACACTTTTATTTATGTAACAAATAGAAAAATTACATTTGATAATACTAGATGCTATAAAATGATCTATGTTAGCCAATCAGAATAGCACTTGTAATTTTATAACATCTTGTGCAAAGAAAATAAAACGTTAATTGTTTTTAACGGAGTGGTCTGTCTGGTACGCAGCTGAAAAACACACTACTATGAACTGATTTCTGAAATGAATTTTGCCGCATCAGAGGGCACTTGAATATGTCAGAGAATATTTAAAATATACATTGTATTGGACAATGGAGCGGTCAGCCTGGTTCCCGGCTGGAAAACACACTGACTAGAATTTTGCTAACTTTTGTCTTGTTAGCCGCTAGGTTCAGATTTTTGTGGACTGTTAGTCACGCCCACACTTTTTTACGTGATGGAATGCGGAACAGTCCATACAAGCCAAAGATGAGTTTGATCTTGCATCTCACAGCTGCCGATCTCGTCCTGCTCGCACTCATGTCGAGTGAAAGATTTTCAACTTTATTTAGTACGCTGTTGCCAGTACTTATCCTTTGTCAGAGATGCAGTTAACGCGACATTTGGCGTAGTTGCCAATTTGTTTATTAAATATGAATGAAATGAATTATGTTTAATTGGCAATTAAACAGCAGCTCCTTCAAAAGAAGGTTAATGTGAGCTTTAATCGATTTGGTAATTCTTTCTTGGATGACATTTTGAACAGTCGGTACGTGAAGGTTAGTGTGGAGTGATGCTAAACTCTATCAAATGACTAACTCATTTCAGTGCTTTATTTATCTTATCTATTAGGTATACGGTGGACTTGTCGTGTTTAGTGTTTTGGACGGAATTCGAATTGGTGATGTGAAATCTATTGTTGAAAATTTTTTCTGAGCAGTAATTCTTATAAAAGTTAAAATTATTGGGGGTAATACGTGAAAAAACAATTGTAAACTGCAATATATTTGGGACACCATGTGTATCAATTTATACTGAACTAGTGCGCTTGCGCATGATACTATGACATGGTCATTATCAGTAGTAATATAGTATTTGCACATGAAGAAGTTGTTTAATTTATCATTCGTATTTATTGGTTATATTAATATTCCAAGCATATTCTTGGGAAACCCAAAAGATATAACATAAATCAAAAAATTGAACACAGCGATAACTAATCAATTCGTTCTACAGAATTTAAAATTTTTATTGGGTTGATGTTGAAGTTTCGGCGGTATTCTATTGTCATCTTATTATTTTGTTAATAAAGAGAAAGTATGTTGTAGAAATGTCTTTAAATGTAACGACTTTAATTCAATAAAAAATTGTAATAAATTACACATCTGACTATTTATTTTCGGGCTCTGATCATGATACTTAAAAATTTATTTCTTTAAATGATAATTCATTTAAAAAGGTAAAAGATTTTAAAAAGATATGTAGGTACGCATATGTTTGTATAAAAATTTTTTCTCTTTTATATTTTTCATTTTAGCTTGAAGAATTCCACTCAATTGAAATTTCCTAAACATCGATATTTTATTTCTCCTAACTCTGTTTTTTTGACTTTTATATTAGATTACAACGGTAAAGCAAATGACGTAAGTACAGCGTCCTTCACTATATTGTTTATACTGCAGAAAATCGTGGGGCACAGATCAAAAGGGCAACTTTTCACTTACCCAAAATTATTGGCCACCAAATCGTTAATGGCGGCTCCTCCCTTGTAAGTATTCTTTAAGAAAAAGTAGGCCGTGACCGTGTTAGTATTCATCCCTCGCTCTCCAGGCTCGTCGGCCACAAAGGTGCTGCCTCGGAAAACTATTTGAGACGAGATCACGCTGTCCTCGATGCTCACTTGTCTTTCGTTTTCTATTGTAGTCAAAGGGGAACAATGGATCTTAGAGGAAAGCAGAAAAGTTAGAGTTACAAGGAGGGAGATCGATGTGATTAAAACGTGGAATAAGTAGGTGGACATTTTTGTTTTTTTTGGTGGTCGGTTGAAAGGTTGTTTTAAAGAATTAGTAGAAGGAATGTGAAGTTCTCCTCTTTAATTGTTGTTTCATGGATTAGGTTGAGAGTTAAAGTCAAACTTGATTTGTTGTCCATTTTCTTTGGGAATATTTTTCTCTGGTAACATCTGAAATAGAAATGAATTGTTAGGAAAATTTTCATTAAGGAATCGGCATACACTATTCAAGGCGGTAGATAAAGAAATATTTTAGGAGGATTTGTGTTTTGCACTAATACGGTAATAAAACCTAATTGCATAAAGCAAGTGCAGTTTAAATATTATTTCATTTTCTGAATTGTCGGGATATGTGATACCAGTAGCTTGATAGGTACCAAATAATTATCTAGTTCACGTAGTACTAGCAACTAAAGTGGACTGTATTTTGTTTAGTACTGGAAGCCAATGTCTTAAATCTCCAAGTCGTAATGATGTAAAAATAAAAGAGCAGCTTCATTAATTTTTTTATATTAACGAAGAATTAAATTAGTAACAACTTTAACACACTAATTTTACAGAGATTTGCCTATGAATTGATGGCAAACCGCTCAGGAATATGTTGATTAAATTTAAAGTAATATACTTTTTTATAATTAAATAATTAAGTGTTTCAACACGGCATTTCCCCTTCGCCCCATTAAAACTAAACGTCATTAACCTTGGACAACTAAAGGAATAAGAATCTCTTCAAAAAATATGAGGTCACTTATGTATATTAAAAGGCTCTCTCCTTCCTCCTACCTACTAAAAGGATAACTGATAGTTCTTCCTAGGACCAGTAGATAAGCACGAACTAGTACAAACCATAAACAGCATTCAAAATAAATCTTCCTGTGGAAGTGGCTTGTCCACTAAAATATTTTCGAATATACCTACCTGATGTAGTAATTAACATGTTAACTTCGCTGATTAATGAATCCTTCGAATTTGGTATCTTTCTGAACTGTCTAACAACAGCTATAATAGTCCCGCTTCATAAAGGGTGGCGACAAAACTGGAACCTGTAACTATAGACCTATTGCTTTTTTACCTACCTTATCGAAGATAATAGAAAGGCTAATCAAAAATCGCCTAGTGTCCTTTCTTTCCAAACAAAACATCCTAATACCTCATCAGTATAGTTTCCTACCTAAAAAATAAACTAGAGACGCTATGTTTTTCGTTCTTAATGAAATATATACATCACTTAATGATAAAATTTTCACAGCTTCAGTATTTTGTGACTTCGCAAGAGCCTTTGATTGTGTTAATCATGAAATCTTAATTAAGAAACTACAAATTTATGGCGTACGAGGTTCTCCTTTGCAATGGTTTAAAACTTACTTAGAAAATAGAAATCAGCAGGTGCCTGCTAATGGTGAGGATTCTTCAAATCTGCCAATTAGCAGTGGAGTACCTCAAGGTTCAGTATTAGGTCCAATTTTATTTTTATTATTCATCAACGATATTACAGACTTAAAAATAAGTGGAAGAATTACTTTATTCAGATCTAGTAACTATCAAGTCCTGGTCTGACTCGAATGGGCTTTGTTTCTACACCAGTAAAACCGTAGCAATGTCTTACAGACGTACTTTGCAGCCTATAACTCTAAGCAATAATCCGATTCTAACGGTGAACTCAATTAAGTTTTTAGGTCTTTATATAGACAAATTCCCAAAATGGTCCACTCATATTGATACTTTGACAAAAAGAGCATTAATGACCTAGTTTTCCTTATTCGAATCTCACCTTCGCTATGGTTTGCCGTTCTGGGGTTCTTGTAGCTTATACCACTTCAAATCTATTTTCAAATTACAAAAAAGAGCAATTAGTTATGTATTTGGTTTAAGTAGTAGGACACACTGTGAAAATTTCAAAATTTTAACCCTTCCTGCTCTATTTATCTTTGAATCCGTCTGCTTAGTTCGCAAGTACATTCAAAAGTTATCGGACAGACCAACTCGTAAATATCCTACAAGAAATTTAGATTCTGATGTTTACTTAACTATTCCCACCTCTGACCTAATAAAAAATTGTATAATAACCTCCCGATACAGTTAAAATCTATAAATTCATATGATAAGTTCAGAAGATCGACTAGGACTTTTCTTCAAGAAAGACCATTTTACACAGTGGCAGAATTCTATAACCTGCCTTAGACTTTTAGGTTGCAGCATATAGGAGCAATAATTAAATTAAGTTAAATTGAAAATTTTAATTTGAACATTAAGATATAGTGACGGATATTGCATATCCAATGCAATTGTTATTCATATTTTGTTTGTTTTTTGTTTTGTCTAGTAATTTATTTTTATTATGATTAGTTTTCAATTCGCTTTGTGTATAAAATTTTTGTAATTTTTCTTTGACAATAAAGCATATTATCTTCTTCTCTTCTTCTCTTTGTACATTTTAGAAGGTAATTTGATTGTAACTGAAAACGTGAACTGAAATTAATTACTACGAAGCCCTGACTGACAAATCGTAGGAGTGGCTTATCTGAATCATAATTAACTACTTTTTAAATATAAACTTTTTAGCGGGCACTGGTGGCCCAGGCGTTGCGGCCATGATTATAACTGCCCAAACTTGAGTTCGGCAGGAGAGTTGGATAACCACTGTTTTATTTTACGTTTCTTTGAGAGCGTTTCAAAAGAGTGATGTCATACTGGATCTTATGTCGCGTGTATATTTGGTTTGACCAATTAAGGAGTAGTCGCCTTTTATTTGAGGCGTCTGTACTTGGTTTTCTGTTAGACAAACATCTCTCTTACTCACTTTGTTACAAGACTTCTTTTGATGATGAATAATTTTATGTTTTTATGCGTTTTAGGTATTTGCTGCTCAACAGATATGTCTCCATCTCACTTCTCATCTGTGTTGGAGATATCTCTATCTAACACATTATTAAATGAATATTTAAAACAATTTGCGTCTGACTGATTGCAGTGGCGTTGTGAATATAATTTTTATTTTTATTTATGTTGGATTATTTTATTTATTTATAAAGACATAAAAAATATTCTCTTTTTCATCAGCAACATTTTTTTTGTCCAAATAACCTGCTCTTACTTTATGTCCCAATAGTTATGACTTACCCTAAGTATGTCTGGTATTTGTATTGTGGCAATATTCTCACTAGTAATCTCCCTACAGCTTGAATTACTATCGGAAATATTTCCGAAAACATGAATTCTTTAAAAGTTATCCCGAGTCCTAGGATTTTAATAGTATGAAATAAACATTTGTTGGTCTTAAATTATGTATTCTATTAGCTATCAACCAATCTGTATTATTTTACAGTGAACGGAAGTGTGTATTTTTTATAATTTGACACTTGACAGAAATACTATCGCTGTGGTACCTCCCAGGGTATCCAGGAGGAAAATACTATCGCCAAGTTTTGTGGTTGCTAGAGTAACGAGCTGAAACGAAAGCTTCTTGCTGGTTAAAAAATGTTCGTGTGAAATTTTCAGGTACAGGCCACTCCCTGTTTTTTTTTTAAATCTGTTTAATAGATTTATCTGAGTCTATTATATATCAGGGAAAAATTATTAGATGGACTTCGTTTAAATATTTTTTTCTAGACAGACCAACTTAGACACTGGCTAGAAGAGAATACTATCGAGTAATGCGCTGTTCAGATTTTGCACATATATTTCAGAGCTTGAAAGGACCCATACATTCCTAAGGGATACAATATTCAGAACCTATTGAAGTAGAAAAAGATTTATGCAATTCTAGTGATTTAAATAAATAGCCGAAAGTGAATACGCACTTAATTTTGTTTGCTTGTCTGCCAATTTACTAATGGTTTGCGATTTTTGTAGATACCCAATTTTAGATGCTTTAGAATAAATGTCCTTTTTCGCTATTACGGCCTACTAAATCGCATTAAGTTTACATGTAAGTTTGCCAATTATAGTAAAAGCATTTGTATACAACTAACTTAGAAGCCGTAAAACTAAGAAACAGATGTGATTATATAAATCCTATTTACACAAAAGAGATTTAACGTCTAAAATGCATAAAATACCCCCAAGGAAGTTTAATTCTAAAAAACAAATATTCTTTGAAAATCGCTTATAAAACATGACTGTTCTTTATCTGTGATTCTACAAATAGTATTGCACAAAATCGATATGCGAGGAGCATGTCATTTATACTATTTATTTCCTCTTTTGAACCGATTTATCGGTTCTGCTCATGGGCGGTGCATGTTTAAAAAAATGAAAAATAGCGGTATTTAAACTTGAACAAATATATAGCTGGTTTAATTAATTGTTAAAAGGTTTGAATCTGGAAATTAACTATTTAAATTTCCTTTCTATGATGGGCGTAAGAGAAAAAATATTCAAAATATTCAAGCACAGAGTTTCGCATTGTGTGCGGGAGAGTTAATGTCCTATCATTTAGCAAACAATAAAAATGATTGACGATTCACTGTCACGTTGCAATAAAATTAATTTAAAATCATGTCACTGGAAGTATTGTCCATCACCAACCACCATTTTTTGCTTTCTTTCTGGCAGCATTTAAATTCCACGTCTTTTGAGACTGTCCAAGAGTCAACTCATTTTTTGACATTGTCATATGAATGGAAGTGCTGCTCAACCAGACCATGTGCTATCGATCGGAACAAGTGATAATCGGAAGAGGTAATGCGGCAATGTCTGGTAAATAGCTGGTGTGGTAGGACGTTTCCAAGTAAGTTTTCACCGGTTTTTGTCGTATTTCTGCACGTACAGCGACCATTTTTCCTTCAATGATAGTTTCATTCATAATGGGTTACACCATTATTTTGATGCATGGATGGATTTATCCCATAATTTTCTATGCTTTCCAGAGTCGACGCAAAAACCTTTTTATTTTCTGCTGTTGAGGCACGCACTGTTTTTGCTTTTGAATTTTTTCTAATGCTTTCAAATGTTTGGAATCTGTTGTATGATCAACTCCTAGTGATTCTGAAAGTCCAACTAACATCTAACACGAGTCTTCATGATGCCTCCAATTTCCCCGTCTTAAAAGGTTTTCGATGTATCTATCAGAGAGTTATTTATCTACAATATCACAATCATAATATTTCCAGGTAGTGAAATTGTATGGGTCAATTGCGCGCGAATTACCCTCGATAGATTGGTAAATTGCGCGCAAAACATCGCAACAACGCAAAACATATAAATTAATTAAATTTGTAAATTTACACTATTTATTTTAATATCTGAATTAATTTGTACATCATTTAATACATTAATAAATCTAAAAATATCTGGACTTTCATTTCAGTATATTGCAAGTAAACTTCTTGCACTTCTCCTGAACAATATAAGTGGGTAAATGAATAATTATTATTTTCTGGTGAAGGAACATTTATAGGATATTGGATAAGACTGGAAAAATCCAGCTATTATGGGCAGCTACTAAAAATGTCTTGTCCACGCACAATGGACCTGTCCCTTTCGGTGCTATTCTATAATAAGTAAGGGTTAAATTGACCGCTGCGCGCTATTGGCACCTTGGTCGCCGTAAGTCTCAACAAAAATTTTGTGTGCTTTAGTTAAAGTTTTTTTTTTAATAAAGTGTGGCAGTAAAATACGCCGCAAATACACAAAGTTGTTTACACTTTAGCGAGATATCATAGACTGAATTTCAACTTGTTTATAGTATTTCTTTATACATGCGTTACCATTTTATACTATATGTTGAAAAATATCGAGAACTTAAAATCCCGATATACAGGGTGTCCCAACTAAAATTTGCACCCAAATTTTAACCTAGAGGGGGCTCAATTTTTATCGTAGTTTCAAACTTCATTTTTCATCCCTCTAGCGCCCAAAACCACCCCTTGAAAAATCTTAAATGGCAGGTGGTGTTAAGTGACACATCATTTTGAAGCTGCTTTCATTATCTAATGCAACCCCGTTCTTTTTTTTATTTTGAATGACTCTTTTTTGAGAAAACTGCTTAGATTATTGTCAAAGAAAACAAAAGTGGTTCTAAAAAAACAATTTAATTTTAACGAATGTTCAATTCAAGGTTTTTTAATTTAACCCGGGACCGGTGTCTGCGTGTCATCATGACCTGCGCAGTAATGATTTAGTTTGCCTTACCCTTACCACTTAAGATGTGTAATTCTATCCTTCAGTACCTTCCTAGATATCATCTACCTAAATATTTCAGGAACCGTCATTTAGTTTGAGTTAGCCCTTAATCAACTAGAGATATTTGCGGGTCATCTTGAGACGCAGCGACCTTTTTAGACTACTTTTAAGTGTTTGTTTTAGTTATATAGCTGAACTATTTTTTTGTCATTTATGTAAGTATTTTTTTATAAATTTATGATAATTTGTGCACATTAATGGATTTTGGTTTATACAAGGTTAGTATACATTATAGAAACACCGAATATCTCATGAACCAAAAAAAATAAAATAAAAATTCCGGTGTTTCCATGCTTTATAACTAACCCTCTATAAATATTTGACTATTTAGGTACTTGATTATATATTTTTTTCTAGTTATATTTTTTTAATTATGGATCAAACTCTTCCTATACGTTCTCGCTTTTTTTATGGCCTGGACCCTTAACCTAGTGAAGAGGTTGGAGGAGACGAAAGTGATGTTGGGAGTAATGTTGATCCACAAGAAGAAATTAGAGATGATCAAGAAAGGAATACAGATACGGATCAGAGTGATCCTGATAGTGAAGACTCTAGCGACTCTAGTACTTCTGATGATGATATCCCATTGGCTTACAGAGGTAGCTATATAGGAAAAGATGGAACTAAGTGGAAGATGGCAGAACCTACTCAGTCAATACGCACTAGACGGCGAAATATAGTAACGACCCATTTACCCGGTAACAAAGGAGCAGCTAGACAAGCTAATACTCCATTGAAAGCTTGGCAATGTTTTTTTACTGATGAGATTCTTCAAAAAATTGTAAATTACACCAACATTTATATTGACATGATTCAAGATAACTATGAACGTGAAAGGGATGCGAAAACTACTACTTTAGAAGAAGTAAAAGCTTTATTTGGGCTTCTATACTATGCTGGAGTATTGAAATCGTCTCATTTACATACTGACGAATTATGGAGTAATGATAGAACTGGTGTACAAATCTTCCGGTTTGTAATGTCGCAGCAGAGGTTTCGATTTTTGCTTAGAGTACTTCGCTTTGATAATAAAAATGATCGCCGTGAAAGAATTAGCGCCGTTGAGAGAAATATTTGAGTATATTGTATGCAAGTGTCAAGAAAACTACTCATTATCCGAATATGCTACCATAGATGAAATGTTGTGGGCTTTTCGTGGCAGGTGTCCTTTTCGACAGTATATGAGAAGCAAACCTGCGAGATATCGAAATCAAACTGTTTGCATTAGTCGATGCCCGTCTTTATTATACACTAAATATGGAAGTATATTTAGGTAAACAGCCACAAGGTCCATACGTGTTAGACCAAAAACCTGCCGAGGTTGTCAGGACCATAATCTTACAAGTTTTGGTACCGTCAGAAAAAATAAAACTGAGCTTCCAGGTTGCTTTAAAAGCAGCAAAGATAGGGAGTTAAACTTCTCACTTTTTGGTTTTGGTAAGAACGGTACAACACTAATATCATATGTACCAAAAAAAAGTAAAGTTGTAGTGTTATTATCGACGATGCACCATAGTAAGACCATTGACCAAACCACTGGAGATGCTCGAAAACCAGAGATAATTACATTTTACAATAGTACCAAAGGTGGAGTAGATGTAGTCGATGAAATGTGTGCTAATTATTCTACAGCTAGAAAAACAAATAGATGGCCTCTTACAGCATTTTTCCACCTTCTCAATGTGGTTGGTGTTAATGCCTTCGTCGGGTCTAGTTGTAACAACCAAGAAGAGCAAAGGTTAGTTAGACGAATCTGGTTGAAAGATCTCGCCAAGGAACTTGTTTCTCCTTTTATGAGATCTCGCTTACAAATTGTGAATCTTCCCAAGCTCATTCGAGTGAATATTGTTCATATTCTTCAGGAAAATGAAGCACCAGTTCCTGAAGATAATCATATAGAGGAAGGTCCAAGGAAAAGAAAGAGATGTGGGTTATGCACAAGAACTGGTAATAAAACTTACCATGTATGTCCAAAATGCCAAACCTACATATGTGGGAATCACGGAACCTTGGTATGTCGCAATTGTCTTCAAAATGTATGAAATTCCATTTTTGTACGACCGTTTGTAAATTATTAACTCTAAGTTCACTGTATAGTGTAAAGTTTTACTTCACGCCCTAGTGCTTAAAATAAAACTCTTTACGCCCTAGTTCGTAAATTAAAAACAAATTTTAGTATTTTGACATGATAAATGTTAATTTTATGTCAAACTTTCTGTCAAATTTTTTGTAAAAAAATTTCACGCCCCGGTGCTCAAAGTGAAACTCTTTACATACTAGGGCGCATAGAAAATTTATTTTTATTTTATCTCTTTAGTTTCTCTCTCTTTCCACTGGATTAAAACCACTTAGTTGTTAAAAAAGTTTTTTTATTGACGTTTCGGCTTTCCAGATCGAAAGCCGTTATCAAAATGACATAAAATAAATAAATTTACTAGAAACAGAACACTTGATAATCTTGCAAAAATATGACATCAACATAGTATACATAGAATAAGATTTTGAGATTGAAGATGTCAAAATCTGTTTCAATCATATTTTTGTGACGTTTCTGGGAACGAATTTTTGAAAGGATAGCGCATTTGCATATTATAAGAGAATTTATACTTCGTCTTAAATGAAGTTTTCTTATTAATATTATCATAAGAAAAAACTATATAAAAACTTATGATATTATCCCGATATAGAGGGTATCCTTTTTGCAATTAACTCTTTTTGTAAAATAGGTATCCAAATTTTTGAAATATCAACCGAACAATTAGAAACACATTCGTTATTATTTAAGCATATCAATGCTGCTTCTTTAACTTTGCGGTTATAATTATTCGGTTCTTTTAATAATCTAGTTGAAGAATTCCATTGTATTTTATGACCAAAATCCCATGCATGTTCACATATTTTAGATTTTTCGAATTGTTTATTTTTAATGTACGATTGGTGTTCATTAAGTCTAATATGAAAAGGCCTAGATGTTTCTCCTATATAAAATTTATTACATTCGCATGGAATTTTGTAAATACAATTTTTTGTGTTTTGAATTTCATTAAAAGGTTTTGTATTTACTATTAAAGATTTTAATGTATTATTAGTTTGAAAAACTGTTTTTAAATTAAATTTATTGCCAATCCTTCTAATTTTTTCGGATAATTTTGGAATATAAGGGATTTTTACTATATTTGAAAGAATTATTGGGGGGTTTAAATTTTGATCTTTAGTTTTGATGTCTCGGTAAAGTTCACGATTTATAAATTTACTTGGGTAGTTGTTCTTAAATTTATAAATCGTGAACTTTACCGAGACATCAAAACTAAAGATCAAAATTTAAACCCCCCAATAATTCTTTCAAATATAGTAAAAATCCCTTATATTCCAAAATTATCCGAAAAAATTAGAAGGATTGGCAATAAATTTAATTTAAAAACAGTTTTTCAAACTAATAATACATTAAAATCTTTAATAGTAAATACAAAACCTTTTAATGAAATTCAAAACACAAAAAATTGTATTTACAAAATTCCATGCGAATGTAATAAATTTTATATAGGAGAAACATCTAGGCCTTTTCATATTAGACTTAATGAACACCAATCGTACATTAAAAATAAACAATTCGAAAAATCTAAAATATGTGAACATGCATGGGATTTTGGTCATAAAATACAATGGAATTCTTCAACTAGATTATTAAAAGAACCGAATAATTATAACCGCAAAGTTAAAGAAGCAGCATTGATATGCTTAAATAATAACGAATGTGTTTCTAATTGTTCGGTTGATATTTCAAAAATTTGGATACCTATTTTACAAAAAGAGTTAATTGCAAAAAGGATACCCTCTATATCGGGATAGTATCATAAGTTTTTATCTGGTTTTTTCTTATGATAATATTAATAAGAAAACTTCATTTAAGACGAAGTATAAATTCTCTTATAATATGCAAATGCGCTATCCTTTCAAAAATTCGTTCCCAGAAACGTCACAAAAATATGATTGAAACAGATTTTGACATCTTCAATCTCAAAATCTTATTCTATGTATACTATGTTGATGTCATATTTTTGCAAGATTATCAAGTGTTCTGTTTCTAGTAAATTTATTTATTTTATGTCATTTTGATAACGGCTTTCGATCTGGAAAGCCGAAACGTCAATAAAAAAACTTTTTTAACAACTAAGTGGTTTTAATCCAGTGGAAAGAGAGAGAAATTAAAATACAAACCACTATGAGCTTCCGAAATGAATTATCTCTTTAGGTTGTAGAAAAAATATTGTATGCAAGTCATGTGTAAAGTCTCTTTTTTGTCTCATGTGGTTGTGCAAATTTTTACATTTGTTGCATAAATAACTAAAATTTTGTTACTAAAACCAATAAATAGTAGAAATATTTTTATGTTATCACTTATTTTAGGACTATTTTGTACCTAAATAAAAACGAAAATTTTCCCATTAGCATGCATAAAAAAATATTGTAAATATATCTTCAACCTTACAAGAAACCGCTGTAAAATTTTTTTCTTTTTTATTTCAATTTTTTTAGCATAAAACTAGATGGTTTATTAGGTGATGTAAGAAAATCCATTTATTTTATAGTATTTTTAAAACGATACTGTTTTGTTAATAAAAATATTTTAAAGTTATAAAATATGTGTTTCTATTCTTTAAATATTGTTAAAAAATAAACTAAAAAAAAATTTTAAATTTGCTGAACAAATAAAAATTTTAGAAATTTGTAAAAGTGGGTTTAGGTGACCCGCAGCGACCGCGTTAGTGTACTTCTCAGGTGCGACCTATCTAGGGTTAAATACCTTTGTATGACATTTTTCCGATTTTTCCCAGAAGATTTCCTCAATTTGACCCTCAAATGACCTTGACCCTGACGAGGTCAAGGTGACCTTAGATTCGGATTCGGCGACCCTGAAAACCTTTGTATGAGTTTTTTCAGATTTTTCTAGATGTTTTCCTCAATTTCACCTTCAAATGTCCTTGACCCTGACCTGATGAGGTCAAGGGGACCTCGGATTCGGATTCAGCGACCCCAAAAACCCCTAGTAGTGAAGTTCTTGGCGCAGACAATTTTTTTTTGTGTGTAATCTAAGCAGTTTTCTCAAAAAAGAGTCATTCAAAATAAAAAAAGAACGGGGTTGCATTAAATAATGAACATAGCTTCAAAATGATGTGTCACTTAACACCCCTTGCCATTTAAGATTTTTCAAGGGGTGGTTCTGGGCGCTAGAGGGATGAAAAAAGAAGTTTGAAACTATGATAAAAATTGAACCCCCTCTAGGTTATAATTGACCTGTTTGGGCATTTTTTCAAAATTTGAACAAAACTCAAAATATTTGGGTGCAAATTTTAGTTGGGACACCCTGTATATGACAAGCCCGCGGACAAACTTGCCTTATGAACATCCAATCTTAGCGCCTCCGCCACCTCGATTGTGGTACTGATAACAAGCTTTGCTGTATCTTCATATGAAAATGTCCTAATTTCCCAGTATTAAGAAAAATAATTTCAAATATGCAAATGATAATAAAATATAATAACATCTCGTCAATATCGCTTCTAAAAATGTCGTTTCACTGAATCTAATTTTGTTTAATATAGCGAATATCCGCTAAAACAATAGTTATGTCCAAAGTTATTACTCTCTTGCCTCGTTAAGTTTCTCATTATCTCATTTTATGTATACTGCACATGTGCATTGTTTCTTTGTAACCTTTTATAGTTGGATCTTGTATTGTAATTTGCGAATATTATATTATATCGGTATTGAACGTCTTTCTTATTTTTTTATTAGTTTAATTATAGTTCGTTACCTTTAGTTTTAATTTTCGGTTTAATTTTAATATAAGATTATTTTACTCTAAATTCACCTATCTTCAACTTCAACAAACTAAAGATAGAAGATGAAACCACCAAGGGTAAAACCAGGATCAAATATTTAGGTTTTCACCTATAAAGGAATTAACCTTCCAAACGCATATAACGCATATATTTTTTACAATTAGTTCTACCGAATTTAAGATTTATAGGTTGGCAATGCTATTGGCAATACTAAATATTCAAATATTCACTTCTATTGTCATCCACCGCGACCTTGTAAATGAAAATTTTGTATTAGAAACGAGTAATTTTTTTAAACAAAAATATTAGACAAACTCCTGTTAAAGATATGCCACTGACCCAAGTAGAAAATTTTCATGCATGGAAACTCAATTGAAATTCTGGCCTCGGCTCCATAATGCTTGTCATTCTGCGGAAATCGAATCTCACTAAACCATTTTAGATACAGTATATGGTCGGAATGTGTAATATATCAATAATTTTCTAAAAAGGGACTATTTTGATGCATAAAAAATACTTAGCAGATATAATCGACTGATCTTAGAAACAAATTTATGGTGGGATTTTTCGTAAATAGTTGTGACTAGCAAGGTCGTCTAATTGAGGCAAAAAAATTACTACAGTTATAAGGTAATTCAGAAACGACTCCTTAAATTTTTGGTGTTATTTATTCTACCCAACTTAGTGCATTCTGTGAGGCAGAAAAACCACCTCCGTAAGGGTGAAAAGTTCTTTTTTCGCTATAAACGAGAAAACCCGTAATCTCCTGTTTTTTCACCCTTTCGGGGCTGGTTTTTGGCCGTTTGAGAAGTGGGGTCAACGCCATCGTGTTCAGTATCCTCGAAAAATGGGGGTTACGTTACTTTTGCCGGTGGAAGACGTATCTCCCCCCATATTTTGCACGAATTTGCCTTGAAGGTGCCTGTCAACGTCATGAATTGTTCGATCTTCTCATAAATGATATTGGAGATTCAGGAAATATTATTATTTTAAATATTGGTTATCGAAAACAAAGAAAGATGGCAGAGTTTCTTATAACTTTATTGAAAATATGGCTAGCGATCGCCACTAGTATCATAAATAACTATTTGTGGTTCTTTTTGTAAAATCGCAAAACGTTTTAATAATACTATTAAAATGAAAATTATAAGATATTATGGCAAACGACATTCATATCGATATTGAAGCACAGATGACACCATAATCCTAGTGATAAAATGGGTAATTTCCATTTATTAGACATAAAAAAATAAAAATCTCTTTCTTAAAATTTTGTTTGACTTTTTAAGACTTTAAACACATTGTTATTGCGATAAATAATATACTTTTAAAAACTAATCTGCATTGGATTAAAATTATTTACAGAGTTCGTTCGCATAAAATATGTTTTTATAGTTTATAATGCCTCTTAATAACTTCTCATAACTTTATCAACATACTAAAACTCGCTTTAAAAGTTTGAAAGATTGTGTATACTAACTTTCCATCAGTACGTATATCTACGTTGCTTGTAACTCTTTTTTATGACACTTTAAACTTTTAATATGTATTTAAAGTTGCGTTTAATGCTTCAACTTACGTATTGCAAAAATAAAACTATTCTAAACTTTAAATGGGAGCGACTCAGAAACGTGTTAAAGTTCCTACAATTTAAAAATAATCAGAAAAACACTGACAAAACCAGTTGGTAAAGCAAGTTTTCACTTTTTTTTAATCCATCTAGAAAATATTCTCTTTCCATTTTCGGAAATTTTAAATCAAAATATCTACGAGTTTTGTCACTATGAGCTTCTAATGAATCCATATCCTATTTAGTAAAATCCCCAAATTGGGTATTTGGTTCAAAGCATATTCGAACTGAATTCAACTTATCAGGTTTGGAAAAAGAAATAGCCACCAGTGCAAACAATTCATTCGGGTTACCTGTCATCAGTTGAATGCGTTTATGGTGTAGTATCATCCGGCAGATAGTTGTTGCCTAGCAAAACAATACCGTTGTCTGTATAAAGGTATAGTCAGTCAACCAGTCGAACAATTAGAAACACATTTCGGTTGATATTTCAAAAATTTGGATACCTATTTTACAAAAAGAGTTAATTGTAAAAAGGATACCCTCTATATCGAGATAGTATCATAAGTTTTTATCTGGTTTTTTCTTATGATAATATTAATAAGAAAACTTCATTTATGACGAAGTATAAATTCTCTTATAATATGCAAATGCGCTATCCTTTCAAAAATTCGTTCCCAGAAACGTCACAAAAATATGATTGAAACAGATTTTGACATCTTCAATCTCAAAATCTTATTCTATGTATACTATGTTGATGTCATATTTTTGCAAGATTATCAAGTGTTCTGTTTCTAGTAAATTTATTTATTTTATGTCATTTTGATAACGGCTTTCGATCTGGAAAGCCGAAACGTCAATAAAAAAACTTTTTTAACAACTAAGTGGTTTTAATCCAGTGGAAAGAGAGAGAAATTAAAATACAAACCACTATGAGCTTCCGAAATGAATTAAAAAAGTTAAAATCTGTAAATTTTTCATCAAGGAAATTAAATACTTAGATGCTTCAAAGTGTGTTTTTTATCAATCTTTATTATTAAAATCATTAATTATGTATGGAAATGTAGTAAAATTGAAGACGTACTGACGAAAAAAGTTTTTTAAATAGAGCATTTATTTTTCTCATCATGGCGATCTCAAAATGGCTGCAAATATCTGCGTTAAATTTTTTCAAATGGGACAGCCTGTATATTTTTTTTCAGTTAGAAGCTCTCCCTAATACGCATTAAACTTTAATAATTGACGTTAAGTGACAAACAACATATTTTACACAATTTTTAATAAGAAATCAAGTTACCTATGAAAATGACAGTAGGTATATTTTGTTATGGCATTAATTGTCAACATAAAATTTTGTACTGTATCACGTCTGCTATATTTAATCGGTATTGTGTATTAAAAATGGATTTTAATAAGAATTATAGTTAGAAAACGAGTAAGGAATTTAATTTATCAGATTCGACATCCTAAGACCGGTTTCTGCCTTTCGGCTTCGTCAGTTAGGCTTTTCGAATCCAATAAATAAAATTCCAAACTCGTACAAGTCAGTAGCTATATCCGCTATAAGATAAAATGTTTAGATGTGCTGCCATCTATGATTAGAAGAGAGTATTGACAATTATTAAAAGCAAAAAATTTCCGGTGTATTGGGGTTGCATACACAATTTGCATTGTGTGTTGCAAAGCTTTTATTTGACTGATTCTAGTCAAAATGTCACTCTCTTCTTTCGTATCCCTTTCAGAGATTAATACAAAGTTAGAAAACGAGTGAGGAATTTAATTTATCAGATTCGACATCCTAAGACCGGTTTCTGCCTTTCGGCTTCGTCAGTTAGGCTTTTCGAATCCAATAAATAAAATTCCAAACTCGTACAAGTCAGTAGCTATATCCGCTATAAGATAAAATGTTTAGATGTGCTGCCATCTATGATTAGAAGAGAGTATTGACAATTATTAAAAGCAAAAAATTCCCGGTGTATTGGGGTTGCATACACAATTTGCATTGTGTGTTGCAAAGCTTTTATTTGACTGATTCTAGTCAAAATATCACTCTCTTCTTTCGTGAATCTACAGCTGTTACTATTGACAACGAATATAAGGTAATGATCAGTATAGTTGAAGATCCCAATACACCGGGAAATTTTGCTTTTAATAATTGTCAATACTCTCTTCTAATCATAGATGGCAGCACATCTAAACATTTTATCTTATAGCGGATATAGCTACTGACTTGTACGAGTTTGGAATTTTATTTATTGGATTCGAAAAGCCTAACTGACGAAGCCGAAAGGCAGAAACCGGTCTTAGGATGTCGAATCTGATAAATTAAATTCCTTACTCGTTTTCTAACTTTGTATTAATCTCTGAAAGGGATACGAAAGAAGAGAGTGACATTTTGACTAGAATCAGTCAAATAAAAGCTTTGCAACACACAATGCAAATTGTGTATGCAACCCCAATACACCGGGAATTTTTTGCTTTTAATAATTGTCAATACTCTCTTCTAATCATAGATGGCAGCACATCTAAGAATTATAGTGTTCAAGAAAATATTGATATGATATGGATACTGGGTGAATGTCAAAAAAATGCGTTTCTTGCTAGTAGGGTCTATCGTCAAAGATACCCAGAAAGACGTCATTCACAAAAGGATACTTTTGAGAATTTAAAGAATAGATTTGATAGAACAGGAACCGTCAAGTATGAAAAACATTCACGTGAATCTACAGCTGTTACTATTGACAACGAATATAAGGTAATGATCAGTATAGTTGAAGATCCCAATATAAGCACAAGGCAATTAAGCAATCAGTTAGATATTTCCAATACCACAATTAGACGCATAATAAAAAAGAATAAATATCACCCCTATCATATCCAGCTTCACCAAGAATTGTTACCACGTGATTTCGCGCGTAGAGTGGAATACTGTAGATGGTTAATAAACAAGATAAATACAGAGCGTAACTTTTTAAACAAAGTTTTATTCTTCGACAACTTCCATTATTATTCGGACCACAATGAACATTTATTTAGAACCACATCACAGTATCGATGGTCTTTGAATGTGTGGGTGGGAATAATAGGTGATTATGTAATTGGTCCCTATTTCTTTGATGGGACTGTAAATGGAGCTATATTTTTAGATTTTTTAGAACATGATTTTCGCAACTTATTGCAAAATGTGCCTCAAAATTATCGCAATGGAATGTGGTTTCAATTAGATGGTGCCACACCACATTACCTATTAGATGTTCTCAATTGGTTAAATAGGGAATTTCAGGATCGTTGGATAGGAAGGGGAGGACCTATAAATTGGCCTACTAGATCGCCTTGCCTTACACCTTGCGATTTTTTCTTGTGGGGTTTTATTAACAATATTGTTTACAAAGAAGAGGTTACCACAAAAGAAAATATGAAAAAAAGAATTACTGCAGCATTTAGACAGACCCCTGCAATGCTAAGAGATGTGCGTAAATCAATGAAAAAAGGGCAATAAAATGTATAAATGAAAATGGAAGACATTTTGAACACCTACTATAAATTTTAACTTTCACTATTGTAGTTTTCTTACGATTAAACTTTGTAAAATTTTGTACTTTAAAAAATTGTGTAAAATATGTTGTTTGTCACTTAACGTCAATTATTAAAGTAAATAGTAAAGTTAGATGTGCAAAACCCTATATTTTTTTAATGCGTATTAGGGAGAGCTTCTAACTGAAGAAAAATATACAGGGTGTCCCATTTGAAAAAATTAAGTTATTGCCATTTGAAAACTAGACTATTGGCACGCCATCGGCAAACACCCTGTGCAACAGGTGAAGATGTTGTGTGATTATTGTGATAGGTGCATGTTTCATTTACATTATAGTAGCTTTTTTGAGGATTTTTTTAAAAAATGTGGTTTTTGTGCTAATATTTCTGAAGTGCTGTTTTTTCATTAAATCTGCTTAAAATAGGAATAACTTGTCAACGCCGCGTCGGATTTACCGTAAATCTAATATTAAGTAGAATCAGAAGACATAATCGTATACAGGGTGTTCAATTTAAAAAAAAACCAAATTAATTTTCATTCCACAAAAATTAGCCACCCTGTATACATCAAAATATTTTAAAATTGTAGTCCGAGTGACACTGTCTACCCCTACAAAAAATCTTGTTGATATCTCTTTTAGTTTCGGTGCTAGAGATCGAGAGGAAATAATTGGCGCACCCTGTATATGCGTGTCCCATTCCATATGGCAATCGATAATTACACCTAAATATTTGATTTTTTTTCAGGTAATATGGAAAGCGAGTTGGTGATATTGAGACAATCGAAAGGAGGACCACCAGAGGAATAACAGCTGGTTTAGTCATACATGCATTCTTAGCTCTATGCATGCTTCTATAGCTTTATACAGACAACGCCAATACTAATTGCGATACTTGTCTAAAAGTTTGTCCGTTTCTCGGACTGATCACTTATTTGTCAAACTAGTCTCGTAAATAAATCATTTTCGGCAGCTTGTCTCATGTATCCACTTGAATATTCCTTGTGTCATCTGCAAAACTATTACTCGCCAAAGGACAATAAACCTAATTTATTGCATGAGTTTACAAATGGTTAGGTTATTTTTATTGTATTGATTTATTTGAGACAATATAAAACTCGCTTCATTGAAATGGACCGACAATGTATCTGATAATCGAGTTTGGTCCGTTATCAACAATCTGCAATGTATATTATGATCGATTAATTAATTAATTATCATCAGACCGAATCTCTCATTACGCAATTCATTACCCGCATGATTCAGGATCGAGCGTATGGGGATTTAATAACAAACCAAAATCCATCACTCATGTCATAATTTATGCTATACGCTGGTATATCAAAACGTTGAGTAAACAGTGGTCAACTGTTTTCAAATATTGTACAAAATTGCATTAAATTATCTTTTCCTTTCACAGATGGAAAACCTCGAATCTGAGAACACCATTTATTTTGTTTCTGAAATCTGATTTAACAATTAAAAGCAGCTTTTTTCACAAGAGAATATCTCAAGATCTTCTTAAAGGATTTTGTTAAAATTTACAATACATACTCTTTATCGTCCGATTAATTCTTCGAAAGCAATTGTTTAAAAATCCATTTATTCGAATGCAAATTGTTCGAACAGCATATTGACCGAACGCCATTTTTTGAAAAGTCATTTTATTAGTATTCAGCAAGATTCGGTGAAACGCGTTTTTGAGATAATTAAAAAAACGTTACAAAAAATTTTTAGAAGAATTATTTACTAATATTATATCTGGTCTGTTGTTACTGACTCGTTGGTCTGTGAGAACACTTCGGTCCTAGTAAAGTTTATACTCATCATTTTCAAGGATCGCTTCAGTTTCTTGGCCAGATCTTGATGATGAGTATTTTCCCCACTGAATCATGCCGTTCCTTGTACTCATTCTCCGCAAATGCCTGGCATCCTCCTGTGATATGTTGTATTGTCTCTGGTATCTAACATCCATATCTGCATTTATCATCTCTCACGGAGTGGTCTTTTACGATATGTTTTAAGTAGTTTCTAGTCGGGATGACCTGATCTTGAATAGCCAAGTGAAAACCTTCCGTTTCGGGGAATATTGAGACGCCATCCATGGAGAGCCTTTTCAATCCAGCTGGTCATTTTTCCTTCATCTGTTTTGTAGTGTTCGGATACTTCTAGACACTTCAGACATAGTGGTGTTGCATCGTCTACCTCACTTATTGCATGGTGTAATGTGAATATTTCTGCCTGTCGCCTGAAATAAGAGCGCAAATTATTTATCTGATTATCGAGCTATTTTCCCAAATCCATAAGTCCTCTTCCTTCCAAGTATCGTGAAAGTGTTGTTCTTTCAATGGCACTGCGTGGATGGTGTTTGTGTGCATTCGTTAAAAGTGTCCTGACTCTTCGTTGTAGGTTGTCCACATCCGTTTTTATTATTATTATTTAAACAAGCGTTTGATAAGGTTTGGCATGAAGGCTTAATACATAAGATCAAGCTTTTCCTTCCTAAACAATATACAGATATCCTCCATTCATGTACATCGGAAAGATACTTTAGAATTAGGCAAGAAGAAGCTTATTCCGATCTTAAAGAAATTAAGGCTGGAGTACCACAAGGAATTATCCTAGGACCTGTCCTATACTTACTGTACACATGTGATAATCCAGAGTTAGAAAACAATACCATAGCCACCTTCGCTGACGGCACTGCCATTCTAGCAGTAGGAAAGAGCAATGAAGAAGCAAACAGCTGTCCACCGTATCTATGGCTGGATGAAGAGATGGAAAATTAAAGTTAACTTCACATTAACTTTACAAACAAAAGTATAGGTCATAATCCAGTCAGAATAAACAATAACCTGATTCCATATTCAAACACAGCAAAATACTTAGATGCCAAACTTCGATGGAAATATAGAAAAATGTACTGGCTAATTGGAAGAAACTTCACTCTGTCTCTACATAATAAGCTTATGCTTTATAAGCAGATACTTAAGCCTCTATGGACTTATGGTATCCACCTATAGGGATGCACCAAAGCAAGCAACTTTTCAATCATCCAAAGATTTCAAAGCAAAGCACTGAGGAACATAGTACATTCGCAATAGTAACCTCCATAGGGATCTGGAAATGGACACTGTTGACCAGACCATCAAGAAATTAGCTAAGGGTCCTGAGGAAAGACTTCGTCATCATGTCAACGTCGAGGCGATCCAGCTCCTTGACAATACTGGGTTCGAAAGAAGACTTAATAGGATCAAGCCCTTCGAGTTAGTTTAGTGTTTTTAGTGCAAAAGCAGATTGTAATATACTAAATGCCTTTTTATACTCCTGTACTTTAAATGACTTATTAAATGTGCGCACTTTTCATTATAATTTTATCATTGTGGGTGTTTAATAATAAAAAAAATTAAACAAAAAATTATTTAATTGTTACAAAACAAAACAATAACAATAATTAATATTAAAAGTACAATTATTACAACTACCAAAATTTATAGATTTGGCCTTTCAAGTACAAAGTTTGAAAAAATTTGTGATATTATGTCTGTAACTTTAGGTTGAGTATCAAGTGGTTCCCCAAATTCTTTATTAGAGTTGTTAACAGTAAAACTGTAACTTCTAGAAACGTTATTAATTTGTTGAAGTTCGAAATATCAACGTTGTTTCTAAAATTTTAATGTGCTTTTTAACATAGAATATATAGACCGTAGTGTAGAAGGTTTGCAAGACTTTAATTCCTCAGAGAAATATGCCAAAATTACGTTTTTCGGGTATTTTGTTACTTTGTTCTTTCTACACCATTCTGTAAATATATTGTATTTCTGCTCGTAAATATGTGCAGATTTTCAGTGGCCTTGTCATAAAAACAAATATTTTCATATGTTTCCGAGCGCCAAGGGAAACACTACAATTTTTAGCGGCACCATGTTTGTTATTTTGATTATATTCTCTATGTAATCCTCGAAGTATTGCTCTGATACAATCGAGGATTTCCATGCACTACCCTACGGAGACTACACATATATGCTTTTGCAATTACAAGTAATTGGGCTAACGTTCTCCGGAAGCAATACACAGGGTATTACTTTGATTAAACTAATTCCGACAACCCATCTACCGTGTTGGTAAGTATTTTAAAATGAATCGAAAATATATTTTCATTAGTAGACACAAGTACTAACCAGAGCACTCCTTTCTCCAAAATTAAATTCAACAGTAAATAGCTGTGAAGGTCTCAAGAGCACTAATGAAACATGGCCGTTTTCGAAATTGAATATGGCGTTCACAAAATGGCAACTGGAATAAACAAGAAATTACTATATGAAAAGCAGATTTTCCAACGCCCTCTTCACTCTAATAACAAAATCAAAGTTTGCAGGTAAGCAACCCATCAAGCAGGTTAGGAAAATCAAAGTGTTGGTTTGGTTAGCAACCTTCCAACTCGCGTCTAAATCGTTGTAATTCAACGCCTGTGGGGGCTTTCCAGGAGTAGTTGTTTTCGATTTGGACGCAATTGCAATTACAATATAATTGCAAATTGTATAATTAGGCTACTGAATTAAAATATTAAAATTCAGACAAGATTTGGCCTTGATTTTAAGCCATAGCTAAAAAGTTAAAGTATAAAAAAACAGAGTAATAAAATCCTATAATTTAAAAGGCAACATTGAAATGTATTTTATCTACGCCTTGCACTCTAAATGTCAAATATTGTACTGTCAGAAACACCAGTAAGCGACGTATAACATACGCGTGTGTTATGGTAATACAAATCGCACAGCGTGCGATTTTTACACAGAAAGTCGATATATAAGTTCTAAACCGTTAATTTCCGAATGATTATTGTCTTAGGATATTTATTAAGACATTACAAAAATCAGATACATTAATTAATCTACAGTTTTATTTAAAATATTAATGATAATAATGTTAACTTAATCAAGTTAGGCACACACATTACATAAAAGTTTGACAGAAATGTCAGTCAGTTAATAAATTATAATGTTCAATTATTGCCATTCATTAATAAAGGTGTTATTTTAAACATTTTTAAGGGTTGGTTTTAATAAATAAATATAGTACAAATAAATCGATTTAGTCAACATATTGTTACGTACTAACCTTTGTTGTGATAGGATGTTGTTTAATTTATTTTTATTGACTTTTAATTTTAAATTTTAGTACATAACCTATAAAATTTTTTTGTTTTATTTTTGAATCAACTAACCTCGACTACAGCTCTTTTCCCTTTTTTATTTAATTTAATTTATTTCTAATTTACTTACTTTATTAACTAACTTTTCTTTTTAAATAAATTTAAAATTTATGTGAATATTTTTATTCTTACCTCCTTCGTAAGCTCAGGCAGAATGTAAATTCTTACGCTTGACAGAATGCATTGGGCGCCATCTACTATGCACAGTAGAGATTCTTAACCTCAGGTGTGTTTCTAATTGGCTTGTAATTTTAAAAATCAATAATAAAGACTACTGAGATAAATTTATAGACATTTATTAACAACAACAAAAAAATCAGTAACCAAAAACCTTTTAATTGGATGTGCAACAAATATTTGGTCGAATAAGGTAAATGTATTTTTATTTACTACAAAGAAAAATTAACAGTTACAAGTGAAATTTATTGTTATTTTCTCACCTTATTCTCCAATACTCTAACCTAAGTTATTTATAGGTTAAGTAATTTTTAACCTTAGAAAAATTAGTTATGGCCTGTTATTGTTTTAAAATGTTTTTAAATATCGATATTTAATGAAAATTGGTACCTTTATTTAAGACTAAGTCTTTCTTATTCCTATAGTTATTGTTGTTAAATGGATGTTCTTTAAAAATACAAATGGAATGTTTTTCAAAACGGAAATTGGATAAATTTAGTCAGGCTACAATTAGATCAGGATACTCTGGATCTCTTAATCGGGATGCAGGACAGGATGGATAATTGTGGCTTCTTCTCTTGATTCAAAAGTTTTTTCATTTTTCTTGAAAAATAGCGTCACTTCTTGACAGGTAATGATTTTTTATTCTTTTATCAGTGTTGCTTTGACTTGACTTCGTTTGTTTTAGTCATGCAGAGCGATGTGAACTGGTCAAGAGTTTTAAGCAAAAAGCCTCGCTTGACAGCGAGAAATAGTTTTTATAAACGCTCAAGTCATAGCTCACTAGATTGGAATTTGACAGTTTTTTAACTTAAATTTTTACAAAAATCAAAAATTATTAATTTTTATACAATTTTTAATTAGCACCAAATTATTCTAGAGACAAAAAGAATAATTTTGAGGTAATTTTTGTACAATTCTTACTTATATTAACTTTATACAAAGACTTTTTATGTTCGTTATTATTGATTTCTTAAATCTCATAAAACTTTATTATTATTGCCTTTTTTACTGTATTTCCCAACACTCTATTTTCCCGATTTATACTATTTCCCTTGAATTTGAATTGATTATATTGATGTATCATAATATTGAAATTTGAGGTTTAAAATTTCTTTTTCTCCAAACGCTTAATATAATAATGTTCTCATTGTTATTGTGATCGCAGACTTATCTGAGATTATATTATTTTAAATTTTTTTATGCAGTTCTCTGCTAGATTTTTTATAAATACCCTAAATCTGTTGATAAAAATCTCTTATGGGATTACCATGTTAAATTTTGAAACATGAAATTTTATAGTTTCTTTTACAATTACTATGTTAAAATTAATTTCAAACATTATTTTTGAAATCAAATTCTGTCCTGTGATTACTTAAAGTATGATAAATAGTTATTTTATTGGTATTAACAAAATTATCTGTTTCTTTTTTACTCTTCGTATTGAATATTAAATTTTGTATTCTCCTTTTGAGCTGGTCAATTTAGTTAACACTTTTAAATCTTTAATTACTATGAAATTAATTAGAAACTTAAATTTTATATCTAAGACAATTGTTATTTTTGTTGAGGCGTAACTGAAGTATAGTACGTAATGCGAGTTGTAAAGCAATTACTCATAGAATTATTCCATTCGTGCGTAATATGCTACTTACAACACTTGTTACGTAATATACTATAAAAGTTTTAAAGAACTTTATTTTTCATTAATTACACTTCTTGTTAAAGTTACTAAAACTCCCTTCTAAGCTTCGTTTGTCAGTTTATCATATACAAATTGTTAATTAAATAATTAATTACTAGTTTTACATCCATTAGTAGATGCACATTAATATCAGGCACATCATTATATTAGTTTTCTCTGAAAATTTCTTTTCACAACGTCGTGTTCTTTTACTTCGAGCACAAAACTTTTTCTGCTAATGAGCCAACATTTTTACTAACTTTTCATCTCATATCATTCTTTAATTTATTTGTAAAAGCAACTTTGACTTCTCAAGAAGAAATTTAGGGCGCATTTTGACGATTGAATTTCATAATTGAATAACGGTGAAATCAACCAGATTGAGTGAATATTGAATCATTTTAACAGCAATTTAGTTAATATTGAAAGTGCTCACTAATTTAGCTCCAAACATTGATTGTAAAAACTTTAAATGTGGAATTAGATACCAGAAATAAGAAATAGACAGCAAAAGATGTATTTACTAAAATTTAAAAAAAAGGGTAAAATATAACTAGTCACTCAATAAGTTGCGCCCAAATATTTCGAGTTTTGTTCAAATTTTGAAAAAATGCCGAAACAGGTCAATTTTAAACTAGAGGGGGCTCAATTTTTATCGTAGTTTCAAACTTCGTTTTTCATCCCGCCCAGAACCACCCCTTGAAAAATCCTAAATGGCAAGGGGTGTTAAGTGACACATCATTTTGAAGCTGATTTCATTATCTAATGCAACCCCGTTCTTTGTTTTTATTTTGAAAGACTTTTTTTTGAGAAAACTGCTTAGATTACACAGCCTCAAAAAAAATTTTTTTGTGTCTGTCACTATTGTAACTAGGGGTTTTTGGGGTAGCTGATTACGAATCCGAGGTCCGTTTGACTTCATCGGGTCAGCGTCAAGGTCATTTGAAGGTCAAATTGAGAAAAACTTCTAGAAAAATCTGAAAAAAATCATGCAAAGATTTTCGGGCGCTGAATCCGAATCCGTGGCCCGCTTAACCTCATCAGTATAGGTCCAAGGTCATTTGAGGGTAAAATTGAGGAAACCTTCTGGAAAAAATGGGCAAAAAAAATTTTTTTGTGTCTGTCACTATTGTAACTAGGGATTTTTGGGGTCGCTGATTACGAATCCGAGGTCCGTTTGACTTCATCGGGTCAGCGTCAAGGTCATTTGAAGGTCAAATTGAGAAAAACTTCTAGAAAAATCTGAAAAAAATCATGCAAAGATTTTCGGGCGCTGAATCCGAATCCGTGGCCCGCTTAACCTCATCAGTATAGGTCCAAGGTCATTTGAGGGTAAAATTGAGGAAACCTTCTGGAAAAAATGGGCAAAATTTTATACAAAGGTTTTCAGGGTCGCTAAATCCGAATCCGTGGTCTGCTTGACCTCATCAGGTCAGGGTGAAGGTCATTTGAGGGTCAAATTGAGGAAACATTCTGGGAAAAATCGGAAAAAATTCATACAAAGGTAGTCAAATTAAAAAACCGTTTTTGTTTTTTTAGAACTACTATTGCTTTCTTTCACAATAATCTAAGCAGTTTTCTCAAATAAGAGTCATTCAAAATAAAAAAAGAACGGGGTAGCATGGAAATGGAATGGAAATGGAAATTATATCTGCTTGCTCCGATTATACCTTAATATTTATCAACGCATGTAAAACTCATTCAGTCCTTGCAGCTGCTTATTCTACATGGAAATAATAAATCGGAATCCTGATTAAACAATGTAGTATCCTCACAGGAGTAAGTTACAGCTATTTTGGATGCTTTGAAATTGGCTAAAATACTTCAGTATAAAATAATCATTTTAAGAGATTCTTGAAGTTTATAAAACAACTCTATCCACGTTATCTAATCATCCAGAAAATTATAGAAGAACTACAGTTTCATCAAACACAACAAAGATATGTTATCTGTATGTAGATGCCGTCAATCTCAGGAAAGTACACAAAATACTTTTAAAAGCGATAATAAATACTAACAAAAATTCCTATAAGACTAAATTAAAAACCACATCAAATTGAAATTAAAATGAGCTTCAGCACCAACAAAATTGTGCAAAACAAAATCGGAACCATTGATACAAGTGCTCCTACTATGGATTCACCAAGCCAAGTAGTTTGGCTTGAAATGTAATAGTTTGGCTTGGGCTTGAATTCAAGCTTTTTAGGAAGGCTTGATTTTTGCGGGTACAGCCAACCGAAACTCAACTTACTGTTTCAAAAATTTTAATATTAACTAAAACTAAGATATCTTTTACAATTGACGGTTAGTCATCGAATAAAACACGAGGGTTCTACAGCTGATTTTATTGATCAAAATTAGAAAATTCATGCAATTTTATTAGATTTTGTCCCTGCAGAAGGATCACACACAGGTAAATCTACTGCTTAAATATTTCAGAGCACATTACAGTTGTATGACCTACATAACAGTCAGTATTTAAGGTGTAACAACAGACAATGCCAGAAGTAATTTTACTATTGCCACAGAGTTAGCAAACTTAAATGAAAATTTCACACCAACATTTTTTAACCAATAAGAAGCTTTCGTTTCAGCTCGTTACTGTAGCAACCAACAAACTTGGCAATAGTATTTTCCTACACTGGGCTGTACCACATGTAAATAAATAAATTTAAAAAAGTCAGTTAGTGTTTCAGAAGTTAATCGGCATTTAATAATCTGTGGCGTTTTTCAAATTATTTTAATGATATTGAAAGTTATGATGTTTCGATTTCTTTAAATACTTTAGCGAGTTTTCAGCATTTCAAAGTATTTTTATCATTTGTAAATCCATCAATAAAAATATTTTTGATTGATATTTATATATTGAATTGAAGGGAGTTTATTATAATAATAATTATTATATTATTGAAGTTTTCTTGAATTTAGGTTTAGTTTCCCTGATCAGTTTTTCTTTGAAATGCAACCGAGAAAAAGTTTTGTTTTTTTAAACAATAATTTATTACCTTTTTCAATAGTCGGTTCAATCGGACCCCCCAAAATTATTTTCTTCAAATTTGAAATACCTCACAATATTTCCTAATTTTCAGTCTACTTTTCACATTTTTAAATAAAAGCTGTCCACTTTCAACTCTAAAACACGACGCTAAAACTTTCCTAGCATTCTTGTTTGACAAAAAAAAACAATAAAGTCACTTGACGCGAAATTAATTCGAATGTTTATGAGAGGCGTTCCGTCTGTCGCGACGCAGTGAAAATACCGTCAGCGTTGTTCGGCGTCGCCGACGTCAAAGTCACAACTGTACACGAGGTTCCGCTGGAATCCACTAAAACGCCTGTTTTCAAAAGAAACAGAGCAGGCACGCATGGGATCATGACAACTGCACAATGTTTATTTTAGGCAAGGCTTATGATATACAAGAATTAAGTTCATGAAATTCTAATATTCTAACAGTGGTTCATTTTGTATTTCGATTTTTGTAAAGTAAGTGCGGGGCTAGATAGATTTATGCAAATATATACAGTGCCGGTCCTAGACATTTTTCTAGTGGATGCGAACAATTCACTTGCACCCCTCAAACTTTTTAAAATTTGAGTATCCTAAAACGCTGTTTTAGACTTCTTTTTATTACATTACATTCGGAAAAAGAAATTTCAAGCTGTGGCGCCCCTGACCGCGGCCCCGCCTGCGGCCTCATCCTTCGCGTACGCCTTAAACCTACCCTGAATATATATTTAAAAATTCGTCTATAACTTCCATAATGTGCCGCCCACTTATTATTGGCCCTTCTGTTCTGTTTGGTGGGGGTGTCGATACACTGCGTCCTGTAAGATCTATTGTGCCTCCTTCTGCTTCCCCGCCGTTAAGGATGTCTCAACGATTAGAGCAGTTCCTAAGCTTCAGGTTAGGTAGATCTTCTATTTGATACTCTCCTAAGTATCGTACCCTCGGATTTTGCATGGTTATGCATTCTGAAAGAATGTGGATAGAGGTTTCGTCCTCTTCCTCGCAAAATCTGCATTCTTCTTCCTCTGCCCTCTCAACTGGGAGTGCTCTGTTAGGATTCCCATTAGGCCTGACCTGACCTAATCTGAGCTTGTTTTTCCTGAATACGCCCGTTTAGCGAAAACATCACGGCCGCCATTTTATTGCGACAAACTGTCGAGTGTATATTATATTGTTAACACAGGACTTTATTAAAACATTTTATTTGACTAATTCTGGAAATATTTAAGTACTGACCAGGTATATATCGGATAAAATTCAGCTAGAACTTCAACTTGGAACATTTATTTGTTTCAAAAATTACTATTAACAAAAACCATATTATTCTAACCTAACTTTCAGTTCTTGCAAGGGTAATACATCAATGGTAGAGGCAGAAAATTATTTATTAAAAATGGAGATAGAGAGGAGAGAGAAAATTGAAGAAAACCTGATGGGCTATTTACAGATTTGTGAATCTGATAAATTGATTTTTATGAGAATTGGAAGGTTGTATTATTGATGAAATTACACCACAATTTTTCACATCCTGACTGCATTTAAAGTTTCAGAATAAAACAATCATAAGCTGGTGTATTCATTTCATTAACATATTCTGTATTATTAACAAGTAATCATAAAGAAAAAGTAGATATATATAGCAACTGATGTTTAATTACATAAATTATTTCGATATGGTAGTGAAAAAATGTTTTCAGTACTTATATAATTTCTAAAATGTAAATACTTTTTCAACAAATTCTGTATAAAAGCATTCAAATAGAGATCTACGCATCTTGAACAAGAACAATTCCGTGGCACTATTTAAGTTTCCTTCATATCCATGCAAACCTTAAACATAGCATTCAATTAGTTATTATCTATATAGACCTTTGAATGGTTCAGTTATGATATAAAATTTAATAGGGTGACTTGCTGCCATTTCTTGAAAAATAAATTGATATTATAATTTATAAACAACAATTGAGATTATGTTTCAAAACTTGGATCGTATAATATTTTCGAATTTTGTATCTCGAATTTTTCCAAAAAATTGTAAAATACCAGTCAAAGTATCTTGTACATACCTTTTAAACGGTTATAAGTCACTAATATGGTTTTAATATCTCTAATTTTCAAACACGAAATATATAATCAATGGCAGCTACACTATAACAAATAATGTTTGGGAGTAATTTAGAATTTACAGAACCATAAAACAAGCAAAATAGCGTTATCATATATCATTCTTATTTTACCAATTTTTAACATAATCAAAGTGTAAACGGAAAAGTTGAAGGTTCTGGCTAATTATGGATAATACACAATAAAAGTATCATTAAACAATATTATTTAGGAAAAAAATCATTAATAAGTAATACTTAATAAATCATTTCCTCCCCATTTCAACTTATTTAATTTATTTATTGCTTATTCTTTTATAAAACTCATGGCAACGTTTTACAAATCTATATTTCTGTCTTTGATCGTATCACTGATAAGTACATTTGAACGAGCAAGTTAGTAGTAATCTGTTTCCTACCTGCTTCTACCGGTAACGTGACATCATAGGGTTAATTTAGAATAACGATTATATAATGGCTAATAAATGCATTCAGGGAATTAGGTTAGACAGGTAATAAGTGACATATAGAAAGTGTCTCGTCAAGAGGCAGTCCTGATTGTGTACTGATACAATATAGTCGCTTTCAAAGATTATTATTTATTGCGTGCTTATTGTGATTTCTGTGTATTTTTAACGTTTATTTCTAAGTCCAAATTTATTGTACTCATAAAATGGGATACTTCGCAGGGTCCTCCACGTTTAACAAGGTAAAACGATCGAAGTTTCGGTCCGTACATGAAAAACAAATTGTACTTCGAGTACAAAATACTAAGTGAAAGCAGAATTCATGGGGAAGTACAAGAGCCAAAAATTACAGCGGACGAAGAAAAAAAAAGGGCCAATAAAATACTCAATCATTTTTGGTTCTAGTATAGGGTTTGTTTGCATCCACAACCTAGACCTACCCTAACCGATGACGCGCACTAAATAATCGTATGGACCAAGAGTAGTTACATGATTTTCTATCTTGTTCTATCCTTACTGGTGGAATTATGTGCATTTTTTTTAAGTTGACATACGGTATAAGAATAAGGAGTAAATATTGTTGCGATAATCGTTAATTGTGCAGTTAAAATCGATGAAGTCGGGTAATTCGTTAAAATATGCGGGGAAAAAAGAAATACATAATTTTAAATAAATTTAAATTTTAACAAAGAAGTTACCTAATTTGAAACTATAAACCATTTGTTCAGTTGGTACGTTTCCTTTCGCGCACGCATTCCGTCTTTTTGGGATTTTGGATTGTTGAAATTGGGATAACAAATCGCATGGATTATGGAGGTCCGGAAAGTCAAACGTATTATCATACAAAATGTAAACGTTTTTGCATATTATGTAAATGTTCATCTAATTGAAAAGTGCGTATGAAACGAGCATGTTTTTCGAAAATGTAATCATGTGAGTGAATATTTATTTATACATAAAATTAGAAATTAACTTGGTAAAGTATATTGCTTGGAAAGAGTTAAAGAATTTGAATACCATCTATGGTTAAAAGAGAGTATTACTGGTTTACTAACTTTGTACTAATCTCTTAAAGGGATAAAAAGAAGAGAGTGACATCTTGACTAGATTCAGTCAAAATTTATTGTCAATACTCTCTTCTAACCATAGATGGTAGCACATCTAAAAATGTTATCTTATAGCGGATATAGCTATTGACTTGTACGCGTCTGGAATTTTATTTATTGGATTCGAAAAGCCTAACTGATGAAGCCGAAAGGCAGAAACCGGTCTTAGGATGTCGAATCTAATAAATTAAAATTCCTTAGTGGTTTACTAAGTAATAGAAATGTTTTTTTAGATGGAGAAAAAGTTTATCTTAAATTTGACAAAAAAAACATTTCTGATAAAAAGCTCTGCATGAAAAAAAACTTCTCAAACATTTGCTGGGATACAAGGAAAATAAAAAAAAATGATTTGGAGTGAACAGTAAATTAAGTTCAAATTGTAATGGAGGGCAAAATGATCATTGAAAAATAAGAATTTAAAAAGAAGCGCCGGCCTTCCAAACCCAGTGTCTTATAACAACATGGAATTAAGTTATCCCCAAGATATAGCTAATGCTTTTGCAGCCCATTTTCAAGCAAGTTACACTGATGATAATTCTGATCCAACAGAAACCATATCGCTGCCTTTTTGGTCAACCCTATCTTCACACTCTTTCACTGTTGAAGAGGTGGCTTTTAAAATTAACAGCCTAAATGTAGCCAAGAATGCCGGTACGGATGGAACACCAACATCACTGCTAAAGAGTTGTTGAAGCTCACTCTCTTTACCGCTGAATCAAATTTTTCAAAAATCCTTCAACAGCGGAATATTTCCCATAGTCTGGAAATTCTCCAACTTAATTCCAATTTATAAGAAGGGCAACAAATCCGACATTAAAAATTATAGAAGGATCTCTTTAATTTCCTTTATACCGAAACTATTCTATTCTGACCTGATGAATTATTTTCCACATTTCAAAATTACATTTCTCCTCACCAGCATGGGTTTTTTAGGAGTCGGTCAACAGCTACTAATCTTGCTATATACTAGGATTACCTAATTTCTTCAATGGAAGCAGGTCATCAAGTGGATCTACACTGACCTGTCTAAAGCTTTCGATAGTGTCACAAGTTGTTACTCAGGAAACTTTCTCAAATTGGCATCTCTGGCAACTATCTGTAATTGCTAAACTCTTACTTACCGCTCTCAGCCTGTTTTGGTTCTTAATTCGGTCTCTTGTGACTTCCGGCATCCCCCAAGGTTCCCACCTTGGTCCCGTTTTATTTTTACTCTTTGTAAACGACGCATCAAATTGCTTTTGCAAGGCTTTTAGAATGCTCGGATTCATTAAACGCCACACTCGTCACTTTCATGACACCAAGTCAAGCATGGCTCTATACAATTCTCTGGTTCGAAGCATTCTTGAGTACTAGTCTGGATACCTATCTACACCTGCCCCATCGACAGAATTGAACGAGTGCTACGAAAGTTTGCCAAGTATTTGTTATTTAAGCTTCGTTTTCCACATCAAAATTCTTCGTACGAAACGCGTTTATTATTATGTGGTATGCAGTCACTCGAAGGAAGAAGGAAACAGTCTCTTCTTTTGTTCCTTTTTAAATTGCTTAACGGAGAGCTCCTGCAGCAATCTGTTGGAAAAGATCAGTTTTCTAACCCCTACTCTGCGAACACGACATACTTCGCTGTTTTACATTCGTCATCATCGAACCAACTATGGACAAAGGGCATTCTCAGATCGCATTTGTCTCAACTGTAACAAGTCTTACTCCGAATGCGATATGTTTGGTGTTAAGCTGCCAGCCCTTAAAGGAGCTATCAAATTCGGCAGCCATTGACGTTTTCATTGTTTTTTTTGTGCTTCATTGTTGTCTTTTTATTTTTTGCTTTTTTACTTTTTACTTTGTACTTATTAACATGTATTTGGTTTAGGCTTTTATTATGTACTATTTAGGAAGTGTCTTCCTGTAATGTATTCTTTAAATAAATAAATAAATCAAAATACATTTGTTTTCACAAGTCAAAATTAATTTATATTGTTGGCATGTATTTAAAAAACATTTACACAAAATGTACTAAAATAGACAATTTATTACAGTCTTATATGTACTTACATAGTGGTCTAATTCTTAAAATTATAATCGCCGAAATTTTTTTTTATAATAACCTCGCCAATAACAAAAATATTTTAAATCCAATTTATAAACATCACACACGAATTTTTTCACCAATATCACACAATTTTTTAGAAAATTTCTGTCTCACTCATATGAAATGTAGTATTTAAATAATCAGTAGTATTACAGAATGCATGTCTGAGTAGGTGATTTTTAATGGTTATAAAGAAGTTTTTGTTGTCTAAAATTTGCACATTTCTAGGCAATACATTATAAAATATAGGTCCATAATCGTTCACTCCAAATCGACTATGTCTATACTCTAGGCATCGAAAATCTTAGAATCTGTATTTCTTATTAAATCATAAAAACAAAGCCTAACCTTGGCGACAGATTCTAAAAATCAAATCTGGCGTTAGAATCGTATTTGGGCCGACTGCGGTTGAGGCGGCATTTCAAATATCCCGCAGGGGCCTTTGTAATTTTTCTTCAAAGAATTTAATTCCAGGGATCGCGCCGTTTGTGGAGATGCGACGCCACCAACGTCGCCAAAACCAGAGAGTCGTCCCTTTAGGTTTTGCATTTTTTACTGCCAGGGACGTTTTCCCCCTTTTGACAAACAGATTAAAAAGATTTCATTTCAGAACAGAGTTCATTAGAGTATGAAGAGATTTTCAATAAAATGAACTATACTAATTATAGTTTTTAATTTCCTTACTTGCATTATTTTTTTTTAAATTACCAAACTTTTAAGAACATTTTTTATAATAGCATTTTTACAAAAGAGTTAAATAAAAATTATCTTCAGATGTGGTTTCTTAATGATAAAAAGTATTCGTTTATTATTTGAATGGGTTACAATCCATGTACTATTTCAATACTTATTATTATTATGACACAATCTATATTCTAGCTTTGAGAAAGAAATTAATAAATTTCGAAACGTCAGCCATAATTAAATAGTGTCTTAATTGTCTATCTAGTCCCCAGTACCCACAAAATCCAAACATTAATATATCTAACCTAACCTGACACATGTCAAAATGTGACCCCGGTCAAAATGTGACACCTGTCAAAATATGAAACTTGTCAAAACGTGATATCTGCCATAGTGTGACAGCTGTCAAAATGAAACAAATGTCAAAACATTACACCCGTCATAACGTGACACCTGTCAAAATGTAATAGATGTCACATTTTGATATCTGTCAAAACGTGAGACCTATCAAAATGTGACAGTGTTGAAAATGACATGTTTTGTATTAACCAAGCATCATTTGCGGGAGTTTTAATTTTCTGCTTTAATTCCGTTCGGACATGCATATTTTTTATCAGAATCGACGCACATGATTGTTCAAATATAGGTAATTTATTTTAGCGAATCAGTGACGTAATTTTTAGTTATTTCTGTGGTCAACGGAATAAACACTAAAGCACTAAGACCAAATACGATTTAAACTTAACGTGCAGGGGAAATTAACTATTAAATGTTGGCAACACTTCACGACGGTGCCGATGTTATATAGCGAAAATACTTGATTTATGCAATCAATGTGGCTATTCACTTAGAGTAGTTACAAATTGACCTCCAAAGTGTCAATGAACTGTAACATAGTGGCATATTACAATAAATATTCCAAAACTGCATAAGTATTAATTTGTATTTGAATCTTAAAACACTTCTTACTATTTAAAATTCTTTATAGTCAAGATTTCATTGTTCCATAGACTAGCAGTTCTATCTTCAATCAAGTTGATAGCGCATTAGATGCACTTATAATACTTATATTTACGCTAGCAAAAAAGTAACTGGCACAATTTTATCTGTAAGTGAACGAAAAAAATTCTAACTGGCAACGCCGCAGATTTTTGACGTGTGACGTCACTGCCTCGCTAAAATAAATGACCTTTAATATGATAGATATGCGAAGTATCTAAAATATTAGAAAAAATATTTATGCAGCTAGACCACCGCTACCTAAAAATATTAAAGATGTGCATGATGCAGTAAATTCCATGGAAATTAAAACTATAAAAAATGACAATTTCTTGTTGGTCAATGACTCTGAAACGAACATAATTATATTTTCCTGTTTTACCAATTTACATTTTTTATGTTCTGTAAATTTTCTTTGTATAGATGGTAGGATGGTGGAAGAACAGTTTCTTGAATTTTCATTCAAATAAACTGAACTTCGCCTTTTATTTTTCTAAGCAATCCTCTTGTAATGCTGTTAATGTAAAAAAATTTTGTTTTTTGTTAGAAAAATAATAAAGTCGTTTATTATTATTATTATTATTATTTCAATATTGCACAAAGGTTCATGGTATTCATGGATACAAAAATGGACAATATGTACTAATGTTTGTCCTTCTGCCAAGAAAAAGCAGTTTTGTGTATGTGGAAACTATTCGAAAGAAGTTTACGTTGATTTCGAAAAATCAGTACATATTGAATTTAGGGATGTATTTCCATCAATAAAAATAAGCGGTTGTCTATTTCATTTAAAGAAAACATGGTACCGTAAACTTCAGAACTTAGGTTTAGCTAAATTTTATTATGACATCGGAAACGGGGAAATGGATAAAACATATTTTTGTCTTTAGATTTAATGGCTATAATGCCTGTATGTCAAAATTTGCCAAAATTTGCAGACTATCTAGTACAGTGATTCTCAACCACTGAACCGTGGCACTTTTGGGTGCCGCCAAATTCTTAAAGTGTACCGCCAAATTTTAGAAATATATTATTTTAATTATTATTAAGGCCTTTTTATATTTTTAACTATTTATTTAAAACAAATATTTATAAATTTCAGGGTATTTTGTGGGTTCAAAATCTGACATTTTCTAAATTCCTTTACTAATTCCTTGACAACCCTCTATCCCTAACTACCGTCAAACAAAAAACTCCCTATTACACTATAAAAAACTATAACCTAACTTACACACTACATAACCCCCCCACTCCAACATTTCAAAAAATTTTTAAACAATAAAAATATTTTTAAATTATTATTTCTTTTTTTTTACTTTCTTCCAGTTTCTTTTCTTTTTCTTTACTGTTTTTGTTTTCTTCCTTCTTCTAATTCTTGTTGTTTGGTTTCCTATTATTTTATATTTACAACTTTTTTTAATTTCAGGTTTATACACCCCCAGCGACGATTACCTAAATTTTGTACATTTTTTTTTTAATTACTTTATTTGTTATTGCGTGTATCTTTGCTTTATCATATTTCTCTTCTTCTTTTTCTCCTTTCTCTTCTCCTTCTTCTTCTTCATAAATTGTAAATAATTTTGTTTTCTTTACCATTACGTTTCTTTTATTTCTCACATATTGTTCTGTTTTTGGATTTCTAGCATTTTTCTTTAAATTATCTTCTAATTGTTCTAAAGCTACTTTACATTCTTCTTTGTTTTCTTGTATGTCTTTCTTATTTTCCTGAATATCTTTTTTTAATTCTTCCTGATTTTTATCTACTCTATTAGCTACTGCATTAATAGCAAATTCTACTTCTTCTCTAATTTCTTCTATTTTTTTATCTGTTTCCTTTTCTTGTTTCTCTAATCTCACTTCAACTCTTTCAAATTCTCTTCTTATTAAAATTATCATCTCCTCATTATTTTTCTTGAATTGATTTTCCATCTCCATTTTCATATCTTCTTTATTCTTTTCTAGATTTCTTTCTGTTATTCTCCATCTTTTCTTGATTTCTGTTTAGATTTTCATTCATAGCAATTAACATTTGCATAATTCGATCATCTGATCTTCCATCCATCTTTTTGTTTCCACTTCTTAAGTACATTTTTTCTACACGTTTTTATTATTTTCTTTTATATAAAGGCCCCACGTTGGGCGCCATATATTTTAATTATTATTAAGGCCTTTTTATATTTTTAACTATTTATTTAAAACAAAGATTTATAAATTTCTGGGTATTTTGTGGGTTCAAAATCTGACATTTTCTAAATTCCTTGACAACCCTCTATCCCTAACTACCGTCAAACAATAAACTCCCTATTACACTATAAAAACCTATAACCTAAGTTACATACTACAATATATAGTAAAAATTATAATCCTTTTTTTATTACAAGTGAAGTTTAAATTAAAGAAAAGTGCCCAAAATTTAAAATCGTTAAAAGTATGCCGCGACAAAAAAAAAGGTTGAGAACCACTGATCTAGTAGATCATTATATATATGAGGAATGTAGTTTCAATCCATATATGTGGGCCAATTTTTCAGCGAGCACAACTCGAACCACCAATGCTTGCGAGATCTTAACTCAAATGCAGTTTTTATCGATTACCCGACAATTGCGCCCCGGACAAATGCGCCCCGACGAAAGCGTCCCGACAAAAGCGCCCCGACAAATGCGCTTCCCGACATAAGCGCCCAACAAAGTTTTACCTAAATTCTATTTTTAGCTGTATTTTACTGTGTGAATCGATTTGGATTATAGAAAATAAAAAATAAAACATATTTTATTAAATGATTTATTAATTAAAAATTCTAATATATTATAATTCTACATTATACTACAATCCACGCAAATAATTGATAATGTCATTATTATTATAATTTTGCACAATTGTTTTTATGCGTATGTTAAGTTGCACATATTTATTTTTGGTTGCTTCTGGTCGCCTATATCCGACTTGAAAACGAACATATTTAACCTCAACTTGATTTTGTTCTTTTATGAAATGCTCTATAATTTTATAAACTGACGGATGATGGCAATCTATAGTTTGTTGAAATTCTATATGCCAACCTTCTACAGAATTATTTGTTCGGGGCAAATCACTAATGGAACTGATCTACGCCGGTTTCGTCTCATTCTTCCGATATAAGTATCCTCCCAATAATTGATTAAATTATCCATTTCACCTGGGCATATATCGGTTAAAGTTTCAAATGCAATAATTGTACCATCGTCAGGAGGTATCTCTTAAGTAGGTCTTAAGTAGGGTAATAATTAGGTCTTAATTAGGGTAATAAGGAATAGCGCAGATAGTTTCTTTTCTATTGCTGCGATTACTGAGTACCTAAAAAGTTTGTCGATATCCAAGTTTTTTTTTTGGGGCGCTTATGTCGGGGGCGCATATGTCGGGAGGCGCATTTGTCGGGGAGCTTTTGTCGGGCGGTTTTGTCGGGGCGCATTTGACGGGCCACGGGCCACCATCCTGTTTGTTAAAAAGTTTTTTCTTTGCAGCTTCATGCACTTTTCCTTTTCAAGTTTCTTTGTGTGCCTTCGCAGCTGTCTAAATGTACTTAATGTGAATATATTTTCAAATGAGTAGCAACCGCTAGTCCATTTAAAGGTTTCAATTGGGTCCCCACTAGTACGTCTTTCTCTTAGAGTTGTTAGGTGCAGTTTATTGAGTCTAGCAGTTTAATCCATGTTCCGCAAAGTCGGAGGAATTTTGGTGACTCTTATTTGAGCCCTCTCCAACATCTCAATATCCTTGACGAAATATGTATCCCATACCGTTTGAGCAAACTCCAATTTTGGCCTTATATAGGTCTTGTAGATTTTTAGAACCATTTTTTCAGAGTGATCCCGGAATGCTCTTTTCACCAAATATAAGAGGATATTTGCTTTTTTAGTTATATATTTTAGGTCTGATGTTATTATTACCCCAAGATCATTTTAGAACAAGTCTGGTGTTAAAGTTTTATTATTGATACTATACAGAGTTCCGGGATTGTTATGCAAAACCTTCGGGAGGAACTTCTGTTGATAAATGATAAATGACAATAATCATTCATAAGTTAACGGTTTAATAGTACATTAAGCAACGCATATCATATGGCATTCTGTTATGACACGATTCCAAATACTTTTTATATTTTGACATTTTAGTAATTTTTTAATAAATTTATACTTTGCATATTATAGAGAAGTTTGCTTTACAAAAATTAGTTGGTAACACTGTTGTAGAATTTTTTAAATTTGACAGATTTGAAATTTAATTTCAATTATCATTATATCAGTTGTTGAATCATATTACCAACCGTATAACACAAAAAGTTGCGTACTTTAATGAAACATTAGAGTTCTCAAATGCGTATCACAATATCGACTTTTTATATAAAAATCGCACGCCTTCGCTGTGCGATTTGTATTACGATAACACACGCTTACTGGTGTTTTTGACAGTACAATATTTGACATTTACAGTGCAAGGCGTAGATAATAGTATATTCTGTAACAAGGTTGGAATGAGAATTCGACACGAGTGGAGGATTCCGAACGCGAGCGTGAGGAACCACGAGTGTCGGATTTTCATTCCAACAGAGTAACAGACTGTACTTTCTCCACGGCCACAGAAAGTAGAAATTAAATATAGTAAAATGAAACCTCAATCTCTCAACATTGTGTAGGTAGTATTTTTATATTCAAGCTTGGATGTTTGCGTTATCAAATTTTGAGTTATATTATCGGCATGTTTTTCTATTTCTGGAGGAGTATTTTCAAATTCTACATCTGAATCGTTTGATTTTCTTCTCCTTTTTAATAAATTAAAAGTTTTTACAAACCAATATTAAGACCACGTCAACTAATACTGACAGTTAATTTGACATTCACGGCAAACCTTATTTTTGTAAACAATCACGGAATACAGAATCTATCTCTAGAGCTAGAATGTAATACATATAAAATACATAAGAGACAAATGTTTCAGAATTTTCTTTCAATCTCAAGAGCGAGAATGTTTCTTTTCTGTTATTATAAGTGGTTTCAGAATAACTACATTCAGTAGTGGCCGTGGAGAAAATGTATTATGAAATGGACACTAATTCCCTACTTTGTCATTAAATATATGTTGTGATAGTGTTATGTATTTGTAGTTGTAAACTCTCATGCACAAGCAATCACTTGTTTCTGTGAGTATTTATGTTTATTCATTTATATTAGTATTATTATTATTATTTCTGGGTATCACGTGACATTAGTCGTGATGGTTTGATTTAGGAGAAAACACCAAGTGCAAACCATACTATATTTCATAGCACTTTGCGTACTATGTGAGCGGTACTCAACACTACTGCCTTCTACATCATCAGGAGGTTGTGGCTGCCAGGGATTTCTTTTATTGCTTCACACGTGGCATTAGATGTTAGTCTTTATTGTGGCGGTCTAGGTATGCCTACTTTGCTAAGATTGGGCATCCCGATACTACATGATGTATGGTCTCATTTTGAATCCGCCAAAGTCTACATTTTGGGTCATTGCCGGATTTCATGATTTTGTCCTTTGTGTAGTTCGTAGTGATCACCTGTTCCTGACAAGCTGTTATTAGTGCTTCTGTTTCGGATTTAAGATTTGCAGTGGTAAGCCATTTCCATGATTGATTTTTGTTTATAGTTTCTTTCTCTACTTCCTTTACGATTTGGCCATGCATCTTTTTTTCTCTCCATTTGTTCAATTGTTCATGTTTCTTTCTCTCTTTAGTTCTTTCCTTGATAAACTTTACTCTTTTTGTTTCAGTATCACGCTGGTTGCTGTATTCTATTCTTTCTTTCTGCTTTGTTTCAGTGCTTTTCTTTCCAATATGTTCTTCTTCTTGTCTATAAACTATAACAAGACTTTTATCTTTGTTTGTTTGTTTTAGTTTAAGATAGTTATTATTATTATTATTATTCCAAAGAAAAAAAATATACAAAAAGAAAATATGGCGCCAAGGGGACAAAAATCGAAAACAACAAGGATGATTAAAAGTTTGAAAAGTAATTCAAATAAAAGTCGAAATAGAAGTAAAGAAATTGGAGCAAAAATATTTGTAGTATATGGAATTATGTTCCGAGGATCGGCATGAGAAAGAAGGAATACCTACAATGTATTTCTTGGAACATATAGGCTCATAAATACTGCGGTGGATCACTAAAAGATATCTTGATTTGTAAATTGTATAGTTCAATTAATGTGAAATTAAAAAGTTTAATTATGGTTTTAAAATTACTTATATTATCGCTTAAACTAGTTGAACACAGAAAATAATTGAGAGACTAATTTGAAAACGTTCCTTTTTGGTAATTTTAGTTAAATTAATTTTTTTTGAGGTTTTGTTAACTTTATAATCACTAGAAACTATAATAACTTTAAAATAAAAGTGCTTGATATTTTTTCTTCATATTAGGCTTTGTTAGGTCGTTCTTTTAAATATAACAAACATTAAACAAGTGGAGTGGTTAGTTTAATATTGTCTCATTCTTTTGCTTTTATTTTTTATATCTGTTTCATTAGACTGAAAGAATTTCTCAAAATATTTTGCAGAGGTCAGCTTTCTGTTTATTATTTTCACCCCACCTCCCTCCCTCTGTTCCTATGCAACGAATTTGGGTCAATGAAATTTCCTCCAAATGATTCCAAGCTGACTGTTGAATTTACCTCAAATTGTTCTACTTCGGCTTCTTGTTTGTAATAGAATATTAAGCTTTACTATACCACTGTGCTCTCAGTTAGTTCACTGATTGGTTAACCCTGAATTACATAAAATAAGTAGTAATAGTTTGGTTATTAGTGGAAAAAGGAGAGCCGGAATATTACATTGGATAAAGCTGAACAGATTTTCTTTTTCGTTAAAAGTATATTAAAGTAAAAACGTTTAGTGAGTACAGTAAACATTCTTTTTCTTAATTTTTTATTCGTTTGATAATCGCTGTCTATAGTGAAAAATATCGTTGAACCGGTACTGATCTTCTACCCTATTCTGCTTTAGTGCGCTGTAGTGATTTTCTCATATATATTCTGTGCTCGCCTTCGTTTTCCTTTTATTCAACGACATTCCAGTTTGTTTTTACAGAAGAAAAGTAATTCGCCAGTTGGAAAAGACTCTAAATTCTCATGTTCTCAAAGAGATGGATTTTTATATTTACTCCCTCTCCGTCTCTCCAATCTTTGAAATATTATTTCTATCGCATGTTAAAGTTCTTTGTAAGTTATATTTTAAATAATAAAATTTACGATCTAGCTAAGCTGTTTTTCATGACGTAATCTAATTTCACTATTTGTGTGTTATAGACGTTTAGGATTAGATATCAACTGTTTACAATTTGAACAGTTTTAATCGCTTTATAAACAACAATACAGGTAGTTTTGTTGTAAAATTCCCCCACCTTCTCCTGTAACATTAAAATAAAAAAATTTCAGTGACATAATTTACAAAATTTTGGTTTGGTTAATATGTCCTATTGATTTATTTTGTTTTCTTTATAGGTTTTCCTATTCGTTTAGTGGAGAGTTAAATCGATACTCTGAATAAATTTTAGCTACTGACTTATTTGGTGGTCGCGATCTGTGGTTTGTTATTATTTGCATCTTAATTTTCTTTTTCTACAAACATGTTAAAAATGCAATTTTTAACATCCCTTTGTAGCATCAAAAATATTATTTTAAGGCACCAGTGCCTTAAAGTGATTATTTTAAGACACTAGTGCCTTAAAGTAAATATCAACTTTTGACGTCGAAAACAATGTCCAGTGTAGAGGTTTGAATTTGGAAGTTGCAGAAATTTAGCAATAGCAGCAGGAATTTTTCCGAACGTATTTATTCCTACAGGGTTTTTCGTACACTTCCCTTCACATACTTTAGGAAAAGCCTCCTGTTCCACATTTGCTAGACGAAATCAAATCAAATTCTTCAACGATAGTGAAAGTTCGTGGAACTTTGGGTTTGGTATCTAATATCTTAACCAATATTGAACTGGAAGTGTCCATAATTTCCAATTGCAAGAGTCAATTGGCAAAGCTCCTCTCTACAGCAGGCACCAAATATTCCCAAAATAATAGGTACTTTCATCATAAGATACTCGTCATCCGGTGCGCACTTCAAAAACTGTTCAATTTGGTCTCTGGTCAAGATCTTTGATTTTTGGGTTGGTAACCTTCTCCTTGACGCTTCAGAAACGCAATAAGCTTAAGATGCTTCCTGATATATACGTCGCTATTTATTCGTAACATAGCTTTAATCATACAAGAATTTGACCATAGAGATGAAGACCTCCAATCCTTCGATTTCTTCTCAAAATAGGATATAATGTATTTTCAGTATACTTTCCAGGAATGCCTTTTTCTTCACACCACTTCACAAACTTATTGTATACAATTTCATATTGAATTCGGGTATTTTCTTGGTAATAAGTCCAAAGTAGCTCGGTTGGCCGTTCCATCAATTTCTTAATTTCTTCTTTTTGGAGTCGATCTGGCTTCCGAAAACAGACTGATGAAATCGAGTAATTTTTTTTCCCAATCGATGAAATCAGTTCCTCCTCTCATTCCTGCATGATATGTTCGACCCAGGCGGCGGTGGAGGAGAGGGAAATCCTCTATCTAGAGAACTTGAAAACGGGTTTTCCGACAAATCTCAGCCGGGTTTGATCCCACAAAAAAAAATATTTTTCCAAAATTGAAGAGCTGGACAAAACACGTAATCTCGTTCCAACCTGAACCCGCTAACTCAATTAGTTTGCGAATTATCGCGATTTGAAATTGCAAAAATTAATTATTTGCATAAAATTAATTAATTATTTCTCAAGAGGCAGTGGATATAGGTCCTTAATTTTTTGTAAATAAAAGGGCAATAACAAGTACTTTTAAGTATCGGAGGGTGGGGTGGTGGAACAAGTAGGGGGGATATATGGGGGGAAATCAAATATTACTGAAACGCTTGTAACTTCTGTAATAATTGAGCTAACGCAACCAGCCGGGGCTCAAATTGTTCACTTTTTCATTCGCTAAAAGATAGCAATACGGAAGAAAATTTATCACAAATGCGCACTTGGCGCGCAAAATAAAAAATGGATAATTTTTTGCTCGCTATTTTAGGCATGAAGAAGGGGGTTGATGAAAAAAAAATTTTCATCTCTCGATGGCATTTTTTTTATCTTTCATTTGAGCACCGCAGTAACTAGATGCGATAATTAGGAAGGGAGCTACGGGCCGGAGAAGTTTTTGCTACATAGCGGGAGAATGGAGACGAGTAGGGGGTTCTAACCGAGCTCATTTATTCATTTTATTATTTTTCCAAGTCAGTATCTTGCCCGCCCGCGCGAGTTACAAATGGAAAAACGGAACGAAACCGGACGAAGTCGACAGAAAAGCTGTCGGGGGCGGAGCTTACGCTCTCCCCTTCTCTCTTTCTCTGTCTCTGGGCACACTCACATACATGGTCACCAGCGTGCGTTTGCGAAAATAAAAATGTTGGGGCATATAGCCCAAGGAGTAGTTGTTTGAGGTTCAGACGTCAGTGCCGTGTGTGACATTTTCTAATATCGTAATTCTTGGGAGCTGTGATTTTAACTTATTTTACATCTTTTGTGCAGTTTGATTACTCCCAGTAAAATATTTTGGTATCCAAAATATTTCATTTTTATCATAATTAGATATTGTTAACATATATTAATGTAAAAAAAAGTTGCACTTTTAACATTTATATCATAAATAGCTATTTTTCAACGAGTAGTTAAGTATGTATTTTCTTTTGGGTATGTATTTCTTTTATTATATTATACATACTGGGGATAATGTTCTATGTTTATTGTTGTATATGCGAAAGTACGTTTATTTCAATGTCTAGTGGTTCTTCGGTTCTTATCTGTTATCAATAGTTTTTTTCCAAAGATGTGAAAATGTGAAAATGAAAAGATATCAAACAAGAACAAAAAAGTTAAAAAAATAACAAAGAGGATACAGGACCATATTTTATTGACGGTAATTTAAATGGAAAAAATATCAAAACCTTCTTCAAAACTGTTGCTTAACGATCTAAACTGAAGTATGACAGAACATGTATATTTATGCAACATGATGTTCATCACATTATTCGCTAGTAGCACTAAATCGGGATTACCTACCGTAATCGCTGGATTGGCAGAGGCGGTCGCTAAAACATGATGAAAGGAATGAGTTGTGTAAAGTCATTTGAAAGACGAATGAAGTGCATCGAAGTTAAAGGTCATTGTTTTGATCATTCACTCTAATTGAAAGAAAGGCGAGGGAACTTACAGAAATCAACCACCCCAAGGGTGGAAGGCGAGGTGATTCACCCCAGGTTTAATTTTAGCACAGGCAGATGTTCCCGTTAAAATTATTGACGGTTTATTTAATATATTTTTTATTCGATGCATATTTCTCGAGATGTTTGATTTTTCAAGTAAAAATAATCACCTAGGACATCAGCAGCAAGATGCGAAAATGGAAACATTTTATGATGACACTGCAATTTTGTCAGTTGGTCGAAATTATTCAAAAATTCGGAAAAACTCCAGGAAACCTGCATTAAAATAAATCAATGGACAAAAAGTCACTTAGGTCAGTCAACTATCTGCATCTGCATTTAATAAATTTCATGCTGAAAGTATCTTACATTTAAATTAAAAAAAACGCGATAGCAATTCACCCTCCTTAAAAGACATTTTGTCAGGACATGAAGTTTTTAGAACCTTGCTAAATGAACTAACTTCCCTACATTTAGATACTCCTGCAACTGTGCAAGTAATTCCAAATTTATTTAGTTAAGGAACTTCATTATAAACTCCAAATTTAGCCGATTTCTATTCTAATACCGAACATTTAGTACAAAATAAATTCTCTCGCCATTATCGTCAGAAATCAGGATACTTATTTTGCTGCAAAGTTCTGAGTTGTCTCCCGCCTTGTCCCACTTTGAGATTGTTCCTGGTTCGTGATCGTTGCGAGTTCCCAGAGGCACATAACGGCAAGCAGGAGAGCTAGGAGAAGGCAGGAGATGAAAAGGAAAAGCGTAAATGGGAGAAAAGCCGGAAATTGAAGCCTTGGAGCACTAAGATGTGCAGCCACGAAAGGAAAGCAAACGGTATTGTTGGAATTTAGAATGGGACGTTAAAATTGTAAATGATATTATTTAAATTAAGTTTTTTACAGACAGGAGTTAGTTTTTTGCTTGATGAATATATTAAAAATTAATATTTATTGGGCAATAGTTTTAAATATACATATTGTTACAATTAGTTACATTTATATTTGTGTATAAATTGATTTTTAGTTATTTATTTTAATATTATTTTTACTTTTCAGGGTTATTCGCAGTTTCGCTGTCATACCTGAAATATAGACGGTCTCGTTATTTTTTACAGATGTCGATAAATTTCCTATATGAAAGTAAATACCCTACATCAAACTTACAAAAAATATCCTAGCCAAAATCTGAGCTCGAGCTGGTATTTGGTAAGACAACTCCATGAATGTAACTGACATGACACATAAATAAATAACAAACACACATCGTTAACCGGGCAACGTGGTATTATCGATTTTTTATCCAGTTATATTTTCTCTTCCTTCCTCATATCAATAATCTTCTTATAACTTTTTCAAACACTATTAAAAAACTATATCTATCTCATATTAACTAGTTTCTTTTTATATAATATGTATAATATATATGTTTCTCTTATTTTTATTGTTAAGCAACTTTTAAGAAGGATTTATCCATTGTATTAGTTTAGTAAACAGTGAATACTGTACTGGGCTCGTCCTGTTTGTATTCTTATATAAATAAATAAATAAATAAAATTTTAAAACACTCTCGCCGGTAATGTCTCCACAATTGTTCCTTCCCACCTTCCACATTTAATTTTCAATAAACCTTTGATTTAAGCAAATAATATTTCATATTCTTTGACGAAGAGAAATAGGTTCATTACACATATACACAATGACATACGGTTTGGCTAACGGGCACTTCTGGTTTTATGAAGAAGTAAGAAAAATAGGACAAAGTAGTGGCCAGCGATGAACAATTCTTTGAGTCATAAAACTCAGAAAAAAACGACTGAAGCTGTACACTTAATACTTTGTCGTATTTGAAGTTTTCATAATATTATTATAAGAAAAAACTACAAAAAATATTTTCCCTCAGTATTTCTTGATGTAAGCTAAGCCTTTGTCAAGGTTTGGCATGAAGGACTTCTCTACAAAGTCAAACATACACAACCATCTCTATTCCACCTACTTAAATCATATTCAAATAATAGACATTGTAGAACAAGACTCAAAGGTGAAACGTCCTCTGTTTTCCCAATTAAATCTGGAGTCCCCCAAGGTAGTGTTTTAGGCCCAATACTATATCTATTGTACACATCAGACCTACCAAGAACTGCTAATATAATAACTGGTACCTTCGCTGATGATACAGGAATAATTGCCAGCCATGAAAATTCAATCTCCGCATCTTACCACCTACAGCAACATCTAAATCTAATTCAGGACTGGGCAGAAAAGTGGAAAATAACTATAAACGAGTCAAAATCTACACAAATTACGTTTACCCTAAAAAAATGACATTGCCCGCCAGTTTCATTCAACAATATACAAACTCCTAATTTACAAGACTGTAATAAAGCCATCCAAATTGCATGGCATAGAATTATGAGGATATGCCAGCAAATCAAACATAGCAATATTACAAAGAGTACAATCCAAAATACACCATGGTATGTATCACACGACACTACATATCGACCTTCGGGTCCCAACACTTAAAGTAGTTATAGAGGAAAGAGCTCAAAACACCACCAGAGATTGGAGGAACATCCCAACGCAATCTTACAACCATTGCTACATCAACCAGAAACCAGACTCAAAAGAAAATTACCAATAGACTTCAAGTGAAGTGGAGCTGGAGGTCTCTTCAATGAAAGGGTCCTCATAATGACAATTTTTGGACTAAAAGCAATCCACTTTAGTCCACTGTCAGCAGTTTAACTCATAGAATAACTTGTATATTCTGATTGCTGATTACAGTGTAAAAAAAAAATAAGAAAACTATCCCGATATAGAGGTCATCCTTTTGACAATTAACTTTTTTTGTAAAAGAAGCATCCAAATTATTAAAATATCGACCGAACAATTAGAAACTGCTCATTACCAAAATTATTTGTGCTACGCCACTGATATTTGTTCACGTGTCTCAATTTAAACACTTCGCACCCTCTGATACAACTTACGTTGTGATAATCAAACTTGATAGAGTGTTGAAGGTTTTTGTTTTATATTTTAGACCATTAAGAAAAATTTAAATATATTATATTACTTATGTAGTTTTTAATTTAAGGCGGGTTAAATGATATTATTATTATATACAAATCCAAATTAGCAAATAATGTCAAATCATTTGAAAGCCTTGGTAAGTATACAAAAGCAAGAAATTTGGGTACCTTACTTGAAGCCAAAAATCGACAAACGGCGTTTTTTCAAGTAAGAGCTGTTGCTCCAACGGCAAAAAAGGGTTTTTGCATCTCATTATCATTGGCGATGAGAAGTGGATCACGGAAATAAAGCATTTGATGAAAAATTAATAAATATGTCAAACTGAAAATCGAAAAAACTCAAAGTCAAGTACCACTATTAAATTGAAAACAACTACTCCTGGGACAAAAGCCACAGGCGTTGAATTACAACGACTCAGACGCGAGTTGGAAGGTTGTTAACCACCAACACTTTGATTTTGTAATTCGAGGAGCCCGTCATTCTCAGGCCGGTTTCGGCATTTTTGTGCCTCAGCAGTGAGAAGTAGACAAGCTCGACATCGCATCTTTAAGCAATGTCTGAAAATCATCTGAGAGCATCCTGAGCCGCTTTATACAGACTATGAAGGTAAGCACTACCAGGAAATTGCTTGTGTCTTTTATAGTGAATAATAATCAGCTCGTAAATATCTACACACACACACACACAATGAGTCAATGAAGCTCTTGAAATCATAATCAGGGGTACGATAGATACCGCCAATTGTACAATTAATGTTCTCCATATGTATAAACAGCATCGAGCAGTTGTGTTGAAATTGTGATGTTAGTCTGTGATTATGACACACAAAGTAACCATTAAAATCGAACGTTGGTTCTTCATCTGGTTCGACATATTCCAACAACATTTCAACATACTACGAATTGATCGGGCATGAAGATCGCTCGATCAACATCGCTTTTCTTCAAATAGATTCTACCGTTTTTGACCATAAATATTTATAACCTTTCTCCTTCTTCTTAAAAATACATGTAGCCATTTTTTAATTTTTATTGATTTCAATCATTTTTAATCATTTGTAAGCTGTAGCTTGGAGAAAGCAATTTGAGACACACTGTATAAGGATTTTTTTGTCTAGTCTAATACTCTCGATATAATACATTTCCTCAAGACGTCGCCAAAAAACTCCAACTGTCAACTGAACAATTACCGTCGTCACGTGACAAGCGGAGACCCTGATCTTCAACTATTTAGACGCTATCCGTCCTTGTCACGGGAAAGAAGAAAAAAATGTTGACTTCCCATCCCGTGCTAAAAATATCCAGAATGAACGAAATGTTAAAATTATCTCGTGGGGAGCCATGGAACGACAGTCTACTGTCTGCCTGTTGGGGTCTCGCAGCCTACCACGTCAGGGTAGGTCGGTCAACCCATGACGTCATTTTTTCCAAAAAAGTTTAATTAGAAGAAATTGTTTTTATTATTTCAAGTTTCGGTAATTCGGTGAGAAAGTGTGTGGTTAGGTTAAAAAAAGGGAGGATTTTTATTTCGCAATATTGTGAAATTTTAAGGTAATTTAATTTAATCGTTTAGTTCAATTCCATTATTTTTTTTATAACAACATAAGTATAGCATGAAGACTACATAACAATAGTTATTTTATATGAATTCTTGGGAATTTAAAACTTATAAACTTTTTATTTTATAAATTGTTAAAATTTTTGAACACCGACTAATCACTCATACTCATACTCATACTATTTTTTTTAAATTGAGAACAAATTTAAATTATGCATGAACAAAGTTATATTACAAATGAATCAATATCCATTTAAATTTTGGCGAAAAATATAAACAAAGTTTTTTCTAATTCCTTAACAAAATATATTATTGAAACCTGGGAATTTAAAACTTATAAAGTTTTTATTTTATAAATTGTTAAAATTTTTGAACACCGACTAATCACTCATACTCATACTCATACTCATACTATTTTTTTTAAATTGAGAACAAATTTAAATTATGCATGAACAAAGTTATATTACAAATGAATCAATATCCATTTAAATTTTGGCGAAAAATATAAACGAAGTTTTTCCTAATTCCTTAGCAAAATATATTATTGAAACCTGGTATATTTTTTTTGCAAAAATTGCATTTGAATAATTAAATAGGTTTTATATATTTTTATCAAAAGGCATCGACTGCTATGATCATTAGCCTCTTGTACTGTTTAGGCTTTGTGACTGTTTTCCAACGCCACTTTAGAGACAGCACTGTTAATTAGAACCCAACAGTGAAAGATCGAGTGGAATTAAGTATATCTGATATAGTATAAAAATAGATTTCTAAATTTTTAATTAATTAAAAATCAGAATGTGATTTTTGCCCTCAGTGTGATTCAAACCCACCACCCTTTGGTCATGAGTCCAGTGCTCTACAGATGAGCCATCCTCCTCCCAGGTTTTTGTCTTATAACTCAAATAAATAGAGTGTAAAAGTTAGCTACAATTAGTTTAACGTAAATTACACTTTGTATAACATTTTCTGTGGTATTTTAACATTTGGAAAGGTTTAATTTTTTAATAAAATGACATAAAAAGGTTCGCACATTTCACCAGTGGCGTGCCGCAGTTATTTAATTACAAATTTTCCCTCCCGACTGTTACACCACTGTCGAATTGTAAAGTTTGTACAATTTTTTAATTCTAATTAATTAATTAACAATGCAATCTTTTTTTGTAATTAATGACTTTTAAATTACCAACGTTTCCACTAAACGTACCGAAGGCTAGAGAAAAACAGATATTTTATTTAAAAAATATGAGATATATTACAATGAGATATAAAACAGGTATAATTCTTTTATTTCTCAATTATTTGTTGTTTTTTCCTTTGATCTTTTATTAGATTTTTCGTTTATTTACAACTGAATCAAAAATCCAGGATCACAATATTTTATGCAAATATATTTGTCGTAAACGTGTCGTGTAATATTTTGAGACCTTTTCGTTTTTAGCATACAGGAAGACGCAACTCTTGCTTGTCAAGATATATTTAGAAAAAATGTTATTAACCTGATTTTTTTTCCAAAAATATTAGGACTATAAAAATACTAAACTTGTTTTATTTGGGTTTTTAGGGTACCCTCATTTTTACTTGACTAGTAATAAAACCTCATTACCAATACAAAACAGTGTGATAAATATTAAAAAAATTAAATGTTAACTATATATAGTTTTACCATTACGAATTTCAATTCGAAAATTCACGTTAAATTACGGGTATCCCTAACTTACATAACAATGACAATCCCACATATAAGTAGAGAAAGTTCGACAAAGGGAGATGGTCCGACAAAGATCGTACGATCTGAAAGGTGATGTTTTGAGTATTTCACTTAAAATTGAAATAGCTCAAGATAATATTTGTTGATGAGGCTGAAACTAGTAGCCAAAATTTAGTAGCGGATTTAGCCTTTGTGGACAAGCGATTAGGGAACCAACTTCCGACAAAAAGTACAAAATAATTGATATTTTTTAATGATATTTGGACCAAGTACTTAATAATATTCATTCATTAAATTAATGAATTATTAGATAAAACAACACTGGAATTTTTATAAAACACAATTTGTAGGTAGAACCCGAACAAAATTAGAATATCACAACGCGTCATAGGCTTCTTAGCAACGGCGATGCTTCCTTAACAACCGCATAGGCGGGCGCGCTCATTCTGTTTTGGGGAGTTACCGTATTCGACCACCAACTCAGGTAGCCAGCGATTATGAGGTCGGACTCGACCACGACCGAGATATTTATAGTTTTAAATAATAAATGGCTAACAAACTAGTATTTACTTAATGAAGATCAAAATTTTTATTTCAAAAACATTTATTTTTATAAATTGAAAGTAAAATATTACAGTTAAAAGTTAAAAAAAAAGGGTTTTAACAAGGTAAGTCAATTTTAATTTATGATTTTCTAGAATTTCAGTAAATACAATATTTTAAAATATAAGCAGTTTTATTTTTGTGTACCACACACCACGCCACTGGGCTCGAGTAGGTGGAGACCGAGAACGGTGTCGTCTTACAGCTATGACGCGGTGTGATATTCTCATCGTGTTCTGTCTCTATACTTTTGTCAATAGTTTGTTCCAAAAGTACTTATAGTATTCGATTATGGTAGCCATAAACTTACAAAAGAAATTCTGTTCACAATTAAACGAAACCGCAATATTTATTGTTGGAAAAATATATACATTTTCAATAGTAATAAATGAATTTCATTATGGGACTTCGTACCATATTGAGCTTCCTTATTTCATCAAAATTGAGTGACATAACGTTGTCATTATGAGAAGCCATCAGATAAAAATGTAAATGTTTGTTTTCTTAGTTTCGTTGAACTAAGTTGATGGGCCATATAAGAGCCACAAATGAAAATTATACAATAGTAACTTTGAAGAAAAAGTTTTCATAAAAGTTTGTCACATGAAATTTTTTGATTAATTATAAAGTTTTGAATTCTTTTTGTATTGGTTTTGTTTTAGTATCTGAATTTTTGCTTAATTTTTCACAACAATAAGTTCATATTTTTATATTCATAATCATCAGTCCGAAAGTTATAAAATCCAATAAATAAAATAAAAAGTTCCAATATGTAACTGTAACTTTTAAAAAGGTTAAAAACATTCCACGAGAAAAATACTAATTTTTCCGATTTCTGGTGATAAGAAAGTCCAAAAAGGTAGAAAAGTTTTTCCAGCTAGTTGTTCATAGGGGGCAATTTAAAAGCACTCTTTTGACACTTCTCTATCCCCGCTATCCCATAAATTAAGTTCACTAATGCTTTTTACAAGTGCTTGATGACAGATCTTGATAAATGCGCCCAAGAAAAGGAAACATAATTTCATTCTATTTTTAAAATCGGTCGACTTCCTCTATCCATTGTAATCTTTTTCGTGTTCGATTAAAATCCGATAGCGATAGATGAATCGGAAAAATAAATTCTCGAAATACTTATTTCGGGTGTCTTTGAAAGGCAATAATAAACATCGAAAAACCAATATAGTAAACCGGATGAGGCAGAGATAAAGGTAGAAAACATCTGTGGGGGTGCAATCACCTCTTTAACATGTTCGCGTCCCCTTTGGTTTTAGCTCGGAGTCAGGGACGTACACTTTTCGAATTTTGTAAGATAGCCAAATATAACACGTTCGTTCAGATTTTAAAAAATATATTAAAATAGCGTATATATCCACGATTTTATGTTAAAATTTAATCAAAAAAACAGTCTAAAATTCTACTCTTTGTAGCACAACGGGCTTTACACGTTTATGTTAATTTATCCCTTTAATACTGTAGGTATCTATAATTATAAAATGAAAAAAATCTTATTTTATAGTAGAATTGAAATAATAAATTTCTTGTCAGATTCTTCAGTTAGTGGACGTTTATTTATAACTTTTCCTCCATTTTTTCTCAATACCACTGATACAGTAACTCATATATTATTTAAAATATGATCTACACATGGGTGGATCCAGTCCAGATTTTCAAGCGAGGGCTGTCTTCCAGCCAGGGGAGAGGTTATGGAATATACCCTCCCCCAGAAAATTTTTTTAATACCTTCTCTTTAGGTTATTTTAAGTGCCTCAAAACACCTTAAAACATTATTTTAAACCAAGGAATTTATATTCTCTTCCAATGTAACATGAAAACCATAGTATTTTATTCAAAGGTAATACCATGAGTCCTCCAAATTTTATCGATAAAATTTTTAGTTTTCACGAAAACGGCTTTATTTGGAAAAACCACGAAAAATAACTGATTGTTAAAATCGAGAGTCCGCAAATCAGTTTATTTGAGTGGTTTTGCCTGAAATAAAGGCGTTTGAGTGTGGAAACCTAAAATTTGAGAGTACGGGTGGTATTTTGAAAGATTATTTTTTGAATCATTTTATATTAAAAACAAAGAATAGAGTCATTTATACAATAGAGACTTTACACATAAATGTTTAATATTTTCTTTATCAATTTCGCCTCCAATTTTTAAATTGAAAGGTCAAGTATTGAGCTGTTATATATTTAAATATAGGGCCACCAAGGCAAGCGTGATTGTGTTTGGCTTAATTCGTTGACTGTCAGTTTTCATGTAATTTTAATTGTTTAGGACGTATTTTAAAACTGATGTTGTGTTGATTATGTGTGTGTTAAAGGCGTTAAAGCGATTTGAAATAAACAAATAAACAGGTTAGTTTACGAATACAATTTCGAAATTTGGATATTAACATAGATTTGCAATACATTTTAGTATAATAATAATTGATACTACTAAATAAAAGTTGTTAAATGTTTATATTTGACATTTCAAAAAAGGTAAACACAGTTTCATCAAAAAACAATTTCGAAGAAGCGGTTTTATCAGTATAAAATCGTGAGCTCTTATTGCCTGAAACAACAAAATCTGACAGATGAAAAAAATAATCGATAATAATACGATACATTTGGATTTTTATTTTAATTAATAAACATCTTTGTACAGTTTTATGATACATCGGTACATTTTTCACATTGTTATGTAAATGATTTCAAACCTAATTAACTTAAATGTTACAAAATTGTCTCAAATCTTAAACTGTTGAGGACAAAGGATCATATAAGGCTATATCACGTAAATACAGTATTTTTAAATATAATTCAACCTGCTAAAAAACTTTTAATATGTTATATTTAGTAAAGTAAAATACATATAAAATACACTGAGATTTGGACAATTTTATGTAGGTTTGATATGACAAAACCACGTTTTGGAATAAACAACAAACTCCAACTTCCTTTTATTTATTTTAGCAAACCTATCAACGACTTTTTGGTATCAACTTTGTCCGCAATTTCTCTGTGAATGTTTAACAGTGCTAAAGCTACAAGTCATGGTTATTCTCGTCCAGCCCTTCAACCTTCGAAGGGTTGAGAGTTTATATTATTAAGTTATGTTAAAAAATGTATTACTATAAAAAATTATAAAAATATGAAAGCGAATTCGAAAACTCTACGCGCGTCAAGCCGCTGAATACAAATATTCAAGCGAGGCGTTCTGGTAAAAACTAAAGTGATTTTAAATAAAGTAGGCTCAGAATTTTCTCTTATTTTACTAAATATTAATAAAAACCGCACAATTTTATGTCCAAAATTAAACGAGATTTTGTAAAAAATATCTGCAAAATTGTGGTATGTTGACCTCTTAATAGTTTCCCTCTATTATGTATTTTTAAATCTTATTAATCTTAAAAGAACTCAATATTTTAAAAATATATATAGTTTTTTAAATGAGTTGCTAGAGGATGGTATTTTCTGATACTTTTTAATAGTAAAATTTAAAGACAAATCCATTTAATTAAAAAAATGTCGGTAGTGTATCAAATTACACATAAAAGTATTAAGTTACAAAGTTTGCAGTGTGGATTGAAGTTTATTTTTATAACTCCTAATAGAGATGTTTTACGGGAAATTTTATAACCGAAACATTTTAATTATTTTTTTAAGACGCTTAGATGTAACTCTTTTACTAAGAGTGTATTAATTAAGCGATTTGATTAAAACGTACAAAAAATGTTTGATGTTAGCATTTCAGTCTTCTTGCAAGCTCATTAGGGTGTTATTGTAATCTTATATCAGATTTGTAGGCAAATTTGGTAATTTCTTCTTTAATGGTTGTCAATTGTAGGTCTTGTGTTAGAATGTGATTTGATACATACCAAGGGGCATCCGTCATCATTCGAAGTATCTTTGACTTAAACGTTTCTAATATTTCTATGTTAGATACTGATGCAATTCCCCATAGCCGGATACTGTAGCTTGTTTCCTGGGGACAATTCAGTAAAGTTGGTTTAACTTAAACCTTCTGCTTACGTTTTGTGGAAATGTGTTTTCTCCAAGTTAGTCTTCTGTCAAGATACATTCCTAAATATTTGACATCCTCCTGGTGCAATAGTTGGTGACTTTTTAGAGCAACCGGTGGATAGTTTCCCCTCCGATTAGTAAATATTAATAATTCATTTGTAGCTGTAGAGATGTAGTTGCTGGATTTTGGTGTGCAGACATAACAGCTGTGTTGTCAGCATTGGTTGCTGTTACACGATTATTTCATTTTTGGCCTCCATTTTTTCTTAAATTGATTAGGACCCAATCTTTTTCTCGAACAAACACTTTAATTTAATTCCTACTCAAAGGCCTCTAAATCACCGGGGTTCACTAGCGTTATATTTAGAAAATGCCCTTCATCCCGTTTCCCTCCGAGTGCCATACTAGAATCAAGATTGTGTTGCAATACTGATAACTGTTGTTCTTAATAATTTACAATTAATAGATCTAATTAACAGTGTTGTTCTTAAACTGACGCGAGGAAACAGTAACAAATAAAGGTAGTTTCTTAAAATTCATAAATAATGTACTAACCATTACGATTGGCAGGGCCGCTCTAGTTTCATTTAAAAATCTGCATCTGCATCTGCATCATCGCACAATCTACGTTTCACTGTCCACTTTGCTCATCTTACAGAGATGATATCTGAGTGAGCAGTGTCTAGTGAGAATTCTAGTAATTACTCTGATATCAGATTTCTGAAGCTCCAAGAGCAATTTATTGTAGCGAACAGAAGGTTATAATAATCTTTTTGTCTGTTTTTGGCCTGGAATATTTTTCCAGTAGGCTACCTACACCTAAGTTCCTTTTCCCATTTTCGGAATTTTTCCACGATACGGCTTTTTGAAATACCACAATATCATTCTGGTCCGAAAAAAGGAGTACAAGCTCCTTCTTTTGCGAGATCATTAGCGATCTCATTTCCGACAATTCCCTTGTACGCTGGCACCCATAACAAAGTTACTTTGTTGTGACTAGCCAGTTGCTTAAGGGATTCTTTGCAGTTTCGGACTGTTTTTGACTGTGCACTTCAGGCGGAGTTGAGGCGTTTTTAAAGCACTATTGAGGACAGAAATGTATTGCTAATACTGCTAATAGTTTTGCTTGAAATATTCTTGAAGTGTCTCCCTGGGTTGTTGATGTCCTAGTATTAGAACCTGTAACCCATATTCCTACTCTTTCGTTTGTTTTTGACCCATCAGTTTAATAAGTGAGTGCACCTCTTGTAATTAGAGCGATTGCGTTTTGCGTTCGTTGATAACAACGTCTAACATGATTTCGAAATCCTGTTTCGCAGACATAAAGTCCCTGGGCGTCATCATGGATTGGGTTGCTCCAATCCTCAGTATCTCAAGATGTCCCGTTAATTCACCGGGTTTCAAAGATTTAGCCTGTGTTCGCCTATAGTCATTTTCCAGGGCGATCCTAGCATTACCTCTAAGGCTGCGCTGTGGCATAATCTCATTGCACCCGTGACTCTCATGGAGGCGAGTCGTTATACTTTTTGCAACTTTATTGCGATGTTTTGTTCCACCAAACCAGCGCAGCATAGGTAACAGTTGGTCTGACAACTGTTAAATATGACCAGTAGATAATTTTCGGTATCAGACCCCGCATTGTTTTAGACGAAACCATATAGATTTGAAAAGAATATATCTACAAACGTTGCATACAGAGAGCGGGCATTACGTTCAAGTAATGCTACAGACAAACAAACACGATATGAATCATCAATAGAAAAAATAATAGAGAATTCTAAAACCAAAACCGATACCAAAACCAAAAAAAGAAAAATTTGTACAAAAATATTGAAATCTCACTAAAAACATTTTATGTGAGAAAATACCCAACTTCTCGTTAACAACAACAAATTATCTTAACAATAAAAAAAGTTTGATTTAATTACAGTATTTAAGAAGGACGGAATAAAATGAGTACGTACCTGTTCTTTGTCTAATTAGAGCGAGTAAAAAAATAATGTCTTCCTCGCAGTTACGGTCGAATTTTGCATAATTGAATAATAACTAAATTATACCATCTGATTGGAAATTTGTTTTTTAGAAACACTCCTATCGTCAGGAAATTACAACAAACATTTACAACAAATTTTTAAATCAGAATTAAATTTTGTTCGGGACTAAAAAGGATATTGGAAGTAAATTAGATGAACACCACGGAAACTGTCATATTCGTTTTATGCCTTGAGGCGGCGCGTAGCGTCGAGTTTGGCAGAAGGCAATCTGTTAGGGACGATTTAATTACAAAAATTCCTCAGTTGTCTTCCTCCCTGTGGAGGTAAAGGCAGTGTCGTCTTTTCCTATATCCTCTTTCTATTTCACACCTTCGGAATATTCCCTGCAGGAATTTTACGCCACTTGAGAACAACCAGTAGCGTAGATAACCTGGCTTTTCATTAAATTCCGTATCAGGTTTTAAATATTTTTATATGCTATGAAAACCACATACCTACAGGCTCAATGGATTTTAGCGGAGGAAGATCTTAACTATGGGACAGTGGAAGAATTAAATTTTAGCTATTAAATTATGTCTTTGCAGAGATATGTTTTTGGAACTACTTTCTGTTTCTAAAATATCACTAGGTAATCCAAAGTTTTCTTTCATGAGAGAATTTTAGACATTCAATTGAAATATATTGCACACCTAGGTCTTGGTTCTTACTTACCAAATTTTTATTTTTTATCCTGGTAGGTGATATCACTTGATTGGTTATGGTTGCATGGTTTAAAGTCTAGTTTTATTTCCCTTAAATTTGTTGTGGTTCTTTCCCAATGTTCCAGTCAGCTTGTACGTTCTATTTAAAATAGTCAGGAGATAAATTGCGTTTTTCTGTTGTGTTAGTTTGCTTGATCTGTCTGCTTGTTTCTAATAATAGGCAATTTGTAATCTTAGAAAATATATACATATAAAGTAGCACGACTGTCTAATTTAAGGAAAAAAGACAATTTAATCGGGTATGCAGTCGTGAGGTAGAACAAAAGTACAAGTCTTTTATCTGTTCAAGCTTTCGAGTCTTTATTGGCTCTTAATCAGGAACTGACGGTGAGGTTGAATTCTAATAATGCTTGTCGCATTACATCTATGTAGAAGGTAACAAAATATAAAATTTTGATAAAACGGTAGGTACTTTTAAAAAGTTTAAAATATTTAAAATATTAAAATTATGAAAACACTTTTTACAAAATTCATAAGGAACACGTATGAATGTCTACTGTCAATTTTCGCGCCATTTCAGTAGGCATTCACACGAGAAAAATGAAAATCCGGATGCATGAAAACAAAAAATTTAGTAAGAAAAAAATCACAGTGTACATACAAGCTACTGACTACAAATAAATAAAAATATTTTCTAAAACATAATAGTATGTTAAGAGATATGTCATTCATTTATTCTAACCATCACTATCAATCAATAAACATTAATTTTCAAACAACTCTTGCCTGAAATAGAAGTGCTTATACATTAGTTCAATTATAATTGTTATATTTTGATGTTTCAGAAATTATGGATTTCCGAAAAAGCATCGATTTCGACCAGTTAAACTTTCGCAGAAGCATAGATTTTGATTTGTTCCTGGAGAGTCAAAGTCTAGCTGCTTCAACTGAAGAAATTTTATGGTCAGATGATGATACGATCATTGCCGAACAAGAAATTACCTGGAACAAAGGTAAAAATATTTAATTACATATTTCTTAATGAAGAATCCTAAAAGATTTCTACAGAGAGAAGACGAAGAATCCCTACAGAAAATGTTAATACTGAAAAAGACTTAGCTGTAATATATTGAATACGTTTTTGATCCGTTTTTTAGAGAATGTGATGTATAACTTTATCACTATCACTCTGAATTAACTGTCTTTTGGTTTTCTAGCCCAATTGTAGTCTCTTCAAGAGAAAAATAAGGAACCATTTTCTTACAAACACAAAGCTTTTCTCACTTTTATGTGAGGAAGCTCAATTTGAAAGCATCAAGAGATTTCTGATTCGTTTTTAGATTATAATAGAAGACAATTTGTGATCTCAGAAAAACTAGTATACATATACAATATTAATAACATTTTTTTTATACTTGCCTCTAAGAAAATTATGCCTTTTTTCCGTCTGGGCCCGTCTGATTCAAGATCTCCGATATCGCTGAAGCCTATTGGCTTATTGCGTTTATTGCCTATCTATTACTCCACCCAGTCCAGTATTTTTGTACCCTGTACTAGTTTGTACAGTTCTTTTACTGAGTGTCTGTTAAAACTTTTTGGGTCTAATGTTGGTTGCCCAAAAAGTGTTTGTCTCTTGCGATGCAATACCTCGCAATCGCATAGTACATGTTTCACTATCTCTGGTTCCTTATTGCATAGCCTGCACCTAAGGTATCCATTGTACAGTCCAATTTTGTTTAAGAACTCTTTTACTGGTGCATGACCAGTCATGAGTCAGTCCTGTTATCACTCTCAGCTTACTTCTGCTCAGTAAGAGTAGTTCAGCTGTTCTTTTAGAGCACGGTCTTCCTATGAAGGATTTTCCATGCTTTTGTCCTGACACATTTTGCCAGTGTTGAAGGTCTTTCCCTGATCCAGGTTTTTATAGCCCCTCGGACTGCACCCTTCGGTACTCCTGGGGTCTGTTCTGTATCGGGTATTTCTCCTGATCCCCTTTTTGCATGTTGATCAGCTTTTTCATTCCCATCGATACCTTGATGTCCAGGTACCCAGGCCAGCACTAATCTGTTCTGGTCTCCTAGGACTTTTAGTTCTTCGATGCATTCCCATACCAGTTTAGACGTCATTGCCTTCAGTGCCGCCTGACTGTCTGACATGATTAGGATCTGTTGGTTTTTGGGACCTCTCCTATTGCTTTCTCTGACGCATTGCAAAATTGCGTATATCTGCGCTTGAAATACCGTAGCATTTCTATCTAAGACATAGCTGTGGCTAACTCTTAGATTTTTGGTGTATATCCCTGCTCCTACTGCCTCCTTAATTTTGGATCCGTCTGTTTACCAGTCCTTATCTTGAGGTTTGTAGTGTTTTTTGTCAGTCCATTCAGTCCTGTCTATAATTGACACTCTGAATGGGCTGTTTTTCGAAAAAAAGTATTCACTAATCCCTTAGTTTTATTAATCAGTTTACTATGAAAACATGAAATAACACCTTATTGCATATTACCGTCCATTTTTCATAACAGTGAGACGTGATTTGAAAGCTAACCATCGATAAAGTTCAGTGATAATAGTTAGGCCACTAAATATACTGCGGGGTGTTTGAGTGGTTGTCTACCTTTGCGGAGCCTATTAGCTAAAAAACGAGAAGAAAATTTTATTTTTGTAGAACGAGAATTTTATTTTATAAAATTAACTTCAAGGCATTCAGTTTTAACATACTTCTACATGACAAGTAGATAGTGATTACTCAAAATCAATACCACACAATAACTATAATGGTGTTGATTTTGTTTAATCGCTATCTATTTGTCAAAGAAGATTAGCGATATATGGATATGGATACCTTTTTAGATTTAAACTTCTACCTATGAAATGGGATACACACTCTTAAACATATTTTTTTAATAAAAAACAATGAAAACTAAATGATAAAATGAAATAACCAAATATAATTTTACTTGCTCGTCTCTCTGCTTTGGGCATAAAAAATGTTTAATATCTCGAAAACTATGAGCCGACATGGACAGTGCCACATATTTCTTTTGTAACTTCAGTCATTTAAATGCCCGAATAAATGTTATACAAAGTTAATCTATTCTTTTTAAATAGATGGTTTATTTTTATTTACTTGCTTTATGCCAAGTCACGGTTATACTCGAGAAAACAATAAAAAAGGTAAACATAATACGCAAGCGGATTATTTTCGCTCTTTAAAATTTTTAACCATAAATTATTTAAACATGTGAAAAGAAAAATGATTTAGATAATCGCCTTATAACTTTATCAAACTGATTCAAATATAGAAATAAGTCAAAAAAAAGTATATTATCCAAAAATAAACTAAAAAATTTTTTTATGGGCTGCATTTCTAATCACACAATTTTAGTTTGTTTAAACATTAAAAATACATTATTATAACTTGTCGCGAGTGGACCATTAGGAATGCTTTTCGGTTATATCTCAGGAACCATTTATTACACAGTGGCGGATCCAGAGACAAGCTCGTTTTTTTTTTTCGTTTACTTGCTCTAATTTTAATTTTTTGCTCCCGCGTTGTGGAATGATTTAATTTTTCAAATTGTGTGAATTGTATTCATGTTAATAAAGAAAATACAAACTAAATTTATTGCAAATTTACTGTCAAAATTTTAATTTAAGTCACTGGGGTGTTAAAAATTGTGGAAAAAATTATTTAAAAATCAATGAAGACCATTGTAATAGCTAGTAGTTTTATCTCGTCGTATTTAACGGCTGCCTTAATTTGTAATGCCTTTTTTAAAATTAAAAATGCCTCAATATTGCAATTTTTCTGCTGTGAATTGATGAAAAAGTTTGTGTTAATTACATGTAAACAATTTAATATTTTGATATATAGAACCACTCCATATATTGACGGAAAACCTATCGGCACATCCTGTGTATATTTTCTCTATAAGCGGTCGCTTATTAATAATAATTTATTCATTTTAGTAGAATCCGCAACAAGTGTCGAGGACTCGATCTGGTGCACTGAACTGATGAGCTGTTTCTATATTTTTTCCTTTTTTAGATTTTTTTGCAATTTCATTGCACGGAAAGAGCAAACTGGATATCCCGTTTTACTTATATGGCTGTATTGTATCATCAAAAACGGCGTGTCTAGTCGTCAGACTAGAACCGGCATGCCTGCGGTCGTTACTACAATCTCTGTATTTACTTATGTTTATTTTAAAAAGGCTTAGAGTGAACATTTATGTTGATATTAATCCTTATTCAGGCACGGATAGATATAGCCCTCCAAAAAATATTTCTGTGGTGTATCCTGTTATTTAGAGTGTAAGTAAAGCAAATTTAACATTTGGTAAAAACTAAAAAAAATGACATTTGATACACTGCCAGAATGACAACAATCTGTTATTTTTTGTGAAAACCTAAAAAACAGTTTCTATTTTCGACAAGACATAGGCGTGCATCACATTTATGACAGGTAACATTAGTCTGGCGTGTCCGACAAAATTTACAGCGGCCTCTACTTCCGTATATTGGAAAATAATCCACATTATCATAGCATATACAACACTCATGCATTGATGACACATATCTAAAACATGAACAAATATAGTACGGTACCATCGCCAAGACCTAAGTTTGGTCCGAAATAGCGCCACAAGCATATCTGATAGGTCTACTCCCCCCTGATCTTAATAACACAGTCGAAAAGTATAAATAAACACTATAAAAAACATTACTGCTAACCCGACACTGTATTACCCCTGATACTAACATTCCAAAAATCTTTTATGGTTATACCTGATACATGTTTTATGTAGGAGCTAAAAATATGTGTCTATCATACTTTAATATACGTCCATATTATATTAAAAGTAATATATTAGTGATAATTTTGAAAACAACTTCCTTTTTTAGCCGTAGAACCGCCAACGGTCACCATTTCTTGAATTTTTACAAACACTGCCAAACAATTTGGCTCGTACATAAAGAACTATTTCGTATACCGCGGTATCTATGCAATTACATGGTTCTACTATTATGTACTAGATGCATCTTGGCGCAATATCCTTTTAGCTAGTACCGTCGTCCCATAATAGTGTATTACCGGTGATACATTGGCTGAATAAGGGTTAATGTTTTTGGGGAAATTTACTTTTGATGCCGAGCAAAAAGAAGTTATTTTACTTTTAACCTTTATAGTAAATTTATTGTCTGAGCAAAAGGCCCTGAAACAACGGTATTATCATGCAGATTTAGGGTTATTCATTTGTTCTATTATTTTCACTTGTAATCTCCCTAGAGCTTGAATTACTATCGGAAATATTTCCGAAAGCATGAATTTTTTAAAAGTATCCCAAGTCGAAGACGAGGGATACTTTTTAAAAAAAATTCATGCTTGTGGAGATATTTCCAGATAGTAATTCAAGATCGTGGGAGATTCGGTAAGAAAATTTCACACAAAAATTATAAGATGGCATTTTCGTAAGACCGGTGTATTTTTATAATTTGACACTTGACAGAAATACTATCGCTTTGGTACAGCCCAGGGTAGGAAAATACTATAGTCAAGTTTTTTGGTTGCTACAGTAACGAGCTGAAACGAAAGCTTCTTATTGGTTAAAAAATGTTGGTGTGAAATTTTCAACAAAATAGGTGAACGGAACAAAGTTAAGATGTCCAAATCTGTTGCCAATATATTTTTTGTGACTTTTCTGGGAACGATTTTAAAAACGACCATTTTTCCTGTTGGAGACTGCTAAACCTCCAAAACTTAATTATCTAAATTTCATATCAATTCGTGCAAAAATTATAGTTACCTTCTTAATTTTCCTAAGAAATACAATGATTTTCGAAGAATCACGAAGTGGGCGACATCTATCATTGATCATTTGAATGACTCGAGGGGTGAACAATAAATTTTGTTTGCATGGGGTAATGTGAAGTTCGAATTTATTTTTAAGTTATTTGTAATTTAAAAGTGGTATATTTGGAAGGTGTTTTGTGAAGAATTATTGTGAATAAACCATACAACGAACGACCTAAAAATGTTGAGGATTATAAAAGGCGATATGGAGATAAGATCACGAAAAATGTGCTGTGTTCCACAATGCTCTACATATGGCAATTCGGTCATATCTTTCCTTTGAATCCCAAAGAAATCAAGAAATGGAAGATAATCTTGAAGATAGGAAAACCTATATATGTTTGCAGCAAGCACTTTGCAATTTTACAATACAGTGACTTCAACAACACAGAGAAAGCGTTTAAAAAATGGAATTAAGGAATTAAGAAAGAAGTAACCAAAGTAGGTGAGAAGGGACTCAGAAAATAATAACTTTCATTACATCATATTTAATTCATTTCAGGCTTAGGCAGAAATTAAATGAAAATAAAATGGAGGCCAAACAACATGGAGATGAGCAAGTGGGGGTAGAATTATCAAGTGAACATGATGAAAGATGTGCTCTAAATTTATTATTATTATGAAAAAAAACGTATTTTTGCTTAGCCAATCATTTATTTAAACAATAAACATGTATCATCTTATTGAAATATATTTTCTTTCCCCCATATTTGTGTCAAATCTGTGCAACTCGCTGGTTCCAATATCTCAAATCTAAAACATGAAAGAGACAAGTTGAACAGGAAATGCAGTTTGAAAATAATACTATCTTCAATAATTACAAACCTGTTGACATATATCATTGTAGCAATGATATGTTTGCAATATCACCCTAATGATTAGGGCCTAATCCTGCTTTACCGGAACATTGACAAATCCAGGTACCATTCAGTTTTATGGTGGTAGTGGTAGTGCTAAAACCGGCACTGAATACATGAACAATGTTCTACCTCATATTTCGAGAGTGGTCAAGACATACTTGGAAACATTGAAATTGATAATAATATCACTTGTTTCGACCAATGGCACACGGCCTAGCTGACCGGCACTTCTGATTTTATGAAAAAGTAAGAAATTGGATCGAATCATGGATCGCTCCAAAGATGACTAGTTTTTTTGACCAATTTTTTCAGAAAGATGGAAGAGAGTAGTGGCCAACGATGGACAATACTTCGAATCATAAATGTTTACCAGTTTTTTACAACAACGCCCCCAATTAAAAAAAGGCGAAAGCAAAATTTTACACCTAATAAAATATTTTTTACTTTGACGCTACTTTATGCCTCTATGTATTGAAAATACCAATCCAAACCCCCTGGCATTGTTTTCAGGATTTTAAATCGTTTTCCAAATCTCAGATTAACAAGATATTGTGACCAAGCCTTATTAAAATTTATTTATTCTGTCACCCACGTTTGTTGTTATATGTTTTTATTTATGATTTACAATTATGAAAAAATCAATTGCCGATTTTGTCACCCGTTGACCCAGATATTTTTACAAGTTTTGGCAAGTCGGATCTAAAAATAAATATTTAATATTTAAATTTCCAAGTAGGTGTCTCAATAATAGAAAGCAAATGATTCATAATTTCCAGAATTGTTTCATTTTAAACGTGATTGCAACATATTACTTACTCTAACTTTTATGGTATGTGCTAAAAACAAACTGTCCTGTTCAAACTAATAAATTTGTTTTACCTGTCCGCTCATAGAACTATATTATAATAATAATAACATTTATTTAAATTCATTTAATTAAAAATAGAATGTGTCTAACAAAACACAAACAGGAATCAAAATCAATAGGAGTTTAAATGCATAAATGATTAAAATCCGTGCACATTTTGTGCTTTATTTATACCGAATTTTAGAATATAAGATATAAGTGTGTAAGTAAAGAAAAAAATGATATAATTCGAAAGTTTTTTGGGAAAAACCAAAAATCTGTAATTAATTAATTTGATGCTTCCAATTTTCGTCAATAGTTTCGTCTATTCAAGCAACACCGCTCTATTTAGTAACTACATCGTAAATATTCGCCCTATCCTTGATAAAAGCTTAGGAAACTGCTTTTTCTAAAATATAAAATACTTAAATCAGTCTACCGAACATAATTAAAAAATTACATTTAAAAAGAAAAAGGGATTACAGGCAATGTGGGATTTTTTGTTCGAGTATTGCCATCGTAAAAACACCAAACGGATTGTTAATAAGATCAATAACAATTACATAAATTAAACAAGTAATTTTCAAAATTATTTTCTCCCAACGAAAATTTGAAATGCTACTAAAGCCATTTTTGAGAAAAAAAGTGCCAACTTCTAATCGGATTATTCTATTACTTAACATAAAAAAAGATTTGAAATTTAAAAATTCCAAATTCTCACAATCCAGTGCTCAACAAAAACAGAATGATAAAAGACATTTAGGTTTAAAACTTAATTTAAGTTTTTATTGCCAAGTCCCAAACAGATCTATCGATTTCAAAACTCATTTTAAATATTTGAGTCAGTTTACTCTTCACGACTCATTGAATACCTAGAACATTTCAATATGCTACCAGCTGTTCAGAATGGATTCAGGAAAAATAAATCTACAATCACCGCCATTGAAGTCTGCTTGGAATTCATTTATAAAGCACTTAGTAACAAGGAAAACACTATAGGATTTTTCTATGATCTCAGCCGAGCATTTGACACAGTGGATCACAATCTCTTACTGCAGAAAATGTATGAAATGGGAATACGTGGAAGACCTTATAATTGGACAGAATCGTATCTATCAATCAAATAGAACTCAAGTCATCATAAACAACAACGCTATATCTGATCCACTTCAACCTACAATGGGGGTGCCTCAGGGTTCGATACTTGGCCCTCTATTCTTTATCATCTTTGTCAGTGATATTAGCAAATTCTGTTCGACCTCAAATCCAATTATACAATATGCTGATTGTACCATTATGTCATTGCTATGTTCCACGGGAATTAATGAGCCTTAATTACCTCAGGCAATTGCTGTCCCTCGGGACGCAAACCTTTCCTTCCTTATAATTCCCTTGATACATAAACTACTATTCTTTCTTTCTAAACGCTTTATTCTGAGTAGCGAGGATTGTTAGGATTCAAATCAATCGGAGTAGTAGACAAGAAATTGATGATCCATTTTTTCACGTGAATGTTGTCAATATGATTTTTTTAAATTAGTTCCTATTTAATTAATATTTTGTGCACCTTGAGAATTCTTAATTATTTCTCAATATTAAAAAAACGTTAATATTGCAACTTGACCCCATGTTATTTTTGCTCCAATAATTATTATTATTCTTTTATTTCACGAAACATGATAAGAAAGTGAGTCAGACTATTGTTAAAAGATTCTTGGATAAAAATTTTTCTTTCTCCTTTATTCACTTCTTCGACATGAGAACTTTCACAAAAGCATTTTCGTGAATTGCTAAAAAATAGAATTGTTTAATTTAGGACGTTTTTTATCGCAAGGCACGAAATAAAAATTTATCAGCTTTCTCTGGTATTAACCGAGAATTTTAAATTGTATGAAAAAAAATGCTTAAGATATTGAATAATATTAATTACTGTCGGTAATTTGATTGCACGTATTTTTTAGTCTCTCAGAAAAAAAATCCAGGTGTTTGTGATGCACAATGTTTATTTTAACGTTATTGTTAAAGTTGAAAATAATTTTTTGTAAAATCCTTTTTATCAAATAAGAATGATTCTTCTTGTATTCATTGTAAATTTTATAGCACAATAAGCATAAGGATATTCTCACAATCTCTGTATAAAATTTGAAATTAATAGCTTAACAACTAAGCCAGATACGGAAATTAAAGTAAATGTGTGTTTTTCAAAAAAATTTACAAAAATCACAAATATCTCGGAAACTGTTAAACCTATGGTATGTTAATATTTTTTGTTCAAAATTTGATGCTGAATCCAAAAATAAAAAGAAAAATGATACATGCCATTTGAAATAACAAAGTTGATGTCTACTTCCGGTATAACCGGAAGTTGAAAATATTTTCATTGAATAGATCGTACTGATAAAGCCTCGTAAGCTAATTTTCAAATCTCAAATATCTATAGTTCTCTATATATGGCTAATGAGCCACCTTCGTGACACACCCTGTATTACAATAGAATATACTAAAAAAGTTGTAATATTAAAATATATACAGGGTGAGTCACGGTAGACGCGACAGTCCATTGTGGCTAAACGGTTAATATTTTGAAAATTTTGTTTATTCGTGGATATGTGGGTTGATAAAGGCTACATTTTAGAATTATTTTGAATTATACAGGTTGTCCCAAAAAGTGTGGCATATCAAAGTTATATGATTTCTTATGGAAGACCCTATATTTTATGGCATTTATAGATTATACGTTAAAAATAAGATAAACTTTCTTAAGTATTCCATATACCTAAGCTTTTTACTTTTCGAGATATTTTGATATTTCTAAAAATGGAAGCACTTACAAGAAAACCAATAACTTCGAAACCCATGGAATTAGCCAAATCCAATTTTAACTGAAAAAAATTAGACTAATAATTGAAAGCAATAATGTATTTAGAGTTGTTTAAAATTATACAGGGTGTCCAAAATGGGACGATTCTCTAATGACATATTCAAAAGACAATATCGTTCTTATTCTAAATAGGACACCCTGTATTTTATAATCCTATTATGAAGAAAGTTCCATTACCTTTTAAAAATTATAAAGGTCTACTATGCCTAAATCTATTAATCTTGGAGTTATTTTTATTTGTGTTTTACATATTTCTTAGTTTTACTTATAATTACCTACATTTCATAATACAAACTTACTTACACACTGACATTCTATGCCTCGTAAGTTTTGTTTTATTCACATACCATTTAATCTTTTATCACATGTTTTATTATTTATGTGAATAAATTACTATAAATGATTAATATAATCCATTGTTTTGTTTTTTATATTGGACATACGTTTAGAAAAATTTAAATCAGAATATTTTATAGAAGTGTCATAAAAATATTATAAATATAAAATTTAAAGAAAATTAGTTCAAAGAGCTGTAAAGTATTTATTTGTTTTGTATTTACCTATATCTTAATTAACGAAAAATATAAAACTAAGTACTTGGCATTTTTTGTTTGAGCTACTGATGATTATCAAACTGATTAATACTGCCAAAAACGAAACATAATTATGCCCAAAATATTAATTCGAATAGATTCTGATATCCATTTAAGGTGCAAATAAATTGGAGAACATAACGGAAGTTACAGGCAGAGTGATTAGAATTGAAAGAAAGTTTATGCCACCTAAGTCTATGAGAGAGACGTTGAGGTGTACGTAAACTCAATGTCGTTCATGATACTTTTTAAAAAGGGTCAACTGCGTATAATGTATAACAATTGTTAGTATATTTGTGTATATAAGAAAAAGTATCATTACTCGGCATTTTGTAAATATTCGTAAGTAATATCATAAGGGCATCTAATTTTTCCGAAAAAAATCGAAAAAACACATTGCTCAGTAATATTTTAACACGAAGCATGAGTGCTGGTGGCAACAATAATCGGAGTCGAAAAAGAGTCATGAGTAACAGATTATTCTGCATACACATAGCTTACAAAAGATACTACCTATTTATATAAGCATACATAATAAATATACCTACTAATTTGAAAACTGAAAAACAGGTAATTTATTTAGGTAATCACAAAATACTAAATTGCAATTTTGGTACACAGTAGTAGTATTTTTTGAAATCTTTGTTAACTCATTGATAACTTTGGGTGTAGGTAAACCATTAATGTTGTTGATGGGTCCAGCTGTAGAGTGAGAAGCTCGAGGAGTGGCTGCAGGATCTTCTGTTTTCTGTTTTTTAGCTGGAGGTTCTGAGACGTCTCTTCTAAGGGTGTTTATGGTGTTGGAATAATGATCATTATCCATTTGCAGATAAGGCTTAATTGAGTTGGCTGAACTGTGGCCTGTAATTTTAATTAATTGTTGTTCACCCAACCCTCCTTTAGCCAGGTTACTGACTGCTGTTGACCGCATAGAGTGGTTTGTTATTTCTATTACTTTTGTATTTAATCCTGCCTTCTCTGCCCCTTCTTTAGTCCATTTCGAAAGTTCGTTTTTTCCCACTAGAGTGTTTTTGTACCATCCACTTGATTGTTCTTTGTTCCATGATGGGTTTACTGTTAAGAATAATCTATCAGTTGTTGTTCTAGATGAACGTTTAACCATTAGAATTTTAAAAAGACGGACTGGACAAAAGGTAGGGTTCTTCGTGTTGGGGACCAGCCATTTACTATCGGCCATTTTTTTCTCCACCCTGGGCCGTTTTATTGAAGAGAGGATTATATTCTACTCTTCCTAAAAAGTAGGATTTTTGAAAATCAGTTATTTTAAAAAATATGTAACTATGTTATCTACCTGTTTTAATCCCAGAATTATTCACTTCCTCTTTAAAATAATGAACTCTGCAATTGACTGCTTCTCCACCTCTCCAGGCAAGTTGTACTAAAGCGATATGGTAAATTTTTCGCTAAAATCCCGCCGGAGTGTCTTCGTCCTATAATAAAACCATTGCGTAGTATTCTTCCAATTCTAATGAAGAAGAGCTCGATTTCCTTTTATTGGCGCACATCTGCAAATTCCTTCGTTTCGCATTACGAGCTTCCCTACTAGACTTGAAGATAATATCTTTAAATGCATTTTTTTGCAACGGTGTTTCATATTGTCTTCACGACTAGTTCTTTGTAATTTTCACCGTTTTCTTTCCTCATATTCCACGCCCAATCTTTCAGGATTAGGTTTAGTTGCTCTAAACTTGTAGTTTCCAAAAGCTCGTATTTCTTTGCCTTGCAGAATTCCGTAAACTGTTTCCATATTGACGTATGGGTTTTAACGGTATTGTACGGTACACTTTTCTCAATCGCCATATCAATATTAGTCATAGAATCACTTCCAAAACGAGTCATTTTCACTACATAAGCGGACTAGCACTGTTTAAAAACAATATTACAAAATTTATTGACAATAAAATCATAAAAATCGTTTAGCGTCGTTTTCTGGTGTCCTAGGAGACCATAATTTCTTGTTATCAAAGGTATTGTCATTTTTAGTGACAACATTCAAAATTGCGCGTTTGTGATTGGTGGAAACTAAGACGAGGAAAATAGTCTGTAAAATTTTCCTCATACTAAAGTCTCAGCCGACAAACTCCATAGTAGTCCGAAAAAGTAACACTTCTCGTCCTTGCACCATAAACTACTATTTTTTTTAATTAATAATATTGTTTTAATTTGTATACGTATTTCATATTACCGATTAATACAAAAAATATTCAAATGTTGACATCCATATATTATCATCTGACTCATGATGTGATAGTTGTAGTTTTGTTTTCAGACTCAATTCGCCAGTACATTTCAAGTTATTCCCATTTCATAAAATCGACTTTTGGCAAAGTTTTTAATGTAAATACCGGCATGAGCGACGACTCCCAGAAATATTAAGGAGGGGGAAATAATCGATACAATTGATGGCGGAGTCTGCTAGACTTTGTGTCACCCGTTAAGGGTTAACTTAAGGTCATAAGAAAGTACCAGTACTAAAAACATTAACTTTCTCTATTTATATATATTAAATTGGTTATTTAAATTATTTTAAAACTATTTAAAATTCTCAGGGATGTTATCCGTTACAATATATAACGCACTTGGTGCATAAATAACTTATTATTTTTTACTTGTATATTATTTGCTTATTTTTCCTTGGATACTGTTGCTATAAATACACTCATAATGCACTAGGGCATAATGAGCGGGTCTGGATTTCTCCGGCAATAAATGTTTGGTTGCTTTGGCTGCATTTTCTATGATATTTTTGGTAAATCGGTATTTATTTCCATTACTTTTAGACGTATATAACAGAAAGCAGCAATGACATTCACTAAATATAATGAAACTGACAACAATATTCAACAAACGTCAAAATATCAACAAATTCTACGCCTACTGTGAGAAAAAACTGAAAAGAAAATGCTAGGACTAATGAACCGATTTAAAAATCAGTTTTTCGTTAAAATAAAATAAATTTTTCGTGAATGCACCAGGAGCGTTAGGATCTATAGAATGCACTTGGTGCATAAATAACTAATATAACCGCAAAAATCTAGCCGGCGACCCACGGACCCAGTGTCTAACGCCTTTATGTATCCCGCCCACTAGGCAGCCAGGGGGAAAATACACGGCCTCATTAAACAGATAATGAAAAAAAGGAAGAAGAAGAAAGAGCTTTTCAGCAGGAATAATGGAGAGTGAAGGTTTACAGGCTTTCAGTTACTCTGATAACAAGACAAACAGTTAATTCCAGAATAACTAAGCGGATGCAGAAAGGGGGTTATAAAAAAAGGCTTCTGCAGCCACTCCGACATGTGTTAACTTATGGCAGCCCGCTTACTAGGCAGCCAAGCAGTACTGGCTGCGGCAGCCACTACAACGTGCACATCTGCACAGGCAGCCAGTCAACTGTATACTTATATGTGGCTGGCTTCAGTACCCGCTCACTTGTTGCAGGAACCATACTTTTGATACATAGAACTTTATACGGGAAGTTGAAAGTCGAAATGCAATCTAGCATATCACTTGTGGTGATAGTGAGCTAGCCGCTGACAACTGGCTGCGCAGCCTGGCCACCTAGTAGTACCAACAAGAATTTATAGAATAAAACCTGCAGATTCGTGTGAAGCACACCTGCAAAAAAAAATCGCGTTTCAACAACAGTAGGATTGAGCGATTTTGTGCCGCAGGGCTGCACTTTGTGCTACTTTTTATACTTAAATAATGCTTGGATTGTATTTAATAATAAAGTATGTATTTTCGTATAGTTCGTATAATACATATAGTATCCCCAATTTAACAATTTAAAACGCGGCGCCTTTGATGCTACCAAAAAACCTCACTCTTTAATTGACTGCTTCAAAGGATGCCGAACAGTTAAACCATGATTTGGTCGCGTAGCTGAGCTATTAGTCGTTTACAACTTGGCGATTGCACATGTTTTTATTTTTTTCATTTATACTTTCCACTCTCTGGCTCCCGAGCTATATATATTAAAGCAGAACACTCGATAACGACTTTTTACATGGCTGGACTAAAGCCATTGCGAGAACTATACCTGTAAACTATGATAAAGGGTCTTTTTTATAATATATATTTAAATTGTTATATAAGTCTAATACAGAATAAAGTATTAAACTCCACATTTTAGAAGATTAGTTATTGGTGTACTAGACCCTCAAGACGTATCAAATTCCTGGCAAATTGATGGATGGCGCTGGCGCACCGCTGCATTTAATGATAAACCTGTAAGGTCTACTGACTATAAAATCTACAGGTAAGGCCTATATAGAGTAGTAGCGTTGTGATCATAATAATACTGAATTAACGGACACGCGGGGGTCCTATTTTTGTATCTTGTCAATAAAAATCTTGTCAACTCATTATATTTTCCTTAAAATCCCATTTTGATACGGCCTTGTCCGTTTTTCTTATTTTCATTCACAAACAATAAAAATGGCGGGGTCGCCAGCACTGCGGAGCCGTCAATCGGTAAAACGTACATAACATACTCAAGAAATTATTTAACGCCCATCACCATCGATGTGTTTTCATTGAGAAAAGCTGTGAACGTAGGCGTACCACTCGCTTAACTGCCTAGTTTGTATGTCCCTGTCTTACCTTATAGTCCAGAGCCAGAGGCGCCTTTATTTACAGAACATGAAAAAGTCAAACAAGAATAAAAACTTTTAAATTAAGAACACGGCGATTCTCTAGGTTCCAAGCTTTGAGAGATTACTATTACATGTATCTTTTTATCATATGTTTAGAAAAATTAATAAAATATACTCTCTCTCTCTCTCTCTCTCTCTCTCTCTCTCTTCACTGGATTAAAGTGGTTTTAATCCAGTGAAGAGAGAGAGAGAGAGAAATTAATATACAAACCACTATGAGCTTCCGAAATGAATTAATAAAATATTCACTGTACTTTTTCGTAAAAATATGTATTTTTCGTATATTCGTAATTTTTAGAATGTCCACAATCACAGTTTAAAAGAAATTTTCAAAATTCAAAATAGTTTTCATTATATACCTAATATTATGACCACGCGTGGATGGCGATTTTGGACAGCTATTAGCAAAATCTTTAAATTTGCTTATAGTAAGAGAGATGACAATCAAGATTGCAGCCCGTCTGAAAATCACATAGATAAAGTCGGTTCAGTTGATGCGGAAAAATCAATTTTCAGACAAAAAACCTGTCGCCTTACATTTTTATAGCATTTCGAAAATGTCAACAAATCTGACGTCACTGACCCATAGAATAGATTGGCCAGATGTCGAAAAAAATGATATCAGACAAATTAAATGTAGCATGTAACTAATCAGACAACTTTTCGATACAGAGATGCTCATTTTTAACGTATTTCTATTTTTTTATAATTTTGCTAAAACTCCCTTAAAAACACGTATCTTTTACGAAAAACAGCGATTTCTCCATGTGCTCATAGTTTTATCAATCTTTTGATTTTTTATCCTGAAAGATTTTTTCTGAATGGTGAGGTATGATCAATTTATAAAAATAAAAATAAAGAGAATTTTATTTACCGCTCTTTATAAATTAATTATAGCTCACGCGCTCCAAATAAATTGTAGGAAATGAAACGAGATAAAGTAATAAAAATACTGTTTATTGAAAATCACAAAAATTTATTTCAAATTTTAATCACTCTCTGACTCGTCTTCATCTTCATCGTAATCATCCGTATAACATTAACCTTTTTTGCGGTAGAAATGTATAGGACTGTACGCTATCGCAGATTGAAGAATTAAACAGCATCTCACTTACTAAAAAATAAACCGTGCGACTATTGTTTATTTCAAAAATACAATAATCTTAAAATTAAAACTTTATTGATCGTAACCTGTATAATAAACCAACTTAAACATTACACAGGCCCACAAAAGAAAAAAAGTGGAATGAACTTTACATATGAGTATACTACCCCTATGGATTTTGAGCCGCTGAATACGAATCCGGTCTGAGAATTTCCCCTGGACCCCCCAATTTTCCACTAGCATAGGGAAAATGCGTGAAATCTTAGAAATTTCAGTATCTGTGAAAGCAGTTTCGATCTACGCAAAACGCTAATGTTTTCACTTATCTCGAGTCGCTTAGTTCTAATCTCACTGTAGAATTTCCCTAGAGTACCTCAGAATTCCACTAGCCTAGGGGAAAATGTGTTAAGCTGAGCAAAACTTGTGATTTCTGGAAGGTTCTATTTTTGCGCAATAAAGCTTATATATTTTCGTATTTTGAGTTCCTCCAATTTTTAAATTGAAAAGTCAAATATTGAGCTATTATATATTTAAATACAGGGCCACCAAGCCAAGCGCGATTGCGTTTAGCTTAATTCGTTCAGACTGACATTTGTCAGTTTTAATGTAATTTTAAGTGTTTAGGATTCGAAAACTGATGTTGTGTTGATTATGTGAGTGTTAAAGGCGTTAAAATTTGAAATAAACAAATAAACGGGTTAGTTTATAAATACATTTTAAAATTTGGGTATTAACATAGATTTGCAATACATTTCAAAAAAGGTAAACACAGTTTAATCAAAAAACAATTACGAAGAAGCGGTTTTGTCAAAGGTAATACCACGAGTCCTCCAAATTTAATCTATAAAATTTGAGAGGACATGTGGTATTTGGAAGGTTATTTTTGGAATCATTTTGTATTAAAAACAGAGAACATAGTCATTTATGCAAAAGACACTTTACACACAAATGTTGACAATTTTCTTTATCAATTTAAATTGAAACATCATGATGAGCTGTTATAGTTTTAAATACAGGGCCACCAAGGCATACGGGATTGCGTTTGGCTTAATTCAGGTATAGAGTTTGACATTTGTCAGTTTTAAAGAGATTTATGGATTTTTAAGTATTTGGGTATTCAAAAACTGATGTTGTGTGTGTGTGAATATACGAATAAACAGGTTAGTTTACAAATAAATTTTGAAATTTGGGTATTAAGATAGATTTGCAATACATTTTAGTCGAATAATAATTGATAATGCTAAATAAAATTTGTTAAATGTTTATATTTGACATTTCAAAAAGGTAAACACAGTTTTTGGCTGAAACCACAAAATCTGACTGTTTTGACAGATGAAAAAAATAATCAGTATAAAACTCAATGATTGGTTAGGATCATGAGCTCTTATTGGCTGAAACCACAAAATCTGACAGTTTTGACAGATGAAAAAATAATCAAAATTAAAAAAATGAGAAAAATCCAAATTTAAAAACTAACTTTAAGACCTTTTAACACCAAAATTATTACGCTTTAAAAAACGAACTGGCTCCTGGCTAAAACTAGCCGAAAATGAGTGGCAGTGAACGGGGTGACCCATTATTCCTACTTACATAATTTAGCGATTGCACATGTTTTTATTTTTTTAATTTATACTCTTTCTATGCTGGCTACCGAGCTATAAACTAAAGGAGAACATTTCTTCCCTGCCTTCTATCTCCTGTTTTTACCTACTAGTCCATATTGCTGTAATCGCAATAGGGAGAAGAATTCAGATTTAAAATAAAAGACAATATTGATTTGCAAGACAGCCTACAATTTTTGTAAATTACTTTTTTTGATATCTTCTACACTCAAAGAAATTCACCAGTATATCCCTCCGGCGGGCGTGCTTTTTAGAATTACACGAGAAGGCGCGCCGCGACAATTCTCCGCATTTGGTTTTTCAGGTTTGTAGTTTACAAATAACGAAGAAAATTTATTTTACTTAGTAAAATAAGACAAATATGCAATTCTTAATCATTTTATTATAGTAAAAAAATATACAGTGTGTCCAATTAAGTCGGCACCATATGGAAAACTTTTTTATTATTTGTTTTAGGAAAAAAAGATATTCTTGATAAAAAGTCGTGCTATTAGATATCACATTTTTACAGTCGTATACGAGGTTTGTCAATTTTGTTTGTGAATTTTGCTCAAGAGTAAAGTACCTTTATTTTGGATCTTTCGCTTGTAACAACTGAACAGAAATATTATATTGCACCAGATGTGTTGATAGACGAAGTCAACAACATAAACAAGGAATACCTAAATGCCCAGTTACGAAGGGCTCGTCACATTTTAATTATAACACAAAAACAAAAAGTTGCGGCAGATTGCCGCTGGCGCGCCCGCCAGAGAGGTATACAATAGGAATTTGGCGAATTCTACAGGAAATTGCCCCTATATAAGTGACAGCAGGAATATTTGTTAATTTTACGTGACGATTCCGGTCTTTTAATTCCTATAGAAACAACCGGAATATGCTGTACTATTTACAAAATCATTCCATTCCATTCCAGTTATTTTAACGAACTACCTTAATTTTACCATAACTTCCTGTTTAATAAACAAACTAGATAGTTGTATTCGAAGCTTCGAACTTTATAGTTTTTACAGGAATTTCCAGTAATTAATCGGAACTGTAGTATCGATTTAACAGGAATTTTCCGTTGAATTAAAGATATTTCATTCATACATTACAGTACTAGTTAGTTGTATGCTAAGCTCATAACCTGAGATTTTACAGAAATTTCCTGTACTTACCTAGTATTTAACTGGAATTTCTTGCATTTCCTATTGTAGAAAGTATATTTATTTCAATACACAAATCCAAGTATCTAATTCATAACAAATAACAATTTAAAATTAATTAGAATTCAGAAACAGAATTAGAGAATTATCGTATGCTTTTTGTCCGTCGTCCTTATGCCTTCGCGAGACGTAGTAGTGGAATGCAATAACGTGGCGACACCTCGCCTTCGCTTGTGGAACTGCAGACTGCAGGGGCTTTGTTGCATACTCTACAGAGAAATCGTAATACTACACTATTTAACGAACCAACACGAATGACGAATGACTCAATAACGAGTGACCGCGTCGGCGCTTATTGCTCAGAGTAGCGGATTGAAATGTGGGATTTACAGGATATTCCTGTAACATTCACGGTGGTTTATTCCGGTTGCATCTACGTATGTTTTACAGTAATATCTTGCAAATATAGCAAAATATTATTCTATATACACAGGAAATATTCCTGATAAATTAACAGCACCTTATTACTGCTATACTTACCGGTTTTTCCTATTCATACAAGTCAAGTCACTTTAACTGGAATCGGCCTGTTAGATTGCAAGTGCAGATTATTCTTAGAACGGTTTTTCTTGTTATAATGACAATAGTTGCGTTTAAACAACAGGAATTCAATTAACCGGAAATTCCCGGGATTCGTTTTTTTCAGTGTACAATAACGGTTTGACTTTGTTACACAGAGTGTAATGAATGTAAAGAAATGATTCAGGGATAAATCAGGACTAGAAGTTGGATGACTTAATAATTCGATGTTTTCGTGTGCCAAATAATCAATTTCTTTGTCGTGTTGTTAAAATATAAATCAGCATTTACTGTCCAATACCAGAAGTAACGGATTCCCCATTTTTTAAAAGCAGCACTCGTATATATTACTCTTGTGGCTCCCGTTGAGGAACCCAGACCAGCCCACCATATTCATCGCCAAATCTTGAAATATCGCTTTTCAGATTGCGTTTTTTCTCTCTCAAAATGTCTCTTAATCCTCCAGACTGCTAGCTAATATTCTATAGCTAAAACTCGTTCTGTAATGCAAATGAACACGCAAGCCGGGCAAAAGGGAAGTCGGCTGCCCACTCTTGCATTCGCTTTAACTTTGACTTAACTAACATGTACATACTTGGAGTTTATTTGAATTTTCGTTACGTGTTTGTAGATTCGGCGGAGATAGGCGGTGGGTTCCTGTCTAATAAAACTGTTTGTCTTTTTGATTGAATGAGTACCCATGAGATAACGGAACTGCACGCCAACGTCTACTCGAATTTTATTGATTGTTGGAAACGCATGTTGAGATAATATTGGGAATTAGTTTGTCCCACGTTCTTTCCATTTACCAAACTTTAAAGGAATGAAAAAATATTTTTAATAGCCTGATCCAAAAGTTCCTGTCTTGTAACATGAGTCCGGTAGAATGTTTCTCAACTGAATTATGTTTTTTCGGATGCTAAACACGAATCTGAAGTTTGCTGCATCGTAGCAGTACCGGCTCAGGTCGAAAAATGCAAAAAAAAAAAACCTCAAAAATTTCGAAGTTTTTTCGGTTTTCCGCTCATGTCTTGCAAACGACGCATCGTATGGAAAATGTCACAGTAGAGCATACAATTCTGCATCGAATCACCGCCATCGACTTTCGAAAAAAGCCAATTTCTACCAACTTTTGTGAAAAACTGGTAGAATAAAAGTTATAAAGCATCAAATTTTGAGTTCAGTGAGCACGGCAATTCGGTGTTTTCAATTTTCTTGAAATCCATGCTAGAAGATAACTCTTAGATGGCATATGCAAGAAAAAAATTGAAAAAAAAAATAAAAGTAAAAACTCCCGAGTTATTCTATATTCAATTTCAAATTGAGAATTTTGCCGCGTAAATGGTCAGCGCCAAGATGGCGGCATGGTTATACGTCACTGCTCATATAGAGATTAGTTAACAAGTCGGGATTCAATTCTAAACAGTACGTCTGCGAAGTAGTGAGAAAGTTAATGGTCGATTTCTGTTCCTGAATTTCAAGCGTTTTGACTGATTTTATCAATAAACACGTTAAACACCCATCAAAATGCAGAAATCACAAAATAAGTGGTGTTTTGCGCAAAGTTGTACCAATACTTCTCTAATTACGCCACATAAGACATATAAATTATTTGAAGATGCTTTCACGAACCCTTCTGACGGCATTTTTCGTTGGTATTAAATAAATCCAGCTAATAATTCCGAATTTTAAATTTGAATCAGTTTATGCGCATATACTGATCATTTCTCCATTTTCCCTCTAAACGTTTATTTGACCAATATGAATGGGTCCAATAATAACAAGTCTGGACCTGTCTATATGTGCTGGGCTCCCAAACCGCTCTTCCCAACACTTAATTGATCTCAAAGCCCCCTTCCCTACCCTAAGTTACTTCCCCCCTTCTTTTTTTGTAAGCCTGATTTGAGGATTTATTAAATGACATATATATTGACAGAACGATAGTCGACGTGACGAAACGAGAAACTGTTGATGAGACGAGACCTAGACTGAAGCGAGACTAAATTTTTTCAAAACTAACGAGACCAAGGCGAAATTTTCAGTAGTGAAGCCTAAATATTTATCAGATTCGTTTATATGGCTTATGCAATAACGATTTACGAATAGCAATGCCTGTCACAGCAGCACACAAGACATTTTTTGACATGAATATTTTCATGCATATACGTCTTTTCTTAAAAAAATTTGGGATGGGATCAAACCATAATGTTCCTCATAACTACGGCCTTGCAAAAGCTTGTTTGTGAATTACTGAGGAAAAGTAGGCACCCTTAAAGAAACAAACCTAACCACAACCTTTAACAAAATGGCATAATATAATAAATGTTCATTATGAAATTTTTGTACAACCTGAAATTACCTGTAACTTATTGACAATATGATATCACAATTAAGTATTTTGTAATTTCAGATAAACCGTAATAATTGCGAGTGAAACTAATATTGAACAACTTGCGGTGGTGCCAAAATTCTTCTGGAGGTTTCTTCATTTTTCAGTTATGATAAAAACACTACAAATATTTGAATTTAATGTAAACAAAATAACACTCTGCAAATTATGCCAATTACAAGCAAACGAGTTAGGTATTAATATACAGAGTGTCCCAAGATTTTTTTACTGGCTATAACTCAGGAACTAACAAATATATTTTTTTGAAAATTGGGTAATGTTTTTGGGACCTACAGTAATTTCATCTGAGGTATACAGAGTATCTGTGACGTCATCACAGAAGCAGGGACGTCATCGCAATGAAAAAAATTAAATGGAAAGGGGGAATCAAACTTAGCTCAAATGAAAGGGTTTTTTATTTCAAATTCAACGGTGTATCACAATGAGGGTACCAAAGTAATAATTTTACCAAATATTCAATTTAATGTTTATTTTCAAGAATAACCAGAACATTTCGATTGCACGGTAATTTTATAAGAGATGTTCAAAATCACCTCCGTCTGCATCAACACAAGCATCGAAGCGTCTAAGTAGTTCACGTGTACATGCCGCATGTATCATCTCTTGCGTAAGGTTATTACAAGCTCTTCTAATTTTAATTTTTAAATCGTTCACGTCTACAGGTTGTTCATTATAAACCAGATCTTTCAAATATCCCCATACAAAAAAATCTAGTGGTGTCATATCCGGCGATCGTGGGAGCCATCGAAAGGGTCCATGAGTTCCAATCCATTTGTTTGGAAAACTGGCATTAAGATAATTTGCTACAATGCCGTTATTATGTGGAGGTGCGCCATCTTGCTGCCATATCATGTCTCTTCTTTCATTCAAAGGAATATCATCCAGTAACGCAGGTAGCTCATTTTCAAGAATATTCAAATATCTCTGACCATTTAAATAGCCTTCAAAGAAATATGGGCCTATTAACCGACCATTGAATAAACCACACCAAACATTAACTCCCCACCTGGTTTGAAAGCGAGTTTCCCTTACCCACCGCGGATTTTCCACTGACCAATAGTGAGAGTTATAGCGATTTACGACGCCATTATTATGGAAACGCGCTTCATCACTCCACAAAATTTTACTCAACAAATTGGGAGTGTCTTGCATCATAACTTGCATGATGGCTATAAAGGTTAATCTCCTATCCGGATCGGTGGGTCAAATGCAATTTAAATGGATGGTAATTGTGGGTTTTCAAAATTCTGTGCACTGAACTTGAAGAAACACCAGTTTCTTCAGCAATAGTTCGGATAGACACATGGGGATTGACCGCTACATATGCTAAAACATTCACCATATTCTGTTCGGACTGTATTGGTTTGTCATGATGACTATGTTTTTAATTTGGAAATGAACCTTGTCATATGCCAAGGTGTTCTTCTTTCGGGAAAACGCTACTGGTATAAGGCCTTAGCATTTCGAGAATTTTTCCTACATTCATCATAGATTAGCAACATATCTACATATTCATTCGGTGTGAATAGGAATGGCATTTTTACTTTGGATTCACACTACGAATTGTTTTAAAACGGTAATAGATATTTAAAAAGTGCCAACAATCAGAAGTAAATTTGGATATGATAATTGCGGCATTTTAACTAACACAATAGTAACTTTGATACGCCACACTTTTTTGGGACAACCTGTATATTTCAAAATAATTTTAAAATGTAGCCTTTATCAACCTACATATCGATGAAAAAATAAAATTTTCAAAATATTAACCGTTTACCGTTTACCGTGACGTACCCTGTATAATAAGACCGGTTTCTGCATTTCGGCTTCTTCATTTAGGCTTTGAAAACCAATAAATCAATTTTCAAACACGCGTATATAAGATAAAATTCGCAAATGGGCTACCAACTATCAGTAAAACTGATAAATGAAGCTTAGAAGTGAATTTTGACAACTTAACAAAACTTTATAAAAATACATTATTTTCAAGCTTTTGGACTCGATAAGTTCGTAGGATGATTAATAAAACAATTTTTAGACAAAATTTGACTTCAAGAGTGATCCAATCCTGCTGGGCCACTTTGTAGACAAAGGTTGGCTTGTGTTGGTCATCTAGTGCCAGGATATTGGTTTGTGTTGGCTGTCGGAGCGGTTTTCAATACATCAAAGCAGGCCAACATGCGTGAACCAAGTGCGCAGTAGAAAAGTGACTCGTCCACATACTTTACTCGAACGTTGGTTTAGGTTATGTTTATGATTATTATATATATTGTTATAAGTAAAGAAAGCTTTATTTTTGGTTGCCATGGTAAATAATTACAAATACAAATTGTACCTAGTCTGTTCTGTTCCGATGAATGGTTAGCGTCCACCATCTTGTTTGTTTCCATCTTGTCAATAATATGTAAGTAACAATTTTATTATAAAGCAACTGAATGCAGGACCAAAGTTCGTCATGATTCTCTGGGCCAGTAATTGGCCAAAGTCAAGACCAGTGCCGCCATTACGCCAATATTGGTGACCAATACATTGGCCTACCTTGGCTCATAGTGTAGAGGGGCCTTAACCTTAACATTCTCTTTTTGGCTTCAGTTTCGGCAATCCCTTCTTGGTAGGAGCCGAATCTCGGTAGATTGGTCAATTGCGCGAAAAATACCTGAAAAGAAAACTAAATAAAACAATGATTATTATAAATATATTTTATATTTTTGCAAAGTTATAACAAACATTCTTAACCTAACGTAACGTTTTTTTGTGGGGATGGAAACGTTTTATGCGCACCGGATACAAATTCTTCCTTTCTCCGGTAGTGTGAGACAGTGAGACTCCTTATACTCTCTAAAACCACCCGCTTTCCAAAACTCTGTGGCCCAGGACCGTCTTCACAGACTTTGTATCAGGCCATAGGATTGTAGCGGCACTAAAACCAAAGGTCTGTTTGTGATGAATTTTTGACACGTATTATTTGAAGGTTAGTACTTCATTATAAATGCGCTGGTCTTCAATATTATTGTTCATACAACATATTTCTATAATAATAAATTAAAAGATTAAATCTTTACTTTAACAAAATGTTTTTCTTCTTCTTATAATAGAACCTGGTCCTGTATGTTGCGTTTAGCCTCTTTCGGAGCTCTTCCTGTGACTCTAAGCTCCAGCTTCCTACCGGTCTTCGCGAGTTTGGTTTTTGCGACATGGCCCACTTTGCCCATCTTTCATTTGGCATCCTTTCCACATGGTCTCTCCAGCACCTCTTACGTGTTCTAGCCCATCTTACCTCATCCTGTATTTTTAGTTCTTCTCTGATGTCCTGTCTTCTTATTCTATCCCTGAGGGTAACACTCTTGATGGTTCTTAGTATTTTCATTTCGGTCGTTCTCATTATTCTTTTCGTTGTTGATGTTTCAGCTATGGTTTGTGTGGCGTACGTTAAAATAGTTCTTACGCATGCTTTGTAGATCCTCAGCTTGCTTTTTGTACTCGTCATTTTATTTGATATATGATATCTCTCAGGTATCCACTGATTCTTTTTGCTTTTATGGCTTGTGTAGTCTAGGTAGTTGAATCTTCTTACCTGCTGGATTATCATGTTGTCGACTGTCAGTTTGCACCTTATGGAATCTTTAGATATAACCATTGACTGTGTTTTTTCTGTTGCGATGTTCATGTTAAATTTGTGTGCTGTTACTTTCGCCTTGTATAACAGGCGCTGTAGGTCGTCTTCATTCTCTGCTATGAGGATTGCATCGTCTGCATAGCATAATACTTTAATGATGCGATCGCCCATCCTATATCCAGCGTTCGCTTTTTTAATATTTTCAATGATTTGGTCCATAATGATGTTGAACAGGGTAGGACTAAGGCTGTCGCCTTGTCGTATGCCCGTATTGATTTGCACTTCCTCGGGCAGTCCATCGTTCGTTTTTATTCTTGTTGCATAATTCTTTGGTACCGGTAATCGATGTTGTTCTGGTCTAGAATCTTGATTACGTCATCCAGTATGACCCTGTCGAATGTCTTGGTTAAATCTACAAAACAGGCAAACAGGAGCTTGTTAAACTCTATCGATTTTTCTTATCATTTGGCGTAATATGAATATTGCGTCCACCGTTGATCTATTCGACCTAAATCCTTGCTGTTCTTCGGATATTGGCACCTTTTCCATGAGCCTATTAGAGATGATTTTAGTAAAGTGCTTGAGGACCGAGCTCAGCAAGGTTGTTTCTAAAGTTATTGGGGTTACTTTTCTCTCCTTTTTTATGTATAGGTATAGATATACTTACTCTCCATTCGTCTGGTATGGTTCCGGATATAATTATCTTTTTAAACAGTTTGGTGAGTTCTTTCTGTAGTTCCATTCCCCCGTATTTGATGAGTTCATTATTGATATTATCGACGCCAAGAGTTTTTCGGTTTTTCAACTTCTGTGTTGTCGCTTTCAATGTTATCGTCATTTGGTAGAATCTCTATTCTTGATCTATTTCCATCGGGGGTATTATACATGTTTTTTCCATGTCTCTAATTTAATTTAATGTTTTTAATAGTTTAAAAAAAATTTAACATCTTGTATGTACTAAACATTTAATTATGTACATTTCATCTGTAAACCTGAGCTTTGGAGATTAAGTAGAAGAGTTAATTAACATATAAATCATTTCAGATCGTATCGAAGATTCAATCCTCTTGGAGTAAATGACTGACCAAAGTGTATTCTTTCAAAATTCTACTTTTGCCTATTTTTCCAACAACATGGCAACACTGAGATAAGTACAGTTTGAGTCACATCGCCTATTTCCGTAGACCGCAGACGACGACGACGCTCCGCTTGTCGCTCGCTCCAATCTAGAAGAGCCTTGTGACCTGAGACTTCTCTCATCTTATTCGACTTATTCTGTTATTCAGTTCGGTTACTCAGCGTGAGACGTGAGGAGCGCTTCTTGACTTAAGTTACGGAACGCAAAAAAACGTGACAGCTTGTTCCGAATTTAAAAACTTTAAATACAAATTTCATTGATTTTGTTATGAGTACAGTTGTTTATACCAACGTTTCGTTCACTTTAAGATGTTTTGGTTATGTGATGTAAGCGAGTGATATTTGTTAACTTTTGACTTAAAAGTGTAGAGGTGAATTTTGCAAAACTGAATATCCTAAAACTGGATTTTAATTGGAACACCGTACTTGAGTAAGCGAGCAGTAAATTTATTACATTTGTATTTAAATGCGAGAGTAAGTTATAGAAAGTGGGTCGCAGAAATTAAAGTTGATAAAGGTTTACTTAAAAGTCTGATCTTAAAGACGAAGAGAAGAAATGTGCAGGGTGTCTCAAAAATCAGAAACCACGATTAAATTACAACTGTCTTAAGATTACGAGATTTGAAATTATATGCTGTATTCTAAACATTTTGTAATTTTACCGATAATAGATCTTTACAAAAAAATATTATATTTTGGTTTTTAATAAAACGTTATTTTTAGTAAAGAAAGTAATAGCAAATATTTAATAGTGGTAGTAAAATGGCAATCAGGCTACAACACTTCCTTCATTTACACAACAAAAGAAAAAAAGAAGTTTACAGAGAAAATTATACAAAAGTATTAATACAATACAATCACAATACCATAGCAGTCACATTTTAAACTTTAAGCTTAAACAGATTTTTTTATGGATATAGAACTGGATTACTTTGAGACGGCTGTCTAAGGAACTGTTTTTCTGTGAAAAAGAAATCCAAATCCGGCAATTTGTTGGTTAGTGACATGGTTCTAGAGAAAAATGGATTTTTACTGTAGTTAGTGCGACAAAATGGTATATGAAAAGACAGATGATTTCGAGTATTGACTTGAGTTATTTTACTAGTAAGCTGAGGAGAATTAACCATTGAATTGAGAATTTTAAAAAGATTATGAAGATATCTGCGAGTCTCCAATGGAAGTAGATTCAGATTTTGATAAAGTACTGGATGAGTGCCCTCATTGTTAAATAATTTGTAGTTAATATGGCGAAAAAACTTCCTCTGAACTCTCTCCATTCTATTTGATAATGTGGATTCCATACAGAGGATGCGTACTCAAGATGAGACCAAACAAGACTACAAAAAAGAATAAATCTCTTCCTTAATGAGATAATTGTAATTAGTATTCTCTCGTTTTCGGGAAAAAGTCATGAGTTTACACTTGGACGCATTTAGCTTCATTCCATTAGAATCGCACCACTCCACAGATCTATTACGGTCCTGCTGTACAGTCAGCAGGAATCGAAATGATTTTAAATGCTTTCGGATCATCTGCAAATAAAGGGATACGGCAAGAGATAAAACAAGAGGATGCATCGTTTATAAAAAGATTAAAAATCAGTGGAGCTAGATGCGATCCCTGTGGTACGTCAGAGGTCACTGGTGTTTCGCAAGATATAAAATTGTTAACTTTGACCTTTTCGATACGACCCATTATGTCACTCTGAATCCAGTTTAGCATTGGACCAGAAATTCCATATATATTCAGTTTATTTTCTACTGGCCACCTTTTTTAGAGGAACGAAAATTTTAATTACATTATTTAAAATTTCATAAAAGTTTTTTACCCTTTCATGCATATCAAGATTACATAGAATTGAGTCTCAGTCAACCAATTCCAAAGATTCATTAATAATTGCATAGCTGAGAAATTTTTGCTGTTAAACATTATCATGAGTACAAGTGAAAAGCTAACGGAAAATCTTCCTAGTATGTATTAGAAAACACCACTCTCCGGTGCAGGGGTTTTAATCTCAACAAAGTTTGGGGAAAACCTTGACATCCTGAAAAGTGGCTAAAGAAAGAAACCGTGAAAGATCTGAATTAGGAAGGACATCCCTAAAATATCTCCTCTTAACCAGCTAGATCATTACCGGATTACATTACATGCCTTACGGAATACTGGAGACGCGGGTTCTATTCCCGCCTGAGGCAGAAATTTTTCGGTTTCTTTCTTCAGTAGTTTTCACCCCTGGTGTACAGGAATTTATTTCTGTATGCTCCCTTGGATTATCATGAGTACTTATTTGTATCATATTAGGTAACTATATAAGTAAACCTAGTGAACTGAATCAATTTTAGAAAGACTAAATCTCACTTTACCAGTTCTATGCTTTTTGCAAAAAATAATTTACCTGGATGAACGGCAAAAGAAGTGTGGAAAGGGGCACATAAACCATATAGTCGTTTCCTTTGTCCTGCCTACAGGTACATTTTTCTTAGCTTCCTTTTTCACATACCTATTAATAACCCTGGGTTTTAGGAAGTTTTAGTTTTTGAAGGTTTTCCGGAAAACATCAGTGCAGTAGGTTCAACTCTAGGAGATCTAAATCATACGAATTTAGTTAAATTGTCTAATACAAATTTTGTGGCGGTGTCCTGACCTCTCTTTGTATCATCAGTGTGAAGGCTGTTTTTATCGCCAAAATTGATTCCAATGTTACAGTAGGAAATTTTTCCTGGTTTTTACAATTTGGTAGAATACTACCAATTGTTCAGTCGTTAAAATCTATACAGTGTTCCTGTGTTTATTTTCCAAAATTGTGGTCTCTCGTAGTTGGTCAGCTTTGTTTATTTCATAGTTCATGGTATCATGGAAAACAAATATTTAAAATCCTTTTTTTTTAATCAACATTTCTGGTCTTTGATAAAATCGAAATTAAAAATATATTACTCTTCTCCTTTTCGTCTTTATCTCCTCGTTAGACATCTAGTTAATATAAATGATTCAGCATAATCAATTTTTCGAAATCATATCCAACAGGTACTCGCATTATACAGGGTGTCCCGTTGGTAAACGTGATTTACAGTGTGTTTTTTTTTTATATTTTTATTATGTTCCAATTTTTCCTAAAGCCGAACCTGGATTTTCATATCTCTGAATAATTCAGTACATTATTCGTGAGAAGTGTATGCCAAAATGAAAAAATATACTCAATGATTCAAAAGTTCTGGCCAAATGAATGCATGAATGCATAATTGATAAAACACCCTGTAACTCCGTTATGGAAGCCAAGAGACCCATTATATATGGGTTATTTAGAACCGCCTTTATGACTTCTACCTACCTTTAAAATATTTCCGTTTACCAACGGGACACCCTGTAGAGTAACGACATAAGTTTTGATACAGAAAATGATTTAAAACAATGAAAACTTCATTTACAATAATTTGCGTTCATTCTCTTGAAATAATTTACTTGAGGATTCCTGCCTTAACGATATATTTGAAGTATTTAACCATCTTTCTGAGACAACAGTTATTTTATTTTTTATTTATATAATTGTACTTACACTTTCCTATCAACGAGACATCTGCTTACAGCCCCTTAAAAAACGTAATGATGCGAATAAGAAATAAAATTGTTTTACATGAAATGGGAGGAATATTACTAGTGAAAAAGAGTTTAAGAGATAGAAAAACAAAAATTTGTTTCTATTTGGCCGCAGAAATATAATAAGTGACTCTATTTGCACTTTGTATACTTATTCCTTGGTATTTAATTGTCCAAAATTTGATTTCTGCTTTCAAGCAGTTATATCAAAGTTGTGACTAACAACGCTCACCCCCTCTTTCCCCCATCATCAATCCACCGGCACCGGCGGCGTACCGTACCAGAGCTCCTCTTTCTATGGCTGGTTCTCTTTTTTTTGCTTAATTTTAACGTCTCCTTTCTGCAACCAGGGCTTATCTGGACCTATAGCTGATCGTGAGCTCCGAACCAAGGTCCTCAATCACCTTAAACCCAGGACTATGCCTTTGTCATGCAGGTGATCTACCGACTAACAAGTGTGTAATTGTGCCACCAACCCCTAACAGGCCTGTTTACCGGCGTGAATAAAACTGCGCATGACACAATACCTTTTTGCACTTGCCCAAAGTCTTATCTGACTTGAGTTTCGCAGGATTCGAACCTACGATCCGAACAGTGACCAAGTATAAAGGCCGATGCCCTAATCAACTAGGCCACGGTGTCTGGTCTGGTTCTCTTTTACTTAATATCTTGCAGTCTTTAATAACAACTTTAACTTTTAGCCCCTGTTATCCGTAGAGTGGCCAGTCTTTCTAGATTACTGAGCTTGAACAGAAAAAAGTGAAATTTTGCTATAGAAAAACTGTTTGAGACCTGCATTTTTCAGTTAATCAAATTCAACTTGACCTAAATGAAATTCCAAATGTTTATTAGTATCAAATGTTTGAAATGTGTGGGTACTTAAGAAAGGGAACATACAAAATATAGCGTGGGACTTTTTAAACATGCTGTATATCAATACTGTATAAGAAATAACATAGAAGGGTAAATAATTATTACTAAACTCAAGTAAATGTCATGCAAGTAATAAAACCTAATTTATTGTCTAATTCTTGGAACTAAAAGTTGAAAAGGATCAATTAAGATGATTTTACTATCTATCAGACAATCATAAAAAGAGGTTGTAAAGATTCAGATTTTCTTAACAACTGCTATGGTATTAAAACTGGCTGTGTGACATTATATGAGGAATTAAATGATTTATTTCAACAAGATCTAACTTTATTGTCTGTTAATAAAAATTTACGTTGAGGCTAGCCTGAAGCATCTCAAGATAAATACAATTTGATACCCCTATAAAGTTAGCAGAGCCACTTGCAAAAAATAATTGTCGAGAATTTGTGGTGAACGAAAAAAATTTGTCGCGCTCGTAGTTTTTTTATATGGGTGGCTCTGCTAACTTAATATTAAGTTAGTAAGTAAACCTCCCATTTCCTAGAACAGGGTTCCCACAGACCTGGAAAACAGGGAAAAGTCAGGGAATTCAAAAAGTGTTGACAAAGTCAGGGAATTTTGCATTTTTTAGCAGAAGTGAGGGAATTCAACCAGTGTATATGGAAAACCAAATGGCTGCACAGAATTCTACGTCAGTTGATTTCAGATAAAAAACAAATTAAGCCAGCCCTGTTGCCTTCTCGATGTTTACTTCTATTTTCGGTTTCCCTTTGTATTTTTTCTTGTCTGATACATAAAAAAATATATCAATGGGTTTTGTCCTTTTACATTTATTTGTGAATTCAAAGATATCTTTGTACAATTTATCACATCCACAAATATGCACACTGGTGTCATTATTTTCACTTATATAAACACGAGTTTTTCATTTACTTATTTGTATTACTCTATAAAAGGTGGATTCTTATCCTGAAAAAAGTTTGTGCATGGTCTGGAAAAACTTGGAATAGTCAGGTAAATTTTTCTCGCTTCCATTGTGGGAACCCTGTAGAAGCAAAAATACTACGTTTAATGCTGAATAATAGAAATATTACATTTTCGCAGTAGTACACCCAGGCAACTTTGTTCATTTATTATTTTTTCATCCAGAAATGAAGTAAACAATTGTCGTATGATCGAAATGTATTTGTCGTGAACGCAGAAAAAATGTAGCGATCTTATTTTTTTTCTAGGGGGTGGCTCTGCTAACGTAATATTAAGTCAGCCCCTATATTATTAATTATTTTTTTGCTTCTGGAAAATAGGAGGTTTCATAAACAATTTTGGACTACGACAGTTTCTCGACAATTATTCATAACAATTGTGATGATATTTGCAGTTTCATTTTTAATGCGGTTAGTCTATATAACACCCTACCTTTGGAACTAAAAAATATAATATCTACTTTTGCCTTTAAATCCAAACTAAAGCGTCATCTACTTGAGATTTATTGCTTTTATTTATTTTTTTGTAATTATACGTAAGCTTTTATTTGTATATATCTATTTATGTTATTAAAGAGTTAGATGTAAGAGTAGCCATAGGCTAAATCTCGCCCTATTCTGTGCGCTTTTTTTTGTATATGTATATTTAGTGCAAATAAAGACATTATTTATTATTATTATTATATAAAAAAAATTAGAGCGCGACAATTTTTTTTCGTTCACGACAAATTCTCGACAATTATTGGAATAGGTTTCTTCAATTTTTTTGCAAGTGCTGCTAACTTTATAGGGGTCAATATAGACTGAAAAAAACATGACACGCCAGTAAGATCCCACACCTAATACTGCCGGCCATTGAATGGCATATAAGGAAGATTCTTTTTTTATCGATACCGTATTTTACTTTTTTAAAATAGGCCTCAGCGTGTTTAAATCCAACTTCGGCAGGAGTAGCCTGTAACGTCAAATAAAATATTACTAACAAATGTTTCAAAAAAAATATTTACTATTTAAGTAATCAAAATTAGAACTCATTTTTAAGCAATATACATCCAGTTATAACAATTAATATTATTAGTGGAGGTCGTTGAAACCGAATGTGAGGGTGAGAAAACTTTTTACCCCTCGGCAACTCCTTCAAAGCGGCCAAAATCCACCCCCTAGAGGTTTCCCTGTCGAAAAACACACTTTCCCCCCCATCATCGAGGATGTTCAGCACGGTGGTGGTGTTGGATATCGGAGGGGTTGGTGGGGATCGGAAGCGATATTCAGGCCCATCATCGTACTCAGCATCCTCGAAAACGGGGGAAAGTATGTTTTTCTAAAGGGACGCCTTTTAAAGCGCGTTTAACCACTCTAGGGGGTGGTTTTTGGCTGGTTTGAAGAGGTTGCCGAAGTTAAAAAGTTTTTTACTCTTAGATTCGGTTTCAGGGGGGACTAAATTGGCCCTGTCCAGAAAATTCGGGTATCACTCCGACTCCTGACCTCCACTTTATGTGACAGACAGATTGCAAATGAATTTTTGTTTTTCTCAATACGAATTCAACCATTTTACATTATTAGTACTTATTTCCATTTTTTCAAATAATGATACCAGTATTTACGATTTCAAAGTGTACCAATAAAAAAATAGCGTAAAGTATTCGTGGATAACTGGTCTTTAAAACACTCCTTCTACATCGAGGAAAACGGCGCGCATTAATATCCACTTTAATATACTATTTTACATACAATTTTTAGTTTTCGATGATCAAACTAATGCAACTGCAGTTGCTTGTTAATAACTGTTTTTAGTTGTTATTAGGATTTTAATAGATATTAATATAGTTGATGAGCAAAGCAGAGAAATTCCTGACCAGTCCAATTTATTTAAAAATTAAATAATATTGAAGAAATATTAAAATTGTCAAGAGGGTAGAAGATATAAAAATTATGAAAGAAAAAGTATTTCCCTGGACCAAGAAACCACCGAAGAAGATTCGGTTTATTTATAGTAATAAAACTGCACTATTAAATATACAGAGGCTATTATAAACGAAGACCCTTTACACAATGGTCACCAAATAAAATTTTAAAATAAATAAACACCTCTAAAAGTCACCCTTGACTAATAGCAGGTAAAATCTTTGGGATTTAGAGTGCCGACAAAGATAGTAAAATGCACTATTAACACGTAGTACTTGTAAAAAGAGCTTAACAGATTTTTTGTTATCTATTCATTTAATCATGAGAACACCAGGAATATCATTAAAAATTTATCACTTATTCTTACTTAATCAATTTTTTAGTGAAAATCTTGAAATTAATTATGCGAGAAATATTGAAAATCTTCATCTTTCTCCAATAGGTGTGACTATTAGTACAGTTAGCGCCAAGCGCCATCGTATCAGAGTTAGTTTCCTTCTCTATTCTTTTCCTTTTAAACTATCTGTAACAGCGTTTATAACATCAACAACAAAAAGTTTTTTTATACAGTTTTATTTGTATTAAAGTATATATTTCCGGGAAGGCCAAAGTGGACCACCAGTTTTATACCGAAAAATGGGCGTTTCTCGCGATTTTTCTTCATAACTTTTCATATAAAAACGTCGACCTAAATTAGGTCAAAATAATGTCAGTACTTCATATAACATTTTCTAATAGAAGCATTCCTTACCCGAGATTTTCCCTCCAAATCTGAGCATTTAAAATCGATTATTATTTATAAAATCTACGATACTATACATTCAATCAAAAAGGTACCGAGCATTGCTAATTTAAACTGCGCTGATGGGATTTAATTTTTTTTTCTATGTTGGTAGAACTGTCTTTCATTATAGTGCAATAAATTAACGCCACAGAAACCCCAAACCTGGGAATCAAGTCTGTCTGTCAATTTTTTTTTTAATTTGTTGGTAAGTGGAATTTGTGGAAGGGTGGGAAAATGGCTCTAGAGTTCCCGAAAATCCGTTTTTCAACGATACCTGCCGAAATATGACTCTCAGATAATTTTTGTTTAGACAAAAAATGAAGAGCAGTTCATTACCTACAAAAGTTGTCCCTATGATTTTTTTCGCTACACTAATACTTTTTACAAAAACGGCGTTTCAAAAATTCGCAATTTTGAGAATCTGTAAATTCGCAAAATTATTGTGGTGAAAACGGAAAATTTGAATATCCTCTCAAAACTTGAATATCCTCCCGTTTTTGTCTGAAGACAAAAGGTAAGGCAATAATAATCAACTTTTTTTCACTTTTTGCACTTGATTAATACATTTATTGTAAAAAAATCCAATTTGAGAAAGTTTGAAGGCAGAGTTTTTTCTCGTAAACTTAATAAAATATTTGATATATATTGATGAAAAGGTCAGAATGTGATCTTTTATTTAGTACAATTCCTAACCCCAAAAAATTTTGGCACGAACAGAAAATAATCCTCAAAAAAAAACCAAAAAATATGAAAAAAAAAAAAGAAAAATGCCATCGACAAGGACAATGATGTGCGTTGAAAACCGATATGGTCCGTGATTATCTATTAATTCCCGATAGACCCGAGCATTTTCGAAAACTCCGGAAATCCAAAAAAAAAACGCCATAAAAAAACATGTTTATGAAAATACACAAAAATAATTTATTGAATCTTTCTGAATATATTTAACACCTTGCAAAGCCCCATTATCCAAAAGGATTCGGTGAAATTAGACTTGATAATAAAAAAAATATGAATAAATTTATAGGAGGGTCAAAATATCGAGCAAAAACAAACTTTGGCCAGGTTTTTTAATAATTCACAGAAATAGATAAAAGGAAAAAGTAACATGATATTATAGCTGCAGGTTCCTTCTTTCATCTGAACTTTGAATCATGAACAAATATTAATTTTTACGTGATTTATTGAAAAATTTATAATCCGCTTGGGAGTGTCATTCCTTTAGAGCGTGCTCTCTAAATGCAGGGCAGGAGCTAAAAATGGGGGTGCGTTTTGGAGCCGGTTGTCGAAAAGTATCATATTTTTGACAAAAATGATGAGGATCATTTTTGTAGGTGATGAACTGATCTTCATTTTCGTCCAAACAAAAATTCTCTAAATGTCATATTTTCGGAAATATCGGCGAAAATAGGCGAAAAAAAACACTTTTCATTTTCCCGCACTGCCACAAATTTCAGACAGCTGAGATTTTCGGGGGTGAATGTACCCATGAATACCTGCAAATTAAAAAAAAATGGTGACGGGCAGAACTTATGCCCGGGTTGGCACCTTCGTTTATTGGACTATTATGATATCTCGTTAAATTTTACACACATCTGACTAATCATAGTTTGAATAAAAAAACAAAATATGTTTTAAATTGCTCGCAGTGGTGGACCACTTAATTGTCATGTTTGGTCAAAATATAATTAATAGTTCACTTAACTAGCTCTAACACCCTGTATTATGCTGATTATAGATTCAACAAAAAATATGTACCAGTGCTAAGACATTCTTGTAATCGGGTCTTATATCGGTTTAATTCAATGTTAATTGCTTTAATTTTAATTTAGACTCGATGTGTGGTCCCTTATCTCTAAGTTACTTAGCATTGACATTATCTCTGAGCTCCTCGCATTTCCTTTAACGGGCTTTCAATAAGAAATTTCGTAATATCAGGTCATGGTTTGTGCCAAATTTTATCAGTTAATAGTTCGAAAATATCCTAGAACGTATTAAACTTTAAAAGTATCTGATTTATGATGTCTTTGATGGTACCATAAAAATATAATAAAAAATAAACTGTGTCAAATGATAAAAAATTAAATAATTCTTACTAAAACAAACAAACAAATCCAATATAAACAATTGACAGACACAGAATTTCTTCTAAATTATTAAGTATATCTTTAGTTTAGTTAGTTTCTGAGAAGTCACTCCTTATTTTTACCCTTCCTGAGGTGACAGAATATATTTATTTATTTAGAAGAAATACACACAGAGCGTAACAGTATTTTTCGAGCCTATCTTGTTCAGTGATCCTAGGCATTTTCGCGGGTGAATTTATGGGCGTACATTATTATTATTATTATTATTATTATTATTATTATTATTATTATTATTATTATTATTATTATTATTATTATTATTATTATTATTATTATTATTATTATTATTATTATTATTATTATTATTATTATTATTATTATTATTATTATTATTATTATTATTATTATTATTATTATTATTATTATTATTATTATTATTATTATTATTATTATTATTATTATTATTATTATTATTATTATTATTATTATTATTATTATTATTATTATTTTATATGTTCTGATAACTCTCTGGCAGCAACAAACAATCTACAATTTAAATTTCTTTGGATGTATGGATGAAGTCAATACAATCTACAACTGGTTCGTCGTTTTCTAATAAAGTTGTATGCTATAATCGCATCTTCATCATCACTTGACATTTTTTCATCCCAAGACAGGCTTTCGCGATGCTACGTGAAAGAAAATGTCGGAATGTCGATTTTATGACGATACGTGGACACATGTAACCTACAAAAAAAACGCCTCTCGTCATTTGTAGCTTGCATGCATTCGTCAAATAACGACGCCGTTGACAGTAGGCTTTACTCGACTAATTACTATTAGATTCTACAGAGCTATTCATAAAGCACAAAGCCTGTCCTGTCCCCATTGCTCTGGAACCTGGTGGTGGAGGACCTGCTAATCACACTCAAAAGGAGTGGACACAAAACTCTTGGGTACGCAGATTTGGGTACGCAGATGATATAGTCATTATGGTCCAAGGAAAATTCAATACCACGGTTAGGTAAAAAATGCAAATTGCTCTGAACCTCGTTAGTACATGGGTAGATAAAGAGGGATTGAACAAATCCCTCCAAATCAACCATTGTAGCATTTACCCGAAGAAGGAAATTAGAGAGCTTAGGACCTCTGACCCTCCAAGGGACACACATCCAGCTGTCAGTGGAGATAAAAATCTCGGGGTGATCTTAGACTGGAAACTTACCTGGAACCAACAGCTGGCAAAAGTAATGATAGTCATACGAGCACACGGAAAAACACGGGGGCTAAGTCTCAAAATGATGTATTGGACATACAACATAGTGGTGATGAAACCCATGATCACATATGCATCTTTGGTATGGTGGACAAAGATAACCTAAAAAATAGCCGCCGCTGAGTTGAGCAAGATACAAAGACTTGCCTGTACAGAATGATACAGGGGACAAGAGTTACAGAGTGGGTGCTGTGAAGCTAACCCGGAAGGCACAAAAAGCCCAAGAGGCTGAGGTGCAGCTGGCGATGGGACAGCATCCGAGTCAAAAAAAAAGCACAAAGCCTATTCAGAACACGAGGATAAAACCTTAAGTTGCTGCTTATTTTTCATTGTCAAATATCAGCATACTATTTTTTTCTCGGATGGTGGTCCTATCGCCAGCTACACTTCAACCTTTTGGGCTTTTTGTGCCTTCCGAGTTAATTTCACAGCACCCACTCCGTAACTCTTGTCCCCTGTACCATTCATTCTGTACAGGTTCTTGAACGGTTGGATGTTGTATTTTTCGTGAGTTAGCCTGGGCTGTCCGTATATTGCCTGTCTTTTTCGGTCTACTGTTTCCGTCCCTTTACCACATTGTCTGCAGGAAAGTTCTCCATCATCATGCTATAGCTTTTTGATTTTTTTTTATCCAGAGTAGTGGCTAGACAGCATAACTAAGTATTGTACTTATGAGACGCTACCCGCTGTATATAATTTACATCTGGATTAAAGCACGTGAGAGTTCATTCAGGGCTATTAAAATTCGTAACAATCTGTTCCCCAAAAGGATCCCTATGATGCAATACACCAAATATTATCAGTGTGAACGCTCCTTAATTAAGACCACATGAGCTATTTAAAATTCCACAAGCATTTAATAATTAACTATTTAATTGAGTTTAAACATATTTATTTAAGTTTCAGTTTTATACTTTGTAGACGCGGTGTTATCTGCCCACATATGGTTAAATAATAATGTTTAACATATTCATTAAAATCTAAGCTGAAATTGATTATATTATGGTATTTCCTTGTGAAATTTGTTTATGACTAGTTTGCATCTCGTACGGCGTTGGTTCATTCAAAAAATGACAAGACTCGTTACATAATTGTGACTACAGGTGAATACCGATTAATTACACAGGCACACACAAAAAAATTTATGAACCAGAGGGTTCACTAAAGGATATCTGAAAATGAATTCGACTCGCCTCGTTCTTGATAAAAGTGGTTGCGTTATAGCTTTACTGACAGGATGTCGAGCTAGTCTGCTCGAAGTTTTTTGATAAAGCCCCGACTTGGTCGGGCACCAAACCACGTATGGACTTTCGTAATTCAATACCTGGTGGGGCATATAGCCCAAGGAGTAGTTGTTGAAGTCCAGACGCTGGTACAGTGTAGGACATTTTTAATGTCCTTGTTCTTGGGAGCTTGTGTGATTTTATTTCACATGCTTTGTGCAGAGCTGAGGTGATTTGGCATTTTTAACTTTAAAATCTTTTTTGTTTCAAAAGTAGTCAGACGTAAAGGTGGCTAATTTTTTCACATACCTAGACCTATATGTTTTTGGTTGCTTAATTTTTTCTTAACTTTTTAAATGATTTTAATAAAATCAGCTCCGATGAAGACTGAATAAGTAAGTAAAAACACCCTGTAAATATTATTATAATATTTAAAACAAAGTATCGATTTATACATTCTAGGAAATATTATCGTATCTCTCGCTATTATCTATACATATTTTCTTTATAATATACATAGAATGAGAGGCACCTTTATAAGTACTATTTTTATTATTTATTGCTGTTTATAATAACCATAAATACTGTGACCTAGAAAAACTCAAAAATGAATAGTTGTAGATTCTAAATGGTTTCATTGAGTTAAATCATATCTACAATAAATCATAAATAACACAATCGGTATATTACAGGTTGGTCTATAGAAAATTCCTATTTCATAAAATACATTTTCTCTTATCAAAAATATAATTATTTATTTCTTTATTGTTTTAAGTACGCTACAGAATTAACAATTCCAAATAGCACAGTCTTAGAACTATACAATAAAAATTAAAGTACAAAAGCAAGTATTGCAAATTAGCAAACACATTCAAAATTTTTAAAATACATTTAATGTTTTAAAACTATATCCATCGCATACAAGACAATCGGAAAACTCTTAGGAAAAAAAACTAGGTACATAAAATTTGAAAATTCGATTATCCTCTTTACAGATATTACATTACAATTAAAAATATCACAAATAGTGCTTATTATAGTTGTACAAAAGCTTATTCATGAATGCTCTTTGTCCATAGTTTTTACGATGGGTTGTTTCGAAAAATAGTTGTGACAGGTCCACTCATGTAAAAAATGTCATATGAATCTTCAAAAATCGTAGGACCAAAATCCACAATACCATCTTGAGGAGCTTTGTCAAATGGACTAAACACGATTAGTTGAACCCAGAAAGAAATTACAGGAACAACGTTGAATCATCGACTTTAAAATTGCTAACATCAGCAGATTGATGTTTGGTCACCTTTGTGTCTCTTGTTTTGCCATATATTTTATTGATGCGTGTGTCTACTTTGTTCCTAGGCCGTACCCATTAATTTCCCAACACTTTAATTATCGTTGTTTTCCGGTTTGTTGATTTTTATTGGTAATTTCTGTACCATACAGTTTAAATATGTCCTACTTCAGATGTGGATCTAGAATAACGTATGTTCCATCTCTGACGATTATATCTAATGATTTAAAAGATGGAAATAATCAATGAGGGAGCTAGTAAATCTTGTGTCACTTGAGTCATAATAGACTTAGCGGTGTCGCAGTGGAGGGGTGTGAAAATTATATAACTTACGTTAAGGACGTTCGGTAGTCATAGATTTAAAAATTGGTCTGAAATTTTGTACAGAAATAGTTTGTTGATGAATATAAACAACTTCGTTTTCCCAAAAAAATATTCTTGCCTTGTTTTTAAAATATTGAACATGGAAATTTTAGAAAAAGTAAAAAAAAAACACATTGTCCTATCCGTTGCGTATGTTGGCTATTAACAAGGCTAATCCAAACCACCGGCGCAGGATGTGCATCCATGAATGTCGTCTTCTTCTTGGTCCACTCTTAAAAATATTCGAGTTTCCGCTTCTTCACTGTAAAGACAACTTCTTTCTCTTTCCCTAATATCTGCATGATTTCCACGTTAGTGATGTGATCCGTCCAGGATATTTTCAAAATACGTCGATATATCCACATTTCGAAGGATTCTAATTTTTTTAAAGTGGCCTCTGTTGTGGTCCAAGCCTCTACACCGTAGAACAAAACAGAAGAGACATAACATCTAACTAGTCTTAATTTTAGTTGTAGAGAAATATCTTTGCTGGTAAATAATATTCGTGATCGTATGTCTGATGCCTGGTCCCATTTCGCGTTAACCGTGGTTCCGAGATATGTGTATGTTTCAACCTGATCTATGTACTGGCAGTTTATCGTCAAACGCACTGGAGGATGTTGACTTTTGCTAATGAGCATATGTTTTGTTTTTGATGTATTCAGGGAGAGTTCATGTTCTTCACTTGCTGCGTGTATGTTTTGCATAATTCTTTGTAGTTCTTCATTGTTATTTGCTATGATTACTGTGTCGTCAGCATACCTAATGTTGACGACTTAGTGAAAGCATTTGACATAACAGATATGGACGATATGTTTTTTAGAAAAAATTATAGCACGTAAACGTTTCCAAAATAGTACGAATATGGGATTCACCAAGCCAACTAGTTTGGCTTGAAATATAAAAACTTGGCTTGGACTTGAAAGTCAAACTTTTTAAAAAGGAAAGCTTGGGCTTTGCTTTAATTTTGCGGACACAGGCTTGGCTTGGTTTTTAAGCTTTCAGCTATGATAGCTGTGGAACACGTACTCAGTGACACAGCATAAACAATTGCCCAACTGCCGCCGTCTATCTACTGTCCACTTTAAGTTACCGTTGATTGCCTAATGATTAAAAATAAAACTTGCGTTGAACCACCATGTACATATCGAATCGATATCATAATTCAAAGTTATTTCATCATATCGTCTGTAATTGTTTATTCTATAATTCTACCTATATCTTTACTTTGAATATAATTTGCAACTGCTTAGATCTGAGTGTGCCCTGATTACATAATCAAAACAAAAAAATTTGAAATGTTTTGTGTTTCCAGACAATGGAAACGATTTAATGGTAAGTGAGTCCGTTTTGGTATGAAGGAGGATAATTATGTTTGAAATTGCCTAAATTATGGTTATTTAATGGATGTAATTTATCAATGTTAAACCTGATATTTACTCAAAAATTAAAAAAATATTTAATTTGAAGCATGGTTTTTTATACAACGAATAATAAATTCATACTATATTTATTCCAAGATATACAGGGTGAGTCACGGTAGACGCGACGGTCCATTGTGGCTAAACGGTTAATTTTTGAAAATTTAGTTTATTCATGGATATGTGGGTTGATAAAGACTACAATTTAAAATTATTTTGAAAGTATACAGATTGTCCCAAAAAAGTGTGGCGTATCAAAGTTATATTATTTCTTATGGAATACCCTATATTTTATTGCATTTATAGATTATATGTTAAAAATAAGATAAACTTTCTTAAGTATTCCCTATACCTAAGTTTAGTTTTCGAGATATTTTGATATTTATAAAAATGGAAGCATTTACAAAAAACCAATAACTTCGAAACCTATGGAATCAGCCTAATCCAATTTTAACTGAAAAAAGTTAGATAATAATTGAAAGGAATAATGTATTTAGAGTGGTTTAAAATTATACAGGGCGTCCAAAATTGGGCGATTCTCTAATGACATATTCAAACGACAAAATCGTTCTTATTTTAAAGAGGACACCCTGTAATTGATAATCCTATTATGTAGCAAATTCCATTACCTTTTAAAAATTATAAAGGTCTATTAAGCCTAAATCTATTAATTTTTTTGTTATTTTTATTTTTGTTAAATTTTACTTTATTTTTCCACCGTAATGCCTACATGCCTACATGCCTAAATATAACACCCTGTAGTTGATCAGCTTAGACTATGATCCGAAAAAATTATCTTTGAAACAGGTGTTTAGGTTTTGACATTATTAAAAATGTTTCGAGATGCATTAAATTTTTCGTTTAAAGTTGTTGACACTTTTTAGTAATATTTGTCTACGTTTTTACTCTATATTATTACTCATGGTGCCACAGCGCATTTTTCAAGAATTGTACGAAATTATTTAAATAGAAAGTTTCCAAATAAATGGATAGGGAGAGGGGGCCAAATGGGCCAACCTAAATACCTAGTTTCAAAGATAATTTTTTCGAATCATAGTCTAAGTTGATCAAATACAGGGTATTATATTTAGGCATTACGGTGGAAAAATAATGCAAAATTTAACAAAAATAAAAATAACTCCAAAACTAAACGATTTAGGCTAATTAGACCTTTATAATTATTAAAAGGTAATGGAATTTGCTACATAATAGGATTATAAAATACATGGTGTCCTATTTAAAATAAGAACGATATTGTCGTTTGAATACGTCGTTAGAGAATCGCCCCATTTTGGACGTCCTGTATAATTTTAAACAACTCTAAATACATTATTGCTTTCAATTATTAGTGTAATTTTTTTCAGTTAAAATTGGATTTGGCTGATTCCATAGGTTTCGAAGTTATTGGTTTTCTTGTAAATGCTTCTTCCATTTTTAGAAATATCAAAATATCTCGAAAACTAAAAAGCTTAGGTATAGGGAATGCTTAAGAAAATTTATCTTATTTTTAACGTATAATCTAAAAATGCAATAAAATATAGGGTCTTCCATAAGAAATAATATCACTTTGATACTCCACACTTTTTTGGGACAACCTGTATATTTCAAAATAATTTTAAAATGTAGCCTTTATCAACCCACATATCTATGAATAAACAAAATTTTCAAAATATTATTCGTTTAGCCATGGACCGTCGCTTCTACCGTGACTCACCCTGTATAATTAGAGGAAAAAGGAACAAAAGTTTTTGAATATACCTATATACGTCCCAAGTTATCGTATGCAGGCAATATCTCACTTATTTGACAAGATAATTAAAAAATAAAAAAACTGTTTTGAATGGTATTAAAGTACCTTTCTTATGACTTATAAAAAATTGTTACATTTGACAGCCCTGTAGTAGCTACCCCTCACTTTATATTTTCAAATGGCACCCCTGTATATTGTCATTGAAAATTACGTGTCATTCTATTTGGAATACAATGATAACACATACTTGGTATTTTTTTTATTAATAACGACAAAAACAATTTTTTTTTATTCATTTTGGGAGTTTTTTGCTATTTTTTCCTTTTTTCTTACTTCAAACCCACCAGTAATGCCATATAATATTAGCTATTGATGGTCATCAAGATAATTTTAAATTATATTTCAATTTAATTTGATTTGGTAGCTCTTTATTTAATATTTAATTTCAAATTTCAAGAATTTAGTTATCTCAGTGTACTTGTGAATGTGGCTTGTTTCACACGCCTACAATAAATAGGCATCATAAAATTAAAAAAAATAAAATTATACTATTTATGGTGAAGATAGAGAAAATAATTCTCACGGCAGCTGCTGCTACAAAAAAAATGATTTCATTTTCCTTATCACATAAATCATTTTTTTTTTACTTTTCCCTTAAGTAATTGGATGAAACAGATTAATGACACAGAGAAGTATGACATTATTCAACTATTTAGTTCAATTCCTGGTCAATTTATTTAACTATTATTAAAAACATTCGAGAATAACTCATATATTTCATATAAAACATTTCCTTTAAGTCAACATTTAATAACGTCTAGTTAAAATTCCGAGGAATAATAAAATACATACTTATAACTGTAATCATCATTTTATAAATGATAGTATGAGTAGCAGTGTTCTAAACAAAAAAATGAAATACAGTACGTTTCATTTGAAAAACAATATTTATAATAATACTCACAATGCCATAATTGTTTAATAATGTAAAAGTGTGTATGACTGAAATAGCATACTGCTGACTATTAATATTCTTGCTTTGGATTTATAAGAAAAACTGTGATGTCGATGTAATAATATTAATAAAGATTTTATTCACCAATTAAGTAAAGCAAAGTTAAAAAACCAAACTAGAAAATTACAGAACACCATTTTGTCGAAACGTAATAAAAATAAAACAAACATTATTAAAAAAATTTAAAACCAGCGTAGTTTTTTATTTGGATACTTGCCCAAAATATTTATATGTTTAAGGAAGTTTATTGTTTTCCAGAATTGAATTCGGCATTCCCGAAAACCCCCGAGTAATGATTTTCGAGCGATTTTTCCGAGTTTCCAGTCGTTCTTATAATGTTGCAAGTAATTATGCATTTTTCGAAAAATGGCATAACCACAACATATAGACTTTTTTCCTGTGAGCTTTCTGAACACAATGCAGAAAACCGCATCTCGATATCTGCTGTCCCTAAAAAATTCCGATTTATTTCCTAACTTCCCTGGACATTAACATGAATACTTATGTTACAATTCAGACAATTTGAAAAATTAAATCCTTCCACAATTTTACCAATACCAACTGAAACGACCTCATTCCTAGTTGACGTTTGAGCTGATATTGATGGCACTGAAAGCAGTTTTCTGCAATCGAATTATTAATTTCCAACGAATCTTCGCTGTATCCCTCGGCGACTGTTGAAGGTTTCCATCCCCCATGCCATTTAATTGTCGTTAAATTTGATCCACTATCAGCTAGTAAGCTTGCCGACGAACGCCGAAAACAATGTCCAGTATAGAAGTTCGAATTTGGAAGTTGCAGAAATTTAGCAACAGCAGCAGAAATTTTTCCAAGCGCATTTATTCCGTACACTTGCCTTTCACATACTTTAGAAAAAATCTTCGATGTTTCACATTTGCTGGACGAAGAGCCATGTATCTTGGGTGAAAATCCAAATAAAATTAAACGATAGTGAAATTTCCTGGAACCTTGGTTTTGGTACCTAATATCTTAACCAATATTGAACTGGAATTGCCGATAATTTCGAAGTTATCGAGCGTCAACTGGCATAGTTGGCAGGCACCAAATATTCCCAAAATAATAGCTACTTTCATAAGATACTCGTCATCCGGTGCGCACTTCAAAAACTGTTCAATTTGGTCTCTGGTCAAGATCTTTGATTTTTATGGGTTGGTAACCTTCTTTCTCCATGACGTTTCAGAAACGCAATAGGCTTAAAATGCTTGCTGATATCTACGTCGCTATTTATGGAAAATAAGATAACACTTAGATGGGTCCCAGGGCATAAAGGGATAAAAGGCAACGAGGAAGCAGACGCACTGGCAAGGAAAGCCTCAGCGATCGAATTTACTGGTCCTGAACCACCGTTTGGCATTCCCAAATCCTCAGTACGACTCTCGCTGTCTAGGTGGATGTTAAAAGAACACCAGTCACGCTGGGAGCCATCAAAAGTACTGACAGATGAGATTCTGAATCTAAACAGAAATCAAATAAGGCACGTCACGGGACTAATAACCGGATATTGTCACCTTACGGAACACCTACATAAATTCAAGATGAACCCATATGTAGATTATGCAATGAGGAGGATGAAGCAGCCTCTCTTATCATACTAGAGTGCCAGGCACTCACACACTGGAGGTATAACCTACTGGGGCCAGTAAACTCACATGAGGACTTTCCAAAAGAAAATCTGGTGAAATGGCTACTCAGCCTGGTAAAGGTAACAAACCTTTTCACCTGAATATAACGATGTAACTGACATAGTACAATAAGTCTTAAGGCTGCAGTACTGAGGCATTTATAAACCTCAGTCAGGTACATCGTTATATTCAATCAATCAATCAATCTACGTCGCTATTTATTCGTAACATAACTTTAATCATAGAATAATTTGACCATAGAGATGAAGACTTCCAAATCTTCGACTTCTCCTCAAAATAGGCCTAGAATACACCCCCCTGCAAACTTTTACATGCGTGCCTTAAAATTTCACTTTTAACACTTTTGTCATAAATAGCTATTAATACCCTCGTCATTTTTTATTTAAGCGCTCCTATCAATCACTTATATACGGGGTTTTTGTTTTTAGCTCATTAACCGATATGCGTAAAAAAAATGTGCTACCATCTGATGAAGCCGAAAGGCAGAAACCGGTCTTAGGATGTCGAATCTAATAAATTAAAATTCCTTACTGGTTTACTAATTAATAATAATTATTAAATATTTGTATTCATTTTTTTTATCTCTAGAAACTGGAATATCGGTAATTTATGAACCCAGATCCAAAATATATAAATTAACTTCAAGAATAAAATACTGAAAAATTGAGTTTTAAACATTTTGAGTACGGTGTGGCCTAAAAATTGTGACTTGTCGAGATATTTTTTCATCTGAATATTTTTGCAGGGATTTCTGTTTTGCAGTAATTTTAATATCCACATAATATAAACAAAGTTAAAACTTTTTATGTTAATTACTAAATATTGTGTAAGTATTATTTATAGATATGCACGTAGGTAGATACCGTATCTAGGAAATACGAAACTGAATTAAATGACTAACACTTTATTCATTAAAATAGAAATTCCAATTAAACCGCAGACAGAATTTTAAATTGACATTACTGGCACTTTAATTTTTGTACACTTTTCAATGAAGGTAATGAAGAGATTATTTTGTATTTGAGCAACACTTGTTAGATTTATGGTCGTTACGATTGGCCAAACGAAAGCAAATAATGTCATCATCTCCCAATTTGTTTTAAATAGTTCCACTTAACTGATTTTGCTATCCTTGCCGTTTAATCATGGTGAGCTAGAAAACTTAAATTGAAAAAAATTGTCATGAGAAACTTACAAACAAATGGTCTAGACACTTCTTAAAATATTTTTTTGCAATAAAAGATTTTTATGTTTTAAAAATAAAATAGTAGAACAAATCAACAAATTTTTATCAGGTGAGTTTGAAAATCATTATCAAGATAAACTGTTGTGAGAAAATCGTAAGAAATGTCACTCATGAAAATAAATCGATACATTGTGTCACAGAAACATTGTAAACCTACTTTTTTATACAATTTTAGATGATAAAATATACAAAATCAGAAATTGCTGTTATAATGAAAACAGTTTACATAGATGTTTTGAAAAAAATGGGGTTTGATAACGAATATGATTCTGGACGTCTATCAGCTGCCCGAAGAGACGAAAAGTCATTTCTACTTGAATACAGCCGACTGACCATTGAGCATATGACGGTTTTAACTGGATTGTCTTTGGGGCTGCACTAAATTTTCAAACACGAAGATAATGCAAACATTTCAATCAATAACACTTTATGTGTTATCAAAAGCTCATTCCATACAACACAAAAACCGCTCCACCAACGATTTATATCGATCTGTTCTGTTTAGTGGGCCTGTAAGATCTATTGTGCTGCCCAGTCGTTAAAGATGTCTCATAGATTAGAGGAGTTCCTCCAGTCCCATTGCTTTCAAAAAGATCTCCCACTTCTATCCTACTAATCCCAGTTTCTTTAGGTGCCCTCTCAACCGGCAGTGTCCTGTTAGGATTTTTGCAAGTACGTCTGCTATTTCATTACCCTCCACTCCAATGTGTCCCATAACCCATAGGAGGGTAACAGTGTTGTTCTTGCCTAGTTCATTTTGTTTCTCTAGGCACTCCCAAACCGTGTTAGAGTTGATTACGTGGGAGTTCAAAGCATTAATGTCTGCTTGGCTGTCTGACATGATGATGATATTGTGTCTGCGAACATTTCTTTCTATATTTAACTGGACACATTTTCCAATGGCGTAGATTTCAGCTTGGAAAATTCTCGGAGATTTGCCTAGACTTTCGGAATATTTGGTTCCAGGCCCATATACACCTATTCCTGTTCTTTCTGCTATTCTGGATCCATCTGATCTTGGTGTTCTGGATCCATCTGATCTCTTTGTCCCATTTGCTTTGTTACTTAGCTTCTTTGTCATCTCATCTTGGGACATATCACAGGTTTGGTGATTTCCAGGACGGAAATTATACCGATAAACTGATAAATAATTTATTCAACCAACCTCTTACTGAAAGAATTCTGAAAAGAATATAGCCTGAGGATATCTCAAAGTAACTCACAGAGAACCATCATTGGATGGCACCTCACTCAGACCAATCACTTGGTAAATTGGCAGTGTTTAAATAAAAAAAATAAATTAAAAAAAGAACAAAAACAAACGAAAGGAAGCTGCGACACTCCGATTAATAGTAAAATATCTTACCCAGTACACCAGTTATATGTACTTAAACAAAATATTTTTAAACCGAAAATGATATATAGGCCTGAAAAAATTCGTAAAAATAATTTTGATGCCCTATCAAATGTCAATCAATAATTCTCGATAACAAACAGACAGACAAACACGTAAACTCAAGCAAAGTGTAAAACTCTAAATGACTTCTCTAAATTTGTCAAAGAATTGTGATATTCTTGTTTGCAGTGTTGTTTCCCATCTTCGATGAACCATTCGCAAAGGTAAAATTTTTTTAATAGACCTAGATTACTCAAATCCCAAATAGATGACTTTTTTTCATAAACAATTCTCTCTATTTAAAAACGTCATTTATCAAATTTAAAAAAATATATACATATATTAACTAAAAAAACGTGTTAAAAGTTAATAGTAAACAAGTTGTAATATGAGGAAATAATGAACATGATTAACTATTTGGTGAAAGTAAATATTAGTTTTTTTTTGTTTGCGATTGTGAATATTTAAATATATCGAGATTATTGATGTGGTACAGAGATCAACAGCCTTAAAATTCAAATAAAAACTTCAATCGCACTGTTTTATTGTTTACATATTAAAAGTTGTTTTTTATTACTGAGTTTAAGAGGCCCATGTTCAGATATTTTTATGTTTTTTTTCATATTACTAATAGTACGGTGAATGAAGGTAAAAATCAACTATTACCTCCGATTTCGTTGAACCTCCATCAATTTGCATGAAAATTTGGGATTGAGTATATTTTACCCTCAACTTCAAAAATCACGTATGCTCGACTTGCGCTTTTTGCATTTTAGGGATGAAATCCACCCCTTTTGTTAAAAATGGTAAAAAACGCAGATTTAAGCATTCTGGCGTAAGTAATCTCGTTTAATTAAATAAAATAAATATTTTTTAACCCTTTTAGCAACCACCCCTTAAATCGAAAATAATAAAAAAATCATTTTTTTATATTTCTGAAATATGAAATCGCATCTTAACATTACACAAACAGTTTGTTTAATGTTTATGATATAATTTTTGGTTGACTGTGAAATTTGAACCCTTAAAAACCATCCCCTTAAAGCAGAATCATTGAAAAAATTGGTTTCAAGAAACTTTAATCCTACAAAAATAGAAAAAAGTAAAATCTTTGTTAAAAAAAAACTCAAATTTCGTTCTCTATCATTTTTTACGTATATCGAGTATTTTTGGAGTTATTATCAAAAGAAAATGAAATTTACGAAAATTTTAAAAATTCTGATTTTTTTAAATCATATTTTTTTTTCAAAAATATGCATTCTAAACCAGTCAAAACTTTTGAGGTCATTACTTATGCTAAAATAACGAAATTCTTATAGGGATTACTATAAATTTTAATTTTTGTGGAAATGGCGTGTTTTATTTTTCACTTTTTCTTAAGAAATTCGAAAGGGTCCTCTTATTTTCATCATAACTTGCTTAATTTTGCTCATTTGATAGGTATTTCTGAGTACTTTGAAAAGTGTTCAGTAAGTATATTTTATAAAATGCATCGTTTTCCCGTTATTTAAGCTTGAATACTTAGATTTGAGTACTCGCCAACAAAAAATATACATTCAATTACCTATAACTCACTTTGAATTAATATTAAAAGGTTTTTCAAGTAAGGATTTTATTCGATTTTTTATAAGCTTTAATTTTGGTAATGACAACTTTTTTGTAAAAACATATAGTTTTTGAGTTATTTATGAAAAACCGCTTTAAAACATACATTTTTTTCACGAAAAATCAAAATCTTTGATCTTTAATAACTCAAAAAGTATTGATTTATTTTGATAACTTTACATAACAAATTTTGCTTAGAATTGGTACCTCTATCGATTCCTGCGGTTATTTTTAATAAATTAATTTCCACCCCCGAAAAGGGGTCGCATCCACCCCTAGGGTAAAAGCGCAAGTTGGCACCATGTCACTTTTGTTTCTTGAGGTATCCTATAACTACTCACCAATTTTCATGAAAATCGATGGAGGTTCAACAAAATGGGAGGTAAAACCTTCAGTGACTGTACTATAATTATATAAGTAAATATAAAGAAACGTATAAAAGTACAATTCACTGAAATAACGTATTCAAAAAGAGTGAAAGTCAAAAATACTGTGGAGTCAAATGAGATATGAAAAATCTCGGAATACCGTTAAACTGACTTGGATTCGCATAATAAACCCTGTATCAAATTGTAAAACTAAATTTTGTAACGAATGACATTGATTGAAAACTAGCTCTTCAAGATCAAAATTATCATGAACCCTATTATATACCAAAATATAAACCATTTAGGATGGTCCAACGAATATGTATTACGATTATTAAAACAAACTCTACATGAATCCACTCCATCAAATAGAATTTTTAAACCGTCAAAACTGGACGTCAGATGTGTTGTGATACATGAAGACTAAAGTTTTTTAATACTTTTATCACAAACTTTATCTTCTTCTTATGTTTAACAAAACATTGTATTAATTTATGACACTTCCTGCCTGCTATGCGTGTATATTCGTGCAAAAAAAAAGAATTAAACTAAAACTAGTTATATCATACGGTGCCATGTGCGTGACTGATTAGATAGTTATGGTTAAATGAGTTTTTCGTCCTTGAACTAATCATTGTATTATATATAATAGGAAGTCAATCTGTATATAAACAAAAGTATATACAAGAAGAGACAGTGCACCCATTCTCCCATGACCAAAATTGTTATTTTTATCATGCTTTCTTTACTTCGGGAGGCAGCGGTTTGATCCACTTATATCTTATGTATTTGTAATAATAGGAGGACGTGATTTTGACACCTCGCCAATTGAAAATATTAAAAGTCGGACTTTTAAAAATATTTATAAATATCTAAGTATAAAACGCAAATTTTAACATCATGATAATGCAAGAAACTATTTGTCCCTTCTTTCTACAAGTTTCTTCTTCCTCCAGTAGTTTTTTTACGGTAGTGTTATAAAGACCTAAAAAGTTTTGTTTTTTTTCCTTATTAGGCCAGTAGATATAGATATGATTTTTACAAAATTTAACAATAATTACAAAAGTTTTAAGACTTCAGTTGAATGAAGAGTAAGTTCAAATGATATTGAGTCTGATTTTGTAACCTTTTTTTCTGAACTGAAGATATTGAAAATCAGGATTTAATAATAATAACGCGAACAAAAGTTTTGAAAAATAGCATTTTAACATTTAAACAAAACGGAAAGATTTGTTTTATCGAAATCAAATTGTTAATTATCCTAATTTTTCGTAGGTAATATCATAAGGGCATCTAATTTTTCCGAAAAAAATCGAAAAAACACGTTGCTAAGTAATGTTAAAAAAATATTACTTGGCATTTTCGTTTTTTTTTTCACAGGAAAAATTAGATGCCCGAATCGTATTTGACAAGACTATTTCATAAGTAATAGATTATTCTGCACACACATAGCTTACAAAACATACTACCTATTATATATGCATACATAATAAATATGTAGGTATTAATTTGAAAACTGAAAAACAGGTAATTTATTTAATGACAAAATACTACAAACTTAATTATTTATGGTACAATTAAAATATAAATTGCAATTTTGGTACACAGTAGGAGTATTGTTTGAAATCTTTGTTAACTCATTAATAACGTTGGGTGTAGGTAAATCATTAATGTTGTTGATGGGTCCAGCTGTAGAGTGAGAAGCTGGAGGAGTGGCTGCAGGATCTTCTGTTTTTTAGCTGGAGGTTCTGAGGCGTCACTTCTAAGGGTGTTTATGATGTTGGAATAATGCTCATTATTCATTTGCAGATAAGGCTTAATTGAGTTGACTGAATTTTAATTAATTGTTGTTTACCCACCCCATTTAGCCAGGTTACTGACTGCTGTCGACCGCATAGTGTGGTTTATTATTTTTATTTATTTTGTATTTAATCCGTACTAGACAAAAAGGTAGGGTTCTTCGTGTTGGGGATCAGCCATTTACTATCGGCCATTTTTTTTTCTCCACCCTGGGCCGTTTTATTGAAGAGATGATTATATTCTACTCTTATTAAAAAGTAGGATTTTTGAAAATCAATTATTTTAAAAAATATGTAACTATGTTATCTACCTGTTTAATCCCAGAATTATCCACTTGCGTAGTATTCTTTCAATTTTAATGAAGCAGATCTCGATTTCCTTTCATTGGCGCACATCTGCAAATTCCTTCATTTCGCATTACGAGCTTCCCTATTAGACTTGAAGATAATACCTTTAAATGGATCAAAAATTATTTTCCACTTCATAAAATACATCTTTTGCATTTTTTTTTTGCAACGGTGTTCCACATTGTCTTCACAACTAGTTCTTTGTAATTTTCACCGTTTTCTTTCTTCATATTCCACGCCCAATCTTTCAGGATTAGGTTTAGTTGCTGTAAACTTGTAGTTTCCGAAAGCTCGTATTTCTTTGCCTTGCAGAATTCCATAAACTGTTTCCATATTGACATATGGGTTTTAACGGTATTGTACGGGACACTTTTCTCAATCGCCAGATCAATATTAGTCATAGAATCCCTTCCAAAGCGACTCATTTTCACCACATAACCTGACTAGCACTGTTTAAAAACAATATTACAAAATGTATTGACAATAAAATCAGAAAAATTGTTTAGCTTCGTTTTCTGGTGTCCCAGGAGACCATAATTACTTGTTATCAAAGGTATTGTAATTTTTGGTGACAACAGCTGTCACGTTTTGCCTCGGATAATCTCGAAAAAACTGCTGACAGGAGCTGTCATACAGATTTTTTCATCTAGAAACCATTTGTAATTCAAAATTGCGCGTTTGTGATTGGTGGAAGTTAATACGAGGGAAATAGTCGAAGAAGATTCCAAAAGTTCTGCAAATTTGAAAAAATAACTAAAATAATATTCTTGAGAAGTGCTGTAATTTGCAACCACTTGCGACAAACGGATAATATATTTTTTCATGAAATTGTTTTCTTCTATTAAAATAAATTTTTTACAAAAGTTTTCATTAATTTGAAACCTCGCCCGCAATACGGAAATGGAAGTAAAATTTTAAAAAACATAGTTTCGTATTTGTAGTCGACCAAAAAAGCAACTTGGCAACATGGCAGCGAGTAAGACAGACGTGTGTAAAAATATAATCATCCACTACAGCCTACAAGAAATATACTCTATGGATAATTAAGTATTTAACTGGACCACTGTCGTCTTTTGTAGTGTTGCGCTAATTTATTTAGCTAGATTCCCAAATAAACCCAAATTAATGAGTAATCTTAAAACTATTTGTAAATATTTTCCAATTTATGGTCAAATTGCAAAAAAACAATTGAATAAAAAAATGTTCCGTTGAAAAAAGGTTGCAAATCTCTCGCAATGTTAGTTGTTGTTATAACTGCAATTAGCAGAACTTTTGCAATTATTTTGGCAGTTGTAAAAATGCAAACAAATAATATTAGTAAAAAAATTAAGGTTCCGTTTTTCGTATGGAGTTACAAAGTTACTGAGACCGATATTCTCTTTATTTGCAACCACCATAAAAAACTTTTGTAATTATTTCAATGCTTGTGTGTATTGAAAATGGCAGCGTCGAGAAAAAATGTTTAATAAATAAATGATGCGTTTTTCAGAAATGGTTGCAAATGTAACAGTTTTTTCCGTTTACTTACCCAATTTGCATAACTTTTGTAATTTTTTTAAACAAAGTACAATGGAAAACTTATACAAATGAGAAAAAAACAAGGTGCCGTATCTTTTGAAAGTTTGCAAACTTAATGCATTATTAGTAGCGGTATTCCTAGTTTGCAGAACTTTTGCAATTTTCAGTGTAAAAATAAAACGTTTTTTGCAATTTAAACAATGTTCCCTTCATCGCACACTTCTAAATTTGTTTTCATTATTGCACTAACATACCATCGAAGTTTCAAAACTTTTCGAATTATTGTTAATTGAATGTCTATGTCTACTGGACTATATGCTCATATATTCCTATAGGGCGTGACGTGTTACGAGAAGTGTTACTTTTTCGGACGATTATGGAGTCTACATAAGAGTCCGAAGAAGAAACTTCTCGTCCGCGTTATCATAAAATATTTTGACATTTTAACATAACCTACAAATATCACTTGGTTTTAAAAAAACACATATCACAGCAAGTAAATATGTTATTCCGATAATAAAATACACCAAATATTATTGAAAACAACTATTAATTTAAACCTAAAAGAAAAAGGTAAGCCAAATACCTATATTTTACTTTTCCGGACAGTTCACAATTCATCGTCCGAAAAAGTACGAAAAAAGTCCCAGGCCGAAAAGTTATTCTTCTTGTTATTGTGTACGTTTTTTGACATATTCGAATAAAAAAATATAAATGAGTTTATTGTCAACCTCATTTCTACAATTTTTATTTGATGTATCTTATCTTTAATAGGTGTAATTGATACCAGCTACTTTTTTACAAAATATTCTAGATAACTTTTGTGATGTGGTTTTTCCAGTCTATTCATTTTTTAAATGGCGCCACCGGCGCGACGATAAGAAATCTAGATACTCCGATTATAATAAACCTAATCTCATTTTATGATATGATGCTCGTTTCTAAAAATAGGCAGTTAATAACTTCATTCATAATAAAAACAAAAACATAGGAATACCAGTTCTGTACAGGTTCTTAAAACAAGAGGATATTAATAACGGTGCAAAAAAATGAGATCGGTAATTTTAAACAGGTTTGAAATATTTTTTTAATAGTAGGTGCCTAAGATTAAATAATTATTAACTGGAAAAAAGAGAAAAAAATATGTAGAAATTCGATACTTTTTGGGAAAAGTGCACAAATTAGAGTCCTACATCTAAAAATCATTGCTTTGCGAAATTGTTCGAACCTAAAGCCGTAAAAGCCAAAAAATTGAAAAATATATGTCTCTGAATAATAAAGATTAAAACAAAATGTTTAATGTATTTATTTAATTTTTTTCTGTAAAAATTCTACCACTAAAATATTGTAAGGTACCACAGTTTGAGAACCGCTGGTCCAACCCTTTGATTCTGTTATTAAAGTAGCTTGTCAGAAATGTGTCAAATCTTTAATGATTTTTTCATAAAAGTTGGTCCTAATTTAGCAAAAAATATTAAAAAAGATAATGCATGTACCGAAAAAAAGAAAACAAATCCATACTTTTTATTTTTAAAACCCACGGACTCTAATGAGGTACAAAATATTATACACCAATTAAAAAATAAAAAAGCCCCAGGGCATGATAACATAAAATCTGAAACGCTTAAAATAATTTCTCCATATATCGTAGATCCAATCGTGTTTTTAATCAACAAATCTTTTAAAAAGGAGTTTTTCCGGATGCATTAAAACTTTCAATAGTTATACCCATTCACAAAAACGGCGAGATTACGGGACCGGGAAACTTCAGGCCCATTTCATTAATTAGCTCCCTTGCCAAAATTTTTGAAAAAATCATTAAATTAAGGTTAAGTCATTATTTCGAGAAGTTTAAATTATTGTCACCATCTCAATACGGCTTTAGAGACAAAAAAAGTACCAGTGATGCTATACTGGAATTGACTAGACATATTTACACCTCTTTAGATGAAGGCATGCCATCATTGGGAGTTTTTATTGATCTTCGTAAAGCATTTGACACTGTCGATCATAATATACTATTGGACACCTTAGAAGATCTTGGAGTAAGAGGTATAGCTCATAAATTGTTTAAGATTTATTTAACAAACCGACTCCAAATTACAAGGTTAACAAATCAAACCAGCACAGAACAAACAATTATATGTGGCGTACCTCAAGGCACAGTATTGGGCCCAATACTTTTTACCGTTTATTTGAACAATATTTTCCTTCTTCAACAAGAAGGGAAAATAATCAGTTTTGCGGACGATACTGTGATCTTTTACAAAAATAAAGATTGGCATTTACTAAAAATTCAGGTGGAAAATGACTTAAGCCGCCTTAAGAAATGGTTTGATCATAGAGTCTTGTCAATAAATATTGAGAAAACAGAGCATTTACCATTCAGTAGTCTCGTACCATCACTCCCTACATTTAATATTGAAATTGGACAAGACTTGAAAATTAAACCGCAAGAAAAGTTAAATACCTAGGTATAATTTTGAATCCGCATATGAGATGGAATTAACATATATTTTATTTGAGAAAAAAAATTGATTTTCTTTTATATAGATTCAAACAAGTCGTCCTATACTTAGACCTTCAACAAAAAAGAATTCTTTATGATAGTTTGGTTGAACCCCATTTAAACTACGCAATCATTGGATGGGGAGGAGTATCAATAACGTATAAAAATATGTTAGAAATATCACAAAAAAATGTTTGAAAATATATGATATTAGACAATTATAGTAGAAACAAATAGCAATGAAACAGTATCTTAATAAATTAGAATTAGAAACATTAACACACACATCTAACACCAGAAATAAAAAACAATTTATGACACCTTACAAAAAGAAATCTGTGGGCCAAAGAAACTATGACTATTTTGGCCCAAAAGTATTTAATTCTCTACCAGACTTTAAACGTTCTGCCACACTAAATTTATTTAAATGAAAATTAAAAATTTTTATGAAAAATACAAACATAAACGAAATACACTCGATCTTTGATAACTAAAATAAAATACACCTTATATAAAATTCATTTTTAATAAGTATGTTGATATTAAAAAAAAAAAGTAAAACTCCTGACTAACCTGATTGAAAATGTAACTATTTAGTCATTAATAATTCTAGTTTTGAGTTTTAATCCTATCATTGTAACGACATCTTAATGTAAATATTTATTGTTTTTTTATATATATTTAAAATATGTTCTTATAAATATATACCTAAAATGCGTTATACCACATACAGACAATCTCGTTGACTCAGTGGTTTTTGTGTTTATTTGCAAATTTGTTAAATTTATTCTTATTGTTTTGTTGGCGAATAAACTATTTATTATTATTATTTCTAGACCGGTTTCGGCATCGTTGTGCCTCATCAGTAGAAAGTAGACAGCTCAACATAGAATCTCTAATCCATGTTCACTGCGATCGTTGCCATGCTATAGTAATTGTTTACGATATATATTTTTATACTTAATTTTAATTATCAATGTCATTTTTCCTTTTGGCCTTAGCGAAAGAACAGAACTGAGCTAATTGCCATTTACTCGATACTCTAATCTCTTGTATTGTATTGAGTAATAATAATAATATTATTAGTAGTATCTATTATTATAGAAATGCTGTAGAAGGTTTGCCAATTGGCGTGGTCTCAAAATCGGCCTTTTAAAAAAGTTTCCTCGACAAGTATGCAACTAAAATATTCAAATAGAATCTGCATATTGTAAGAATCCATTTTTCGATATTTTGAACTTCCTGTATATTGTTACACGAACGGTTCGACGTACCGCCATTCTTGGAACTACTGGGTAGTTTATTTTACCACGCCTCTTTTATCTGTAGACGATATTATTGACATTTTTAACACGTATCGCATTTTTGTCTATCTTTTGTTTGATCAGTTTGCCATGTAGTTCTTGCAAAAACTTTGTTAACATTAAATATTATCACTTTTTACAGTTAAAAGTTCAATAACAGATAATTTTACAAGGTAAACCAAAGGGTAAATAAGGAATGGAAATTTTTTATTTATTTTAATATTTTTACTGTCGTTTTTAAATTTTTTTATATAATTTTTCTACAATATATTCTTTTTGACTTGATAGCTCTAAAAGCTCATTACCGCAAAACACTGTAAATTTTAAGAAATAAAAATGTTTTACTAATTTACCATTAGTACTTGGTAAGCGAAGAAAGTGAATATTTTCACATTTTATCTATTACATATCTTATTAATTCAGGGGGTGATTCTGGTGTGTATTTATAGCTACTTACCGTCTGAGTTTTGGTTATTTAAAAGTATAGTCAAAATAGAGTGTTTGCATCGAAGCGTCGAAGCGTTAAGGACCTCATACACGATCAAACTTGTTTGACAAGCCAAATTTGATCAAAAGTTTGTCAAGCAAGTTTGAGGCTCTGCGAGCCCACACACTATGCATTCGAGTTTGTCAAACTTCATTTTTTAGTAATGTTTGTAAACGAGTGGCCGAATGCACTAATCATGGATTTTGAAGAATTTGCTTATTTATATTTGACTTACAAGAAGCGAATCCTTATTTAAAAAAAAGGAAAAGATCAAAAGGTTACAAGCAGTGGTTACTGAAAAGAGCATAGTATGCACACTATTAATCGAAATGAGGTGTGGGCCTAAAGACGCATAATTTTATGAGGATGGATGAGGACAGTTATCTCATACATGTCATCAGCAGAAGCCCCTGTTAAGAATTCAATACTTTTTTTATACTCCTTATTCCTTTCTCCAAGAAGTTCGTAGAGAGTTAATTTTCTTTTTCAAAACCTTTAATATTGGCATCAGGTTCAATCTCTTGAAGCTTTGCGAGCAGTATTTCATAAGCGCCTATCTTCTTTTCTCTATTGCCGTACTCTTTTGATTTCACCCTCCACAACTCATTTATTTAATTTATACATATCAAAAAATTCTGCAAAAAAATCCTTATTCCAACTTCTTGCGTTCATTGTTTATGTCAGTGGTTATCAGTTATCACATACTAAACTGCTCTAACTGATGGGAAAAGAACTACAAGTTTGACAGGTTGGCTTGATGGGACCAAACACCGTCAAACTTGATTGACAAGCCTTCATACCACAAACTACTTTTCAGGCAAAATGATAAAAGTTTCAAACTCATAATCAAGCCGTCAAACTCACAAATTTCATCCACACAATGTCCAACTAACTTGTCAAGCTGGCTTGGCAGGCTAGTTTGTCAAACTTGTTTCATCGTGTATGGGGGACTTGTAGAGAACCGTTTAGAATTATAGATGTTTAATTAGTCAACCTACGAACGTACTGAGTGACCGAGTACCTACTATATTTTTCTACACATCTTCCGAATTTAAAACTTCTATACTATTCTATTCTGTATCTACTACTTAAATCTGCAGGATTTACTAGAATTCCCGCATAATTTTATGGTAATAGATACATATCCATTCGACTTATTTAAATTTGTTGCATATATATTTCTATCTACTCCAAAGGTTTACTCGAACCTTAGAGCAATATATCTTTACTTTTATAATTTTACCTTTCTTATTAAAACAGGTGTGTACACAAATGTAACACTCCTTTTTTACTGTGTTAAAATGTATAAAATATGCCTTTTTTTTACAAGATACCATTCTCAGACAAAACTTAAAATGATGTATGGATCATTAATTTTTACCTAGAACTGGACTGGTGGCTGAGGTTAATTTTCAGAAAGCTTGAAAAATGGAATTCTTTTTGAATAGACTCTCATGGCGCTAACGCGAACACAAGAAGGACTCTCTTTATATTATTTGTGATTTACCGCCCTGCTCTCCGGATGTGGCCAATTTAAAGTCTCACTTTGAAGAATTGAAGCTCTAGACATCGTCGGTCAGATCTGATAGTAAACTTTTGGATTAGAATCTGTTATGTTAAAATTTCTTAAATATATATTGTTAAATATCAGTGTAACGTAATGGTTAATTTTCTATACACGCTTAATAACAATATAAATGAATAATAATGTCAATAGATACCTGCAGGTTCGCCTAATAACTTTACTAAGTAAGGCCAGTGAACCAAAGTATAAGAATTAATGTGACCTTCAAGAAGTTGGTCTACAAAAACCAGCAGACAATAGTGAATATACACACAGGGTTCATTTCTGAAGCTCATAGTGGTTTCCTTGTTAGTTCAATTTCTCTTCTCATGGAATAACAAAAATATAAAAAATTGAATTAGAAAAATCTTATAAAATTAATCAAAATTTAACCTCCGCAGAATTTAAAACAATTAAAAATTTAAAAAATGATAATGAAATTAAGATTTTACCGGCAGATAAAGGTAACGCGACCGTTGTCATGGACAAAACAGATTATGATAACAAAATTAACGTAATTATTGAAAATTATTCAAAATTAAATAAAGATCCAACTACTAGTATTGAAAACAAAATTTACAATTATAAAAATAAAAAATTCCTGAGTGATAAAGAACGAAGATCTCTTACTTCTCATTATAGTAAACCTCCACATTTGTATGGTTTACCCAAAATTCATAAACAACAAATACCATTAAGACCAATAATAAGTTCTATAAATTCACCTTGTCAAAATTTAGCAAGATTTCTACTTAAAATAATAGAATAGGAAATACTTTATCAAAAATTCAAAACATTTTTTAGAAAAATAATCAAAATTACAAATTCAGACATAATGGTTAGTTTTGATGTAGTTAGTTTATTTCCAAATGTTCCTGTCAGTAAAACTCTTAATCTTGTGAGAAAAAAGTTGACAAGTGATAATACATTAATAAATAGAACTAAATTAAGCGTCTCAGCAATTCTAGAATTGTTGGAATTATGTATTAAAACTACATATTTTCAATTAAATAGTAATTTTTATCAGCAAAATTTTGGCACGGCAATGGGTTCACCTTTACCAATAATTTTGAAATGGAAATTGTAAATAAACAGAATTTAAGACCTTCTGTCTGGTTTAGATATGTAGATGATATCTTTGAAATTTGGCAACGCGGTAGGGAAAATATTGACAGATTTTTATATAATATTAATAATTCGGAACCTCATATTAAATTTACAGTTGAAATTGAAAATAATAAAAAATTACCGTTTCTTGATGTACTAATACACAATAACAATAATTGTATTGAAACATTAGTTTTTAGAAAAGAAACACATACAAATAGATATCTAAATTTTAATTCAAACCACTCAATTTGTGTTTAACGAGGTATTGTAAAATATCCTTCCGATAGAGCAAAAACAATTTGTTCAAATGACAATATTTTAAATAATGAATTATCACTTGTCAAATCTGTCTTGATTAAGAACAACTATCTAAATATAGTAAAAATTCCTTATATTCCAAAATTATCGGAAAAAATTAGAAGGATTGGCAATAAATTTCATTTAAAAACAGTTTTTCAAACTAATAATAGATTAAAATCTTTAATAGTAAATACAAAACCTTTTAATGAAATTCAAAATACAAAAAATTGTATTTACAAAATTCTACGCGAATGTAATAAATTTTATATAGGAGAAACATCTAGACCTTTTCATATAAGACTTAATGAACACCAATCATACATTAAAAATAAACAATTCGAAAAATCAAAAATATGTGAACATGCATGGGATTTTGGTCATAAAATACAATGGAATTCTTCAACTAGATTATTAAAAGAACCTAATAATTATAACCGCAAAGTTAAAGAAGCAGCATTGATATGTTTAAATAATAACAAATGTGTTTCTAATTGTTCGGTCGATATTTCAAAAATTTGGATGCCTATTTTACAAAATCTGTAAATTTTTCCACTTGGAACTTAAATACTTAGATGCTTCAAACTGTGTTTTTTATTATTCCCAAAACGACACTAAAACTATCACGTCCACTTTAAGATCACTGCCACTTCTAGGTGGTATTTAAGTGATATGATTTGGTGGCCGTAACTATTGTTTTCCACATTAATGTTAGTGCAACTTTGAGGTAGGCGCGCTTAGTAGTTATAACGTTTCAAATACCTTCAGTGGCACCAAAATATTATAAAACTATTAAGTGCTTCTTAGCGGTGAACACAAAGAGCACAAAAAACTGAATTCGTCGACGTATTTTTTGTTTTCCCGCATATAATTTTACTACTAAAATTTAAAGTTTAAAGTTTTGGTTTATCAAAATTATGGTGGTTCCTCTATCCAATCAAAATATCTAATTAAAGGTCTGTACACCCTGTATAACCTTAGTTACAATTATAACAAATTTTCTTTCTGGTCGTAATCAGAGAAAAGTGGCTTACTGAAAAAGTAATTTTTAAATTAAAATAAAATTAGAATGTTGTGAAAACAATTTTTCTGGTGTAATTATTTTTTTTATTATGTGTTAAATGTTTTATGTGTATTTTTATACAGAGAGTCTACTCCATATTATCAACGTTTTTTGTTAATTTATTGGTACGCACTTGATTTCTTCTTTTCGTTTCTGCACTTCTGGGATCCACTTTCGAACATTATTCCGAAAAATTTACAAATCGTTTCGGTTCCTTTCAGGTAAATCCAACCAAACACTTTTCTCAGCGAGTGTCTCGCATACAAAAGGACAAAAGATTATTTCATCCTCATTATCTCGTTCGCACAAATTGAAAAGATAAGTAGGTAGAAGCCAAGCTAATGTTCTTCATCTTAGTTCGGGATGGCACGTTATATCTATGTGTAGAAATAAAAGTTCAGTGGCCTGAAGCAAGACGCGCGACCAGTCACTAGCAAGTGCAATTTTACGTGAACTGCAATATGTGAACGGAAAAAGAAGAGTTTTTGTTCTTGAGGATGTCAACGCAGGAACAACAAAGATTGAGCAGAGAAATTAGCCTTTCTGCATTAGGTGAGTGAGTAATATTAAAACAAATTTGACGCCGCGTGGATAATTTATTTAAAATATATTAATTAATAAAATTATTTAAAATATTATTGGCCCAACAGATGAAGCAAACCGGTAAAAACCTACGTGTGTCAATCTGACACAGCCGTTTCGGCACAATCAACCGAAAATATTACAGTATTTTCTAACACAAACTAGAATTTTCTAACTCAAGTGGTTCGCGAGAAAATGGTGTTCTTCTATAAATTTTTACCTAAAATTCTCTAAAAAACCCACTTAGAATTCAGAATAATGTTTTTTAGCAAAAATCAACATATTTTTTTCTAAAACTGCTATGAGAAGTAGCTTTCTTAATTTCAAAACCATGTATTGCTCATACTGTGAGAAATATTTTTGCTCACGGCACTTTGCCCACACCACATACATTTATATGCAGAATCAACAAAAATCGACAAAAACTTAGTTGGCTGTTATTCAGCTTTAAATAGTTGTCACAACTGTCAGATTATAAAAGTTTTTTAAATTCTTAAGGTAGTTTTCACTCGTGTTTTGATAAAAATCGCAATTTCCATTAAATATTATTTTAATAAGACATATTATCAATTTATAATAAATAATATAGATACTGACAGTAGTGGCGATTTTGATAATATTCTGCCAGAGATATTGGAATGAGCTGCAAAAGTAATGTTAGATTTGTTGCCGATAATTTCAAGAAAAAAGTTGTAGAAAAAGTATATAGTGTATATATAGTATTTATCGATTGCTAAGTATTGTATCGGTAGATTAGATAACATATGTCATATGTCATATGAGGCCGACACATCCCTAATTTTCAATTTGCTTTGCAAAAACAAATGATAAACGAATACAATGGCAAATCGCCGTCAAATTATTAGTACATTCCATAACTCTCCCAAAACCACTTGAAATAGTAAAATTTCAATATTTCAGCCACACTAATTTTTGAAAATTAGAACGGTTTTACCGTTCTTATAGGAAATAGCCGGAGATAATTTTGTTTACAGTTTTATAACTCCGGCACAATGTTGTAAAATGGAAAGAATTCAGTTTTTTTGTATACATTTTCTATCAATAGTAGAGTTGTGATAGGAATGACGAGGAGAGAAATTTTTGTAATGTTACAAAATGGCAAAATAATGATTCGAAATGAATTTTCGTCTACATACTATTTAATAACTCCAGCACAATCGTATCAAATAAAAATAATTCAGTTTTTTTTATAAACCATTTTCCAACAATAGTACAGTTGTGATAGGAAATAGCTTGAGAGAATTTTTTGTGCCCATAAAATTGCAAAATATTGATACGAATTGCATTTTCGTCGACCTACTGTTTAATAATTCCACCATAATTATAGTTTTTATGATGCATTTTCCAGCAATAGTACAGTTGAGATAGAAAATGAAACCTATAAAGAAGGCACCGACTTAACAAATATCGTAAATTAATATCCTCTAACTGAAATTTCCATGAATATTCTCTCAATTATTTTTTTGCTGCAGCCGTTTCGAAAACAAAATTTTCGGTATGATTTATTAAATCTAAAGTACGACTTTACACAAATGGTACCGAAAATATCTATTTTCGGGACGATTTTTTTCACTTTCGGAATGATTTCTTTACTTTCGGGACGATTCTTGTTACTTTCTCGCTTTTCAAATCAAAAAAATGGAAATAAGTAGTGAAATGATTCCACATGAGATTAGTGAATCTGCTAAAGATTTGGTCATAGTTTGAATATGTCATTAGAGAATCGCCCCATTTTGGACGCCCTGTATAATTTTAAACAACTCTAAATACACTATTGCTTTCAATTATTAGTCTAATTTTTTTGAGTTAAAAGTGGATTTAGCTGATTCCATAGGTTTCGAAGTTATTGGTTTTCTTGTAAGTGCTTCCATTTTTTGAAATACCAAAATATCTCGAAAACTAAAAAGCTTAGGTATAGGGAATACTTAAGAAAGTTTATCTTATTTTTAACGTATAATCTACAAATGCAACAAAATATAGGGTCTTTCATAAGAAATAATATAACTTTTATTACGCCACACTTTTTTGGGACAACCTGTATAATTTAATATAATTTTAAATGTAGCCTTTATTAACCCACATATCTATGAATAAGCAAAATTTTGAAAATATTAACCGTTCAGCCAAAATCAACCATCGCGTCTACCGTGACTCACCCTGTATATATACCATTCGAGACTGATTAAAAAGTTAAAAAATTGGGCATTAGAATCATCTCCACGACTATTCCGGGTAAAAAGTTATAGAAGGGTTGTGGCCAGCTTAACCGTTAAGATAGCACAACACTTGAGTTAGAAAAAACTGTAATATTTTCGGTTGATTGTGCCGAAACGGATGTGTCAGTTTGGCATATGTTAGAAACCTGATCTTGGGATTTCGAATGAATTTAACTATAAACGCGTTTTCAAACTATACATACAACAAAATTACAAGAAGACATATAAGACACCATAATAATTAAAGGATTTTTCTCATTGTAGTGAGATCTGGTAGATTTCATAACTGTATTATTATTTATGATTATGTATACAATCATGTTATTAGCATTAATCAAATTATAGCTAGACCAATTAAAATTCTCACCTGCAAAAGCAGCAACAATCTTATATATTTTTATATTCTTCGTAATTGACCTTGTAAGATTTGCTCGAACATTTTGACGTAAAATTGTTTATACAACATATGCGTGATTGCCTCTACCTGCATAGTAATTTTGTTAATTAACTTCTAGATATAAGTATCTACTTTTGTAATATTTAACGACTTCGTTTATGTGTTTCTGTAAAATCTGAAAACCAGAAAATTTTATGTCGAAAATCAAAACGTAATAATCAATATCATTAATAGTTAAAACAAACATTAATTTTTTGTAGAAATATGTGAAAACCTACAAATAAAAAATTCAAAAAGTTTGTGCCCTCAATCTCAAAATTTAAATTTTTTCAGAATTTTCCATAAAGAAAAAAAAAATTGATTTTTTTTTTAGTTAAACAAACTAAAAATGTTTTTATTTCGTTATAATTCTTCAGTAAACAATTTAAAAATAATAATAAAAAAAATATTGTTATCTTTCCATACCACTTTCCAAAAAAAAAAATAGAAAAAACTTTTCAGTAACTAGACTCAATTTGGAGAAAACAGCCCAGTTGTAAGAGACTTTGACCTCTCACAAAATGTGATATTGATGAAATTTGGTACTTTGTTGGGTGTAGAAAACGATAAAAAAAATCTTTTCCTACGACCACATAGGAAAGTAACAGATATCGCACTATCTACTACGACGGAAAGTGGTTCTTTCCTATCTATTCTACAAGTTCGTATACCTTATTTATTTTAGCGAGGCAGTGACGTCACACGTCAAAAGTCTGCGGCGTTGCCAGGTAGAATTTTTTTTCGTTCACTTAAAGATAAAATTGTGCCAAAAAAGAACTGCTAGTCTATCGAACAATAAAATGTTGACTATTAAGCATTTTCAATAGTAAGAAAAGTGTTTTAAAATTCAAATAAAAATTAAAAGTTATGTAGTTTTGTCCCAAACGCCTCGCTTGAATATTTGCATTCAACGGCTCGGCGCGCGTAGTGTTTTCGAATTTGCTTTGTTACCATAAAGTCATTTTCATATATCTATAGTTCCTAACCTGTCAACTTCAGGCCTCAAGTATGATAGTTTTTAAAAGAAAAAGTACTTCTCTTGTAATGCACTTATGAAAAAGATTTTTAAATTGTAACTACGTGTACCTATACCTTTTGGAAAAGTATAAATTAAATATAAATACCAAAAAAAACGTTGTCAAAAACATTGTTTGACCAATACTGTTTTCACTCTACACTTGTAGCATTCATAATGTCCTAAGTCATTGCAAATCTTGCATGTATGCAGATGACACCCAATTGAAATACTCTTTTTTAAGTTCAGAGATACAGCATGCCAATCTAATGATTAATAGTGACCTTACCAAATTGTCCATTGAATCAAACAGAAATTTTCTCTCAATTAATCCACCTAAATCTATAGTTTTAGTATTTGGCAAACATAAAAGTAAAGTAGAAAATGAACTGCAAATAAAAATAGAAGATACAATTTTGCCGTTTGCTAAAGTTGCTAGAGACCTAGGTATCGAACTAGATAGTGAGCTTAGATTCAAACAGCATGTTACAAAGTGTATACAAAAATCGTATGCTAATTTAAAGATGTTATTTCCACATAGACGTAGTTTAACTATTTAAGTTAAAATCCTGCTTTGTGATGCACTTATATTAAGTCATTTTAATTATTGTGACAGCGTATATGGTCCGTGTATAGATAATATTAATTTTAATCGTATTCAAAGAGTACAGAAATCGTGCTTACGGTTTATTTATGGTATCAAAAAATATGATAGAGTAACTTATAAACTACGTGATGCTAAATGGCTGAATAGAAGAAAATTACACATGGCAACCTTATTTCATAAAATTATTATGTTCAAGTCTCCACCACATCTGTTTAAAAAAATTGTTTATATGTCGCATGTTCACAACATCAATATTCGTTCTCGTGGTTACATATCTCCACCACCACACCGTACCTGTATGTTTCAAAGGTCGGTTTCTTATAATATCTACAAGCTATACAATGGTATTCCCTAATCTATTAAACAATTTGGAATCAGCCATTTTCAAAAGAATATAAAAGAAGTTTATATAACTTTCCAACATAACATTTTTTTCTCTCTAAAACTACTACATAGTGCCTTGTGCTTTTAGATAAATTATTGTTTATCCTAATTCTTGTTTATCTTGTTTATTTTTATTTTGTTTTGATTGCTAGGTCCGACACTTTGTATCAGTTTTTACTGTTGGTCGGCTCTATTTTGCCGTTATTGTGGGTACGATATTTATATATTTTTATTTTTTGTTGTTTTTATTATATGTAGCTGCAAATAAAGATTATTATTATTATTATTATAAACAAATCGCATACTACGCCTTAGAGCAAAAGCAATTATTTGGTGAAAACATAAAAAATTGTCGACGAGTAACCATGCAAAATTTTAAATTACCGCAAGGTGAAAGTTTCGATTCAAGATCATCAATTTCTACTTTTGTCCGTTTTGAACGAACAAAATCATTAAAGGCGAGAACTTTTGCGTCAAAATATTTTGCTAAACGATCCGTATTTCCGGTAGATTAATCGATTTTTCGGTAATGATACCTAATTAGGTGTTATTGGAATGTTATTTCCTTCTGTTAATTTAATTGCGTTGTTTACCGCATTTTTTGAACCAATTTTTTATTCTGCGTTCAAGGCCAACATAAGAAGTATCTGTAATGAAAATAAATTAGGTTGATGTTTATTTAAAACTTTCCTAATGTTAAGTATAATTTTTCCTCATGGCTTCTAATATTAATATTAAAAGTTAAAAACTGAAAGTGCATTATTGATGCTTGCCCATGAATATTAATTGTATTATTTTATTAAAACTAACAAGTGACTATAATTTTTGAGGGAAGAGGCAACTTCTTTCCGCATATATATAAATTAGAAATATATACATGTATCCCTACTCAGTATAAAAAAATTAAAAAAAATTTGTAAATTTTAGGATCATTGAGTTTGAAATTCGCGTGTAAACGCATTTTAGTCGGATATCAAATTAGTGACGTCACTCCCTCCCTTGGTTATTTAAATTTTAAACGTCACCGTCCGTGTTTATTTGTGTTTGGGTGTGGTTTGAGTCTAGTCTTATATTCTTTCGTTTCCTAATTGTTAATAGTTTTTATGATTATTTGGTTGTGGCTTCTAAATAAAAAAATGGTATAATTATCATTAAAATGACCAGTGTTGTTAACAAAGGACCATATAAATACTGTTTAGTTCCTCAATGTAAATCTACAAGTTTTAGACCTGCGAAGATCATTTTAAAAGCATTTTCCGATTGCAAGGATGTATGCTATTAGTTAGGTGCTTATTTTATGACAAATTGAAGTATGATGGATCGCTTTACTGATCAAAATAATATTCTTCTTATTTCGTTTTGGTTAAGACCATCATTTGTTTTCATGAATTCCATAAGCATAAAACTATCTACTACTGGTAAATTATCACTTTGTGCTCATACAAAAACCGTAGTATTTAAAAAACACAAAATTCTTGTCTTTAGTCTTCTTGACAAATTCAAAACGATATACCTAATAAGATTAGCTTTTATAAAATGTCACAACACAGTCAGAAATAAACAAACGTAAATGACAGCGCGTCTTAGTACGTCACAGCCGATTCGGAAATATTCGGGTAGTTGTCGGATTATTCAAATTTGATTGATTTTTAATTGCTAGATAAAACGGATGGAGATATAGAACCAAGAACCATTTATAAAAATCAGAGTTTCGGCTTTTTTAAAATTTGATAAATAATTTTAAAATAACTTTGTAATAACTATCAATAAAAAGCATTATTTTACAGATTTTTTAATATTATTTTTTCAAACATTAGTTTTTTGGCGTCTGGTTCCTTTTTTTGGAACACAAACAAAAATTCTCCCAAAACGAACCAAAGCACTTGGATCCATATAAAAACCACTAATATGACAAAAAAGGTTACAAAATGTTTATGGTGTCTGTAAACCAAGTGGGTCTTTTTACAAAAACGTGTAATGCTTAAAGACGAAAACTAAATATTTAAACTCTAGGTAAAAAAAACAATAATACAAGGTAACCACAACAACAATAAAATTATTAATAAGAAGCTGCTTAGATTTTATTCTCACAACTTACTAATATAAAAGTTTCGACGTTGGCATGATCCCCCTTCACGTCACAGTCTGATTTTTGAAATGCGTTCCAAAATTTACAATTATGCGAGGAAATTAAAACAATAAGTAAATGATTTTTTTATGACTATCTGCCAATAATATTTAGTTTATATCGCTTTGAGTTTCATACAAAAACCTTATTTTTTACAGGATCGAAAATGTCGAATTTTGTATTAACCAAGCAAGTGATATTATTATATTATTTTTCAAATATTTTCATTTAAACTAATGATTCATTGGTAGTAAATTTTGTTTTCTCTTAAGTCAACCAAATAAAGTTCTAAAAATATTGATGGTTTTTCTGAGAATTTGAGTCTGATTCAATAAAATAAATCTTTAGAATATATTAATAATAATGAGAATAGTTCCTCTATGAATGAATTGTAAAATGTCTGAGATTCAATTCAGTGTAACTTTTAAATATTGACAGTTTTTTCCGAGAAATATGACTCATATTCCATAAAATTCCAAAAATGTAACACAAGAATAGTCGGAACGGTTCCTCTGAGGGGCCCACGCCGCAAAAAAAAACAAATCGAAATTGAAATTATGGTTGCGTGAAGGACTGACTACCTACAAGAATTCTTAAATTTTAGAGAGGAATTATTGAACGAGGGGTCGATTTTAATCTGGGTTTTTGAAAAAAGTAAAGGAGCAGCACTGATTCAAGCGCAAAAACCCTCATTTTTACATGTAAATCTCAAGGAATTCTAAGGTCCAGTGTGGCAATTTTTTACTCTTTTTTACTTACAACGTTTTCGGTGTTGAGTTGCCTATCCTATGTGATATCTGAAACAATCCAAAGCGTTGGCTTAAAACGTCAAATCGTCGTCTTAAAACGTCAAACATACGCCAAACATGCGTCAAAAAGGTCACCCTAGAACGTCAAACATACGTCAAAGCGTCATCTTAAATGTCGAGCATATGTCAAAGGGTCATCTTAAAACGTCAAACATGCGTCAAAGCGTCGTCTTAAAACGTCAAAGCGTCATTTTAAAACGTCAAAGCGTCGCCTTAAAACGTCATAACTATCAAAAAGGACTGGAAATAATAATCTAATTTTAACAATAATTTTTATTTACATACAGGTACAAGATGAAAATTTAAATTTGACAATATCTAATAATATTAATTTACCTTTTTTAAAATGTCAAATATAAACATTTAACAACTTTTATTTATCATTATCAATGATTATTATACTAAAACGTATTGCAAATCTATGTTAATATACAAATTTCAAAATTTATTTGTAAACTAACCTGTTTATTCGTATATTCACACACACACACACACACAACATCAGTGTTTGAATACCCAAATACTTAAAAATCCATAAATCTCTTTAAAACTGAGAAATGTCAAACTCTATATCCGAATTAAGCCAAACGCAATCACGTATGACTTGGTGGCCCTGTATTTAAAACTATAACAGCTCAATATTTTTTGATGTTTCAATTTAATTTGATAAAGAAAATAATGAACATTTGTGTTTGTTTTCGTGGTTTTTCCAAATAAAGCCGTTTTCGTGAAAACCAAAAATTTAATCGATAAAATTTGGAGAACTCGTGGTATTATTACCTTTGATAAAACTGTCTCTTCGTTTTTGTTTTTGTTTTTTAATTTTAAAATCATTCTATGCCTTTAGTTTTAGTTTGATTTTTGTGAAATTTTCAGGAAATACTAATAATTACAAAACTTAGGGTGGAGACCCCTTGATTTGTTTGTAAACCTTCGAAAAGTATTTATTTTGTTAATTTTAAATGGAAAAATCACAAAAAGAAGGGTCCGCGCCATTCTGTATTAAATCTATGAAAGTTTGCTCCCATTTGTTTTAATAAATATCAAGTAGTTTTTAAATAATATGCTTTCCCACTCAATCAAAGTGTAAAATTTGTAACTACTAAGCGAGTAGTCACATCGATTGATAAATAAAGATTTTTCGGTATATCATAGCGGCAACGTCGTGAAGTGTTGCCAACCTTTAACAGTTAATTTCCCCTGCACGTTAAGTTTAAATCGTATTTGCTCTTAGTGTTTTCGAGTTTATTCCGTTGACAATAGAAATAATTAGAAATTACGTCGTGGTTTACCAACCCAGAAGTTAGTTTTGAGTAATTTACAAAGCAAAAATTCACGATGTGCATTGGGAGTTCCAAATTCACCTTGGAAAGCAAATACTAAAGACAATTTTTATTTAATAAAATAGTTGTTAATTAAGTAGGTCCCGGTTATTTTTAACTTTTATTATTTTTTAAATTAATTAAATAATGGAGAAAACGCAATAAATTAAAATTATATCTAGAATAAGCTGTAAATATTGTTTGTAAATAAACAAGTATTAATTATAAATCTTTAAAACAGACAATTTTTCAACTCCCATTAAATAAATTATCATTTTTATTATCAATATCTTATTCATAATTTATTGGTTAATTGTTCGTTTCTTTGTTTTCTCTGTTCCCAATCGATTGGGCAGAAATTAACGACACAAGCATAGTTTTTTGGAGTTATATAATCAAAAATGAGAGAAAAATACATTAATTTTTCTAACGTTTAGAAGGTTGTTTTAGATTGTTTCTGTGTTTGATAATGCATTTATTTATAATACAAATAAATTAAATAAAATTACCAACTTTAAAACGAAAACGCGTATTAATAAATTTTAAAAACTCCATGCCAAAATATCAATTTGGAATTGAAGATAAACATTTATTGTAAATCTCAAGTAGTTGGCTGGCCTTAAAAATTAATAGTTACATTAAGTGACAGGGTCCAACGTCTAATTTATATCAGAAACAAAAATTATTTCGAAATATAATAAATATTCTAATTATTTATTAATTTCAAGGAAACTGGAACAGTTTTAAAAGCAAAACAATTAGCTAAAACAGGAAAATAGAAGAAGATTCTAATTATTAAAAATTCAGCCCAAAACTCAGCCAATTTAAATATTTGTTTTACAAATTTTTCTTAATAAAAAATTCCAAATACTATTACACATTTTTGGTAGTATTGAATACACAAAGTGTGGAAATTAAGTTTTGTCCCCTTTACTAACTATTCTTTCGACAAATATACTTCAAATAACAAACGTTAATTAAAGATACAATAATAATTTTTTAGCAACATTATTTTTGTTTTAATTACTCTTACTTTTAAGACCGACTCTTTCTATACTTGAATTATCGAAGGGTCTAAGAAGTCCAGTACAAATCGGCTGTTCTAAGAAAAAACCAAGCAAGCGCCATTTTTTCCGAAATTGGGTTTGTTACATATACGGGGTGTTTTCAAATGACAGTTACAACGTCTGGCTGTAGATACCTCTCGTAAAATTGGACAAAATGATATGATGAATCAGGGGTCCAACTCGATTACTTTTCGAAATACGGGGCGTTAAAGTTAAAAAAAATGTTTTTATTTAAAAACTTTAAAACGGATTAATATATTAATTTGAAATTGATCAGGTCGTTTGTAAATGTGAAAAGACATCTAGATCCAGTGGTGTGCAGTTAGAAGAGTATGTCCCCTTTTCCCAACCATTTTCTACGCCCATGGTATTTGAAGCTATTTTTATTTTTTTTTGTATTGCTTAACAGTTTTCACGTAAAAAACCAATAACATGATTTTTTACTAAAATATGTCTTTTTACATTCAAAAACGACCTGCTAAATTTAAAATTAATATATTAATCCATTTTAAGTAAAAACGTTTTTTTTTAACTTTAACGCCCTGCATTTCTAAAAGTAATTGAGTTGGACCCCTCATTCCTTATATCAGTTTGTCCAATTTTACGAGCCAGATGTTGTAAGTGTCATTTGGAAACACGCTGTATAGTGTAATTAGTACCCCCTTTGTCCAGCTAAACAAAGCAAGTACATGAAACCTTACTGGAAGTTGAGTTTTTAAAGCTGAGAAATAACAAGAAAGCGCAGACTTAGTGACAGGCGCAGCACGTTTTTTTGGCTCTCCGAATGAATGTTTAAAAAAAAAGAACAAAATATAGGTACTTATCACTTAGGAATGGTATTGATAATTTTTTTTTAGAGTGGAACGCATTACGCGTGGAGTGTGGGATTCCAAGGTGGTGTAGTTCAAGCCTTGTTTACCCACTAAACCCCCCTATCAAGTAGCCTATGTGTAGATTACCGGGTTCGATTAGTCAACCGGATCGTAGGCTATTTCATCTCTAGACTTTCATACTTCCTCCCATTACGCTTGTCTCACTCCTTCCTCTTCGTTTTCGTTATTTGCCTTATCATTTCATGCAGGGAGGTCCCATTTCTTTTTTGATTCTAGCATTCTAGCATTTCTGTCCATCTGCTGCATTGAAAGATAGTATGTTCGACGTCATCCTGTTCTCCGCAATAATTGCGGCGATGTTATTTTATTTTGAGGTACTCCAATCTTCTGTGATCACAATTTGTCCATGGTCCTAGGTCACCTATGAGTCGTTTTGTCTACAGTCCCTTCTCGTCGTTTTGTTCCCACCTATCTTGCCATGTATTAATTGGTCTCTATTCGAGCTCTGTCTCTAGCGTTCATGAAAATAGAGGTGGGAGAAGAGGTAAGAGGAAAACATGGTAAATATGCTGGAAAACGAGAAAAAATGGAATGTGGTTAACGAGTATGTGAAAGAAATAATGGCAATCAAGGAAAAAGATGATAGAGAAAGAAATCAGTAAGACAAGGATCGGTAGGATCAGCACCACTGACATAGTGTCGGGTATCTCTCCCGGGATAATTTCTATTACGTCAAGATGGTTAGAAAAGGTGGTTTTTATTGGCTAACCTGAACCTACATTAAAGAGCCGGAAGTCCCACACTAGTGTCAAAGGCATCATTAGCTTTCTTCAAAATAAGGTTTCCTAAAAATTAAAGTGTACGCGACTCAACCAGAGTTTATTTTACATCTTTGCCAAAGGTTAAATGAGGAACGCGCTACAATTGAACCAGAGACTACATCGAGAGTTAGAAAAGACACAAAAATAAGATTTTTGTACAACTGTCAAAAAAACTTGACATTTTTGCATCTCTATTGATGCGTAAATATTTACTTTTTTTCACCGTGAAAAAAAGACTTTTTTCACTGCATACAAACCGTTTCTATAGTAACGTCACAGAAAGATCAGTGGATGCTGTGAAATTGTGCGATAACTCATCGGGATAAGAAATCACGTCAAGATGTATTGGAAGTATTTATTTTTAATATATTTCAGACGATGTAAATTCACATTCACAGTTGTACAAAAAATGTTGTTTGTATTTCGTGTATAAAATTCGTGTTTTCGTGGCACATTCGAGAGAAAACTATTCTATTGTCAGAAAGTAAATTTTAAATAATTTTAACAACTTCTGAACTAAACATTTTTTTTTGTTGAATTTCATTAAAAATAAAATAAAAATCTTAAATTGGATTCTTGTTAAATTGCTCAGAAACTTAATTTATTTAACAAAATAAATATATGCTCTACAGGCCTTGTAGGTCTTGGACAATCAGGACAATTATTATCCTCCATTCTCTTCTATTTCTCGCCTCTCTCTTTCAGTTATTAACTTTTTTTAAATGTTTGTTCTTTTATACTTTATCTCCTCCTAGGAGTTCTTCTTCTTCCGTTTTCTATCTTCTAGGCACTACTGTTATCTTTCTTCTTTCAACTATTCTATTCTTATTATTTTTGCATAATAATATAATATATTTCAGACGACGTAAATTCACATTCACAGTTGTACAAAAAATGTTGTTTGTATTTCGTGTATAAAATTCGTGTTTTCGTGGCACATTCGAGAGAAAACTATTCTATTGTCAGAAAGTAAATTTTAAATAATTTTAACAACTTCTGAACTAAACATTTTTTTTTGTTGAATTTCATTAAAAATAAAATAAAAATCTTAAATTGGATTCTTGTTAAATTGCTCAGAAACTTAATTTATTTAACAAAATAAATATATGCTCTACAGGCCTTGTAGGTCTTGGACAATCAGGACAATTATTATCCTCCATTCTCTTCTATTTCTCGCCTCTCTCTTTCAGTTATTAACTTTTTTTAAATGTTTGTTCTTTTATACTTTATCTCCTCCTAGGAGTTCTTCTTCTTCCGTTTTCTATCTTCTAGGCACTACTGTTATCTTTCTTCTTTCAACGTTTCTATTCTATTCTTATTATTTTTGCACTTGTAACTACTGTTAATTTATGTTCTGTGTACAACTTTTCCAACTCTTTTCTTCTTTTCCTTTCTTCTTATGTGATTTTTCCTCCCTTTAATAACAGAGGTTCTAATAACATTCTTATAAATTAGTATTTTCTGTTTCGTGATTTTCCATACATTTTTCCACATAACTCATTTTGCAGGGAAAATATCCTAATTTAGTACGAACCCTACTGAGTTATTTTTCTAACCGACTCCTCATGTATTTCTTGTACTAGATATGTATAGACACAAATTTTCTTTGAGTTGAGCAGCGGCACTTTGTCAAAGAACTATATAATTAAGTGATGCGTGCAGTTGACGTGCTTCCTGTTTAAAGGGATGCCGAATGTCTACAGGTAAAACAGGCCGAAGAGGCAAAGATATTTCGTTTCAGATTCTACAGGTTTATAATTAACCTACTGTCTAGACATTCCTACATAGTAGTGATCTAAAAAACTGATTTGAGCCTCATTTTTTGTGAGTCATCAAAAAAACTAAAAATGACAGACTTGGTGGGAACCTCGATTTTTTCTTCTAAACTATTAGACAAACGTGCGGTTTTTGTTAAAAAATAGATTAACATTTAAAAGTCGTTGGGATTACCGGTGTCTTCTCTTCTAGATATTAACAAAATTAAAATGTTCCGAAGTTGTTGAGATATAAATATCATTGCATAATTATACATAAAAAATGTCTGTCTATCCTTGCTATCATCTGGACGTGAGCAGATCATTATTGTTGTAGTGTCCTAAAAAAATAAAAGTTTGCCTAAGTAGCTTAAGTTATCCATTTTTACCTCTAATGTGTCCCAAATGTTTATGAAAAGAAACTTCTCTAAGTCAGTACCACAGAAATTTATTAACAAAATTAATAATTGGCTACTAGTTTCGGCGAATTGCCATCATCAGGCCTAGAAAGAATACAAAATACTTCACATCGTCTAAACATAAAACACAGCAAAATTGTTGAAAACATACAGATCTGGCAAAATTTCAACGGAACATAGGATTTTCAATGTATTTTGGACAAGAGCTCACGTAGAAGTCGACCAGCAGAATATATAGTAAATCTGCGCGACGACGTATCAATGATTCAATTGAACCACTCTACATTGTTGTATCCCTATTCTTCGCTAACAGAGCGCGTGTCTGCGTTAGCTTAATAGCACTGACCGGCTAGTGGAGTCAAACTAGCATGAAAAAACTGAAAACCTGTAACTTTTTTTGGAGAAACAGGATCGACATGCGGTTTTTGTTTAAATTTTCGAAAAATTATCAGTAACAAAATCTACAACTAACCTCTTTACGCTCGGACATTTTTAATTATTTATTTAACAAATTGGACAATTTTCTGAGAGTTTCGCCGAGGGTATGGAAAACATGACTGCCTGTTCAACAAAAGGTCTGGAAAATTTTCCCGTGCGGGTTTTCAAGGTCGCTCATTATCTTGTAGATGTCGAAGCTATTGTTTATACAATTGTTGTAAACTGGCTAATTAACCAATTGATAACACTGCCCCCCAAATACTTAGAGGACTCGAATTTTTTCCAAATAAAACTCTGGGCCCCCGGGGAGTAGCATGCCCACATAGTTGTAGCACATAATTGTTTATTGTTCAATTGTTGTAAACTGGCTAATTAACAAATTGATAACTCTGCTCCCTAAAAAAAATATCGCTGATATGAAAAATGTTTTATTTTTTAAATATTCAAAAACAGTAACAGATTTAAATGCTTACTATAATTTTTGTATATTTTATTGTACCTAAATTAAAAATATGGTTAATTAATCTTTGAAAGTACGCGTCTGATAATCTTACATGAACAACAATTTGACGCAGTAAATTAATTTTTAAGCAAGGAAATTATATCACCATACGCAGCTAAAATCGAAACTCTCTGTATAAATTCGCTCGAAAACCTGTTCTCTTTGTAACCAATATACCCATATTCGCTAATAAATCATCTTTTAAATCCAGTTTAACGGCAACCTTTTATATAAGTATTTACCTCTAAAAATAGCACGGCTCCGCGCCAGTACCGCTGATATTTAAATGTAATCAGAGTACTATATCAATATCTGGGCATTTATTGTCGGCACACTTTTGAAATATGCTTATACAGAGTGTTTTTGATCGTAAGCATACAAATCGAGTATTCTTTATATTATTTTCCACGTCCCTTAAGCTGGAAGAGCAAAGTCAGCAGAATTAAAAATCAATTCATGAAAAATTAAAGGCTAATTAAATGCCCTAAAGAAAAATTTTCGGCTCCGCAAATTTTTGCAAAAATGACTATTCTGCTGAGCAGAACATAAGCGATGCAGCAATGAAAATTGCAAATTTTATTCGCACAGTTACTAACGGCTCATAAAAGGCTGTAGGAATATACTCATTGAGAATTTCAGGATCGATTTCTTTTTTTTTGCAAAAATGGAAAAGTCGCGACGCGGGGATAACGTCTGCGGAGCATGGCGAGAAACCATTTTCTTCAGCGAAAATCAGTGTTTCGGTAATATAGTCATTAAAAAGTCATGAGAAGGTCTAAGGCACTAGGAGACTCTGCATGACAAACCAAAGTTGTATCATCAGCGTACAAAACAATTTTATCCGCTGATATATGTCTGGGGAGATCATTAATATAAAGCAGAAATATTAAAGGTCCTAGAACAGAGCTCTGTGGTACTCCACGAGTTACATTTTTTAATTTTGATTTATAGTTGTCAACCTTTACACTTAAAATATATGTCTTGCTTCCAAATAAGAATCTAACCATTCTAAAAACAACCCTCTGAATTACAAAGCATACACTTTCTTTTGTACAATGTCTAGATCTATTATATCAAAGGCTTTGGATAAGTTAAAAAAGAGTGCTCTAACAAACTGTCCATCATCCAACCGACGGTGTATATAATCGAAAAAGTTTGTACCTGCACTCTCCGGTAACCTATGTGGTAGAAAACTATGTTGACAACTTGAAAGAATAATGTCTCGTTTAATTTAAATTAGGCAACATACTTTACAGTGAAGTATAAGGTCTAACTACCTCGGAGTAGTTCTTGACTCCAAGTTGACTTGGAACCAACATCTGGAAAAAATAACCAAAAAGGCGGTGACTTGTGACTTGTAGCCAGGCGCTCTTTTGGGAAAAGATGGGGACTAAAACCACAAATGTTGCACTGGTTGTACAACAAGGTAGTTATGCCCTCCATTACCTACGCCTCTCTGGTGTGGTGGCTAAAGACACATCAAAGAGGAGCCATTACAAGAATAAGCAAGGTGCAAAGGCTTGCATGTTTTGGAACCACGGGGGCAATAAAGTCAACGTCTACTCTAGCCATGGAGACACTATTGGGATTGCCTCCTCTCCACTTTGTGGTACAAGGGGAGGCAAGGCTTGGTGCTCTCAGACTACAGAACACACAAACCAATATGAATGTTGGGACTGGACACATGAGTATCGTCGGAATAGTGACCAGAACAGATCATATTCCGAAACGGTACGTATGGGACTGCAAAGAGGAACTGAGATCGTTGGCAGACCCTAATCACGTCAAACTGATATGGGTGACGGGACATCAGGGAATTGCAGGTAACGAGAAAGCAGACGAACTCGCAAGTAGAGGCTCGTTACAGGACTCCTTACTGGCTATGTGCCAGTAAAGGGGAACCTCAACAGGATGGGACTGTACAATGGTGACCTTACTTACTGTGTAGATGCGAGGCATTGGACCGCAAAAGACAGCAAATTTTTGGGCATCCAAAAGGTGAACCAGAACTATACAAATCCCGCCCAGTACAGGACCTGTATAAGCTTGTACAAGGTACTAAAGTACTGGATTGGGTATTGTAAAGATATAAAGATAGGGATGATACAATGGGCCGACAGGCCTAAGTGTCACTGGAGGCTTCGGTCAGAGGGGCTCAACCAGGGGCTGAAGTTTTTATTGAGTATGCCTGGAAAGGAGATTCTCGCAGTAGACCTTGAGATTTTAGGTTCATAACCTCCTCATAAAGGGTTTTCTTCACATCCGCAAAAAAAAAATAAGGTCTAACTTAAAATTCCTTACATTTTTAAATGAAAGATGCCATTTATTGGTTCAATTCCTGTATTGTTGAACTATTCACTAATTGGCTGAAATCCATTTCCAAATAAGAGATTTGTTGAATGCCCTTGTTTATTATATTAGAATAATATATTCTATAATATTAAAATCATGAAAATAGATAATAGTAATGATACTAGTAAATACTCGGATACTTTCCATATTATATTTAAAAAAAATTAACATGATCCTCGTTACAAGACCAATATTTTTATTTTCGGCACTGTACGGCATTTATTTATTTTTTAATTATATTTTAAAACATAAACAAACTGTTATCTTTTTAATTGCGTTTTGAATGAATTATCCATTTTACTAATGAATCAGGTCTTCGCAATTAAAAATGAATCTGAGACCATACTGGCTGCTGGAATTTGATACAGTTCCTAAAAAAAACAATTTTTAATTCATCTACCTAACTTTTAATAGAGTCATTGCCAACGACTACTAGATTACAAGAAACTATTGAAAGAGAATAAGCAAAACCGCTTTGTCAGACATCTAGTCGCCTTATAAACTCTCACGGCTCACGGTTCACGGTTCCAACAACTTATTTCCCATTCTTCGATCACACAGTACAGAAGAGAACAGCAGGTGTGGTTATAGATTGCCTCTGAGTCTACATAGAATAACCGGCTTCGCCGCTTTTGCTTGCACTTCGCTTGGAACTAGCTACAGGGTGTACTATCGTTAGATCTAGAACACTTAGGTAATTGATTTAAATGGAACCGCGATTATGGTGTCGCTGACAATATGAAAAAGCGGATCACGACAACAAGTTATATTTTCTACCAAAATCAATTTTTATAAAAAACCCAATAATAATAATGTTTAAATTTGTTTTTTGGATTATTTACTGTGTAACAATTGACAACTTTAACGATTCCCCAATTCAACATAGTGAAAACAAAACAAAAATACGTCTGTATACGAGGGTCGATCAATAAGTAACTGATAGATATTGGTTCAATGGATTCAAACGTGATCGTATATCTGTTTTTGATGAGGAACGACCAGGCCGTCCTGCAGGGGCACGCGACCTGGAGTTGTACTGAAATTTTGTCGTAAAACTAGGTCCTCCGGAGGTCGATGTCGATGTCAGATCTGGGACGAGCGACCCGAAAAACCCTTGGGTAAAGAGATTCGATTGATTTGATGAGTTAACGGAACTCAAGGTGATGACGTTCCTGGCGCCGTCCTAACCTCCAGGTACACCGGGGGCTCATTTGGCCATCATATTCAGGTTAAGCAATCCAAAACACCCCCGGGGTATTGAAATTTCGCTGACAATTTGGAAAACGGATCTTAAAAATCATTTTAAAAGTTATTCATGCAAGTAAGAAAGTACTACCGAGCTTGTTATATTTTCCACCATAACCGTATTTTTAATCAAATCCAAATATTTAAATAATGTTTAAACTTGTTTTGATTTGATAGCTTTAACGATAATAAAAAAATCGGATGTGGCCATGCACATGACTTTACCATACTTTAACGACCCTACGGGCTCATAATCCAATTACTCGTACATATTTAAGGCAGGCCATGCCTGGCAAGAGCGTACAATTGTCTCCATGAAACAAAACACTACTGCGCTTGCGCTATTATGCAACTATGTTATTCCATATTTTATTTTTAACTCGCTTATAATACAAAATTTTAAAAAAGTTTTTAAACAAAATGTATAGTAAATTTTATTTAAAATAAATTTTTTCTCTTAATAGAAACGATAATAATTGCGAAAATCTGAAAATTCTCAAAAGTAAACCCACTTCCGGTTGACCGATTTTGCCCAAAATCTGATCAGCTCATTAGCATGTTGTAAAAAAGCTAAATATAAAATTTGATTAGGAAATTCCGATCGCAGTTTGAGTTAGAGCGCACACAAATTTTTCCGGGCTACATACTACATACTCCATACTCCATACTCCATACATACATTTTCTGGAAATGGTCTTAAATGACTTAGGAGGTCTCAAAACATGTAAATCCACTGAAAGCCTGAACTTTTTTTTGCGATTACAAAACTTTACCACCACTTGGTATGGTAAAGTAAAAATACAGACGTATACTACTTACGCTCAATAGTTATTTATGTACCAAGGACGAAAAACTGTCTAATATAGTCGAGTCTGCAAATTGATAGCCGAGGCTAGCAAGCAGGCGAGACAATAGGCAGTTTTTCGCCGAGGCGCATATTACTTTTTTTGTCGACCTCTACAAAAACGTATTAATTTCCGAAAAAAAAACTGACCATTTTTGAAGGCAAACACTTTTCGTCCGCAATCACTTTTCGTCCGCTGTGGGCACTAGGATACGGCACGGTGCTTGCTGTGGTTACTAGGATACGGCACGGTGCGAGCCATTTGAGGACGAAAAGTACTTGTCTTCAGTAATTTTTGATAGGTGTGATTAAAAGTTTATACATATTTACATTAATTTGAACTGTAACAAAATCAATTTATCTTAAGCTTAACAGTGTAAGCTATTTTTTGTTGAAGAACATCGCCACCTTAGATCTTTGTTTTGCCTATCTTTATTTAACCGATAGCATTTGTATACTATAACAGGAGTACCCCGCTTTGATTCGACAAATTCAACGTCACACATTTTCAACATTTATATTTTTGATGTTTACTATAGAAGAGTTTAGCTAAGAGCATGGGCGGATCCTGCCGATTTTCAGGAGGGAGGCTATGGAATATATTAAAAAACGTGACCTAAAGGGGGGCTGCAACCCGCACAGCCCCCCCCCCCTAGATTCGCCAATGGCTAAGAGTAAACTGTAAAGGCAGCTCTACATTCACGCCGCGAATACCCGCGAAACCCCGTCAACGCAAGTGTGGATAGTTTTCACGCCCTTCATTCTTGTTCTCGGTCTGTTCCCGTTCGAAGTCGGTATTTTGTACACGCTTCAAAGGATTCGCGCCGTGAACCGCGAAAGGCTCTCCACACTCATGATAGTTGCATGACTCGCAGCCACATCAACTTCCAGTTCGTCCATCTCCAGTGCGTGAACAGGAATGAGACATTGCGAGTGTGGAGGGTAAATTTTTCGCGCTAGGTTCACGGCGTGAATGAAGGGCCACCTTAACAGGAGCACAGGACACTATGTATATCGTTCACAAAATTTCTTTCAGTTAAAATATAGTCATATGTAGAAAAAGTTAGTTTGGGTCGTTTCATATGTAGTAGTAGTATTGTTTTTATTAGCATAATTTTGCTACAAAAAAAAGCTTAACAATAAATTGAACAAACACATTGACCGATTTATAATTTTTATAATTTCCTTCCTTAGTTCATGCTTCCCTGCTGAAATGATATCCATATCAATTATATTTACTATACTTACAAAGTCTTGATCAACAACCTACCAATTAGTATTAAAAATATAAATACATTCTCTACTTTTAAAAAAGCTATAACAGATTTGCTATTACACAAATGTTACTACTCAGTGGAGGAATTCTTAGAATATCAGTGCATTGCATAGGTGCTCCTCAACATCCAACTTATTTTTTATTTTTTTTTTATTCTTAAAATTATAATCTATCTGTAAGTGTATAACGTTTTGATTCAGTTTTGTAATATTGTAATATTCTTTTTGTATACTGACATTGTCGAAATAAATGTTAGTAATTGTTTGGTATTTTGATTTTCCACTATCTAATACTTCCTTAGGACCTTTCCACATTTTTTCCATCGCTCTTACAGTTGTCAATCAGGTCCTCAAAATATAAGTACTTTTTTCGTCTTTGCAAGTTTGTAGATTCATTTCTCCAAGATTTATAAATATTCCAGTTTTCCTCAGTTTTTTGTAGGAGATACTTATTGTATGATTATTTATCGATTCTCGTACCTCATCATCGAACCATGGAACCATGGATTTTTATTGTTTTTATGGGTGCTACTATGTCTAGAGCTTTTTCACTGTTACCATAAATTACTTGCACTAAATGATCAGAATTCCCATTACTCATGTTATAACTACTAAGATAACAATCCAAATCAGATTCTCTAATATTCTTTTTACTTCTACTTCTATTTGTTTGTCTTTATTTAATTTATTTATATTATATCTTGTATTTATTTTGACAATATCATGATCTGAAAACTTTGGCACTCTTTTGACTTCTGTTTTGATATTATCATCATTAGTGAATGCAGGATCTATTAGAGTTTCTGAATCACTTGTTATTCTAGTACATTCAGTAATTACCTGTTTAAGCCTAAAAGTTTTGAAGCTTTTATTGAATCTGTCGTTTCATGTTTAAAAACTAGCCACTGAAAATGATTAACAGGGCTTTTTCAAAGAACGAACCATTGAAAAAGGTTATGTCTTTTCTTAACACTTTCGCTGTGGAAAGCGCGCTTGTGCGGCCTGTTGATGTTGGCAAAACTTGGTCTCTACTTCTACTTGAAACTTGAAAGCACCTTTCAAGTTACTTTTATTCAAGGAAAATGATGTTCACACCTTTCAATTTGTTTCATGTTGCAATTTAAATAACTTGTAAAGTCTGAACGAGCCTTTAGAACTCGACCATTCACCTTACTGGCTCCTGTCAAGTATTTCTTCTTTTCCAATTTCTAAATAGACTTACGAGGACGTCGTGGTTCAAACGACGAAGAAATGGTTTTTGGGGAGAATCTTGAAATCAAACAATATTTTTTAAATGTTATAAAAACGTTGTACGAAAATTAGAGGTGAATTATGTTAAAAAATAAAAATTAAATTGTTATATTTTTGCTTCTCCTCGAAACAGGAAGAAATATAACTTAAGAATTTAGGTTTGAAACAAAATAAGTTTCTGTGAGTTAAAAAAGAGGTTTAAATGTATAAAAAGATTGGCAAATAAACAATAAATATTGTTAGAGTTAATTACATCATTAACAAGTTTTATTTTGAGATACACCCAGTACACAATAACTAAATGAATGGACAAACTATTACGTTCAGAGTTGACTAGATCGTGATCACTTCAGTGGTAAATTGAGGTCAATACGATCTCGGATCGTATCTCTTTTCTTACCTCGTCCATATGCTGGACCACTCACCTTAACAGAAATAATTGCGCATATAATTTTAATGCCAGGTATATTAATACATTTATATCAAAAGTTTTTATGGTTATAGAGAAAGGTTTATGTTCCACGAAGAGAAAAATATAGGTTGCAACCAGTTTATCACTTTCCAGCTAATTACGAAAAAAGAAAATTTATGGTTATTATTTATATTCTGTTAAATAGTTTTATATCTCTTGCTAAACTATAAATATTTTTAATCACCATATAGATTGATTATTGTATAGTAGAATTTATATAATTACGTAAAGAAATTGTTAAAAAGTTGTTAAATAAAAGTTCCTAAATTATGTATTTTTGATTTTATATTTGATTAATTGAAAATATATCTAATTAAACATATTTTACTTAATTTTGATTAAGTTGAAAACTATCGTCGACCACTCAACCAAAACACACTCTGCGCGCGTTTCGCCAACTATGTTGATAGACTACCATCAACTCCTGATGATGCCAACATAGTTGGCGAAACGCGCGTAGAGTGTGTTAAAATTGTGTTTTGGTTGAGTGGTCGACGATACTATGTTGGCATGATCAGGAGTTTTTTTTATAACTACTGCCTACAACCCTTTTTAACCTAACCAACAGTTAACTTGGTCTTTACTTCTACTTGAAACTTGAAAGCACCTTTCAAGTTACTTGTATCAAGGGAAATGATGTTCACACCTTTCAATTTGTTTCATGTTGCACCAATTATTGCACTTGAATTTAAGTAACCTGACCAACAGTAAGAAAAAACAATTAGAAAAAGAAGAAAAAATAAAATAGTTTGGCTATTTTTCTTTCAAATTTCACTTGGCCCCAGGAAGGTTAAAAAAACGGCGGTTTTCCATTTGTACTCCTGATAAAAGTAGACAAAATTTTTTAATTATAAAAAAAAATTATGCAAAAAGGGGTGAAAAACATATAGAAAATTACATTCAATCGTAAAATACTTGATAAATCAGTTTTTTGACCAATAGAAATTTTACAAAGCACTGTTTCGTACCGTAGGCTAAAAAATTTTAATGTTATTCCTTAGTACTTATTTTACTAATTACAGTTTAAGAGGATTTAATTAAATAGCTACTGAACATTGTTTAAATTCCTGTGAAGTAATCATTAAACAATTTAATAAAACTATGTACACCTAATTGTTACTTCCACAATACCTAATAAAGTTCAGGGTCACTTTCATTATTATTATATCAACAAATAACAAGGTCATTCTTTCGGGAGAGGTGCGTAGTAATGGATTATAGTATATAGTTATTTTTCTCAAGAACTTCTTGATCATGAAGAGCTATTATTTCGAGATGGCGCATGTAAATAGTACGAATCGTAGTTTTTATATTTTTCAATCCAGAATTTGTAGTTTTCACGATATTCAAGATCAAAACTCAATAAAAAATAACATAGTTTAAATATTTTAATGGCGACTAGTTTCGATCATGCAGACAATCTTTAAGTCTACGAAAAGTTAGAAGGATAAAACATAAGAATAAATGAATCGGTGAGTTGATATTCCAAAATCTTAACTTTTGGGAAATTAAAAATTACAGTTTTGTTTATAGTTTAACAAAAAAATATTATTAACTTATAGTGCTATATAAAAGCATTTTACTAATAAATTTGAATTTTTTTTATTAAATCATTTATCTGAGTTAACATTTTTATTTGTATTTTAAGTTAAGTTATTATTTAACTAAATCCATTAAAGAAGTTTTTTCTAACTGTTTTGAGAAATATAGTAATAAAAAATCAGGACTCATCATTCTATAGCCTCTCTCGCAAGCTCGCTCGGCCATAAAACGATTCTTTCAATAAAGCTCTTGTTTATGTACACTTGTAATATAAACAGCTATTATTCAACGTATTGCCCATCGCTACATATGTTTCCCATCTCTCTGGCAATTAGTGCATGCCACGCCAAAAAAATTGTTTCTCATAAGAAATGAGGCGCTGCTCAGCAAGTGCGCATCCCATCGATGAAAATAAGTAAAGGGTGTCCCAGAGTAGATTGTAGGTTTTAAACTTACCTTACGCGTCGAATATTGTACTGCGCACAAAAAAACCGCGGAGCAACTGTGGACGAATCGTTTGCTTTAAAATAAGCCTTAACCGTATATGCACGCTGCGAACTCGTCCACTGTTCTATGATAACTTAAATCCACACTTGTCCGCTATACGCTGCAAAGATTTAAATCCTGGGGGATGTCCATCGTTGTCGGTGATGGTGTTGTGAGGTTTTTCTGGGTTTTTCCTCAACCGTAAAGCAAATGCGCTATCAAACATCAGTAAGTCACTCCAAAGGGCCACGGAAAATAATAATAATAATAATAGCCGTCGCTCAGAGTGGTGGGTGGCTCAGCGGTAGAGCACTGGACTCATAATCCAAGGGTTGTGGGTCACACCAAAGGCAGAAATCTTTTTCTGATTTTTAATTAATTAAAAATTTAGAAATTGATTTTCATATACCAGGTGTGATTCCTCACTCGACCATTCACTGTTGGGTTCTAATTAACAGTGCTGTTCCTAACGTGGTGCTGGGAAACAGTAACAAAGCCTCCACAGAACACGAGACTAATGGCCATAGTAGTCGATGCCGTTGACACAGAAGTAAAAAAAAAAAAAAAAATAGCCGTCGCTCTCCCACACAAGCTCTGCTTCTGGGATAATAATAATAATAAAGTTTATTCACTAAGAAACAGGAGTTTTCATAGTTAAACCGACATACGTTAACTGTAACGCCTTTGATAACCGCATACGGGGTGTTTCATCCATTTCGGCCAATATTTTGATAAGCCGTAACTTTAGAACCACCCTGTAGATTTCTCTCATACTTGGTACAGGTATAGTGTGTTAATAGCCCAACCCTATTGTGTAAGAGCTACAGTTAAAATCCAGATCCGGATAAAGAAGAATTTGTAAAATTTGAAAATCCCCAAAACAACACCCTGTATATCAGATTCTTTAAAATTGGGATGGATATTTGAAAAAAATAGAAAAAAAATGAAAATTACATCAAATGCATTATTTTCACTTTCACAAACAGTAACTTTCGAAATACCTGGTAGATTTCTTTCATATTTGGTACAGGTATCATTTTTTAGTAACCCAATCGTATTATGTAAGGACTACACTACAGTTAAAATCCAGATACGGATTAAGAAAAATTTGTAAAATTGGAAAAACCCCAAAGCATCACGCTGTACATCAGATTTTTTTTAAATTGGATCAAACATTTGAAACGAATGGGAAAAACTGAGATATTCTGACAGATTTTTATAAATGCACATCTCGTTCTACATACTACTAAACTTTTAAAGTTAAAATGCAATTAATGCTGTACGTATTACCATTTTTATAAGCCATAACTTTGGAAACACCCTGTAGATTTCTTTCATATTTGGTACAGGTAGATTGTTTAAATATCCCAATCGTACAATACAAGAACTACAGTTAAAATCCAGATCCGGATTAAGAAAAATTTGTAAAAGTTGGTTATATCTAAAATAGCATCCTCTATATCAGATTTTTTTAAATGTAATCGGATACCTACTTAAAAAAAGAAAAATAAAGAAAAAAGATGTGTTATACTGAAATATTTTTTTTATTGGTTTTTCTGGTTAACAAAGTCGTATATTATATATATATATATATATATATATATATATATATATATATATATATATATATATATATATATTATTTCTTTCAATACTAGAAATCCAGTATTTTTTTATATGTTTAAATTATGTATGCCTTTTATCGGGCTAGGCATCATACAGGATAAATACAAACATAATTTGTTGTTACATTAATTTATATTATAGACAAGCGGAAGAAAACACTTATTCATTCATTCGTAATAATAAAAGTAACAATGTGCTCATAGAAATCTAACAATTTAACCACCACTCCAAGAATATTCTATATTTATATTTACAGTTTGAACAGCCGCGATTATCGTTATCACATTGGCGTCGCTTTATCGATAATTAATTAAAATGATATACATAATTAAATAATCATCCTTAGTCCTATTTATTAATCAGTGATAGTAGTTGCGAAAATGGAGCCAATTTTTCCATAAAAATAGAATAATATTGATTAATAGAGAAAGAAATAAATTCATTATTTCCTGACAGACTTGATAATTGTTGCAAGTAAGAGACGCCACATTTTATATTTACATAAACAGCGCAATTTTTAAAACTTATTTCCTGCCAGATACAAATCTAAAAGAAATAACAATTAATAGAAAATATACAAGCACTTATGTTTAAAATACTTTAGATCTTAATATTGCATTCAGTCCGTAAAATTTCCTACAGTCTACAAAAAGCTTTTTATTTATTGGAAATTTCGACGAAAGTCATCTCGATGATTCACTTTAAAGGAAGTCTAAACTAGATTTCTGTTTCAATTTCAAAATCGTCTTGTATATTACGTGCAAATTTAGTCCTATACAATTAGTAGCATCTGAACATATAACTTGTTTCCTACATTTAATTAAACACAACATTTAAAATTAACCTCGAGTGTCCATTGTTTCAGATCTGGCAGCCATTCGACGCCTTCTAGATGCTGAATATCCAACTTCTGGCACGTGTCCAAGTTGCGAAATGCCTTTTGACAAAGGCAAAAAAAGGAGACTGATAGACAATTGCGGACACGAACGATGCTATTCTTGCATGTTCACAAACGAATCATGCCCCCTATGCCTTCATAACGGAGTTATTGCTACAGAAATAGGTAAGAAGTTAATAAAATAAAAAAAATGAAGGAGATCGGTGATAGTTAGAGAGCCAGTGACGCTTTATCGATTCGTACGAACAGAGAGATCACAAAAATATAATTTTCTGACAACATCGATTTTGTTAACCCTAGAATTTTCGACGGAAAGTGCGAGGTCGCGGTAGCTCGTAGCGCGCTCCAGCAAGGCGGCAGAGAATTACTCCAGACGAAAAAGTTGGAGAGGGGGGACTCGAACTACGTACAGCCGCTTCATCTGACGTTGCACTCACATTGGCTTTTTTCTTCGCTGGCTCTCTAACTATGACTAGGTCGACAAACTATTAAAACAATTATTCAGGAACACCTGTCAGTTATTTTTTTTTTATAAAAAGTAATTTGTGGGTCTACTATTTTTTTTCCTGGAGAATACTGAACATAATTCAGTTACACAGGTCAACTCTCTTCGTTTTAGTTCATTCGCCAGCCAATTTTTGTGTTTTTGAATCTTTCATCTTGAGTCACTCCCAATGATTCTATAAGCTCTTCTTGCGTTTGACTCTGATCTTCTTCGAGTAATGCTTCTAATTCTTTGTCCTTGAATTTTTTTGTCTATCCACGACCAAAGCATTCGATGGGCTTCAGCTGCACTTTTTTTTGTTTTTGTATGAAACTCAACTTAATATTATTGGCAGAAATCTAACCTTCTGGGACCTCTTAAATCGGCAGTCACTATAAACCTAATAAATTTTTTAAATTAAATTACGAAATAGTTCTTTTCCAATTGGAAGAAATCAAACTCCTCAAAGAAACTATATCAAATTGTTTCTATCATGTTAGATATCAAGACGAATATTTAGCTCTTCACCCAATTATACCTGAGGTGTGGATGTGCCAATATCTAGAGTCACAGCTAATGCAACATTTGCCGATGATACAGCAACAGTTGTTTCTCACACCAACCCGATTACAAGCTCATTTTAAAACCGATTTGGAAGGAAAACACAAAATTAATTCAATATAATAAATAAGGTTTAAATATTTTAATGGCAACTAGTTTTAAGATCTACTTTTAGTGCGCTTTGTTTGGTCCCAAATAAGATTGGAAATCCCTATCGTTATCGAAGAAATCGAGAAATTTTTTTAGCATCTAATTTTATAAACAAATAATCGTCAATTTTGTCCTTTTTTATTTTAGATGGAACACTTAAACCAAATTTAGGCTGCAGCAAACTTCGTGGCTCAGAAATTAGCCTTTATGGAGAGATGCCACCTATTGAAAAATCAGAAAAAATGCAACCTAGGACCAAAGTTAAAACAAATGGATACTTTAACATACTCTCACAGGTAATTTTTTAATCTTTTAATATATTCATAACTCGGTTTTAATTTAATCCCTATCGTGCCACCAAATTTTCATTTTAACCTTTTTTAGAGTCGCCATGACTTACTGACGACTAGTGTAGAAGTAGGTCATCCTGAAAAACTACCAAAGACTCGTCCCTCCAACTTACGTCATCGACCCCCTGATCAAAATATAATGACACAGAGTTGCCCTACCCCTCCACAAGCTAGGAAAAAGTTTTACCTTGGTGCAAAGGGTCTAAAAAGTCCGCTTCTGAGTAGGAGTACCAAACCAGATCGTGCAATATCCGGTAAGTCAATGAAATAGGAGATATGGCAACATCGAATAATACTTAATTTTTTCCAAGTTTTAAATAGATGATTTATGTTTAATTGAATATTAGCCCAGTTGCCAGAGAAGGATATTGACCAAAAGCTCGCACAAAATGTGATCTCGATGAAACTTGGCATTTAAGTACTTGAAAGGGTATAGAAAACAATAAAAAAATCTTTGATGTCCTAAAGTGTTATTAGTTTTTAGAAATTTTTATATTTTTTTTTTCGAGATATAATGGAAAAACCAAATTTTCGATTTTATTTTCGAAATTGTGAAGTTAACATACACTTTAGAGCAGCAAAGATTTTTTTATTGTTTTCTACACCCTTTCAAGTTTCATCGAGATCACATTTTGTGCGAGGTCAAAATCTCTGACAACTGGGCTATATATACACATAAACAATATAAACATACTTATACTTCTAGACCGTACAGTGTAAACAAAAATAATGCCTTTATTAAGACTATCTTTTTTCACCTTTATTAACTAAAATCCTATTTACACTTTCCTATTTTGTTCAGTTTAAAAATCTGCTATTGTTATAAATTTTTATAGCGTAGTGTTTAATTCACAACTTTTTCTTCATTCTGCAAGAACAAAATATATTAATTTGTTTATTGAGAATATGAATATTAAAAACAATGTCGCCAGCTTTAAATATTATCCGTAAATCTAAATTTTTACCGAATGGTTTCTTTAGCTGCAATGACGTCATCGACAACATCAACAGAAGGAAAACATTGGCCGAGTGTTATTTTAGGAAAAATACGATCCCTTTGGACGGCAGGATCAAAGAGCAATACTGGCCTTAATCAACTTTTAACAGGCAGGAAACTGGTTTTAACTTGTGTGTTGTTTTGCTTTTTATTTCTAGCATGATTGTTTTAAAGATTTTTCTTTTTTGTTTTAAGTATATATAAAAATTATTTTTTTGTTTTGTAGGTACTCATAATTTTTGTTTATTAAATTAACACAAAAATAGCACACCTACACAGTTATTTCTTTTTTGCACTGGCACTATCCTTTCTTGTGACATTTTTATTTTATTTTTTATTTATATACATATAAAGTTCCATATTTCTATTATTATAGAAAATATCAAAAAAAGTTTTATACGATAATGTATTTTATTATTAGTTTTATACATACATGGTTTCGTATTACCAAGATGAACCAAAATATTTTTAAATGGAACCTCTATTTATTATTCAAATTCAACATTCAAATTGTTTCCAAACATTGAATTGTTTTTACAGGCACAGATTTTCCATATTGAACTAGTTTTATAGCAAAGTGCCATTTTTTCAATATTGCAAAAACTGTATTTTTGTACTTTCTTGTTTATTGAGCACTTCTTACATCTAAAACCATTAATTTCTCACATATTTTCAATAAAAAAAATATTACAAATTATATTAACCCTCCGGCGGGCGCGCCAGCGGCAATCTGCCGCAACTTTTTGTTTTTGTGTTATAATTAAAGTGTGACGAGCCCTTCGAAACTGGGCATTTAGGTATTCCTTGTTTATGTTATTGACTCCGCTTATCGACACATCTGGTGCAATATAATATTTCTGTTCAGTTGTTACAAGCGAAAGATCCAAAATAAAGTTACTTTACTCTTGAGCAAAATTCCTATTTTTTGACAAACCTCGTATACGACTGTAAAAATTTGATATCTGATAGTTGCAAGAATAGCGCTAACTTAAAGAGCAAAAAAGTTTATCGGACATTTAGGCCACAAATGTGGCCTAACTAGCGCCCCCTACAAATTACATCGAACATTTGTAATGCTGTATTAATGTTTTGTGTGGACATTTTAAACATTTATTCGCTAATTTGAAGATAGCTTATAGCTTATTTTTTGTTGTAGTATTATTGAATAAATAGATCAAAAATACAAAATCAGACAACCTGTTTGATTAAGAAGAATTAAAGACCAACTAATTTTTCTGTAACAATTTGTCTTTTGTCACATTTCTCGGCTAATTTGGTATAATTTCTAAAAATCTGACTTTTTAAAAAAATTGTAGATATCTCAGAAAATAATGATTTTATACTTTTATAAATAAGAAGTATGTGTGTGTTTTGTCTTGGCATCAGGAAACATGGTCCTCAGCCACAAAAATAATTTAAGTAATTTTTTATTACTGAATATTAGCCTTTTTAATCAACTGTACCAGTCCATCAATAAATAAGAAGTGCTTAATAAAAAAGAAAGTTCCTAAAAATCCAATATTTTTTTAACAAAAAGAGGACAATCCATTTAAAAAATTGTAAAAGTAGTGTCTTTGAATTTTGACTTTGCTATAAAGCTGGATTAACTAATATCAAAAATATACGCATCTAAAAAAAATCAGCTTTTCATTTGAGTACGTTGAACAGGCAAAGATTTTCATATAAAATTGACCATAACTTCTTAACTACCCCGTATATTTTAATGATATAAATAATATATAGGGTGTCCCATTTAGTAATAGATATGTTTGGTTCACTCCGGTAATATAAAACATCCTGTACACTTAAAAATAATTTTAAATTATGAAGTTTAAGACTGCATACACTTTTCGTAAATAACTTCGATAATAATGAATATTTCAAACATTAACATACTAATGCGTCACCTTATACAGGTTATTTTTATTAACAGTGCAATGTTGGAAACCGTAAATAACAGAAGGGCCTTTAAATAAGAAAAAGTTGAATATTTATAAGATCAATCAAAATTAGCACTAATATTTTACAACATTTGTCAACAACAGTTCTCGATTTAAACAGGGAAAATAGACTCTTTTTAGATAAAAAAAAATTAAGTTCTTTTTAAAAAAATTAAATTGATGGCTCTGAAGAAATTAAACGTATCCAAAATTGTTCCAAAAGTCCTTTTATCATTAAATTGATGATGATCTTGAAAAGTTGAAACGTATAAAAATTTCTTCCAAAAGTCTTATCATTTACTATTTCCAAGATAGCAATGTAAAATCACTTCAAAAATACTCTGTATAAAGATAAATTCCGAAAATTCCATAGAGATATAATCGATATCTTACATCATCTAAATATCCTGTGTATTGAAGAGAACATAAAAACCAAATCATTTTAATTTTCTCGGACAATAACAAGATGCAGTCAAATCCAATCTGGAGCTACCTTGAATGTATTAATGAGCCGGTAATCCACAAAAAGTTAAAATTTGTTTAGGTACCAGAGTATAAAGGGAAAGTGAACATTCAGTTTAGAATCTTACCCTCAATATAAAAACAAAATGCGAAGAAAGTGTCCACTACATCATTCTACACAAACTAGAATAATTACAGTCTTAAAACTAATTGCGACTCTTCTTTGCACTGAATTGTTCCAAATTGGTTATCCCACCACTGATTGCAACGCTTTTGATTACATCTTGCACGCTCTTCCATTAAATGATTTTACTTCTTCAAATTAATAACCATTATTAAACTTTATTTTCTTTAGATGATGAATCCATCCACCCAAAAGCTGCACCTGTAAAAAAATCTTCGGAAAATGATCTCTACATGCGACTTGGGCTCCTGCTAGGAGATAGCGCGAAGAGATCTAAAAGAGCCCAAGAATCTTGTTCATCTTTGACTAGTTACGACATTTCAACCGTATTGTCTGCCAATACAAGCCCAGTGTCAACTTTGACGGGCAGTTCAGAGGATCAGCACAGAAACAATCCCAGTTCGGATAGCGTAGCATCATTGATGTCATTGTCGATTTCGGGACAGAGTAACTGCAGTTCTAGCCCGCTAAGTAGAAGACATAGCGTCACCAGTAAGTAATATTAGCGGAATATAGTACCTCACGTGTAAAATCTGCCTCGAATATAGTAACAAATATAGAACGAACATGCGATTAATAAAAGTCAAACACCTGTATTTCCTTCTTTCCTGGTCAATAACTGCGCCCCGTTTCTCTGCCTATTATCTCTATTGTAACTTTAAATTTCCTTTAACCTGGCAAGAAGCCAAAATACGCCAGATTTTCAAATCTCGTGACCATTCTCCAATCAAAAACTGCAGACTCATATATCATATCAAAAATCTCTAATGGTTCTAAAATTATTCCGAGGGGTAAACCGCTACCAAAATTTTGTACACCTGAATTCCAAACTTCCATGACTGCTACTTAACTTCTGTGAACTAATTTATTTTCTTCCTATTATTAAACCTTTGTTTTTCTTTTTTATTAGCTTCCCAACCAAATCCAAACGATCATATCAAATACAGAAAACCCGGTGCAAAAATAACCAAGGCTGAAATATCGAAACACTCCGTAGACCACAGGATACGTCTAAGACAATATGGGCCACCACAACTTACATTCAAACCATTATTTTTCGAAGTACCTCTCCAAGAACCTGATCCTTTGTTCATTGGACGTCATTGGCTTATAAAAGAGATAGAAGATGTTATAAGTAAGTATTTCAAAATTTTGTTAAAAAAATTTAAGATTTGATGCAATTTTCTTTTTCAGATTCCTCCAGCCCAGGCGTCCTTTTAACTGGAAATCCAGGCACTGGCAAGACATCGTTAATCCTTCAGCTAGTCGAACACAGCTGTTTCGGCCGTCGTAAAGATCCTCCCTACCACCAAACAGTTCAACGTTGCCCTCAATCCATTTATTACCAAATCGACTTAATAAACGAAAAAATCAGAAACCTAGCCACTGCGACAGTAGCTTATCACTTTTGCCAAGCTGATAATAACTACACTTGCTCTGTACCTGATTTTATCCATTCTCTGGCTGCTCAATTGTGCCAAGCTCCACAATTGGTCGCTTATAGAGACCATTTAGTATCTGAAACTGATCTGCAGAATATTCTAGCTCTGAAAGAATGTACAGCGAATCCCGATATTGCGTTTACTAGAGGGATTTTGGAACCTTTGTCGTGCCTTAGACGCTTAGGAAAAATAGAAAATATCAATTGTATTATTCTTATAGACGCTTTATGCGAAGCTGAATATCATCGACCAGATCACGGTGATACCATCACTACATTCCTTCTCAAACATATTCCTAGCTTTCCGTCTTGGTTAAAAATTATTTCCACGGTACGAACTCAACTAGAAGAGGTTACTAAACAATTACCTTTTACTAGAATATCTCTGGATAACATCCAAACTAACGAAAATCTACAGAAAGATATTGTGGCTTATATAAATTTCAGAGTGCAAAACAACGCAGCTATTCAGAGCAATATACAGTTAGTTACTAACGGTAAAATTGAAAGTATGACCGTGTCTCAAAATAAGTTTGCACAACATCTATTGAGTACCAGTCAAGGTTCTTTCTTATTTGTCAAATTGACGTTAGATCTTTTAGAAAAAGGGCAGCTGGTTGTTAAATCTTCTGGGTACAAAGTACTACCAGTAAATTTGGCAGAAATCTACCTCTTACATTTCAATCTAAGATTCCCTACTATACGTTCCTTCGAAAAAGTCACCCATATTTTAAGCGTTTGTCTAGCTGCTCTCTACCCATTAACTATTCTCGAAATATATTACTCAGTAAATTCCCTCATCGTTGATAACTTTCTACCCTGGAACGAGTTTTTACAAAGGTTCAAGCTGTTATCCGGTTTCTTGGTAAAGAGGTTGGATAATACGTACATGTTTTTCCACTCCTCATTTCGAGAATGGTTGATAAGGAGAGATGAAAATGATGCCATGAAGTTTTTGTGTGATCTGAGGAGTGGGCATGCAGGAATAGCATTTAGGTAAGTTTATAACATTTTCTAGCCAATTTTTCTGAGTAACAAATAAAATTACAAATAGAAAATCGACAGTTACTTTGAGAATGTGGACGATTGACATGCATTAAAATATCTCTTACTTTTTTAGGTTATCTCGAGTACAAGCTCCTCTTGATCCCGAAAAAACTCTTGAACTCGGCCACCACATATTAAAAGCTCACGTCTATAGAAATATGTCTTTCCAAAATGTGACTGCAAGAGATCTTCAAGCAAAATGGGTAGCAGAAAGTTCTGAAAATGTCTCAGAAGCCATTTGTCACTCAAGGAACATGTACTGTCCAAACGTCAAAGTATCCAGACTCATGCTTTTGGCAGGAGCGTCCCCTAACTACGTCACAGATCTGTTGGGCAATGCTCCTGTTCTGTGTATATACGCTAATGAAGGTATTTATAACTTTCTTAGAGTTATTAACCCATTTTCTTTACTATTGTTCATTACAGGTATCCTCCCAATGGTGTCATTGCTTCTGGAATTTGGAGCTGACGTCGAACTGATAAACAGTCAAGGTTGCACTGCACTTTCTCTCTCGTCTGCTAGAGGTCATTGCGATGTCGTTCGACAGTTAATAGCTGCAGGGGCTTCCCCTGGTCACTCTGACACTGGTGGCTACTGTCCTCTAGTACATGCTGCTAGAAACGGTTTCTTAAATGTTGTAGGTTATCTTTTGGCATGCGACTGGATAACTAAAAATGAGGAAGATGTACCGATAGGTGTAGCTGCTCAACAAGCCTTGATAGCCGCTGCTGGTCAAGGACATAGCGAAGTCGTAGAATACCTTTTAGACATGGCAGAAGTCAATATAAATAGTCCAGACTCAATAACAGGTTAGTGTTTTGAATTGTTCTAAAATTTAATATAACGTGTTTATAACGTTCTTTATTTCTTATATTTCAGGTGAAACAGCTCTTTCGGTCGCTTCATCTAACGGTTGTCACGGAGTGTGTTCTGTACTGATCAACAGGGGTGCCAACATCTGTACCACTAACCGAAAAGACTTAGCTCCACTATTATTAGCTGTGAAAGAGGGTCATTGGGCTGTAGCTGAAAGACTGATTCAAAATCACGCTGCTATCGAACAGTGTGATTCTACTGGTAGATCTCCACTTATGATTGCATCTTCAGAAGGGCATTTGGGGATTATTGAGTTATTACTAGATAGAGGTACGTTATTTTTAAAAACCAAGTCACAAAAAATGTTCATAAATTCACTGCAAGTTACATTTAAAAGTTGACAAGTGACAGTTGAAATGTGAAAAATGCCAAGTGACTTTTTAAAATATTGAGTTGTGTTAAGAAACGTCAATTATATGTCACCCGTGTGAAATATTATAATTATGATTTATTCATCACAATACATCTATAATATACAACATCTATAATATACAAGGTGTGGAAATCAAATTACTCCTTTATAGTGTTGATTTATTAAATTGAATTTCTATGAATGACGGGCACATGAAATTCTTGCGAAGATGAAATTACATACTGATTCAAAATTAAGTTCACTTACCTTTCTATCTTCCGTCTCTACTAGTGGCTACATTGAGGACGTACACTTATTTATTAACGATTTACACTAGGTTGTGAAAGTCAAGTATTGTCATAAATACAAAACAGAAATTAGATTTTTCTATCTTTTCATTGTAAGAGGCAAATAATATAACAATTTCAACAAGTTTACGTTAAGAAATAACAAAATATATCAAATGTTATTAGAAACTTTACTCAAAAACCCACACAAATTGAATCTTACTTTAAATCTTCTCCCTTTATTTGATGTTTATCTATCTGACCCTATCCATTACAGTTTTCTGTTTTACCTGCAATTAATTCTGTTCTTAGATTATAAACTTCCTTTGTTTTATCTAATCAATTCACAACGGTTTGATATAGCCTTCAAAAACCTTCTTTCCATCCATAGTCTGTTTTAAAGGTTCCAGAAAAGCAGTACATCTACTACGAGGCACAATAATGACCAAACCAATCTGAAAATGACGCTTCTTTTATAAAACAATCAGAAGTTGACTTCTCGACAGTGCTCGGGTCAACAATAGTCTATACTCTATCCAAATTGGAGAGGCCAGCGTTTGTTTATTTACCAGCGCGTGATCAAATTGGAAATATTCTTCCTATTGGTCAAAGTGGGAGGCAGGCCGTGTTTGTATTATATAGTAGGGGTATACCGTCTGTAGAACCGCATTAAGTAGATTGGCGTCAATAACCAACACTTCGAGTTACGATTGTACCAATCCACTTATCAGAAAATTAAAGGATTATACAAGATTATTAATATCTTAAATACTCTATATTTATTTCGTTAGTTTATAATTGTGTTAGCAGATTTGGGAATACCGATTTAATTTATTTTTGAGTAGGTACCTCGTGCGAATATAATTAAGCCCTAATGTTATATTTCTATAGTAGTTTCATTTGTAAATTAAATATTAAAAATTACAGCTTATTTAAAACACAAAAAAAACGTTTTCAGCAAGATTCATATAATTATTTTTGCGATAGATAAAAACAGTTTTTAACGTTTATCTCGGTAATTTTGAGGTTATATTGAAGAATGATTAATATAAAAGATTTAAATTTTATAATTATCTACAACTTTTATATTAAACTTTTTATAGGATGCATATTTCAGCCATAAATCGTAAAAAACCAATATCCAACCCTCAAAAACGTATATTTCGCTACCCCACCTCCCTTGCGGAACTTTTACTCAGTCGTCTATAATTTACCCTAAATTTCACGTCGTTTTTTCCAGCCAGAAATAGAATCTTATTATTAACAACAATAACGATATAATGAAATAGTTAACAGGTAAAAATATATAATATTAAATTGAAAACTGTAGAGAAAAATATTCATTGCTGAGACTTGTGACCATAGATATTTTTTATCAACACTTTTAAAATAAAATTTATGAGTACGTCTCTGCGGCTTGACGTGATCACTGCGTGTCTCCAATGTTTACGTTGGCCTCTGCGATTTGGATATAGTATAGTCTAGAATGATGTAATAGAATACCTGTAGGGGCTTTTGTCCTAGGAGCAGTTTTTGATTTTCAAACTTGGTGCAACTCTTTCTTTTCCAAAGATTTATGTGGTACCAATTTTGAGAATTTATTTAATGTTAAAATATTCTTAAAAAATTTATAGTTGCTATTACGGACAGGAATGCTAATTGTGAATATTTTAGGCGCAGATATAAACAAAGAAGACAAAGAAGGCTTAACTCCATTAGGATGGGCTTGCCTAAGGGGAAAATTACAAGTAGTGCAATGTCTATTGGAAAGAGGTGCCTCTATAAACCATACGGATAAATCGGGACGAATTCCGCTGGATTTGGCTGCTTTTCAAGGAAATCAAGCAGTGGTTCAGTACTTGCTTGATAGAGGTGCTACGATAGAACATGTTGATATTAATGGAATGAGGCCACTGGATCGGGCAATAGGATGCAGGAACATTCAAGTTATAAACTGTTTTCTAAAGAAGGGCGCAAAATTAGGTCCTGCGACGTGGAGTATGGCTCATGGAAAGCCAGATATAATGTAAGTAAATTTAAAAAAAAAACTTTTATTGATTTATTAGTGTTGTCTTAATATTCGTATTTCCAGGTTGATTCTTTTAAACAAACTCCTGGAGGACGGCAATGTTCTTTATAGAAAAAGTAGACTGAAAGAAGCTGCTCATCGATATCAATATGCCTTGAAGAAGTTCCCCACAGAAGATCAGGGAGAACACAATAAATCTTTCCGACAGTTGAAAATTAACTTTCTGTTGAATTTTTCCCGATGTAAAAGGAAATTAGGGGTAAGCGTTTTAATCTTTAGTAATTTTAAATAAAAAATGTTTTTTCAGATAAAAGTGAGCAAGTTATTATAGTGTAACTGATAATAAAAATAAATTCTGCCTATGGAAACAAAGAGGATTTTTTTTATTTAATATATATCGCGTTCATATGATTTTTATTGTGGGTAATTTATAATGAAAAATGGGGTGTGTAAAAAATTCAATAAAATAGTTCAAAAGCGTAGAAAATTAAGTTAAATCTTTATGGTGGCAGGGCAATTCTAAAGGCTAAACAAATGTTCAACATTTTTTTTTTTCACAGCAAGTTTCATATCAAAAATAGAAGCTTAGAGTGTGTAAATTTTTTTTTGATAGCTGCCCAGCAATAACCTTGGAACTGGGTGGTCTTTATGATGGGTTGTTAAACGTGTTTATCTTATATTTATGGGCGCATTTTCCAGGTGGTCTTCATCTTTGATGACGCGTAGATTTGGTAGTGGGAGTGGGAGTTTCTTCTTTGGTTTCCTGTGTAGTGGTTGCAATCATGGTTACCATGGAATCTTGGGGGAGTTCTGGGTGCCTGTGTTGTTTCCTTGTATTGGCATATCCTGTTCTGTGTAGGTGAAAACGATAACGTATAGTAAGAGTATTGGTGATTTCGTGAATTAGTCGGCTAGTATGTCGTGGATGGAGATAATGGTTTTTTCGGAGGCTTCTTCTTTCGGCGGCGAGGATGCCATGTTGTAGTTTTTTGGGGAAGGGTGGAGTAGACTATGGATATATTGTCGCCACTTGGTCAAATTTCTGCAAACTGCCATTCTGTTCTGTTTGGTGGGGGGTGTCGATACACTGCGACCTGTAAAATCTATTGTGCCCCCTTCTGCTGCACAGCCGTTAAGGATGTCTCAACGATTAGAGCAGTTCCTCCAACCCTATTGCTACCAAAGAGTTCAGGTCCTGGAACTCATAGGAGGGTAACAGAGTTGTTCTTGCCTAGTTCATTTAGTTCTCCTAGGCATTCTCAAACCATCTTGGAGTTCATAGCATTAATGGCTGCTTGTCTGTCCGACATTATGAAGATCTCTTGTCTGCGAAAATTTATATCTATCTGACTGTCATTATAACGAAAAGAAAATACTTTAATTTAATAGAGCGTACATGTACCCTTATACTAATAGTTTTTTTTTTCAGGAATTTCAAGAAGCTGTAGAACTAGCAAATCTCGTAATAGAACTAAGACCGGAATCGTACGAAGCGTATTATGCTCGTGCAAAAGCAAAACTGGACTTGAATAAATTTGAGAGTGCTTTACATGACGTCAAAGAAGCTTTAAAGAGAGCTCCGGAGTCTGGAAACGAAATTAAGATCTTAAATTATTTGGTCGAAGATATAACGACAAGGATGTCGAGCAATAGAAGTTTATCGAATAGAAGGAACGTAGCAATTTCGGTGGATACTTTACATGAGTGAATTGGGACACCTTAAAAAATATTCCACCAAAAGTTGACTGATAAATTTCACGGTGGAATATTACGTAATGTGAAGTACTATAAAAATACTCTTATAAACTAAGCAGTGTTGTGTTATTTGATAATTTTTATAATTTAGTAAAGAAATTATTGTTATTGTTTTAATATTAAACACGCAATATTTGTATATATCCTGACATAATTTATTTTTTATTAAATTTTGTTTGTTGTCAAATTTTCAGTCATCTCTTTTTATCAATTTTTTTATCATTTTCCATTCCATTTTATTAATTTATTTTAATTGTTTTACTACTTTTATAGTGTACAGTCTCAACTTAAAAATGTTCCATGGAATCCACACCTTTTGAGGAAAAAATTGAAAATTGTTGAAAAACTTTATTTAATTAAATATCCTTAAGTCTCACGTAAGCATTAAGCCATGAATTTTTTTTATATCAAAAATAGATCCGGAAAATAGCGAGAATTTATTCAACATCCCAATATAAAAAAACCCGTAAGCAAAATAGCGGTTATTGATAAAAAAAATCAATATTTTTGAAACATTAAAAAGCATCAAGGCTGTCATTTTATTTTTGGTCCGGCTTTTTACATGTTAATGTATTAAATAGTTTGTCTCGTTTTTTATCTCGGTTGAAAGCTCTTTATTGTCATATGTGTAAGACTAACAACTATTCAATCGCCATTTTTAATATTTTTTTCGAAAAGATCTATTATTCATGTGTGTAGACCAGAACCTGTCCTAAAGCTAATTGTTCACTTTTTCAATTTTTTTCTTAATGTAATTATTATAAAATAGACAATATGTTTGTGAATGTGATAGTTATAGGTTTTTAAAGTAAATATGTTTGCAAACTTTTCTACATCTATATTTATATACTACAAATCAGAATTTGTGTTTTTGACATTTGACTGACGTGCTTATCCATAAAACTATCATTTGACTTTTGTTAAGTATTAGTTGTCGTAATACTTTTCCTAAATCAGTTAGAAAATTAGAAATTAATGCAATAATAGAATGCGATGTATTTTTGTGTAAGCATTTAATTGTTATATTTATTTTTTGTTGAGTTTTTTGTATGTATTTGTTTCTTGCCAATTTTTTTAAACATATATATGTTATAGCCGCATATCGTATATATAAAATAAATATTTTTCAGTATTTTGAGTTTTTTACAGTGTAACTGTGTGAAAATTGTCATTCTTATTTATTACGAATATAAAGGTGCTATGTATTTAAAAAAATGTTAAAATCAATGCAATTAAAGTATAATTCCATATGGCCATATATTTATTGTAACTACCCAATTCAACAGATTCATATTATTTAATTAGTTGTTCCCCATAGTCCAATAAACGAAGGTGCCAACCCAGGCATCAGGTCTGTCCGGCACCATTTTTTTTTAATTTGCATGGGTACATTCACTCCCGAAAATCTCAGCTGTCTGAAATTTGTGGAAGGGCGGGAAAATGGCCCATTGCTCTCAAAAATGTGTTTTTTTTTTCGCCGATATTTCCGAAAATATAACACTTAGAGAATTTTTGTTTGGACGAAAATGAAGATTAGTTCATTACTTACAAAAATTTGATACTTTTCGACATAACCGGCTCCAAAACGCACCCCCATTTTTAGCTCCTGCCCTGCATTCAGAGAGCACGCTCTAAAGAAATGACACTCCCAAGCGGATTACAAATTTTTCAATAAATCACGTAAAAATTAATATTTTTTCATGATTCAAAGTTCAGATAAAAGAAGGAACCTGTAGCTATAATATCAGGTTACTTTTTCCTTTTATCTATTTCTCTGTATTATTGAAAAGCCGGGCCAAAATTTGTTTTTGCTCGATATTTTGACCCTTCTATAAATTTATTCATATTTTTTTTTATCAAGACTAATTTCACCGAATCCTTTTGGATAATGGGGCTTTGCAAGGTGTTAAATATATTCAGAGAGATTCAATAAATTGTTTTTGTGTATTTTAGGGCGTTTTTTTTGGATATCCGGAGTTTTCGAAAATGCTCGTCTCTATCGGGAATTAATAGATAATCAAGGACCATATCGGTTTTCAACGCACATAATTAGAAATATTGAAGCAGCCGAGTGCTATGTGGCAATATTCTGAGATTTAAGCAGGGCATTCGACTGCGTCAATCATGAATTGTTATTGTCTGTACTGGAGATTATGGAATTAGAGGCAATTCTTTAAAATGGATTTCAACCTTTCTTAAACACCGACAACAATATGTATCTATAAACTTTAAAATAGACAACAAAAGTAAAGAAGTTAACTCTAATCTGTTAGATACACATATGGGAGTTCCACAAGGGTCAATTTTGGGGTCAATATTATTTGTTTTATATGTCAACAGTGTAGATCACTTATTAGGTAATAGTCATTATGTTGCATACGCTGATGATTTTTCTGTGATCATTTCATCAAATAACAGTGATGCGTTAAGAGTTAAAAGCTCTTCTCTTCTAGAAAAAACTTCTAAGTATTTTAATAGTTGAGATTTGTTTTTTAACACAAATAAAACAGACCTCATTAGGTTTCATAATAGGCAGAATATTTTGGATGATTTTACCGTTGATGTGGGTAATTCCAGTCTTGTTAGTATGCATGAAAGTGTTCGTTTTCTTGGGATTCATATTGATGAATTTCTTAATTGGAATTATCATTGCAGTAAACTTGTTGGAAAAGTAAATTCGCTAAACAAGTGTGGAAAGTGACAAACTACGCACGAGTAGCGTTTAGAAAACGTAACGAGTGCAAGAAATGCACTTTCCAACGAGTTATGTACACTATTTTTCCTACGACTCCAACATTTTTAATATTCTAATTTTGTTTTTTTTTTAAATATTAATCATTGGGTATATTAATTTTAGGATTTAAAATAATCTTTTATCGTGCTTTTAAGAAAATTCTAATACATTTATTAACTTAACATAAATAATATCTTCAGAAAAAAAAACTTTAATGCCTTTTATATTTCTTCAGTCCATGAATTAGTTGTATGAATAGGAGTACATCCCTTTCTTTTGATTTTTGGGGCAGCGGCTTTAAGCTGGTAATTTTAAGCGCCGCCGATATTTCTGGTGAAGTAAATTCCATCAAAAATTCATCAACAAAAAAATGCCGGACATACTTGATGCCCAGGTTTGGAGTTTTTCTGGCGTTAATGGCAAGGGTGCGATTTGAAAAATAATTTTTCCATAAACCCATAAATAGTATGTTTTCTAACAAGTGTGGAAAATGAATTTTTCGACACGAAACTGTCGGACAAGAACCGATGCTCGCGCGTTTTCTAACGGTCGATCGATAATAACCGATGATACGGATTAAAACAATGATCATCGGTCCTTTGTGAAACGGGCCTCACTGTACATGACCTTGATATTGAGAAAAATCTAAGTTGGCATAAGGGCACTGTAATATCTCAGCAAGGTAGCAACGATTATTCTTAATTATTTTTATTTGTTTCAAATAATTATTTTTTCTTTTGTATTTTTAGTTATTGCATTATTTTTACAGTAATCTTTTGTGGATTTCATTCCAAATCTCAGTTGATTTGTTATTTTTAAAATTTTTGATAATTTTTTTCCTGTTGATTGCATATATGTAAATTCGAATTTTTATGTCTCTTTCAAAGTGTAAGTAATAATGGTTAACCCAAAACTAGAAACATTTTATTAAATTAAAGAAAAAAATTATGAGATAAGTTAGGTATCTATTATTGATCAATTTAAGACAATTAATATGTTTTTTTTAAACTTAATTTGCAAGGTCCATGTGTTTCGAAAGATTCGATCGTTCAAACACGATGTGGTTCGAAAGGTAAGTATAGTTTTTAAAATTTCATTTTTATTTTAATCAATTTTGAGAAAAATCCTGAGATCGGTCGATTTTTTAATGTATTTTTACTTCATATGTAAATATACAGGGTAAACCATTTGTGATTAATGATATTATCAACAAATTCCGAAAATATATTATACTTACTACGATCGGTAAATTGTATTTTAAGTTTAAGTTTAAGAAAAAATCTTGGTACAAGTCGATTTTTTATTTTAATTTAATGTATTTTTACGTAATAATTAAATATATAGGGTAAACCATCTATGAGTAATGATCTTTTTAAATAACACACCTTTTAAGAAAAAGTTCTGCTACAGATTGATATATTTTTATGTAATAAGTAAATATACAGTGTAAACCATCTATTAGTAATGATATCTACAATTTTATTAAATAACACACCTTTTAAGAAAAATCCTGGTACCGGTCGATTTTTAATTTTAATTTAATGTATTTTACGTAATAAGTGAATATACAGGGTAAACCATCCATGAGTAGTGATGTTATAGACAATTTTTTTAAATAACATACTTGAATACTTCATTGAAAAAATCTTTAGACAGATCGAAGACCTTTAATAAAATAAATTATGATATAGTTATTAAATAATTTATTTATATAGGGTCAACCAATATTATCCAAATTTTGTTTCAGAATTTTGATTTTTTCAATCAATGTCGTTTGGTGAAGATTTGCAACCACCACAAGAACAGCAACAAGAGAAACGACAAAAGTAACAACAACAGGTTGATGAAAATAACTTCCTTCTCGTAAGTTATTTAGATAAATTGAGTCTGAAACACCAATACAAGATACGAGCTTGGAAATAGAAGAGATTAACAAAATAATAATAAATAAGGACATAAAATGTTGAAAAAGTGTGAGAAATTACGTGAAATTCTATAATCCGCTAAGTATTGTCCTGTCCTTGGATTTGTAATTTTTTTAAATTAGACATTCTTTTAATCAATCCTGGTATAGAGTGGTCATTTTTAATAAAACAAAGTACAGAAATGCAATTAGATTTATTGGATTGTAAGTTAACACTCTTCATATTTTTGAAAAAAAAAATAGTTATAATAAATAAACCCAAAAAACTCGTTTTTAGAAAACTTGTATCCTATGGTTTTCTCGATCACAAACCAGGATATGTCCATTCGAAGTCATAGCAACACCTTCCAAGCCTTTAAATTCGCCTTTTCCTATTCCCCAACATCCAAAAGCTCTTAAGAAAGTACCATCGGGGCTGAAAATCTGAATTCTGTTATTTCCAGAATCCGCCACACATATGTAGCCTTGATCGTCAACTGCAACTCCTCTTGGGAATTTAAATTGACCTTCTTCTGACCCTTCTGATCCGAAAGAAGTTAAAACTTTACCATTTACGTCAAAGATTTGGATTCTGTGGTTATTTGAGTCAGATACGACTACTCTGTTAGTGCTAGAGACTGCTATGTAATGAGGATGTTCGAGTTGACCTTCTTTGTTACCCATGGAACCGAATTTCCCGACGAAAGTGCCATCTGATTGGAAAACCTGTAATTAAAAATAAACTGAATTTGGCTCTAAAGACAAGTATTGAAAAGTTTAATCAAATAAATATTTTTATTTGATCATGATTTATTCTAGTAAAAGAAGATCTAGTTGTACCTGTACTCTGTGGTTTTCCTTGTCACACACATAGATAAAGCCCAAAGCGTCTGTGGTAATTCCCCATGGATAATTAAATCGTCCATCTGCAGTTCCTTGACTTCCAAATGCCCTCAAAAATCGTCCTGACGGGTCAAATACCTATAAAAAAAGTAAAATTTTGGATTTTACCGTTTAACCCATATTGTATTACTTACTTGTATTCTGTGATTGTATCTATCAGCAATGATGTACTGCCCAATTCTGTTGACGGCAACACCGGCAAGGCAATCAAACTCTCCTTCCTTATTACCGTATTGACCGAACTCTTTCAGAAATCTACCATTAGCGTCGAAAACTTGTACTCTGTGATTGGAAGAATCGGCAACAACGATAGTGTTGTCTGGACCGACGGCAACGCCGCGTGGCCACGTGAAGCATCCGGCTTCGCTCCCCCTACTACCAATTTGGAACAGCTGCTCGCATTTTTGGAGGTATTGACCTCTAGGGGTGGTACCGGCCACCGCTTGGGCGATACCTAAAAAACAAATAATTAGTTTAGAATTGTATTTTTTTTACCAAAATCAGCCAAATCATCATCTTTTGTAACAAAGATTCCAAGCATATGAACTTGTCACGTACTGATAAAACCCATGTCTATGGATTACATAGTCAGACAACCTTAGGAGTTTGGATGAAAATGGGAACGCTACCGACAGATGGCGTTACTAAGATTATTACCCAAAAGAGCAGTTAAACGCAACAACGTTACTATTTTCCTCTATTGCTAGCTTCAGAGGACATTAAGTATATTAACTTGCCTGACTGACACATTCATCCATATAAACTCACTCCTCCAAGACTAGCCCAAACCGTTTGAGCTAGAAATAAGTAAATTTGGGGAGTATTTATCTTTTATAACGTAGACACCTACTACCAAGCAAGTTTTCGATATTCAACTATTAAAGGGGTGACACAGGTTGTTTAACTTTGAACAGAAAATAAGAAAAAGTACTTGCTACAGTACTTCGACATTAAATATTGCTTAGTATACTTAGTATAATTTTTCCAGGTTCGAAAAAACACCCTGTATAAAGGATTTTTAGATATTGCATTACACATTTGAAAAGAGCAGAAAAAACTGAATTCGCAGACGTATTTTTTTGTTTTCCCGCAGATAATTTTACTACTAAAATTTAAAGTTCAAAGTTTATTAGAATTATGGTGGCTCAAAATGTAATTGTGAGATTTTTATTAATTGTATGAAGTTTTAATTAATTTTATACGATCTAAATTTGTAATTTTTAAAATTTATGATGAAATCATTTTTCTCTAATCACAATCAAAAATATCTAATTATAGGTCCATATTTAGAATAACAGGTAATATTTAATAATTTAATATTTTAAAAACATTTGAAGATTAACTAATTGGTACATTCATAACTAATAAAAGAATAATGCAAAAATTATGTAAATATCCTAAATAACCTAAAGTTTTTCGATCTACTTGAACATTTATACGAATCTCACCGATATCCCACGAATCGCATATATAATTGCGATGGGACAGAAATAACCACGGTCCCAAATAAGCCTTCCAAAGTTATATCAAAAAAATTGAAAAAACAGGTGGGAGTTCTGAGTTCTGTCCTCAGCAGAGAGAGACACGCTGGTTACCGCCGAAATTTGCTTTAATGCGGCCGGAGATTACATTCTTCCAGCTTTGGTATTTCCAAGGGTTCGACACAATGTGGCATTTGAAAACTCAGTGGTTCGAACATTTTCTGAAATTTACAAAACCAACAGCTAAAGACCGCGTTTTCCTTATTTTAGATGGCCACTCTACTCACATAAAAAACATTGACATGCTGACATTAGATAAAGAAAGTTTTGTTGATATCCTTGTTTTGCATCCACATTGTACACATCGGTTACAACCACTCGATGTCTCCTTCATGTATCCTATTTCCAGTTTTTATCAATAAGCAGTAAGAATGTGGCTGCGAGAACACCCCGGAAAAAATGTTACCATTCACCAAATTTCAGGCTTCAAAAAAATGGGCATCTATCCTTTTCAAAGACTTTTCAACGCCAGCTCCTTTGCTGCAGCTGAAACAACCAATTGGCCACTGCTGGAACAAGTCGAGATCAAAGTACATGTGCCATACAAGAAAAACCACAAACACCTTCGTAGGTGTTTACGGAAGGTACTGTTATTATTTCTCCTCAGGATATACTACCGATTCCTCACGTTTCTAATCAAGCAGATGTCGTGCAAAAAAGAAAGAAACGTCATGCATCCACAGTAGTTGCGACCTCAACCGCTTTTATGGAGTAGCAAAATGGCCAAGGAACTAAAGGAAATAAAGGAACTAACGAAAAAGAAAAAAACAACAATCAAGCAGCAATTGTTTTCCGAGAATGACACTGACAGCGAGAGTAGTGAAATAGGAAGAAGGCAGCTGGGTTGCAGTAAACTACGGAGGAAACCTTTTTCCTGGGATCGTTATAAACCGCGTGGGCACACAAGTGACGGTAAAATGCATGGAAAAATGCCAAAAATATTTTCGCTGGCCCAACAAAGGGTACTTATGCAACCCCATAGTGTTTTAATTTTTTTCAAATATCAAACGTTACCTGAATTTGTATTATATTTATTTTTTTATTATAAAATTGTTTTGGATATATTTTGTAGTCCTTGTGAATATTTCACTTTGCCCGCAACATGGCGGGAAAAGTGAAATTTGCACACCCTTAAGTATTTATTCTTTTTCTCTCGGGTTTCACTAGGTTGCGGTTTTTAGCTAATGGGTCATTCCATTAAAACGGGACAATCTGTGTCCTGTTGATTTTTTCAGGTGAAAACAGGTTGTCACTTGCCTCATAACACTTTTTATCTAGACATATTAAACTGTTCTATATATTTCTTAAGTAAAAACACCTTGAAATATAATATTATTAGTGTTTTTGCCACATTTACAGCTAAAATGTCAACACCGTAGGGTGTCCACCTGCCTGTTTTTTATTTATATTTAAATATTTTAACTCTACAGATAGTCCAAATATAACTATAATGCTGTAAACATTCGAAAACGCGTTGAATTGTAAGAACTAGTTATGTCCATTGAGAGTTTTTGATTAATTCTTTATTTTTATGACACATTAATAAGAAGTGTTAATAAGTTTCGATATATCTCGATAAGTTACATCTCGATTGAGACTTATAAAAACTGAATCGAAAGATATTTTTATTATCTACAACTTTCTCATTTTCTTTTTTTTTATTGGAGTTATACCTACTTTTTTTTATTCACGAAAAACCGTTTTTGCGAACTTCGCGAATTGTTTTAGGCAATTTCGCCAACTAGGATCGAGTTTAATGAAATAGAAACTCATATTATTTTTTTTCTCTATACGACCCTATTTTTTGTTTTCGGTTTGGAATTTTGTCAAATTTAACATTGGGCAATGACAGGTTGATTGGATGTGATAACTTACCGGCCACTGCCATAGCTGCTGTAGGAGTAGTGGGGGAGCCTTGCATGTTTTTTGAATCGTCGTCAGAACTAGCCAATTCGGTTGAAGACCTCAGAGGTAGTCCGAGGGACAATCTTCTAGCGGCTCCAGAACTGCTCGCTGAAGGGGTATTCACGCTGGACGTAACATCTTTGTCCTTAGTACCGCTTCGATTTCCATATTTGTTCTTTAGATATCTTGCCCATGAACTAAGAGCAGCTCCATCTTTTTCAGCCGCCGCAGAAGCTGATCTAAAACATTAAGTGTGTTAAAAAATGTTGTCGATAAGCGGAACTTGCATAAAAAGTGTAAAGTAATCTAAAATATAATTTAAAAACTATAACACCAAACTTTAAAACGTCAAAAAAATAAATAAATATAAAAATAAACGAAATGAAACCGAAAAATGTCATAAAATTTGTTAAAAATAGAGTTAGAAGTCTTATTCGGAAAAAAGTATTGATGCTTCAATATTTGAACCAATTTTAATTGGAATCAAACTTAGTTAAAAAGTGCAAACTGTTGGTTTTGGAAAAAAAATTGTGTATATACATGAATAGTGCTGGTAAATATGGACTAAAAATGTCATTCAAAACTAAAGAATTAACCAAAAATATTAAATTAAAATGAAAAAAAAATGTTTTTCATAACAGAATGTTTGTTATGAAAACAAAAAAAGATCATACTTGGTAACATTAAATTCCTTTTTTGTATACGTTGATGTATTTGGACTAAGCAAGTTAGGACTTGTTTTGGCTTGAGTGTATTTTTTTATTTTTCCAGCAGAACCAAAGTACAAGTTTCTGAAAATAATAAATTTGCGGATATCTAGGCTGTATTAAATAAAAAATAAATCTTGAATATTTTTTTAACAAAAATAAGATATCGAATCTTATTTTTTTTACAACAAATGAAAATATCTTGTTAAATGAAAAATGAGTCCATTTGAACAAATTTTACTCATACGGATTAATTTGGGATTGCATAATTTATCGGATAATGTATTAAGTTCTTTGTGATTACATTATTTTTACACACTTCTGGAACTATTTTTTTAATAGGCTTACGCTCAACACCGTAAGATGGCTGTACTTTCAGTGGAGTGTCATTTTTCCTTTGTCCCTTCTTGAAGCCCCTTCAAAGCACTTTTAAAACCGATTTATGACAAATGACAAATTTATGACAAATGCGTCAATAGAAAAAATTTAAGGGCCATTAAGCTAGCAATCACTCGGCGGCAGCACTATATCAGGCCTATCAGGTCAAATATAGCTTTTTGGTTAAGATGGTCCCACTTTTGTTGCTTTTACCAGTTCCGAGAAAAACTCAAAACTGCTAGCTTAGTAGCGCTAATTCAGCTTTATTAAGTTAGCGTGCACTCGGCAGCAGCACCATACCAGGTCAGGTCAATTGTAGCTTTTTTGTTACGCTGGTCCCACTTTTCTAACCTTCAACAGTTCCGAGAAAAACGCGAATTATGCTAGCAGATTGTAGCGGCGCAAGTTCGGGCCCGACTAGTTTTTTATAACTTTTTTGTATCCGTTTTGAAGCTTTTTGGTTTCGCTGGTCCCACTTCTGTATCTTTTTTGTTACGCTGGTTACACTTGCGTAGCCTTCAACAGTTCCGAGAAAGACACGAAAATATACGCTAGTATATTTCAATTGTAGCGGCGCAAGCTCGGGCCCGGCTAGTCTTTTGTAACTTTTTTGTAGCTTTTTTGTCGCCGAGTGACTGCTAGCTTAACAGCGCTAAAAATTTAATATAACGGGAAATAACTTACTTGTCAGGAGAGCTGTCTCTAGATTTCAGGGCGTGAGAGGAACGGCTTCTTGCAAGATCATGAGCTGATGCTGACGAGCCATAACCTCTCGATGCTAGATATGCAGAAGGGTTGGAAGAAGTAGGAGAAATTGGTTCTTCAGATTCATCTTCGTCCCCAAATTGTTGGCTGCTTCTACTTCTAGCCAAACGCTGTCGTCTTTCCTTCATAGCCATGTAGCGGGAACGACTTGTAGGATACTTGCTGTCATCGTCTGCTGCTGTACTGTATCTTTAAAAAAATAAATAGATATTTATGGCCATAATATTAACATAATAATGTTACCTTGAACTATAATCCTCCTCTTCAGGCGGTATAGCAGCAGAACTCTTACTCTTACTCAAAAATCTACTCGTATAACCATATCTAGGTGTCTCTTCTTCTGTAACCGTAGAAGTTCTGCTTCTAGAATACTTAGGAGGTTCTTCCTTTTCCTTTTCTCGAGAAGACGTATATCTGGTTCTACTAGGAGATTCTGTTTCGTCTCTACTACGTCTTCTTATGTTTTCAACACTATTGTCTCTAGCGTTAGCACTTCTAGCTAATAAAGGGCCAATATCAGATTTGGCTAACTCTTTATTATCAGTTTTTTCTGTCTCTTCTTCACTTTCTTCTTCTGAATCTGTTTCTTCTTCAGAAGAAGTTTCTACTTCTTCTTCCTGAGTGGTTGTAGTTGAAGTTTTGTTCTGCAAGAATCGACTTTGAAATGGCTTATTTTGAACTGGGGAAGAAGCATTGCGAGTTGGTGGTGTAGTTTCAACTCTAGATAAGATCTTCTTTTTGACTTCTTCGGTAGTAAATGGTGCACCGGTTGTACGAATAGCGCTAGAGGACGTAGAAGATTCCGTAGATGATGAATCAGAGCTTGCAGATCTTGCTGACTTCTTGTGAGTGGCATCTGATGGTCTTCGAGTGGTAGCAGCAGTTTTGGTAGATGTTTTCTTCTGTTGAACTGATTGAGACTCTTCTGATTCTTCTGCGGAAGATGCAGCCTGGAGGAAAATAGGTAGGTTAGGGTTTTGAAGATCTTGCAAACATTCTTCATGCAATCAATCACAAAAATAAGAAGAAGGAAGTATTTCTAGAAGAATAAACATGCCAAAGTGTGTGATCGGGTTCATAGTCTCGTATATTTTTCTATATTGTTAATTTTGTGGAAGTAATAAGCAACACAACATATACATTAATTCTATTCTATGATATAAAATTGATTTAATCAGGTACTTGAGTAAAGAGGCTATGGTTCATCTAAACTCACCTCAGGGGCCGGTGTTTTTCTTTGCCTTTCCTCAGTAGCAGGCCGCGATTCTGTGGTTGTCTCAGTTGAGGTAGTAGCCCCTTTGTTCTGTTTTTTTATTCTAGATATCTCGTCTTCCTCACTAACTTGCCTCACTGCTGGAGGAGGAGGTCTTTTAGGTACTACTTTCTGTTCTGGAGGCTTTGGAGGATCCTCCTTTTTTTTAGTCTTTCCACTCTCACACTCTTGCATCTTCTTCATAACTCTTGGAGAATCAGCTAATCTAGTTATACCACTCAAAGGACCTTTAGCGACGTCTTCCGTATCAATTGTTTTTTCTCTCTCCTTAGTTTCGTTGAATCTAACTCTAGGAGTCGTTTCTGTGTCTGAGTCATTCTCAGTAGTTTGATGTCTTCTAAACCTGCTATATTTAGATCTGGCTGGTCTAGAATCGTGTTCATAATCTTCTCCATAATCGGTCCCTCTACCGTATCTTGTTTCTCCAGTACTTTTGGGCCTTTCCCCGAATTTTCGACCTCCTAATACTTGATCATCATCTCCGTAACCTCTTTCACCATAGCCTCTCTCTTCTTGTTGTCTAAATTGTGAAGCTAATCGATGATCGCTTTTTGATCGCATCAGACCAGGAACAGGTGGTTGTAGCAAGCTTGAAGATTGTCCAAATACAGAATTAGCGTTTGTTATATTCAAATCTCCAAAGCCAGCTACGTGAAGGACGAGTTGATTAGGATCATGCGCCAAAACAAGACGGACCTTTCGACTGTAGTCGGAATTTTCGTATTCGAAATTTCGGATGAACTCTACTGTTTTTAAAAATATTTCCTTTGCATCCATTAGTTCACAATCATCCCAAATATCTACATTTTCGTTCATGTGTTTATCAGCTAAGTCGCAGTTGCTTAGGATATTAGATATTTCTTGTTCTAGATTCTCCTTTAAAGTATTTAAACTTCTCACTTCTGTACTCAGATATCGATCTAATTCCCCTCGAAGATAATCAGTTCTATCTTTTAATGCTTTGTTTAACCTTCTGTATATTTCTTCTACTTCTTCGCCCACTGATGAACAGTTAGTTTGGATATTCTGTGAGTTTTTTTCTACTAGTGCTAAAGTATCTTGTAATCTATGAATTCCTCGTCTTATTTGATTGTTTATTCTGGATATTTCTCTCCTTAGGATTTCCATATGTGCACCTGAAATATTTATTTCAGATAGATCATTTCGGAGACTAATTTTATTGTTAAACCAGTAATATATCAGAAATTATTGTTATACTTTTATCGTATATTAATTTAAGAAACCATTAATTGATCAAAACGATATTTTTTCAAAACAATATTCCCCAATAATAAATTTTGACATAAGACCACTCTTACTCAGTAAATGAGAAGCAGCTTCCGAAAATATCTCTAAATATTGTCGAGAATAAAAGTAGGAAACTTGTTGCTGTTCATATAATATAATAGACGCTCTCTATTCGAGACAGCGCTGGACTGGCACGAAAAACTGTTCACTTGGGGCCAACTACCACGCCAGCCCTGGCGGCTAGTGAAACTGTCGCCAGATACGGATACGTCTAAATCAGCCTTAAGAGGAGTATAGACCCAGCCATAATTTTCGCAACCAAATAACTTTTATACTACGTTATATTAAGAGTTCAAATTTGGACACAATTATGTATACGTATTATTCTAGTGCTTTTAGTATCCGGAAAGGTGAATCTTTTTTGAAGATACAACAATAAAAATCTCTAAAAAAACGGTATTTTTCAAAATCAATACTATTTACACCCAAGAACTCTATAATCAATATGTCTGCCAAATTTCAGCTATTAATCTTTAAAAATGTGCCTTTAGGAATATTTAAAAAAAACATAATTTCCTCGCAACAAATTGCCTCATCTGGCGGAATGCGTCTATAAGCTCAAGACAGTACAGTCCGATAAACAATTACATCTGGCATAAGTGAATCGCTGGTAGGGGTCAGTTTCAAGGTCTGCAATTTAGTGGCCGAATTCCACTTTACATACTTTTTTAGGTCTATAAGAATTGGTTTTAGGTAGGTAGATGTATTTGCCCGAACGGAAATTTGTTCGATAGAAGTTTACTCGAACGAAAAATTGCTTGAATAGAAATTAAGTAAGGGTAGGTTAATTAGTGATGGATTTTGGGTTTATATCAGACTTTTGTTTAACTTGTTGACTTGCAATAATTGAATTAGCTAGAAAGTTTTTATAAATACGTTTATTAAAAAATTTGGAGGGAATTTATAAAATCTAAATGTGCATATAATACATATAGGTACAGGTAGATTTTTTCAGTTTTCAATAGCAATAGTGAAAAGAAACATTTAATCAAATGTAATCGACTAATTTCATTTTTATCGTAAGATTCTGTCATTTTTACTATAAACTTTTGGCGGTTTTTAACTTTGCCGTGATATGGATATTTTTGAAAATCATACTTATAGTTATCTAAAACTAATAACTGTCATAAGTATATTATTTAATATTTTTACACATTTTGGTGTATCAATTAGAATCTTCGTCTTAATCCGGAAGATTAAACCGTCATTATCATGAAGGATTTAAGAACCTTAAATGGACTGCATTTAAATATTGCATTTCAAGTACTTTTAAATGGTAAGTAAAATTATTTTATTTTACACTGATAGGCGAGGTTCGACCTTTATTATTTATTTGGAGAAAATATTTTTAGTCATTCGGGTGTGTTGGAGTGTTTTTAAAGTTTGAAACCATATTTTTAAAAATGGGAAATAATCGCAACTACTTAAAAAAACGTGTTATTTTAAATAAAAAATATTATTTTAATGAAAATTTTCAGTTTTTTCAAAAATGTCATGTTTTGACATATTTCGCAATTTCGGATCAAAGGGCGAACAAAAAATTCGAATCCGGCATGTCATTTTACATAGGATTTCATGTTTTTTCGCGATTTGTATAAAGCATCTTTAAAACGGAGGCGTCAGATTCCCAACTATATGTGATGTAAACCTTACGGTTTCTCGAACGATACTGATAACAATTGAAACAAAATTTTCGCAGAGAGTGTACCTTCTATATCGTAACCAATACGGTTGTTTGTCTGTCTATTTTTGAACTTTGCAGTTATCTCCAACCAAGATATTTGTTAAAGGGTATATAATCCCCTTAAGGGCCACTAGATCAATCGGCTGTTAAACTGCATAACTGAAGGTTAAAATCGAATTTCTAACCTCAATTTTATTTTTTATACTTAATTTGTTCAAACCGGCTGAAAGACCTCGGTCGATGGTTTATTGGGATCCAAAAAAGTCAATTAATTATTATTGTTCAAACCAGAAAACCTGTAGTATGGATGGTGAGACAGTGAAAGTGAAAATGAAATAGAGGATTATTATGAAGTAGTTTTAAGTAAGAAAGCCACCCGTACACTGTCAGAAATCATCGACCTGCACTTTTGGGATTACAATGAATTTAAAATCAGATTTCGTTTAAGCAAAAATGTCGTTAATTAGTTACTAGAACTGGTTGGAGATATTATACGTATCCCTACTTTCCCTACTCCAAGGTATAGATGGTTTACTATTTCAGCATATGATTTGAAAATTGCCAACATTTTTTAAACACAAAAATAACTGGTAGTTTACCAAACACATAAAATTTAAAATGATCTATTAACATCTTTATAACAGATTCGGCAATCACTCCATGGAGGAAAAAAATACTATGCGCGTATTCAGGAAAAATTGACAAGGAATAACAAAATAAAAAAGGGCAGGGAGCCACCGCGACCTCGCACTTTCCGTCGAAACTTTTGGGTTAACAAGATCGTTATTGTCAGAAAATTATATTTTTGTGATCTCTCTGTTGATATGAATCGATAAAGCCCAATTTGACTCATTGCACGCACTCTTTGCGAATTTTCTGTTGCCGATTTTTAATAACTAAGATTCTGAAAAAAATTGTACAGAAATGCTGAAACAAAAGGTTTCTGAAAAACTATAAACGTTACGCTGCATACTGGGGCAACCGATCTTTAAAGTTGACAATAAATCAATAATTAAAATATTCGGTAAAAATAAATTTTGATTACATTTCAATAAACCATTATCCCTTCTACCATAAAACCCTTATGTATGGTCCTTATTCACCCTTTAGTTCATAATAGAGCTTTCAGTCGAACCAGTTATCTTTGATGACTATAGGTGTGTTGTTATTGTAATATTCACCGAACAAATTGTTCGGTATCTGAATTCGATCTGTGTGTGTATGTTGATTATTTGTGTTTATGAATTTTAAAATTCTGACTTCAGATTTTGATAGAGCATCAAAAAGTAAGCTTAGGGTTTGATGTGCTCCTCCGTACCTCTTCGAGAACACCTTCAAAGGGGGGGCGAGTTCTTTATAGTCTAGTTAATCGTATTTATTTTTTGCTTTTGTTTTCAGGAACAAGTTCCAGCGCTATATTATAAGCTGTTCTGGCAGCAGTGTAATTGAAGAGAAAACCAAAATTAAAATATTTACAGTTTAGAACATTCTATTACGGTTATTTTGAAATAAAGGAACATGTATAATGTTGTTTATGACTTTTTTTACACTAATGCGAAATATATAATGTGGAAGTCCATTCACAGAGTCTGTTATTTATTGCCAACTTTGAAAGTTGTTTGTTCCAATGTGCGACCAATTTCGCATCGAACATCATTGCGAACGCATCGGACGCAATCGCCGGCGCCGGCGCCGCGCTGTCCAGTTTGGACAGATCGCATCATCTTAGTGAGTGCATTCTGTGAGTCGGAAAAAACCTCGAAAAACACAAATATTTTAAGCAGCAACCAAACCACCTCTCCCCCCCGTTTTAGAGGATGCTGAACACGATGGCGGTGGTTAAAATTATTTTCACAAACAGCCAAAAACCACCCCCAAAATGGGGAAATCATGGATTCCGCATCTTCCACCGGCAAAATTTATTTTCCCCCACATTTTCGATGATGCTGAATGCGAGGGCGGTATCCAAAATTAGTTTCGACTTAACTCCACCCCTCAAACGGCCAAAAACCAACCCCCAAAATGAGGGAATCGCTGATTTCGCGTCTTCTACCGGCAAAATATATCTTCCCCCCGTTTTCGAGGATACTGAACACGATGGCGGAATTTAAAATTATTTTCGACTTAACTCCACCCCTCAAACGTCCAAAAACCACCCCCAAAATGGGGGAATCGCTGATTCCGCGTCTTCTACCGGCAAAATAAATCTTCCCCCCGTTTCGAGGATGCCGAACACGATGGCGGTATTTAAAATTATTTTCGACTTAATCCCAAACGGCCGAAAATCTGCTGTAAACAAGAAAAACCGCGTCATCTCCCGTTTATGAGGATGATGAGCACCATGGTGATGTTACATCTGTACACCGACTTGGCCAGATCCCCCAAACGGCCAAGAATCACCCCCAAAATGGGGGAATCGCAGGTTTTCTTGTTTACAGCAAAAAAAATGTTTCACCCTGTAGACGGTGATTTTTGGCCGTTTGGGGGATGGGACTAAGTCGAAAATAATTTTGAATACAGCCATCCCGTTCAGCTTCCTCGAAATCGAGGGGGAAGATATATTTTGCCGCTGGTAGACGCAGAATCCACGATTCCCCCATTTTGGGGGTATTTTTTTGCTGTTTGAGGGGTGGGGTCAAGTCAAAAATAATGTTGGATATCGCAATCGTGTTCAGCATCCTCGAAAAGGGGGGTAGGGAATATTTTACTGATGGAAGATGCGGAATACGCGATTCCCTCCCTCGAAACGGGGTTGCTGCTTAAAATATTTGTATATTTTTCCGACTCACAGAATGCACTAATTTATTAAGGTTTGTTTTTAAACTAAATAGTGAAACATACTACATATATTGCAAAAAATGCAAAATAACATAATATAGTTAGAAAATTACCATATTACTAGTAGTCTGAATACTACTGAATAATAAAAGGCGTTTCGCCAGAGGGGGGGGGGAGAAACCTCCTTGCCCCTCCCCTAAATCCGCCACTAGTTGGACACGGCGTTACACTAAGTTTAGGTTTTGCTTTTGACGAATTTTGTTTTAACCTTTACATTTTTGACCAATTTAATATCCTGCTATTAATTTAGTTCTAATTTTATAACGTTTTTGTTTTCTGATAAATTAATGCCTTAACAAGAGTGTATTTTTTAATTTTTGTTTTATTGTAATGTGTACTGTATTGGTGTTTCAGAAAATTATAAAATGTTACCTTTGCATTCTTCGCAGATCTTTTTATCGCAGTGTGAACAAAAACTGCAATAAGCTTTTTCTGAGCAAACATTACATCTTTCCATTACTTGTCCACTGGTAGGATCGGGTAGTTCCCCGGTAATTTCGATGTGGAGTTCTAAAAATCGCTGTAAGGTGACATTTGTTGGGAAACCCTGGACTCCATTGTAGGGGATTCTGTGTTCCGCTCGGCATTCTGGACATTTAACCTAAAACAATTGCAATACGTTATATAATTTAATTTTTCTACGTTCATGCAAAAACAAAACTTTTTAATTGTTAAAAACTACAAGAAACTATTAAGCGATTTAGGATGGTAATCTCTTCTAATAGACTTTTATTAGTCTCGATTAGTGAGATTTTTATTAATTGTATGACGTTTTAATTAATATTATACGATCTAAATTTGTAATTTTTAAAATTTATGATGAAATCATTTTTCTCTAATCAATCAAAAATATCTAATTATAGGGCCATATTTAGGATAACAGGTAACATGCAATTAATATTTTATAAACGTACTGTATAAATATCTAATGATCTTTTGTAATTTTTAGAATTTATGATTAAATCATTTTCCTCTAACCATAATTCCGATAAATTGAAACTTCTGGTAGTAAAATTATTTTGAGGAAAACAAAAAATACGTCTGCGAATTCAGTTTTCGGTGCTCTTTCCAAATGTGTAAAGCAATTTCAAAAAATCCTTTATACAGGGTGTTGTTCTGACCTGACCAAACCTGGAAAAATTTGTCAATTTTTCCTAATCCGGACCCGGATATTTTTCTTACAAATATTCAAATCGCTTGGTTACCTTAAAGCTTAAAGGAAGTTCCAATGTGAATATGAAAAAAAGATACAGCGTGATTGTAAAAAATTTACGGACAATAATTCAAGCTCTCGGGAGGTTCGGTACGAAAATTTTATACCAAAAATTATTTTAAAAAGAAAATACAATTTTTGACAGTTTAGAAGTTTATTTTGCTTTGATGTTTGGTGCCTTAATAAATTAAGGTGGCTAATGGCTATGACATGACTTTTTTTTGATGCTTTGATTGACAAGTTTCAAAGGCGTACCTAGTAAAATTTGTGATTAAATACAAAAAGAAAATGTCGCGTTTTGGAAAAGAAAGTCAAGAAGCAAGAAAAGCTGATTATATTCTATTAAAATCACACAATATCATAGTACTACTAGAGGATAGCATTGTGGCATTAAATTGAAAATAAATATTTGTCAAAAATAATCTACGGTTCTGTCATCCTGGCATCTGCACGTGACAGCTGTCAAGCTAGGGAAATTATCACTTATTAATTTTGCAGCTAGGTTACGTGACCCAAAAATTTTTCGGTAAATTCAGGTTGTCGTCACAGCAACCTATCAAAATCAAGACATCTGATTGGCTTAAAACAACAGGTATAAAATTTTCAAAATAATTTGTGACTAACGTTTCTAGAACTGCATTTGCATTATTCAAATCATAGTAGCCGCGAGCGTGTATGAGAGTACGTCCACAGAATAAAGCGGATCAGTATTGATTATGACTGAATTATCTCAAGAAGACATTGTTTGTTTAATTATAGCTGCTGAAAGTAATACAGAAATAATATGAAAAATGGACTATGGCCTAGATTTAAACGTTTATGTTTATCATGTCAAAATACGCTGTAGTAAAATGACAGATGAGTGCAATAAAGAACCACTTTTTCCACTAAAAATAGTTTAATAAATAAATTTACAATTCTCAAAAACGATGGTTTGTCCAAATAATATCTCTGGTACTTCTTTTGTGGGTTTGAAAGAAAAGAACCGGCAGAAAGATTGAAGTGGCAACCGGAGTTCTTGTGAGAAGCAAATTTCACTTCTATTTTATGAGGATTTTCTAATATAAAATTGTATTTATATGCGCGCCATTGGGAACACTTGGCCATGGAATATTTCTCGACAGCTTTAAATGTATGTAACGATGTGGCAGCACTTTACAAAGATATTTAAGAAAAAAATGGGAAACCATATTATTTAAAAAGTTCTTGATATTTTTTAAAACAAATAGGAGCAAATTTTCATAGATTTAATGCAGAATGGCGCGGATATTTCTTTTTGTGATTTTCCATTTAAAATTAACAAAATAAATACTTTTCGAAGGTTTACAAAAAAATCAAGATTTCTCCACCCTAAGTTTTGGAATTATTAGTATTTCCTGAAAATTTCACAAAAATCAGACGAAAACTAAAGACTTAAAAGGTTATTAAAATTTTTCAAGGGGTTCGGTTTGCTATTAAGATTCGGTGGTGAAAAGTCTTATGTATGTTTGTGTAATATGGGATTTTTTTCTTAATTTCTGCAGATAAATTATAACTTTTCCGCTTCAAAAATGATAACAAATGACATGTACATGGTCAATAGTGTGACTTTTTGTAAATGTAAAATTTGACGTTTTCAAAGTCACGTGATTGCCATCATTTTTGAAGGTAAAAAATTTATCTACAGCAATTAGGAAAAAAATCCCACATGATGCGGACGTTATGTGTGACACTGTATATTTTCCAGGATTGATTAAGGATTCTTTAAAATTACGTTCTGATTGTTTAATGTTAGGAGAAAATATGTTTTTAGCAAATTAATGCTTTGTGATTTTATATTCTGATGTTTTATTTTTGAAAGTTTTATGGAGTTGAAGTAACCTTTAACTTTTTTGGAAAAATCCATTCTGCTACTTTATATGGCACCAGCCGTTAGATTTTCTTTAACATAATTCATTTAAAATAAAACATTATTTTAAAGGCGCTTACCTGTCTTCGTACGTAATCAACCAAACCTTCCAAGCAAGGTTCCATACAAAAGCTGTGCTGACATGGCAGAAGTTTTGGATTTCTGTATCGGTCTAAGCAAATAGCGCAAGTTAACAATTGCTCAAATTGTTCCATTTTTCAGTCTGCAAAAAAAATATACATTAAAATCTAGTTTTTGGTTAACCTAATTTTGTAAAACGCGAAAAAGCTGTACATTAATCTATAAACGAATCAATAGAGTTCAAAATAAACCGTATAGGTTAGTATAGATTGAAATAGAACTGGATGGAAATCTAACTAGCACTTAAACAACTCGCTAGTGGGTTGTCTCTGGCCGGGCGACCACCGGCATGCGGATCAGGTTGTCAACAATTCGTTAAAAGGCAATTTCAAATTTCCCTTGAGGTTACTCGTTGGGGGCAACGAGGATGACGGTAAAAGATAAAATAGATCACGGTATACTAAGATGGATTACCAGAATTTTCATACACAAAGACAAATCTAGAGGATCATTAGGGTTTGATCTCTTCTGAATTTATTTCAGGATACGAGTTATATAATTAAAATGTATCTCATTAACACTAAAAATAAGCTTAAAAAACAAAATTTAGGGTTCCGAAACAGGCGTTTTTTAGATGTAGATATAAAAAAAGGGGGTATTTCCACTGCGACCTTTGCAGATCTGCTGTGGTTCCCCTGATAATTAGATGACTTGCGCGAGCTTCGTCCTTTTAAGTATGTCCGTGACAGTGGCTCTTCAACGTAGCTCTCTGCCTCTGGGTATTCCGTTCCCTTCTGTCAAAACCTTGTCCTTGCGATTCCATCGCATTCGCATAGAATATGGATTGAGGTTTCTTCTTTTGTCTGGCAAAACCTGCATGTGGTTTCTTCTGTCAGACCTATGTTTTTCATATGCTTGTTGAGTTTACAGTGTCCTGTAAGCATGCCTACTATTGCTTTTACGGACCTTCTGTCCTTGCTTAGTACGTCTGTCGTGAGTGTAGGCGATGGTTTCTTGAGAAACCTTTTTGCCTGCCTCTGTCCTGGGGATTGTTTCCACCATCTTTTGACTTGTTTTTCCACCCATTTGCTGGATGCTTTTTTAACTGTTGTTTTTGCTATACCGCAAAAGGGTTCTGGACCATAGAATGCTATTGACGAGCCTTGTCTGGTCAGTTCGTCGGCTTTTTCATTTCCTCGATGCCCTTTGTGTCCTGGAACTCATGCCAGGGTCACTTTCTTGCGGTTAGTTAGTTCATTCGGGATACAGGCATAGTCCCACACAAGTTTGGAGTTTACTTGGGTGGCTTTTAGTGTTGCCTGACTGTCGGAGAATATAACAACGAACTGACATATGCTGTCTTGTCTGTTTATTTCTCCTATACAGAGGTGTATTGCAGCTACCGGGATCATTATCCTTGGTTTTTGCCCGTATATTCCGGCTCTGACTCCTTCTTCGGTCTTCCAGCCGTCTGTGTACCAGATTGTTGCTGCATTGATGGATGCTCCTGTTGAAATTGTATTTGGTTACCATGGTGTCGCTGGGCATTCCTGTAATTGGATCCGCCCTTAGATCTTCTTCTAACCTTTGGTAATCCGTCCCGTGGAGTTTGGTGATGGGTCGTGACCCTTGCATAAGTCGCGTTTTTAGAAGTCCTATCTTTGTTGTTTTTTTTTTTAATTTTTCGATGCAAATTTGAATACCCAGTTTCACCTCTTAAAAAGTAGAATTTTGGACAAATGAAAACTATTTCCAAAAATTTTATTACATTTCGAGCTCCAGCAGTTTGGGCTAAGCGTAGAATTTGCTTCGCTTCTTAATACTAGAGTCGACAGGTTGAAAAAACAGGGTTAGGTGAAAAAAGGACGGAACTTAATGAAACTTTGGGATGTTGTTCAGGCACGGTTAATTAACATTTTCTCAAGTTTTGGACCTCGAGGAACCTGTGCTAAACGAGGAGGGGGAGGGGGGACGGCAACCTTCCTTCGGTTTTTTCGCAGTAGAGCGTAGAGCTTCTTTCATACGGGAAAAGCATCCCTATACTTTTTTGTAGAGCGTTAAATTTCCTACAATTTTGACTATTCAAACATATTTGTATGTTAATTTTTTACCGAGATATGGCGATTCGAAGAAAAGGTCATTTTTAAAATTTCGCTAAAAAATGCCAAAAAATGCAGAATTCCATCTTATTTCTGTCGACTGGACTAGTGGTCCAGGGTTATAAAATAAACATGATACATTCCTGTATAATCTACTAGAAAAATATGCTCATTGGCAATAGGCTAGAGTTGGTTAATATTTTGTTTTCGTCGACCTCAACAAAAAATGACATTTTACGTACTAATTTTCGAATGAAATTCAACTATTTTTGAAGGTAAGTACTTACGTTCCTCAAATGACACCGTGCCGTATCCTAGTGGACAAGCGGACAAAAAGTGTTTGCGGACGAAAAGTGTTTGAGGACGAGCTTGCCTTCAAAAATTGTCGATTTTTCTTTCGGAAATTAGTACGTTTTTGTAGAGATCAACGAAAAAAAGTATTGTCTCGCCTGCTTGCTAGCCTCGGCTATCAATTTGCAGACTATAATAGACAGTTTTTCGTCCTTGGCACATAAATAACTATTAATGTTCACTTAACTCATAACCATCGAAAAAGTATAATAATAGTAAGTGAGATAAAAAATGCGCAATGTTGACTACTTTTTGTACAATCTTTATCCTAACCCTAACGATCTGTTGGTTGAAATATTATCTAGATAGCCAGTCACGAATTTTTGGGATGAATAGACTAGCTACGTATATTCAAATGTCTACCTACATCTAATTCTGGAAACCACACTCATTCGTATACGTAGGTTCTAAAATTAACTCTTGATCATGAACAAACTAACAAAGATTTGCTTTCGTCATTGAAATTAGGCATTTTTCTAGAAAATCATCTCTCATACATTCGCACGAGTATACGAAAATTGCGAAAATGCCAAAAAATGTTTTTCAAATAATATTGAAAATATATTTTGTCCTTGATTCGTTGCATTGTCGATCTGAGATCGAAATTTTAGTGTCCTATTTTTAAATTAGATTGGCGACCGAAAATATTTATGTTAAATTTATTTTTATATAACGAGAAAAAAAAACAACGAGTTCTACTAAAAATAAGCTTAAAAGATAATAAACAATTTCTATATTTTAGTTTTTTGATATCTCCATAAACTCCGCAACTACGCAAAAATGTCATTCTCTTTTTCGTTTTTTTCAAGAGGAAAAACAAGGAAACGAGTTTTGTGCCTTAAAATCCAATAAATCCGAGTATGGACGAATAAATCGAACAGTATCAACGGGACAGTTTACCCTTAGAGCATTTTTGTTTAGACAAAAAATCAAGAGCAGTTCATTATCTACAAAAGTTGTCGCTATGATTTTTTTCGCTACACTAATATTTTTTGCAAAAACGGCGTTTCAAAAATTCGCAATTTTGAAAATCTGCAAATACGGCTCTTTCTGTGGTACGTTTTGGAGCTGGTTATGTCGAAAAGTATCATATTTTTGACAAAAATGATGAGGGTAATGAACTGATCTTCATTTTTGTCCAAACAAAAATTCTGTAAGTGTCATATTTTCGGAAATATCGGCGAAAAAAGACACATTTTTGAGACCAATGGGCCATCATCCCGCCCTTCCACAAATTTCAGACAGCTGAGATTTTCGGGGGTGAATGTACCCATGAATACCTGCAAATTAAAAAAAATGGTGCCGGACAGACCTGATGCCCGGGTTGGCACCTTTGTTTACTGGAAGTTGTAGTTAGAGATTTTTGACGAATGCGTCAGAACAGAATGATCGTTCAAACTTGTTTGATTTTTTACGTACGAACTGCGAATTGTGAAATGGAGGTTGACAAACTAATCAGTTTAGTTTTTGAAAAAAGAGTTCTGTGGAACCTTAAAGTTACGGCCAGTTGTTCTTCTGCTGATATGCGATCACGAAAATTAGTTACTTTTGATATATCTTCTTTAATACAAGTTGGAATGGAATAGAAAGTATCTGGTAACATTCAGAAATATTCGAAAAAATTCTATGGTGGTTTTAGTAACGTTGATTATAAAGTATGGTATTCTCCATTATTTTTTCGCGTCATAAATATTGAATTCACGTATTCTCTCTTTCTCTCTCTTACTGTAAGCAAAATTTTCAGTAACACATTTTCTTCCATTTTTAATATGCCCTAACATTCATATCAATATCTCAGGATACGCAAGTAGGTACTGTAACCACCCACCTTTGAAAAATACTTTGGTTGATTTGTATTTCCTAGAAAATCCGTTACTGCAATACTAGTGGAAAATAATTGATCTGTTCATTCATCTTGTTTTAAAATTTTTTTGAACACAACAACTTTACCCATATTTATGCGAACTGGGAAATATTATAAATTTTATTCATTTTCATTCCTTGGTAACTGTACATTTAAACCAGTTTAGGAATTAAGAGTTGAAACAAAGATCTAGCACCTAACAAAATAATTCCAGACGAAATTTTCAAATCATTAGTGTACCTACTTAAGTTGCATATGAACCGTAAATAACTAGGTGCGTATAAATAGAATAACAAATATTTTCTTTGTTTTATTTGAAATTTCAACCTGCAAGCCACTAGTGGAGAATTTTTAGTTAAAATTTATATGAGTCGTACTTTCTTGTACACATAGATAGATTTTTTTAATAAAATATTATGTCACGTACTATCTTGTGAGTAAATGTGAAAAATTACTTTTATTGAATATTTAATTTTTATTATTTGATTTACTTTGAATTTTAGTTTTAGTACATAACCTATTAAATTACTGTTGATTTTTTTATTGCCTTCTGTCGTAATCTCAGACAGAATGTAATTATTTGTTGTTGATAATTTTGGGCGCCATCTACTTTCCAGTAGAAAATGTGAGAGTCTTAATCCCAGGTAGTGCTTCAGCTATTGGCCGCGTGATTGTAAAAATCGATAATAACGACTCAGTAAATATGAAAACATTTATTAATTATCATAAGATGACGGTTTGCCAGAATAAGGTAAGCGTAATAAATTTCTTATTTATAAAATCAACAATTAATACAAATCTTATAATTACTCTCTTACCTTATCCTAATCTAAATTATTTAGTTATTAATTAAAGTATTATACCTAATTAAATAAAATACTTGTGGCCTTTTTTTAATTTGAAACGTTTTTAAATATCGATATCTAATATTGTGAATTGGTACCTTTAATACGACTTAGATTTTATTTTTAATCCTGGTTACTTTCCTAGTCAATTCAAAATGGGATGGATGCAATATCTTCCAGGAATCAAAATCAGGAACAGGATAAATCAATACAGGATACAATTGGATCTGGATAGTTTAATAGGAACAAAAACTAAACAAATATAGGGCTTCTTCTCTTGATTTAACTTTAAGTTTCTTGATTTACAAAAATATAACCTCACTTAATTTGACAGGTAAATTTCTTTTAATTTTTTATCTTCAATCAGTATTGCTTTGATTTTAAATTTCTTTTATTTTTATTACGAGCACCGAAGTGAACAGTTCAAGAGATTTTGATCAAAAGCCTCGCTTGACAGCGAAAAGTAGTTTTTATAAACCATCATATCACGGCTCTCTAGATTAAAATTTGACAGTTTTTTACTTAAAAATTTTTTAAAAATTAAAAAATTATCAATTGTTATACAATTTTTGCTTATAAATCATTCTCGAGACAAAAAGGATGATTTTGATATAATTTATTTACAATTCCTACTTATATTAAATTTACACAGACTTTTTAAGTTCGTCATTATCGATTTCTAAAATTCTATACAACCTTATTATTACTGCCTTTTTTACAGTAATCCATTGATTTTAGAAGTCCCAACACTTTATTTTCCCGATTTATTGTATTTCCCCTGAATTTAAATTAATCATATTGATATATCATGATATTGAAGTTTAAAATTTCTTTTTTATTCAAACATCTACTTATCTGAGATTATATTACTTTAAATTTTGCTATTGAAATCTTTGCTAAATTGTTTGTAAATATCCTAAAATTGTTGGTGAAAATCTCTTATGGGATTAACGTGTTAAAATCTGACATCTGAAATTTTATATTTTCTTTTGCAACTTCTACGTTAAAATTAGTTTCAAACATTATTTTCGAAATTACATTCTGTCCTGTGATTTATTGAAGTAAAATAAATAGTTATTTAATGGTATCAATAAAATTATTTGTTTAATTTTTTCTCTGTGTATTGAACATAAGTTTTGTATTCTCTTTAATTAGTTAGTTAACTTAGTCAACCGTTACAATATAGTAGTGTGCCCATTAAATTCAGCGGAAGTGGGCAAAATGCGTAAAAAGCTGGCCAAAAGTCACAGAACAGGTTTATTGGGGTATTATAGAACACTTCATTAAAGTGATATTAATAGTTAGAAAGCCAGCGACGAAAAAAGTCGATGTGAGTGCCCAACTTTTTCATCTGGAGTAATTCTCTGCCGCCTTGCTGGAGCGCGCTACAGCCTTTTTTCAATGGAACCCCGATTTACTTCATAAAGTAGTCGTCACTATGTCAGAAAATCATTTTATAGCTTTTAGGGGACCGGAATACCACAAGAATCACATTCTGATACCCCCCGACTAGCACAAAATCTTCAATCTGCAAAGAGTCAAATTGCATTCGTATGAACAGAGGATCACAAAAATATCATTTTCTGACAACATCGATCTTGATAACCCTAGAATTTTCTACGGAAAGTGCGAGACGGTAGCTCCCTTGCTGCTCCTGTTCCATCTTTTTTATTTTTTTATTGATTGTCAATTTATTGTCAGAAAATATGATTTTTGTGGTATTCGAGTCCCCTAAAAGCTGTAAAATGATTTTCTGACACAGCGACGACTACTTTATAAAATCAATGCGGGTTCCATTGAAAAGTGCTGTAGCGCGCTCCAGCAAGGGGGCAGAGAATTATTCCAAAGGAAAAAGTTGGAGAGGAGGGCCCGAACTACCTACAGCCGCTTCATCTGACGTTGCACTCACATCGGCTTTTTAAACTAACTAATATATCGTATTCTTCAAAACAAAGAATTCTGAAAGCTTTACACCACATGACTTTTTTCGTTGGCCATATCCTAAATAATGCGTTTTATTTTGCCCCAAGAAAATATTGTACATTAAAAAAAATACGGATTGAATATTACAGATTAAAAAAGAAGTTCTGCGTAGAATATGCATTTAGGTGGTGTTGAACAGAGAGTAGGTACATTGTTGGAACATTTTCTAGTCTTTTGTTTTTTATTTCAATGTCTATTTATTTCGGGATATGTGCGTTTCTTTGTTAAATCTACGTTAAATTTATAACGTAGATAAATGAAGTATTTCTCTGAATTCATATTCTACAAATAAAAGTATGATGAAAAAGTTGGCATGTATAACTTTGGCATACGTCATCGTGTAAGTGAGTAGTCGTTAAATTGGTTTTAATAAATCATTGAAAATGTTATGGTCATAACGCCCACTCATTGTACGAACAAGGTCTGGATTTCTCAGGCAATAAATTTTTGGTTGCTTTGGCTGCATTTTCTTTGATTTTTTCTGGTAACTTTTATAAGACGTATATAACACAAAGCCTCAGCAAATGTCAAAATATCAACAAATCGGTTTTTCACTTATAATACCACCAATTATTACTGGAAATTTTTTCGAGAACACGAATATTTTGAAAATTCTCGGGAGTCGAAGATGTATTTTATACGTATTTCATTCTTACTGTAGTGTCAGAATGTTCATTCTGTAACACCTAGCTGTAAATATCACGTCCGCATCCTAGATAGCCATGAATTTCATGTTTGACAGTTCTACGCGACGAGTTATTTATTTAGTTTCAATTTACCTGAATAAAGATAAGCTGCGTTTTTGAGGTTTCATTTTACTATATTCAATTCCTACTTTCTGTGGCCGTGGAGAAAATACAGTCTGTTACTCTGTTGGAATGAAAATTCGACACTCGTGGTTCCTCCACTCGTATCGAATTCTCTTTCCAACTTTGTTACAGAATATATTATTTACTTATTAACTTGTAGAATAAATTAGACATGATCTGAGGTTAAATGTAAATGTCATTTTACCTATAAACGTCAAAAAATTTCCAGTGTAATTTCATGCTCCTTCCGGAAATTTTTTTAGTTGCTATGGTAACGATACAAAATATAGGCTTTTAATTGGGCGAAAATGTTAGGTGTGGAATTTTCAAAGGTCATACCACTAGATCGCTCATATGTAAAAAATGTCATATGAAACTTCAAAAATCGTAGTTTGCTATCGGTTATTTAGCCTATGAGGAAGGAAGAGAAAATATAACTGGATAAAAAATCGATAATACCACGCTGCCCGGTTAACGATGTGCGTCTGTTATTTAATTATGTGTCACGTCAGTTTAAAACTCTTAAGACGTCAAATTATTTTAAATTTAATTAAACTTTATTTTACTGCATACAAAACAATAAATATTAAACATATTTAAAACGATTTGGTAGTATTTCGGAATCAGAAATAATTAAAGAAATAGAAAATTATACTCTAATAAATACTAAAAAGTGAAAGATATCCATATGGAAGCAAGTTAGTGATTTTTGTAAAGAAAGAAATTTTGATTTGAATAAAGAACAGCCGGTTGAAGAAGTTTCAGCGATACTAATGGATTGGGGTTTTAATATGAAAAAGAATAATGGAGATGATTATAAAAAGTTCTAAAAACGATGTGGAACTCAACTGCTAAAATGTTACAAAATATGTATTATGAAAAGTTGCACATTAATTTCAATCCCTTTGACAAGATCTTCAAAAAAGACCGTGATGCACGTAAATCAAGGCCTAAGAAATTACAAACTACTAAGTATAGAAAATAAGCGTAAACAAAGTTCTGTTGCGTTAACCATAAATGAGATTGTTAAAAAATAACATTATTATGAGATGTAAATACAAACAAATTGTATATAATAATTGTTCGTTTTAAAAATGTTTTAATATTTATTGTTTTGTATGTACCTAGTTAAAAGTTAAAATAATAGTAGGGGAGGCCGAGATGCTAAATTTATTTGCAGTTACTAAAGCGTCATTGGATTGTGAAGATTAGGTTCTAAAACGAAAAAAATGTATGTTAAGTTTTCCATTTTAGAGGGGGGAAGAGCGTGTAAAAATTTTTAAAAATGTAAAAAAATCAGTAATATGGTAGAGGCGACGGTCTATTGTGGCTGAACGGTTAATATTTTGAAAATTTTCATGGATATGTGGGTTGATAAAGGCTACATTTTAAAATTATTTCGAAATATATAAGTTGTCCCAAATCTATTAATTTTAGAGTTATTTTTATTTTTGTTATATTTTACATTATTTTTCTACCGTAACGCCTAAATATAACACCATATATTTGATCAGCGTGGACTATGATCCGAAAAAATTATCTTTGAAACTATATGTTTGGTTGTAACATTATTAAAAATGTTTCGAGATGCATCAAAATCTGTATGGAAAAGACGGATAGATTTTTGTTTATGGGCATTGGAGAAGGTTAGTGAAGATGGTTTTTTTATAATATGCTGTTTACAGATGAATCCATTTTTCATAATAATGGATTAGTCTGACGGTTAACCATACAGATTTTGATGCATCTCGAAATATTTTTAATAATGTCAAAACCAAACACATAGTTTCAAAGATCATTTTTTCGGATCATAGTCTAAGCTGATCAAATACAGGGTGTTACGGTGGAGAAATAACGGAAAATTTAACAAAAATAAAAGTAACTCCAAAATTAATAGATTTGTGCATAGTTAGTAGACCTTTATAATTTTTAAAAGGTAATGGAATTTGCTACATAATAGGATTATAAAATACAGGGTCTCCTATTTAAAATAAGAACGATACTGTCGTTTGAATATGTCATTAGAGAATCGTCCCATTTTGGACACACTGTATAATTTTAAACAAAGTTATTGGTTTTCTTGTAAGTGCTTCCATTTTTAGAAATATCAAAATATCTCGAAAACCACAAAGCTTAGGTATAGGGAATACTTAAGAAAGTTTATCTTATTTTTAACGTCTAATCTATAAATGCAATAAAATATAGGGTATTCCATAAGAAATAATATAACTTATACGCCACACTTTTTTGGGACAACCTGTATATTTCAAAATAATTTTAAAATGTAGCCTTTATGAACACACATATCCATGAATAAACAAAATTTTCAAAATATTAACGGTTTACCACAATCGACCGTCGCGTCTACCGTGACTCACCCTGTATATCTTCAGTTTTATAAAAATCGGTGAAAATTTTAGAAATTATAACTTCCGATCAAAACAAAAAAAATAAAAAACAATGGTTCAACCACAATGGACCGTTTTTTTTACAACTTTGTGATTCACCCATTTCCTTATGTCACGCGCAAATTGACAGATTATTGAAATATACACTTTTCTGGATGTACTTAACTTACCTTTTCTTAATCTGACTCGCTCGAGTTTTTCTAAGGATCGATTTTTTTTACTAATCTGACAGGCTTATCTCAGCGCACCCCACTATATTAAGGGTTCATATATGGTAGGGATAGATTACAGGGTGCAAGGTTTCTCCCCAAATAGATTTCTGACGCGCTCGAGTAACGCGGAATATCCCCGCTTGGCCTCCCCTACTATAAAGTTTAATTAAATTTAAATATTTCTTTATTCATGGAATTGTATTACCAAATACCATTCGAGCTCAGATTTTGAGCAAGATATTTTTTATAACTTTGATTTCTCGTATTAAATTTCATATAGGCAATGAAAGTAAATACTCTAAATCAAACTCAAATAAAAAATATCCGGTCAAATTTGAGCTCTAGTGGTATACCTTTGAGTATTTACTTTCATTGAAAATTTCGATCTGTTTGACAAAATAACTCGACCTGCGGTATCGTTATTTTTTCACAAATCTCATTAAATTGCCTATATGAAAGTAAATACGAGAAATCAAACTTACAAAAAATGGCATTTCCTTCCTCATAGGCTAAATATCCGATAGAAAACTACGATTTTTGAAGTCTCATATGACATTTTTTATATATGAGTGGAATTGTCATTAAAATAAAATAAATTTTTCGTGAAAAATAAAATCTTGTATGCACCACAAGCGTTACTGGATCCTAACGTCCATCGGGCAACATTCATCCATCAGGCCAGAGGCAAACTTCTGTTTGCAAATAAATTAGTGTTATTGAAAAAAAAATTTAAATTAGACGATTCGCGTTAAACTAGATCCCTAAAACAAAATGTATTAATTATTACTGTAGATAACATAATATTATTTTCAAATGCCTGCAGTTTTTCGCCTTTCAACTTCGGATCACAAGTATGTTTTTGTTTTTGAAATCAGCTATTTAAGTATATTTCAAGGTAAAAGTCTAGTTTAGCGGGAATCGTCCGATTTTCACATTTTTTTGCACAAACACTTTGATATCCACAATCAGAAAAATAAAAAAAAAATTGAGGACTTGACTCAAAGCTTTAAAGCAGTATTATTTTTTAACATTTTATGACTATACTTTGAAGGTTATGAATATCTTCGTTCTGAATCACTTTTGAATATCGAACAACTTCCTTATTTATGATCAAGAATAAAAAAAAAAGAGTTTCTCTACTCCATTGATCACAACACCAACACACATAAATCGCCTTAGATATTTCAAATATCATTTTTAGATTAAACAAGGAGTAACGGCACCCACTAGAGAGCGGGAACAATAGACTTCTAAACTTCCGGTTAAAGTTTTTAAAACTAGTTTTGAAACCGGAAGTCGTAGAAAGCTAAAATTTAGGCGTGCACACATTCAAGGTATCCTGAGTTCATATCCGTTGTCCGTTAGTCTCTATCGGTTCTGGAAACTGAGTTATAAATGCGTACAGACAGACGGACAGACAGACAGACAGACAGAGATACAGACAGACAAACAGAAGCGTCCCATAAGACTTTTCTAAACTTTAGGGTTTAGAAGTCTAAAAATGGCATTTCCGAGCGATTCTCATAAATATCTATAATAACGTCAAAATTAATTTTATTCCATAACTCCGTCGAATGAATATTGTAAAAAAAATGATAATTTTAAAACATAAGTTTTACTAAACAATAATAATGTTCATCATTTTATATATTTAAATCAAAAGTAAAAGTATAATGATGATAAATCTACAAGGATGTTTTTTGTTATGCCTCTATTAATAGATATCTTCAGTTCTATAAAAATCAGTGAGAATTTTAGAACTTCCGGTCAAATTTTCTATGAGAAAACAAAAAAAATAAAAAAATAAAGGCTTCCTGAGAAAGCTTAGAGGCTCCTCTTTAAAATGCTTTCTTTTTTTCTTTGCGTACATTTTAGACAAAGATACTTTAGTTTTTCTGAACGCCTCGCATGAAAATTTTTATATTTTTTTTCGAGATATAATGGAAAAACCAAATTTTCGATATTATTTTCGAAATTGTGAAGTTAGCATACACTTTAGAGCAGTAAAGATTGTTTTATCGTTTTCTACACCCATTCAAGTACTTAAATGCCAAGTTTCATCGATATCACATTTTGTGCGAGGTCAAACTCTCTGACAACTGGGCTACGTGGTGTTTTTCACAAAAAAAAATAACGGGAGGGAGCAATATCCTTTATTTTACTTATTATTTGACTAAAATTATAACGAATGCCGGGGATTTCAACCTATAGAAACGATTTCAAATAACACTACTACGTCACTCCAATAACAGGACTAAAATAACTTATATCTTATGTCACTAATACTGATTGATCAAATAAGATCCAAGAAAATTAACAAATGTGTTAAAACTATAATAACAATAAGATAAATTTCAAATATTAAATATGTTATCCCATTTATTTCAAGTATTTATATCTTCCAAAGAAATTCATTTTGCTCGAGCTTCAATCAGTTATGAAGAAAAATATTTGTATATCTTCTAAGCTAGATATTTCATATTATTTTTTTTTGAAAGTTTAAAAAATTTTGGTTTATTTCCAAATACTTTTACAAAAGGAATTACAACCGAAGTTATAAACTTGAAAAAAATCCCATATTAATGCAAACAAAATCTAACCTTTTATTTTTTTACCATGAATAATCCAACGAAAGTATCACCAAATTTACAACATCACTATAGTTAATTGCGATAACAAAAGAAGGACAAGAGAATCTATTTCATTTAAATATAATAGATCTTCTGTTTTGTCAGTCTTGCGTTTAACTCGAACACTTTTTCGCGCCGTTTAAAAATAGCCACTGGTTAATACCCGACGTTAAGTGAACCTTCTAAAATTAAATGTTAGAGTGTACTAATACCCTAGTGTATTTTCCCGAACGTATATACCCCACAATTATTCCGAAAAAACTGCAAATTGGAAGGAAAATCATTCTCTGACGTAGCCAACGCGATACATATTTTCAATTACAGAGACGGATTTAAAGAATTGTGCATTATTGACAGAAGAACCAGCTATGTTGTGAAAAAGGATACCCAGAAAAGCAAAGGCTGTCGATAAAGGCTCGGCAGATACTACCCAGGCAGCAGAGTGACGTCAATTCTCGTCGAATCGACGTGGATAATAGGTGTCAATTGGTCGTCGTCAAGAATCGACGAATAATTCACGTCATTTTGACGTATTTCGAACACGTATTTGATAAACGTCATTTAACGTAATTTAGACGTGATTTCTGTACCAACCATATTGAATTATTGCGGGAGAAAACTCATTGAATATAAAGGAATTATGTTTACCAAAGTCAAGAGATTCAAGAAAATATATACCTGGTGAAATATGCAAAAAAATAACATTATATACAAATAATTCCTTTGTGTTGATTTATAATTTCATACTATTTTTATTGTGATATGTTTATTTTTGTTTCGCTAATTGGGCAACTCAACATTGTATTTGTCAAATTTTTCATTTCCCATATATTTTCCACCAAAAATGATTTTGTATCAAGTTTACAATTTAACTTAATTTTTTACACTTCTTCACAATTCACCCAACTTTTTCCATTATTTTTTTTGTAAATTTTGATATTGCCAATCGGTTTTTCATTTAAAATTTCCCCGTTTGTGGATCTTTAATTTCAAGCGATTAGAGCCCAATTGTATTTTTTTAAATTTAAAATTTCCTGTTTTTTGACTTTAACATGTAATTTTGGCGTTGATTTGGAGATATGACTTAATTTTCCCCACCTTTTCACTATTTTTCAGACATTTTTGCAATAAAATTTCTTGGAATAAAAATTGAAAAAATACCCAAACTATTTATATCATTAGACATCATTTTAAATTCACAATTTTCCATGGATTTTTTTTATTTTTCTTTCTTTGTTTGTTTATTGACTTCATTTATTTCAATATAAATATAATTTTCATTTATTTCACGGTCAGAAACGTCTAAAAAATTACTGAAATTATGATTTTAATTAGGTGTTAGTTTTTTCCCTAATAATTAATTCTATAGTTTAATTTATTTTTTAAATTAATTTATGATTTTGCTTTGTATATCAGTTTATTAGTTTTCTATTTTTTTTGTCAATTTTTTATTTTATAGTTTTTTTTTCTTCCACTTTATTTTTATTACCCAAAATTCCAAAATCTTTGAAAAGCTGTACGTTAAAAAACTAAACATAATAATAGCAGAAATGAGAATAATCCCGAACCATCAATTTGGTTTCCGAGTAAACATGGAACAACAGAGCAAGTTCATCGAATAGTCAATAAAATGAATAAAGACCTGGATGCCAAAAGATACTGCTCTGCAGCTTTCCTTTACATATCTCAAGCATTCGATAAGATAAGTCAAACTAAAGAAGTACCTTCCTCACCCCCACTATCAGCTACTTAAAGTTTACTTAACAGACAGGCATTTTCTAGTATTACTGATTAATGGTTATACTCATTAATTCATGTATGGCAATGCGTGTTGTAAAGCAATTACGCACTCATGGAATTACGCACTCGCCGCTACGCGGCTTCAATCGCAATTTTTCCATTCGTGCGTAAAATGCTTTTTACAACACTTGTTACGTAATATACTATTGTATACACGATGGCAAAGAAATCAATTACTATCAAACCCTGTAAGAGAAAGAATTGATCTCTTTCAGCTGAAAAACACGACAGAAGTTTGGTGACCTGATAGCTTTATCACATTTTGCAACAGTAAGTAAAATAATAAAAAAGCAGGAAATTTTAATATGTTTGAATTTTGTGTTTGGTTCCAAAGGGAGTTAGAAGATAATCATTTTTTGGCAATGTCTATACAGGCCACTCATTATACAGCTCTATTACACACATTATCCCTAATCAACATGGATTCTATAGAGGCGATCCACAGCTACCAATCTTGCCATCTTCCAGGAATTTCTAACTAACTCTATTGAACAGGGAAATCAAATAGACGTTATTTACGGCGATCTATCCAAAGCTTTTGATAGAGTGTATCATTCTCTCTTAATTAAGAAACTTGCCGATATTGGAGTGTCTGGGAGTTTTCTCAGTTGGATCAAGTCCTACCTTACAAACCGACGGCAACGCGTTTCAATTTGTGGTTCAGTGTCACGTGAAGTGTTTATAACTTCTGGTGTTCCACAGGGTTCGCATCTTCGCCCTGCTTTATTTATATTATTTATTAATGACATTTCTTCATGTTTCAAGTATGAACGGTATCTTATTTATGCAGACGATATAAAAATATTCCTTCCGGTATCACGAGACACTAATTATCTGCAATTAGATATAAACAGCTAAATGTCTCAAAATGTAAACTGATGAGATTCTGTAATATATTTGGGACACCATGTACTACAGTTTATACTGAACCAGTGCGCTTGCGCATGACACTATGACATGGTCATTATTTGAGTAGTAATATAGTAATTAGCAGATGAAGAAGTGTTTAATTTACTCATTCATATTATTTGGTTATATTTATATTCTAAGCATATTCTTGGTAAAACCAAAAGATATAACAGTGGCGACGAGGATTCGATTCGTGGTGTGTTTCAAATTAAATTACCGACACCAGGACAAGAACCTAAATTTTTTTCAAAATTGTGAACGCGTGTGTGAACAAAATGGCCGTACAAAGCGAAAATGTTGGTCAATTACGGGAGTTCGACCCGGTAAATTCAGATTGGACAATTTATAGGCGACGTCTTGAAAACTATTTCATTGCAAATTCGATCGATAAAATCGAGCGAAAAAGGGCAATCTTATTAAATTTATTGACGGAAGATGCCTACCAATTGGTCTTTGATTTGTGTCTACCCGTAGAACCGGAAAAAAAAACTTATGAGGAACTTGTACAATTATTAAGTACACATTTTAAGCCGGTTCGGACAGTGTTCGCTGCGCGATTTAAGTTTTATAGTGCCAGAAAAACCGCGAATGAGTCTGCAAAGGAATGGGCTGCTAGACTCAGAAACATTGCGGCAAGTTGTGATTTCGATTCGGCACAGTTGGAGTTAGTGCTAAGGGACTTATTCATCATCGCTTACGATAAAGGGCCGGTGCAGGAACGATTGATGGAGGAGAAGAAGGCAGTCACCTTCACGGAGGCTATTGAAATTGCTTCTGCAAAATCAGCCGCGCGGCCATATGAAAATTCATCCGCCGGCGCCGTTTCCATCAAGAAGGAAGCAGAGGTTTATTATGCACGTGCGCGACCAAAAGGTAGAGGTGCGCATGGCGTAGGACCGTCGACGTCATCAGCAACCTCAGCACGGAGAAATTTCCAGAACGTAGCTACCAGGAACCAGCTGATGACAACAAAAACAAACACACAGCACCGATGCACCGTATGTGGAAGGAAAAATCACAGTTCAGATAAGTGTTCTTTTAGAGAATGTTTTTGTCATATTTGCGAAAAAAAAGGCCACTTGGCTTCGGTCTGTTCTAAAAAAGTAGATAAAAGATTTACAACAAATAAAACTTCACATAGTAATGTTCAGAATTATTTGGAATCAGATGATTATTCTTTATATTCTTTAGATGTCGATGTGAACCCTATTTATATCAAATTAAGAATTGAAAATTCAGATTACGAATTTAATTTAGATACAGGGTCTAGTTTTAGCGTTATGTCAGAATCATATTACTTGGAAAACTTTTCAGAAAAAGAATTACAGAAATCAAATAAGATTTTCAATTTATATAATGGTAATAAAATTGTACCGATCGGTCAAATTACTTGTAATATCGAATTTAGAAAAAAATGTGAGCTATTAGATTTTTATATTATTCAAAATGCCTTGGGCCCGCCTTTGTTAGGTCGCGATTTTTTTAATCTGTTCAATTTGAACATATCAGAGTTGGATTTCATGCAAATACCTGATGACGTAGATTTCGTGATTAAAAAATATTCTAAAGTTTTTGCACCCGGATTAGGTAAATTCACTAAGGGTGTGATATCGATAAAATTGAAAGATGTTAATGTTGTACCGAAATTCTTCAGAGCTCGCCCTCTGCCGTTTGCAATGAAAGAAATGGTGGAGGTGGAATTGAACCGATTAAAAGATTTAGGGGTTATCGAGCCAGTTGACTATAGTCCATGGGGTACACCGGTAGTACCAGTGTTAAAAAAAAATGGCACCGTACGAATCTGTGGCGATTTCAAAGTGACAGTCAATCCTTTTATTGAGGTGGATCAATACCCCCTGCCTCGTATCAATGAATTGTTTGTAAAATTACAAGGTGGTATTGAGTTTTCCAAACTGGATCTCTCGAATGCGTACCAACAGATTTGTCTTGATGAATCTTCAAAAAAGTTAGTTACAATAACAACTCACAAGGGACTATACAGATTTAACCGGGCACCTTTCGGAATCGCGAGCATACCTGCTAAATTCCAGAAACTAATGGAAGCTCTCTTATCGGGTTTAGACGGGGTTATTGTATTTCTCGATGACATTTTGATTACAGGGAGAAACCGTTCAGAACATGTAGAAAGACTGGAGCGAGTTTTGAAAATACTGGATGAGTCTGGTTTAAAAATTAGTCCAGAGAAATGCAGTTTTTTTATGAAGGAAATAGCATATTTAGGTTTTGTCATTAATAAAGACGGTTTACATACCGACGATAAAAAAATTGTAGCGATTAAAAATGCAACTCAACCTGAGAATTTAACGCAACTAAAATCTTTTTTAGGGTTGATTAATTATTACGGTCAATTCGTACCAAATTTAGCGGCGGTCCTATACCCATTACATAATTTATTAAAAGGAAATGCAGTTTGGCAGTGGTCTCCAGATTGCGAAGCTGCATTTAAAAAAGTAAAAAAATTATTGATATCAGCACCGATATTAACTCATTTTAATCCGGATTTACCAATCAAAGTATATAATGACGCCTGTGATTACGGAATCGGATCCGTAATCACACACATCATGCCAAACGGAGACGAAAAACCTATCGCGTTTGCGTCGCGAACATTATTAGAACGAGAAAAGAAAATGAGTCAAATTGAAAAAGAAGCTCTGTCAATCATATTTGGACTTTGTAAATTCAACCAGTATATTTGGGGTCGACAATTCACCCTAGTGACAGACCATAAGGCGCTTACAACTATTTTTCATCCTCAAAAAGGGATTCCGCAGTTTTCTGCGAATAGATTAAGGAGATGGGCGGTAATTCTGTCCAACTATCAATACAAAATAGAATTTGTTAAATCTGAAAAAAATTGTGCTGACTTTTTATCGCGCTCGCCCATGGAAAGTGAGGAAAAAGACATAGAAAACGTAGATTTAAATTATGTAACATATTTTTCCGAAAACGATAATTTTCCAATAAATTTTGAAACTGTAAAATCAGCTACATTGAATGATAGGATAATGTGTGAAATAAAAAAATATGTGTATCACGGTTGGCCACAAAAACTTGACTGTGATGAAATAGTTTCTTTTCTGAGAGTAAAAAATGAGCTTACGGTAGATTCCGATTGTCTTTTGTGGAACAATCGATTGATTATACCCAAAGTGTTACAAAAAGATATTTTGAAAGACTTGCACTCCTCTCATTTGGGTATAGTCAAAATGAAAAGCTTGGCCCGGTCATACTTCTGGTGGCCTGGTTTAGACAAAGATATAGAAAAAATATGTCGAACCTGTGAAAATTGTATGATGTTTAAAAAAACGCCAAACAAAGCTGTTTTGGATTGTTGGCCTTTTCCACCCGAAATTTGGCATCGATTACACATTGATTTCATGGGACCATTTTGCAACAAACAATTTTTGATAATCGTAGACGCATATTCAAAGTGGTTGGAAGTTTTCCAGTTGAACTCGATAACTTCACAAACAACAATTGAAGTGCTCAGATCAGTTTTTGCAAGATTGGGCTTACCAAAACAGATTGTATCGGATAACGCATCAACATTCTGCTCAAAAGAATTTCAAGATTTTTTGAGAATGAATGATATAGTTCATATTACATCTCCACCTTACCAGCCATCAGCAAACGGCGCAGCAGAAAATGCGGTAAAAACGGTAAAAAACTATAGGAATACTGCTCATTGTACAACCGGTTTTAGTCCAGCGGAATTAATGTTCCAAAGAAAATTGAGAACTCGTTTCGATAATTTGAAACCTCCAAAAAACATAAAACCGCCGACAGATATTAAAAGTCGCATCCTAACAAAGCAGGCAAAACAAAAATATTATTATGGAGGAAAAAGATTTGTAATTTTCGAAATTGGTGAAATTGTAACTGTAAAAGACTATAGAAATGTTCAACATCCAACGTGGATAAAAGCTATCATATTTAAAAAAATCGGCAAATCTACTTATATAGTACAAATTCCAGATTTAAACAATGTGACTTGGAAAAGACATATCAATCAAATAAATAAATATCAGTTTAAAACTTCAAATATTTTAGAAAATCCTAGGGTAGAAATAGATTTGTCGGTTGAAGAAAATACTAATAATAATTGTAAGATTGTGACCAGTGATGAACACAGTGATAGTACTAGTGGGGTTGAAAGACCCAAACGTATAACGAAACCTATAGATAGACTTGTATATACAGAAATGTAAATAGTAAAATAGTAAGATATTGTAAAAGGGGGAAATGTGTAATATATTTGGGACACCATGTACTACAGTTTATACTGAACCAGTGCGCTTGCGCATGACACTATGACATGGTCATTATTTGAGTAGTAATATAGTAATTAGCAGATGAAGAAGTGTTTAATTTACTCATTCATATTATTTGGTTATATTTATATTCTAAGCATATTCTTGGTAAAACCAAAAGATATAACAGATTCTATAGATGTACGAACCCTAGTAATATCCTTTATTATATAAAGTATGGCTCTCTAGAAGTAGTTTCATCAATTAACGACCTTGGAGTCCTATTCGACAAGGACTTATCCTTTAATTTACACTTAGACAGTGTCATTCTAAAGGCTTTTAGGTTACTGGGCTTCGTAAAGGGGAATTCCAAACACATTCAAGATACTCGGGCAATATTGTGTCTATTTAACAGTTTGGTGCGCAGTACTAATATTGTTCCATAATATGGTCTCCATCTTATACCACACATAATAATAGGCTTGAAAGAGTACAAAATAAATTTTTAAAATATCTCCTCTTTAAATTTCATTTTCCAGCTCAAGGAAATGCATACGAAACAAGACTATTACTATGTGGGGTTCAAAGGTTGGAACGAAGGCGACAAGAGGCGAGACTGTTCTTTCTTTATAAGTTACTCAATGGCCAGATAGATTGTGAAGATTTGCTAGAATTAGTCCGTTTCTCTATTCCTCAAAGACGCACACGTCATTTAACACTTTTTCATGTGAGGACTCATAGGACTAATCACGGTAGAAATTCATTTATCGACATGCTATTGGGTAACTACAACGATAACTTTCCTAATATTGATATTTTTCAAGTATCAATACAAATTATTAAAGAAAACAAGACTGTAGATATTTTGTTACTTAAATTTTTTGTTTTTAATCTATTTCTTATGTATATTTTATATTTTTATATTTCTTCTCAATTATGCTTTAATGACGTTGCTATGTACCAATTAGATTACTCTGTGGTGTACTGCAATAATGTAAATAAATAAATATTCTACAGCACTTTCTACCCCAACAATTTTGCCACCATAATTATTTCTTCCAAAACTATTAAAAACCAAAATCCGTTCCTGACACGATTTTTGTTTTGTGTGATATTCTATGATTGGGTGATTTTAAAAATATCCATGACGGAGGTTTATTTTATATACAGGTAAATTTAGAATGGGTTTATAGGATAGACTGCTCGCGGTCGCGGAGAGAGAGAAAAGTTAGTTTGTATTTGCCGAGGTTAAAACCCACTTGTCTGAAAAAGCACAGTGTGTCCCGATTTTTGAAGGTTTAACAACCTTCGGTGGAATGTCTCGGGAAGAAATAAAAACAAAAAATTTCTTTAAAGTTAAATAGGTGATAGTAATCGACCGGCTCCTCCGCACAAATTATGTTTGAATTATGATACAGAAGAATTTATAGGCAAACAATTATTCAATCGGAAACATTCATGTTTAAAAATCGAACAAGAAAAAAGATTTGTGGTCCTTTTTCTAATAATGCAGTCACTTAAGCAAACAAAAAGGTCAACCTCGGAAAGAGAGATAATAAGCTGGAAACTCGTATACACCTTCATTTTGGTGTGCTAAAATTTGTCTCAAAAGTCACATAAAATCTCGTGTCTGCGTAGTAAGTTATTCGAGGTCAAACGTCACAAAAATGCGGTTTTCTCGGTTTCTATAGCTCCAATGATGTTTACATCTATTACAAAAATTGTTGAGCATAAAATTTGCGACAAAATTTGTTTCAAACATTTTTTCATGCGCTCAACCGTTTTTAAGATAAATAGGGCGGAACGCTCAGCCCTCAGCCATACATACTATAATGCAAGGTCAACCGTGAATCTCGGTTTTTCGCATATAACTCACTGAGTTTTATTCGGATCAAAACGGTTTCTAGATATAAAATAGAGGGCTCGCGAAAACGCATAAACTGAATTTTGATCAGTCCAAATAGGTCTAACGGTTCTCGACAGATTGCGATTTGAAGCAGCCCGTTCACTTACGGATATAGAAGAGGCCACAGTCTGCTACACATTAAACAGACTGTTGCCTGTCGGATATCGTAGGAAAAAAAACTGTAGTTAAGACAGAAGATTCTGATCCTAGTTTACCAGACATTATCAGACGAGGGATCTGAATGAATCGTCAGATCCGAGATATCTGCTCACCTTTCATAATCATCCGTACATGCGAAAGACTGTGCAAAATGATTACGTCAAGGAAACATGCATGTGCGTTGTTAATAGCTCTAAAAACAAAAAATAGAAAAAAGGCACACATGGCCGGTGATTCGAATTCTTAAAATCCTAAAGGATTCGTATTCGAATCACCAATGTTAGGTTCGGATCCTATTACAGACCATACTATACGCCGGCGCCGGCGCGACAAGCCGACTCAAGTAGTGATGGAATAATAGGATGAATTTTCATAGTCGAATTCTCTGTATTTGAATGAAACTAATAATCGGATGATCATTTGAATGTTTATTTGGCCGGTTTCTGTGGACCTATGCCACGATTACCCAATTATTTTAAAGTCAGCACAATTTTTAAAGGAAATATTTTTTTATTTCCACTAACCCATTAGTGAGTTAAACTGATTAATTCTGAAAATGCCGACTCGTCAAGGAAAATTTGCCGACTACGGCATGAAAATGCCGACTCGGTACAAAAGTTTGGGGGGGGGGGGGGGTCGCACCCCCAACACCTTTATCAGGCTGAGTAGCCTTTTCACCAGATTTTCTTTTGGACAGTCCTCCTGTGGGTTTACCGGCCCCAGTAGGTTATACCTCCAGTGCGTGAGTGCCTGGCACTCTAGTATGATATGAGAGGCTGTTTCATCCTCCTCATTGCATAGTCTACATATGGGTTCATCTTGAAAGATGCCCATTTTATGTAGGTGTTCCCTAAGGTGGCAATGTCCGGTTATTTGTCCCGTGACATGCCTTATTTGATTTATGCTTAGATTCAGAATATCACCTGTCAGTACTTTTGATGGCGCTTTAACCATTCGTTTACTGTTTTGTTGGCCCGGCACGAGATCTCAGCGTGACCGGTGTTCTTTTAACAACCACCTAGTCAGCGAGAGTTGTACCGAGGATTTAGGAATGCCAAACGCCGGTTCAGGACCAATAAAGACGGTCGCTGAGGCTTTCCTTGCCAGGGCGTCTGCTTCCTCGTTGCCTTTTATCCCTTTATGCTCTGGAACCCATCTAAGTGTTACCTTATTTTGGTTGGCCACAACGAGCAGGGTTTGTAGGCAGTTCCAGACCAATTTTGATCTGATTGTGTTACATGATAGGCCCGTAGGGCAGCTTGACTGTCAGAGTAAGTGAGGATTCTTTTCCCTCTATACCCCCTGTCAATATTCTCCCTCAAACAAAGCTCTATAGCATGTACGTCTGCTTGAAATACTGATTCCCCAATGGTGCGTTTAGGTTGCATCTGGGTGTTTCACCATATATTCCAGCTCCAGTTCCACTTGCGGTTTTTGACCCATCAGTAAACTAAACCAATGTTCCTTCCCGAAAGTTGTTTGTTTCTTCACCTTCCCAACTAAGCTGAACGCTGAAGGGCTTTGTGAAGTTGTTTTTTGGTGCCATTTCATCACTTCTCATCTCCATCAACGAGTTTGTGATGATTTTTGTGATTCTACTGTGTCCTTGTTCATAATGATCCCAGTAGCCATTGCATTCCAATCTGAACGCCCCCATTCTCGCCTCCGCTCTGATATAAATATCAAGTGGCGGAAGGTTTAGTATGGTTTCCATTGCTGCTGTTGGAGTGCTCCTCATGGCACCTGTAATGCAATTGCAGGCTAAACGCTGGAGTTTAGCAAGCTCCAGTATCGCCTTCCTTTGTATTACTTTAAGCCACCACACTAAAGAGCCGTAGGTTAACATGGATCTTACCACTGCAGTGTACCATACGTGGTTTTAAGCCCCATTTAGTGCCTATGGCCCTTTTGGCAGCCATTAGTGCCATTTTACCCTTATTAATGGTTTTTTCCAAATGCTTGTTCCAGGTTAGTTTAGCGTCAAGTATTATACCTAGATACTTCACCTCCTGGGTTAATTGTAGTTGAGTGTTGAAGACCTTGGGTAGTCTGAGACTGTCCAACTTCTTCTTTTTATTAGGAATAATTATAATTCCCCATACATGTAAAATAATCTACTCGGGATTATTACAGATTTTAGCCGAACATTCTTAAAGTTCGTAGTTTGGATAATTACACAACTAACAGCCACAGTCTACCCACTTTTACCAAAATCGTCATTCACTATGTGTCTACTTTAAATTCAATGTCATTATAAACTTCAAAATTTTCATATTTTGGACCTCATCTTGAAGGTGTTCTCGAAGAGGTACGGAGGGGCGCATCAAACCCTAAGCTTACTTTTTGATGCTCTAATCTGAAGTCAGAATTTTAAAATTCATAAACACAAAGAATCAACATACACACACAGATCGAATTCAGATACCGAACAATTTGATTAATCTTTGGCCCGAGGTAACTTTTTTAATTTTCGACAAATTCGGGTCATCAAAATGGCAAACTTTTTCTTGAGGACCCTGCTATATAATGTATTAAGGAGATTATGATAATTTCGGACCCGCTTTTATAAATATTTCACGCGCATCTGCAGGCACTATATATATAGTGAGGACTTTGGGGTAGAAAAATTTTGAAAGAGAATTGTTTGCCCTTGAAAATGAGCCTGGCCCGAAGTCACTAACACTAACGCTTTCAACCCCTCACCCTCCCGTCCTGGTTATCGGATCGAGAAAAAAATTCCGCATCCGATGACGGAAAAAAATTCTCCCACTTTCCTCTTTTGTCGCGAAACTCGAAAAATAATATTTGCAAAATCCGAGATTTGAATCGACATTATCGAAAATTAAGAACTTAACTAGGGGAAAAAGTTTAGAAGAACTAAAAATGAAAAGTGAAATATTAAAATCGATGACAAAATCGTTTTTATTTCGGACAAATTACGTGAAGTTTAAATCTGAAAAAATAGAGCAGAGCAATAATATTAATAAAGAATTTTTTGGGAATTTTCAAAAATTTTATTAAAAAAAATAAAAATTCAATTTTTTTTAAAATAAATAAATTCAACAAATATTTTTTTTATTTCATTTAATTAGTTTGTTATGCTCAATTTCAGCATCAAAAAGCTAAAAACTAATATAAAATTAAAAATAGATCTGTGGTAATTTTATTTTCGAGTGGTTTTAAAACACAACTATAATTTCCAAAATATCTTTTCTATTTTTCTGTACCAAATTTGTCTCCGGATATGAATCAGATGTTGTCATACTTAAATAAATAGAAATATTCATTTCCAAAAATAAAGAATAATAAATGTATTTTTCAGTTTTTGAATTCCACTGTGACATTTCTACGCAATACAGTTTTGAAATTGATTCCAAAAGTGCTTGTCTCACAAAAAATAGATTGTTTTGTGACATATGGGCGAGATAGTTTTAAAAAACAGACTATGGGTTGAGGCCAATTTAACAATTTTCTGGTGTTTATAGGGTACATACCAACGTCTACACAAAATGGAGAGGATCTAAAATATATTATTATTGATCTACAAGATGGTTTATTCTTTTTTGATATGTAGCACAGCCCGTTGTCGAGAAGTATTTAGCGAACGGTCTAATAATCATCACTATAAATATATTAGTGCATTCTCTGAGTTGCAAAAAACCTCGAAAAAGACAAATATTTTAAGGAGTATCCAAACCATCCCCCCCGTTTCGAGAATGTTGAACACGATGGCGGTGGTCTTTTTGAGTTGACCCCCCAATCTTCTCCCCGAGTTGACCCCCCCCCCCCCCCAAAACGTCCAAAAACCACCCCAAAAGGGTATGTGTTCCTTGCTATAAACGAGAAAACCCGCGTGGTGGTGGTTTCTAACCGTTTGGGGGTGGGGTCAACTCGCGAAGAAGATCCAACATCGGCATCGTGTTCACCATCCTCAAAAATGGGGGTTACATTAGTTTTGCCGGTGGAAGACGCGGAATTCCCCTTTTAAGGGGGGTTTTTAGCCGTTTGGGGGTGGAGTCAATTCAAAAAGAGTTTTAACCACCGCCATCGTGTTCAGCATCTACGAAACGGGGCGAAGGTGGTTTGGTTGCTACTTAAAATGGCGAATTTTTATAAGAGATGAGTAGGAACCTGATTCAGACAGATTTTCGATTTGCGTCTTTTTTGGGTTCTACTAGTTTATCAAAAGTAACTTCAGTGAAAACACGTAAACTGCATACTATATATTGTGCGTTGAAAAATACACACTCGCGAATTTAAATTTGGATGTGAAAATAAGAAAAGAACCAACCTCATTCCCCTATAAATCCAAAACCATGAATTTTTTTGTTTCCAGCAGAGGCTTAAGCAATTTAATATTTATTTAAATAAATTGGATTTATTCATTAAGTTAATATTTTTCACCACTCTGCCGACCGTAAATATTTCAAATATACATAGTTGGGAAAATAATTAAAAGCCCTTTCGAAAGAGGAATAACACGTTATACATTGCTAATAAAAACCAGTTGAGAATGCTCTTCTTGCATTGACATAGAGTAGCGGTTCTCAAACTTTTCAAATTTTGTACCACATAAATATGAAACAAAAATATATGTACCACCATAAAAGCATTTCGCCGTTAAGAATCAATGGGTCGCGAAATTGTTCGAAGCTAGAGCCGTAAAAGTAATAAAATTGAAAAATATATGTGTTTCTGAATAATAAAGATTAAAAGAAAATGTTAAAAGGGGCGCAATTTTACTTTTATTTTTTTTCTGTAAAAAATGTACCACTAAAAATATAATGTACCACAGTTTGAGATCCGCTGCCTTAGTCCGAACAAATTGCAATGAAAGTATTAATAGAAATTTAGATTGACAGTTCTTCTAATCAACACAGCCACAGTCTACTCACTTTTACCAAAATCGTCATTCACTGTGTGTCTACTTTAAATTCAATGTCATTTTAAACGTCAAAATTATGAAACTTTATGTTCTACTTTAGTAAATGCAAAATTTCTAAATCAGGTAATGGACGGTTTAAAGGGGATTCTTAAAGATAAACAAAATTACTTACCTACTTTTCTTTCGTGAAAAATTCGATAAATTTAAATTTTATTATCCGAGGCCCCTAAGGGCTCTTCCAATTAAGTTGCTCTGTTTAAAGGTGCGAAGGCTGAATCTAAAATTAAAAGAAATATATTTAAGGTTAACCTTACCTTCAAAATGAAATTTAAAATTATCACATTATCATATTATAATTTAGTTTCGTGTGTGAGTCAGAAAAAACCATCAAAATTTACCCGGATCAAGAATACCTTCCCCCGTTTCCCCCGTTTTTGAGGATGGTGAGCACGGTGGTGGTGTTGAAGATTACTTCCGACCCCCATCAACTTACCCCCGAAGGGGACGAATTTTTTATATATATATTAGCGGCAAAACATCTGACCCCCTCCCGTTTTCGATGGTGAGTTTTGACCTGTGGAGGGGTTAGTGTGGGGTCGCAATGGTTTTTTTTAACGTCACCACCGTGCTAATTATCCTCGAGTACTGGGGGACAGGCGTTTTTGCACTTTATATTTATATTTAATTTAAAAAAAAACATTTTATGAATGTGTCTATGTATTGTATGCACCTAAGTATTTGCTGAAATAAGATTCATTCTTATCGGTTTTATAGCTTTGTTTATTGTATTTTACTCATTTTTTCTTCAACAATTTTAAAAATTAACTTCGCGTCTTTTACCTATTTCTTGTTTATTTGACTTAAAATAATTTTACAATGAACTGGTATACCTGCAGGCCTGTACTTAGGGGAAAATATTCAATTAGGTATTTATTTTTTAAACACCCAGTATAAAGTAAAGCGGGACCATAAACGCTTATAGTAACTAACAAACATTTATTAATAATTAAAGAAATTGCTCAAAATGTCCACTATTTTGTTTTATGCACTTTCTTGTATGTTTAATGATGTCCCTTACTGATTTTCTTATAATAAATGGATTGTTTCTCAGTTCCTCGCAGGCTTCCTTAATTCTTTGAAGCAGTTCTTCTCTATTGTTTATTTCTTTAGAATACACCTTGGATTTCAGGTATCCCTATACAGCATAATCCACTGTGCTAAAATAAAATTATACGAGGCGATCGAAAAGTAATCAATTTAATATTTTGTTTAAAGTACGGATCTGCAATATTACTTAAAATAGTGTTAAAACGGACAAATAATAAAAATATGAATAATATAGGATTGTCTAAATGTCGAAAATAAATCCATTTTGAATATTAAACGATAAAAAAATAATTTCTCTTTATTTTCTAAAATTTTACTTTCAGTTTCAAGAAAAAGAGACGTGCAAGAAAGTGCATAAAACAAAATAGTGGACATTTTGAGCAAACATAGTGGTGTCTGTGAGTCGGAAGGAGATGGACCAAAATTCATCAGGATTGAGAGTACCTCCCACCCCTGTTTTCGAGGATGCTGAACACGATGGCTGTATCAGAATTACTGTTTTCGATTGCTAAAGGGGTTAAACGGACAGCGCATCATTTCCCTGTAAAAAAACGTCTTCCCCCCCCCCCCCCCCGTTTTCGAGGATGCTGAGCACGGTGGTAATGTTGAAGATTATTTCCGACCCTCACCAACCCCTCTACAGACCAAAACTCTCTCCCGAAAGGGTCGTTTTTTTTTTAATATCAGCGGCAAAACGGATGTCCCTCTGTTTTCGAGGATGCTGAATTTCTTTCTAATATAGTGTTCAGCATCATCGAAAACAGACGTTTTGATATAAAAAATAAAAAACACCCGCTGTCGGGGGCGAGTTTTGGCCTATGGAGGGGTTGGTGAGGGTCGGAAGTAATCTTCAACACCACCATCGTCTTCAGCATCCTCGAAAACAGAGGGACATCCGTTTTGCCGCTGTTAATAAAAAAACGACCGTTTCGGGAGAGAGTTTTGCTCTTTGGAGGGGTTGGTGAGGGTCGGAAGTAATCTTCAACAGTACCACCGTGCTCAGCATCCTCGAAAATGAGGGGAAATACTTTTTTTACAGGGAAATGATGCGCTGCCCGTTTATTCCCTTTAGGGGGTAGTTTTTGGCCGTTTTAGGGGGTTCAGCAATCGAAAACAGTAATTCTGATACCGTCATCGTATTCAGCATCCTCGAAAACGGGCGGGGAGGTTGGTACTCTCAATCCTGATGAATTTTGGTCCATTTTTCATGGTTTTTTCCGACTCACAGACGCCACTATAATTATTAATAAATGTTTGTTAGTTGCATAGTTACTATAAGCGTTTATTGTCCCGCTTTACTTTATACTGGGCGTTTAAAAAATAAATACCAAATTGAATTTTTTCCCCTAAGTACGGGCCTGCAGGTGTACACCAGTACACTGCAAAAAATTATTTTAAGCCGAATAATAAAGAAATAGGTAAATGACGCGAAGTGAATTTTTGAAATTGTTAAAGAAAAAATGAGTTTCATGATATGTTTTTTCTAAATTAAATGAAAATTTTACTTTGAGTTTCAAAATTTTCCAATTCGAATATTCACGGGACTCCCGGGCCAAAATTGAGTTCCGACACTGACTATTTAAAATATTTTATAAATAAATCAGGAAAATTATATTGTTTTTCATTATCACAAGTGGTTACTTCCCGAGAGAATTAGGTATTATGACTCTGTTGGAGAAATAAATTAGTTGAATTGCAGACGGTTAACAGTAAAAGGAATAAAGTTTATAACAATAAATTTATATCGGATTTCACTCTTTCTTTGTAAAATGTACCTTGTATTTTGCACTTTTGATAAATATATGGAGTTCATATCAAGCACTTTTATAATATTAATATCACAAAAAAATACCCATTTTAAAACACACTTATATTGCCCAAGCAGCAACAGATGTCTACTGAACAAAATTATCTGTTTACGAAAAATTTTATAAATCGAAAAATTTATATTTAGCACCTGTAAATCATATTTTGACTCACTAACGAATTTTTTCGACAAGATTCACTTATACGTTTTTAAAATTTTCAAGTCGGATCACGTAGGTTGCAAATTTTGGAAGTGTGGACGGTGAAAACAGGGGGCGAGATGTATTTTTATAATGATTATGTTTTTTAAAATAGGTAAGACAAACTGAAGTAAATGGTATCATACTTTTTAACGTAAAATTAAATAGCAATTCAAACTAAAATTCAAATTTTTATTAAATCATATTCAAAAACAATAGTTTTGTAGACAACCATGATCTGGTTGTCTCTCTCGAATAGAATGTTGGCAAGGAGACCGCGGGGATTGTTTACATAGAGTCCAGAGGACTGTGTCACCAGAGACTTGAGGAAAATATGAATTTAAAGAAATTTAGAAAACGTAGGTATACAGGGTGAGTCACGGTAGACGCGACGGTCCATTGTGGCTAAACGGTTAATTTTTTGAAAATTTTGTTTACTCATGGATATGTGGGTTGATAAACTACATTTTAAAATTATTTTGAATTATACAGGTTATCCCAAAAAAGTGTGGCGTATCAAAGTTATATTATATTTTATGGAAGACCCTATATTTTGTTGCTATATATATGCTAAAAATAAGATAAACTTTCTTAAGTATTCCCTATACCTAAGCTTTTTACTTTTCGAGATATTTTAATATTTCTACAAGAATACCAATAACTTGGAAACCTACGGAATCAGCCAAATTCAATTTAAGCTGAAAAAAATTAGATTAATAATGTATTTAGAGTTGTTTAAAATTATACAGGGCGTCCAAAATGGGGCGATTCTCTAATGACATTCAAACGACATTATTTGGCCTGCCCCCCCCCCGAAACTTCTATAAGTTTATAAGAAAATTTTTTGGACCAGCAATTAAGTTATATTCAGATGATTTACAAAAAATAAACACGGTTATTCTACGCAGTGAATGGGATATTTGAACAGTGAAATGACAAAAAGTAGATTCCTGTCTTCCTCAAAATGCAGTTGATACTTTAAAGGTAGCAGATCCTTGTTTGTTTCCGAATATTTTTACCATAATCCAAATCTTAGCCGTTTTACCCGTTACCACTGCATCTCTGCAAGTTTCTCAACCATAAAACTTAACGGTTTACGAGATAATCGCATTTTAGGGATCAGCTGCATGATTACACTGGTCGGCAAAAAAATTTTTTTCTGGTCCTGACACCATTCTTGCTGATTCTTATGTAGAATGACCTCAGTTTTCCCCCATCACCCACCTTTTTTTTCATTCCTCCAAATTATGAAAAAGTGATAAAAATAGGTGAGGGCCACCCCCCGAAAACGGTGGGTGATGGGAGAAAACTGAGGTCATATTTGGATTCAGGAGGTCATTTTACATAAGAATCAGTAAGAACGGTGTCAGGGCCAGAAAAAATCGTTAAGTTTTAAGGTTAATAACAAGTATATTTTTTTTTCTACTAAAATAAGGTGGATTTAATATTCTTTTACAAAAATAGCGCTAACTTAAAGAGCAAAAAAGTTTATCGCATATTTAAGCCGCAAATGTGGCCTAACTAGCGCCCTCTATAAATTACATCGAAGTAGGTACCAGATTCTGATTTCTCGTGCCCAAAAACCCTCAGTTCCAAATTTTTATGTATACATATCCAAAAACGCTAAAGTTATTGCAAAAAATAAATCTTAAAATTTAACCTTTAACACCCAGTATATTCCTTTCTAGCACCATTTTATTAGAGCAAGTTGGTTCAAATCGTAATATTTTAAAGTGAGGAATCTACGTTACTTCTATGTACAGTTAGTTAAGGACCACCCTGTATATCTACGAGAAATGGTGGGCCCCTTCCGAAAAAAATAATATATATTGGACTTTCGAACTAAATTACAAATACGCACGAGTTTTCTCAACGTTTTATTCATCGATATTGTCGAATACATTTCCATTTAGCAGATACTACTTATAAGATTAATGTTTCGTTAAACGTTTCTTATACTAAAATGCAATAATTTCAATATATAAAAAATAGTAAGGTATGAAAAAATTCTGGAGCACCTCTAAAATTTAGCTGGCAAAAAACGCAAATTAAATCACGTTTTTTTTTAAATTACCTGCATTCTAATTTTAGACGAACTACTTATGCTGAAATGCGTTTTGTGTACAAAATAAAAATATCCTATTTTTAACATTTGACTTGTTGCATACTGAGAGCGTGTACAGAATATGTATTTATAGGGTGTTTCAGATTGTGACGAACGTTAACTGTTCATATATTTAATATTAACTGCGCACGTCGGTATAGATACGTTTTTCAAGTCAAAAAATAATAATTTCTATCAATTTTAAGATATTACAAAAGAGCCGCATAATTTTGTTTACCTAATTTTTCAGAATTTTTTTCGAACAAGTTTGACACACCCTGTACATCTAAATAAAAAAGTACTTCTTTTAATAAAGTAAATGTAGTTGACGGCAAAGACCTACGTATAGTCAAAAACCTACACTGGAATCAATCGGCTTCCATTAGAATCAACCATTAGAAAGTGCAAGAAGAAGTGCAAATCTTAAGAGGAGTACACCAGGGATGTATATTGTCACCTCTCATATTCAACATGTACTCAAAGGTAGTTGAATGTAGCAAGAAATACGGCCTAGAAGTTAACACCAGTAAAACAAAAGTCATGGTAATCAGCGAAGAAAAAACAGAAGGAGCACAGTAGAACGAGTGTCAACAACACATATCTTGGCACAATACGAAATGAACCATGGGACCATTCCCACGAAATAAAAGCAAGAATTGAAAAAGTAAGAGCAGTTTTCATTCAATTGTCCAAATACATGTTCTCCATCTTGTTATACGGAAAAGAACCTTGATGGACATTGACAGAAGCAACAACAAAGAAACTGGAAGCATTCGAGTTATGGACATATAGAAGAATACTCAAAATATCATAGACGGACAAAGTGTCAAACATCCGAGTGCTTCAAAAACTTAATAAAGAAAAAGAAATCATGTACAGTGAAACGTAAAAAATTAGAAAATCTGGCTCACTGGGTTTGAGAAACGAGAACAAATACAAATTACTGAAATGCATTCTACAGGGAAAGATCCGGGGCAGAAGAAGAATATCTTGATTAAAAAACTTAAGAACCTGGTTTGAGACATCTATCACAGGACTGTTCAGAGCAGCAGCTAATAAAATCATCATTGCCAGAATTATTGCCAACATTCGGTAACGAATAGGCACTAAAAGAAGAAGAAGAAGAAGAAGAAATGTAATCGTTTTCGAGAAATGTATCTCTACAAAGAGACCGGACACCGTGGCCTAGTTGGTTAGGGCATCGGCCTTTATACTTGGTCACTGTTCGGGTCGTAGGTTCGATTCCTGCGAAACTCAAGTGGAATTAAAAGTCAGATAAGACTTTGGGCAAGTGCAAAAAGGTATTTGTGTCATGCGTAGTTTCATTCACGCCGGTAACCAGGCCGGATGAGATCGGATATCTCGTGGAACTGATAGGGGTTGGTGACACAATTACACACTTGCTAGTCGGTAAATCACTTGAATGACAAAGACATAGTCCTGGGTTTAAGGTGATTGAGGACCGTGCTTCCGAGCCCACGATAAGCTGTAAGTCCCGTCCAAAGACTCCTTTAAAATATTATTTATGAAAAATATTTATAGTTGTCTTTGAATTAGAAATAAAATGTATTGAGTAGCCATCACATAACGGTTTGAGTAAATTTATTTATTTGATAACTATCAATTAGTTGTTTTAGTGGCATTGATTACTGTGTTGTAAAAATATCATCAAATAATTTCGAATAGTTATTTGAGGGCTACTCAATTTCTCTATATCTAATTCAAAGCCAACTATGTCAAATGCAACTTTGTAATTTTAGCAGCAAATTTTTCGAAAACGACGTTTTTAAAAGAAGTATACCTTTTTGTTTAGATATATACAGAATGTATTATAATTGATCGAAACCAAAATATGAAGAATCACACATAAGTTTTGGACGACTCTTCTTTCCACTTAGCGTATTTACAACCCAAAATATGCTCAAAATATGTGAAAACTTGATTTTTTTTCAGCATTTAATGCTTCGGTCTAGCATTATTTGCTTTTGTAGTCATTGACGAATCCAGAGGGGGACTATGGGGCTGCAGGACCCTTTGGCGTAGCGTGGAGGGGGCAGGGGGCGGTGTGCCAAGCTAAACCGCAAGAATGCGAAAGAGAGGAGGCGAGATTTTGATTTGAAAAAAATACGAAAAGTATATTTTTAATCTAATTTTTTAAACTAATAGTAATGGAGTAGATCTGGCGGTAAAAACGGCTCGAAAACAGACTGATGAAATCGAGAATTGTTTTTCCCAATAGATGAAGTCAGATCCCCCCATCATTCCTGCATGAAATTTTGAACCCAGGCGGCGGTGGGGGAGGGGGAAATCCTCTATCTAAAGAACTTGAAAACAGGTTTTCCGACAAATCTCAGCCGGGTTTAATCCCACAAAAAAAATGTTCTTACAAAAATTGAAGAGCCTGACAAAATACCAGATAACTCAATTAGTTCGCGAAATATCGCGATTTGAAATTGCAAACATGAAAAAAATGAATTAATGATTTCTCGAGAGGCAGTGGAGATGGGACCTCAATTTTTTGTGAATAAAAGGGTAATAACGCTTGTAACTTCCTTACTAATTTCAAATCAAGATATTTCGCGAACTAATTGAGTTATCGGGTTCTGCTTGGAACTAAGTTACGTGTTTTGTCAGGCTCTTCAATTTTTGTAAGAACATTTTTTTTGTGGGGGAAACCCGGCTGAGATTTATCGGAAAACCCGTTTTCAAGTTCTTTACATAGAGGAGTTCCCCCTCCCCCACCGCTGCCTGGGTTGAAAATTTCAATCAGGAATGATGGGGGGATCTGACTTCATCAATTGGGAAAAAATATTCTCGATTTCATCAGTCTGCTTTCGAAATCCAGATCGACTCCACTATAGTAACAGAATTAATTAATAATACTAACATACTAACATAAATATTTTATTCCATCTAAGTTGATCTCAAGTGCTGTTGATTAAGACTATTATACATATAAGAGAATGCAAAATAATGAAAAGTGATTCCAAAAATACTACAAGTAATTTACTAGTCAAGTAAGGTTTTAGATTTTTTAAATTTGATCTGATTTAGGATTAAAAGAAATAAAATTATGCCCCTTAAGTATAACTTGTTATTTCTTAAGCTCTCTACTCTAGTTATATTTTTTCGGAAAACCTGTAAAGGTTGCTGAGTGATGAGCACTATGTATAATTTCAGATCCTATTATTGTATATCAATATCAATTGACAGATGACTTACTGAATAACACCAAGGCCGTAGCCAGGGGGGATCAAGGGGGATAAAGTGGGCGTGATAGTTTTAGTGTCGTTTTTGGAACCATTAATATGCCTTTAAAGTGGCGGAACTTAATTATATGATTGCAGTAATTCTCGCCACGTTTTTGCCACACAAAAATCACTTTAAAGTTTTATTTTCTAAACGCAGACATTTGCAGCCATTTTTGAGATTGCCATGATTAGAAAAATAAACGCGCTATTTAAAATCCCTTTTTTTCGTCAATATACAGCTTCAAATTTACTACATTTCCATACATAATTAATGATTTTAATAACAAAGTATTTAATTTCCATGATGAAAAACTTACAGATTTTTACTTTTTTCTTAAATTATGAAGTATTCCAACGACGCGTGCCCATATTTCGAGCCACAACACCTATATTTGACAGTAAATTTTCAATCATTCCAACTTTTTGCCTTTATTTAGTATTGTTAATCCAATATTCTTGTATTTCCATAATAATATAATTATACCTAATTATTATTCAGTACGTACCTACTTATGTTAACAGTTATATCAGGTTAGAGAAGAAGCAATGAAAATGGAAGAAATAATATACAGGACAGAGAACAAGCTACAAATCAAAAAGACATGCGCAGTGAACAAAGTTTCGTGTTGCTGCCACCAAGAAAGTGTTCCTTATTTTAGTCACCGCCACGTTATAGAACCGTTTCTATTACGTGGCAAATACTTTGGCAATACACTTTAAAGTTTCTAATGTCGTGGCCGCCACGTTCCGTCCACGAAGAATGCTACTTGGGTCTGGCCCACCAAACCAACCCCCCCCCGAAATTGTTTTCTGGCTACGGCCTTGAATAACATCCCTGTATTCCATAGTTGGAGGTTATTGTCGACAACAGAAAAATTGCATTAAATCAAAATTAAAAGAATTAAACAAAACACTTGTCAGAAGAAGAAGAAGAGGAAGATGAAGAAAAAGAAGAAGAAGAAAAAGAAGAAGTAGAAGACGAATAATAGTTATTTATGCACCAAGTGCGTTATATAGATCCTAAAGTTAGGATCAAGAAACGCTCGCGGTTCATACAAGATTTTATTTTTCACGAAAAATTTATTTTATTTTAATGAAAAACCGATTTTTTGCTATCATTGTTTCATTATATTTCATGAACGTCATTGCTGCTTTGTGTTATATATCTTATAAAAGTAATGGAGATAAATATCGATTTTCCAAAAAATATCATAGAAAATATGCACCCAAAGCAACCAAAAATGTATTGCCGGAGTAATCCAGACCCTCCTCATAGAATTAGCGGGCGTTATGGCCATAACGCCCGCTTATTATGCCCTAGGGCGTTGTGAGTGTATTTATAGCAACCGTGTCCAAGGTAAAACAAACAAATAATATACAAGTGCAAAATAATAGTAATTTATATACCAAGGGAATTATTAGGACTTTACTTCCCGAAGGCAAGGTTTGCGTCCCGAAGGCTCATTAATTCCCGTGATACATAGATTATTTTATTTCTGATCGATTTTAATAAAATTTATAACACAAAGCAGCAATGACATTCAGTAAATATAATGAAACACTAACAGCAATATTCAACAAACGTCAAAATATCCTAACAACGGGAATTAAGGCACCTCTAATATCCCAAGGGAGTTGTAACCCTTTTTATTGATAGCGTAACTATGATGTTATAAGCTTATAATATCCCGGTAAGGAATAAAATATTTAAACTTTAAACTAATAATTAAAATAGGGGGCCACGCTTTGAACTGATTATTTTGCTACATTCCTTGAACTAACTGTAAAAATCTCTTTTTTCATTTATTAAAACAGAATATGTCTCGTTTTTGTCAGAAAATCCAAAAATTTAGATGATTAATATTTAAATTTGCAAATTTCTACTAATTACAAATTAAGAATTTAAAATTTTAAAATATTTTTTGGAGATAAAACTTATCAACAAATAATTTCAATAATTTGCAAAAAGCAAAATTTTTATTTTGTTGTCAAAGTCATAGTCAACTGCAAATATTTATTATTGCATTTGTGAAGAATCACAATTAGTATATGAGAAGAATATATATATATATATATATATATATATATATATATATATATATATATATATAATTTTTGAAAAATTTAAAAAACGTCCACATACTGAGATTTCAAGATATTTGGTTGACTTTCTAACGCAATAGGATTATCCTCAAGGTTGTAAATTCCTCATTATAAAATAAACAATAACAGATCCGCACTCCTGTTTTCGGTATAGGTATGAATAGGAATTCCGTTTATATTAGAAAATTCCGAATAATTAAAGTAATAGAACCAGAAATTCCAGTTGTATTGCATTACTGGGAAATTAAAAAAATATAAAATTATTTGGTTAAAGTTAATATGTGATTTTTAATGTGATTAAGTGATCATATTAATATACAGGGTGTTCCAAAAGTCGTCACTTCCTCGGATATAAACCACCCAATAAAACAAACAAATGTAGTTAAATATTTTTTTTTTCAATTTATTATGCTACATAGTTTAAGACTATGACAGTAACTTTTACAGAAAAAAAAATAAATATTATTTAAACAAACATTATTTACTGCCTATTCTAATTCTAGTTCAGTATCACTATCGTCTTCCTATAAATTGGTAACCAAGGGTGCAACAGTGGTATCAGCATTTCGATATGTACCTTCAACCTTAACAACATGTTGAACCGAATTTTTCCAGCTGACAATAGAAACATTACTTGTCACAGTTCTAATTAACTCTGTTACTCTTGGCTTACACTGCCTCCTATTTTCTGTTTACAATCACAAATTGTGGGTATTCTATAGACCCTTACCCGATAATCATATTGCGGTACATAGAAAGTCAACCAAATATCTTGAAACGAACTATACCTACTGAAGTTGGGCAAGAGTTTTGCGGCCTTAAAAATAACTTAAAAACTGTATATTTAAATAAGTGATTTTTGTTCTGTAATTTTAATTATTAACCATGAATGAAAAAGAGGTCATCATCTATCAAATATCTATTTATATCTTCTCCGAATAAAAAAAACTTCAAATAAAAACAGAAAAATATAAAAACCTCATAATACAGAGTATCCCAAAAAGGCAAAATCCAGGCAAACCGACAATTCCATTTGTTACATTAGAATCCTAAAAAAATTGGCAATCAACTCACTTTCGATGCGGCACTGAATTTTAAATGTGTCACTTCTGGTAATAATTGTGGATATTTTCAAAACCAATTTTTTTGTGAAATATCAACCGGCAGAAGCATGCATCACTTAACAGTGGAGTCGTGGTGACTACAACTCCACATACGAAATTATTTTCTACTAAAATTTGAACCACTTGCCAACTTTGCAAGTGTTTAAATAGATTTGAGATGTCTATCTGAAAAGCTTGTCGGGTCTCACTCTGACATACACACACTTTGTGGGCTATCTTTGTAACAAATCTACAAGGCTGATTCGTTATTTTCTCAATAGTAAAAACAAAGACCTTTTTTTATCGGATAAGGACCCCGCAGTTTTTAAAGGGGAATTGGGTTTCACTCAATCTCGCTCAAACCTGTTGAAATCGTTCTCATTAAATGTCTCCATGGGCGCGATAAAAAATAATAAAAGGAATTTTTCGCCTACCATGTCTGAAAATGAATCATATCAACCCTAAAAATCAGACCGAAAGTAATATTTCCGGGTCTTGGGCCGCAAAAATCAAAAAGAACACGATTTTCAATATCAACGCACCTTTGACTTTAACATTTCACATACATTTTCATTAAACATCAGTGTAGAATCAAGAGAATTAAACTTTAAAATAAAAATACGTTCTGATTCTGAATAATTGTGATTATGTGAATTAGTGAAAATGAATAGTAATTCAGGCAGTGATGAAGAATTTACGAATGCTCCACCAGACTTGCAAGTAGAAGGTAGTAATGTTTCTCTAAATTTGTTACTTAAGAAGACAACGCGCAATGGTACCAAAAGTCCTATGAATTGTTTAACAACTGGAAATAATATATAATAAATAAATTGGTACATTTTTATTACTTAAGTTGCTCATTAAATTCTGTCTGTATTTATAAAATTAAAGATTTTTGTTATATTTTCCTATTTTTTGTTTTTTTTTTGGTAGGCGAAAACAGTTGTGTGTCACACATGCAGAAAACGCTTTAGCAGCCCTTAGCTATTAGCTGCCCTCGCTTCGCTTCGCTCGCTCATGCAGCTAAAAGTCTCGGGCTGCTAAAGCTCATTTTCTGCCCTTGTGACACAATATACTATTGAGATGCTCAAAAAAATTCACCCTGTAGAGGGTTGTAGAGGGTATACAGATGTAACATCACCATTGTGCTCATCATCCTCAAAAACGGCAGATGACGCGGTTTTTCTTGTTTATAAAAAAAATCTCATCCTGTAGAGGGTGATTTTTGGCGGTTTGGGGGGTGTGATTAAGTCGAAAATAATTTTAAATACCGCCGTCGTGTTCAGCATCCTCGAAGTTCAGCAACTCCCCCATTTTGGGGGTGGTTTTTGTCCGTTTGAAGGGTGGAGTTAAGTCTAAACTAATTTTGGATTCCGCCATCGCGTACAGCACCGTCGAAAACGAGGGGAAAGATAATTTTGACGGTGGAAGACGCGGAATCCACGATTCTCCCATTGTGGGGGTGGCTTTTGGCGTGTTCAGAATCCTCGAAAACGGGGGGTAGGGAATATTTTACCGATGGAATATGCGGAATACGCGATTCCCCCCCTTTTGGGGGTGATTTTTGGCCGTTTGGGGGGGTTGGGTTACCTCTAAAAGAATTTTAACCACCGCCATCGTGTGCAGCATCCTCGAAAACGGGGTGGGCGATATACAAATATTTTTCCGACTCATAGAATGCACTTAATATAGGCCAAATAAGAATTTCGACGTTTAAAAAATCTCCACATTCGGCGGCCCGTATCTCAAAATCCTTTCATTATATTTTATCCCGCCCATGGAGACATTTAATGAGAACGATATGGGAGGGGTAAAACTTACCAAGTAGTCCAAGAAAGCTAGTCAATTTTTTTGTAATATCAAGCAGAAACTAGTAACTAGTAACTAGAATCAGATCGACTTAAAATTTTTTGCAAATTGCTAGGAAAGGTGTCCAGAAGTAGAAAACTTTCGTTAGTTGCGTTTTGAGTAGGGGTGTGAAAAAAAAAAAAAAATTTTTCGCAATTAATAAATTACCTTTTTTAATGAATTAATGTTCCCTCCCGGTTTATAGTGTGCAGAAAATTACTATTTTCACCACAATATTCGTACATTTCTAAAATAAAATGTATTTTTTGCCATTTTAAAGCTTAGGATATCGCCGAAATATCATGTTATGACAAAAATTTTCATTGGAATGACCGTTTTTTCAATATTTGACCCGAAATGACATTGACGGTTATAAATGCAAAGATAAAAAAAATGGTAATTATTCAGAAGAACAGTTGCTCAAAGTCGTGTCTCTTTAATTTTTTTTCAAAAATCAATACTTTTGTATTGACCAAAAAAATTGAAAATGTCATAAAAAACAAAAATTTTGCTCAACTTTAACAGACCAAAACTTAAAAAATAATTATCCATAGGGCTAAAAATTACTAGACAATTGTAAAAACATATGGTACGACTTTCTGCAAAAGGATTTTTTTGTCAAATCCCACAGTCTAGATGGCGCTAAAAAAATTGAAAAAAATGTATTTTGTCCATAGCTTTTTTTCTGCTTATGTTAACGGTTTTGGTTGGTCTTAAAATGATCGTTTTCTACATGCATTTCCAACTTTTCATTATTTTTTGTTCATTTTAAATTATTACTCGCTCTTTATTTTTATTCTTAATTTTTCCTTTATTGTTTTGTAAAAGATCCATGAAACACGCATAGATATTAGGCAAAAAAAATTAAATTCAATGGTTTTCTCTGTAAAATATTTATTAAAACTACTTCCAGGGTTTCTTTTTCATGCTTTCCGGAAACATATATATGATAATAAATTTAATTTAAGAAATAAAATGGTTATACATCAATAGCATTAAAAAAAAACTTAATCGGAATTTTACTGCATTATAGATATTTTTTCAGAAGTATTATGTTTAAATATAATGGACCGTCTGAAACTGTAGATTATTTAACAGAAATAACAAAATATTTCGAAAATAATCTTAAGAAAGAAGAACCATTTACTAGCGAAGAAAATCAGAGCAACCTTAAAATTACCTTAACGCCTGTCAGTAATAAAATTATTTCGGATTTGGACACAGACGAGTCATATTCTTTAAAATTAACCTCAACTGGTACGTATAAAATATAAATACAAGCGCCCTTTTTTCCGAAATTGGGTTTGTTACATATATAGTGTAATTAGTACCCCCTTTATCCAGCTAAACAAAGCAAGTACATGAAATCTTACTGGAAGTTGAGTTTTTAAAGCTGAGAAATACCAAATAAGCGCAAACTTAATGGCAGGCTCAGAACGTTTTTCGGCTCTCCTGTAAAATTTGTGTGGATGCACATACTTGGTTTTTCCTAGGAGCAGCCAAGCGGTTCTCAAACTTTTCAAATTTTGTACTACATAAAAATATGAAACAAAAATATATGTACCACCATAAAAGCATTTCGCCGTTAAAAATCAATGTGTCGTGAAATTGTTCGAAGTTTTTGGAAAAGTCATTTCAATATTAAAGCTAGAGCTAAAACATTGTAATATACCACCAGTGGTACATGTACCACAGTTTGAGAACCCCTGCGCTAGAACGATCCAGTATCTTTAAACATCCATTTTTCAATTGCCAGATCTTCCTTCGTATTAATCGTTGAAAAATAAAAAAAAATCATTTTAATTGTTAGCCCAAGACCATAAAATTAGTTCATATCAATTTTTACGTAATAATATCAGATTTTCGGTTATATTTAAAAAACTTTTAGAAATGTACGATGGACGTCCAATGGATGTCCATTTTTTATTTAATATGAACATATTTTGGACGTGAATTGTACCAAAATGGACAATAATTGGATCTTCGATGGACATTTCATGGATGCCATCTGGATCTCTGATGTACATCCATTGGATGGCCTTTGGTGGACAAGAGATGTCCAATGGATATCCATTGGCCACCAACTTGGACGTCCAATGGATGTCCATTTTTTATTTAATATTAACATATTTTGGACGTGAATTGTACCAAAATGGACAATAATTGGATCTTCGATGAACATTTCATGGATGTCATCTGGACCTCTGATGTACATCGACTGGATGTCCTTTGATGGAGAAGGGATGTCCAATGGATATCCATTGGCCACCAACTTGGACGTCCAATGGATGTCCATTTTTTATTTAATATGAACATATTTTGGACGTGAATTGTACCAAAATGAACAATAATTGGATCTTCGATGGACATTTCATGGATGTTATCTGGACCTCTGATGGAGGTTTATTGGACTTATAAATGGCCATTACCTGGACCAGTGATGGACATCTTATAGACTTCAGTTCCTAGTTTTTGAGAAATGCCTTTCCATCCAAAAAATAATGTAATGGATTAGATTTTCCCAGACGTCTAGCATTATTACTACAATCTACATATAGATATATCAATCAGCACCATTTTCAATGTATGAACTCATTTACGGAATAAAAATCGATTCATATAAATAACAATATATATTCAAATATGAAAATGTTTTATACAACACAGAACGTGAAATAAAAATATTCTAAAATAAATAATTAATTTAAAAATAAAACTGAAATAAACGTACATTTCTGATGACGATGAGTCAGTTTCACTATACTATGATGTTGCTCGTTTTCTGTGAATGGAGACTGAACACTACCACTTTTAGGATGTTTGTTAACTGTTAAACACAATCTTTACTACTTTGGGATCAGACTGAAAGCTCGAAGCAGGTGGTGAAACAAAAGCAGAACTTGATGGAAGGATTTGTGCGTCACTGGTAGAAGATAAGTTTATCTCTCTTCGAGTTCTCTTATAGATTTTGTTTAAGTACTTCTTTCGTACGACGTTTTTCTCCATTCTTACCTAGCACCTAGCGATCAAAACACAAATCTCTTTTCTTTTTTGAAGAATTCATTAACAATGGAAAGTGAAACTGAATATTGAATATATTCTAAATCCATTAGAACTGGGAACCAAATAAACAACCTGTCAATTGTCAGTTGTGACATTCCCAGGAATGCCAACAGTAACAATAAGAACTAGGACCGGAAAAGGATATCCATTGGATGTCCATTAATGGCTATCCATTGTATGTCCATGAACGACGTCCATTAGACATCCATTGAACGTCCTTTTCTGGTCCATGTCCATATGGACCAATTATGGACTTTTGATGGATGTCCATCGGATATCCTGTGTTTACTGGCTCCTCACTATTGGCTAGTAATGGCCGGTAATGGCTACTAATGGACGAGGTCTGTACACCAAAATGGACCTCGCGGTTTATCCCTCGTTCTATCCTAAAACCCGGATGCAAATCTGAATGAATTGGGGAAATATGTCATTATTTACACTTAAGAAATAGCGCGCAACTCCCTTAATGAAGAATTTACGAATTTATCAACCCTCCCTGGTAATTCCAAGTGTACACAATAAAATACAGAGATACTTCGTTAAGCAAAAGAGAATGAAACTTGGTATACTAGCAGTTTATTAAAACAAAAATATCGATGTAAATAAAATTTTATTCATAATTTAATTAAAATAAGTAACTACAACATAATTCGGCTGATTATGTACAAGGCATAAAAGGGATAGAGAGAAGATTATAAAAAAATTGTTAAAATTTGACAATCGTCATTTAAAAAATATAAATATTAAAATCAAACTCTCACGAATTTTATTGTATTAAGTCTTGTGAATTGAGAGAAGGCAGTGGTGTAGTCAAAGGGAGCGGGTTAGAAAGGGATAGACTCGCAACATTTCCAATATAATTTTGGAATTTAACTTTTTTAATTTAGTCACAAGGTCCCCTTATAATAATACTGACTACGTCACTGAAAGTCTTATTGCTTAAAATAGCTTATATTAAGTAAAAAAGCTGAAGTGCATTTTTTTTTGTTCAATCAACACCATTGTGCGAGAAAGTATCATGTTTTCCTAAACTACTTATCACTATCAGACGCTTTGGACCTCGACCAATAAGGTTTATAAATACATTATTAAATAGACGTGTCGCACATCAAAATATTTTAAAATTCGAGTATATTTAGATACATATGTCTAGAAAAATAAGTAGGTTTTTTTAATTTGAATTTGAACTGTTGTCAGTATCAAAAGTTTTATCATTTAACATAAGTGATGATGAAATTTTTTATATTTTGCCTGATATTTACAACACGTGTTTTGATCGTGGCAACTTTTTTATATTTAAATTTTTAGTTATTTCAAAATATTTGTTGTGGAGTTGTACTGTTAATTAAACAAATTTCAAAACAGAAAGATGACCAGAATATAAAGAATTCTTTTCTCAATCAACATGTAATTTACGTCAAAAATAGGTACGAGTTGCAAACGTTGAATTTGTCCGTAGTGCCCTCAACTTAAAATTCAATTATGTCCCGGATTTGTTTAGTTTTATACAGGGTGATTCATAACTATTGGGTCAAATTATGGCGATAGGACCAAATACACCTTAATAAAATATTGCTGAATAAGATACAGGATGTTAAAGTTGAAATTTTTTTTGTCACTGTCACTGTATATTTATCAATTGTAATCAAAATCGGCACATAGTCATAGCTTTAGACAAGGAATATTATTTTATGTATTATTTCACATTTTGTTATAGGGGGCGCCACGTGAATTATTCCTGATGATGAAATTAAGTGGTAGCTTTTTTTGACGAAACTTTTTAGTGATTTTGATAAGAAAATATGACGTAAACATCATTTCTACATAATATTACACTATAATTTCACCCGTTTTAGAGAAAAACGCAATTGAGCAGTTCAGAGCATCAGAAGGGGATTTCAAATATTATTTCATTTATGAAAAGTGTGCGTTGGACTGTCAGGTAAAGGTAAGATCAGTAGAATATATTTCGAAAAATTTTCCGCTTCATTATTAAAGGGCGCCTGGGAGATTAAATTCAAATTTATGAATCGTGACGTATTATGAATCGCGACGTGGATCAATGAAATAATTCCAATTGCCACATTTCTATAGTTTTTTCCCGTTGGCATCATCTTTTTCTAATTAATAGAAAGAGCAAAATAGATACTTCAAGAGTAGTCGTAGCTAACACTAGACTTCTTTTAACAGAAACATACAGCTATTAATCATGTTTGTGGATTCCCGAAAAAGGTAGCGCTACATGATATTAAACTCCGAATTTATATTTGTAGGCAAAAAACCAAAGAAAGTTTATAAAATATTACTAAAAATGTTCTTATTAATTTAATAGGTATCGGAGTTAAAAATAATGTTCATTGTACCCTATTAATGTGTGCAATTATAAGTATTAAAATTAAAGGATTAAAAAAATTAAAAACTTAAGTACGTTCCAAGTCGAGACTTTTGAAACACAAAAGCTAAACCTTCAAAGTAAAATTATAAAATTATTTACTAATCTTTTTCTCGAAAGTACAACATGGATTAAGAACCAACCAGACGCTGATCTATCAGCTGATCGCCGTGACATTTGGATATAAATGTTATTCCGAAATACTGTGAGTTAAGTTTTTTCGGAAAATTTAAACAAATAATTACACTAAAATCACACAAATGGTTAAAAAATAAAAAAAATTACAGAGCAAACAGCAATCCAGAATTTTACATTCGACAATAACAAATAACACACTTACGTCGAACTGGTGACTGGTGTAAGCACGTGCTATGAGAATTTAACCCAGATATGACAACATCGACGAAATTAATCGCATGAGATCGCCACGCCATTGGTTAGATTTATCCGGGAGATTTAATACTAATTGAGATATTTTTACCCAGAAATACTAAATCCCCTTCTTTATCGTTTCTGCATAAATTCATTTAGAATTTCCGACCTAGTGGTAAGCCTCATTGTTTCTGGTAAATGCCATTTCTTATCAGTGAATTCTTATTTTTACTGTGAGATTATAGTCTACTGTTCCATTTTTTTAAAGCTTTTTCGATTGAAATGCCTCCTCACAATCATATTTGGTGTGGCATGTTCTTCCTCCAAAATTTAAATGGAGATTCTTATTTATTTTTTTGCAAAGTACTTTTTGAATGATAAGTCACTAGATATAAGAAGGAAAATGTGGTTTATGCAGGATGGAGCTCAAACTCATTTCCCATTAGTAGTTAAAAATCATCCAAGTGGCATATTTCCTCAGCGATGGATTGGCAGAGGAAGTGATTTTGAACGGCCACCAAGAAGTCCTGACTATAACACTCTTGATTTTTATGTTTGGGGACATATGAAGTTTATGCTCATGAAATTAATTCACGAGACGAAATCTGGAGGAAAATAGAAAATAAGGCTAATTTATAAGGAAACAGAATAATGTTTGCTTTGACATTCGAAAGTCCTTTATTACAAGAATTAGAAAAGATATAGAAGTAGGAGGAGGCAACATAGAACATTTAATTTAAATTTGCCCTTTTTATGTTAAATTGTTTTTAATTCTGCTTTACCGTTGAAATCTGTACCACTGTAATAATTTGGTAATTTGCGGGTACGAGAGAATTAGGTACAGGTGTTCAGGAAACTGAAATCCGAGATGCCTAAATTGAGTTCGTCCATCTCAAAGTTGGCGATTTCGTCATCAAATGAAAGATTTTTAACTTTATTTGATCGTCTAATTTAAATATATTTGGCGAGTTGCTAGTAGCGCGGGTGCCAATACTGATCACTGTCAGTGGCGTTATTGCCAATTTGTTTATTAAATATGAATGAAATGAATTATGTTTAATTTGTAATTGGAAATTAAACACTAAGTTATGAGATACTGTAAAGAAGCTACTGTATACTATGAACAGCATACTAAAATATTTTCCACTTCCACAAGTTAATTTTTGTTAACAATACTGTCAAAAAGCATCAGATGCTCTACTGTACGAAGTATGAGATACACCTTCAAGCCTCAAGCTGGAAAAGACGTCCAGTATCCAGACAAATACTCACAAGATGGATAACGTCTTTCTGTTCAACAAGACGTAATTCAAGAACAATCTTAAAGAATGGAATTTACCATTCACAGTTGATCTTTAAGGTTGTTTCTAATCAGAAGTACAACAGATCCTAATCATGTCAGACAAACAGACACTGAAGGCATCAGGGTATCATCGATGGTGTTTAATTTCCATCGATTGCATTCATAAAAAATAAATGGCAACAACGCCACGCGTGCGATATTGTCAACAGCGCCACCGAGATAAACGAATTTCAGCTTGACGACTCAAACTTCCGTTCCCTTTGAACACCTGCATCCGAATTTCAGCACGTACACGCATTCTTGAAGGTAAGCAGGGCGCGAGACTTAACAATTCTAGAACGAGGACGAGACAAAACGCTTAGAAGCGCGAATTAGAAAAATATCTTATTCAGTGTGGTTTTAACCCTGAACTGGGTCACATCTCCGTCAAGTGCGACGTACCGCAAGTTTCCTTCTAATAAGGGTTTGCTTCTGGGATATTAAATGCCCAATATATCTCTGACAAATTTTGTTATTTGAAATTCCCTTCTGAGGCTCTGAACTGTTCAATTGCGTTTTTCTCTAAAACGGGTGAAATTATCATGTTTAAACAAAAGTACCAATATTATGTAGAAATGATGTTTACATTATATTTCATCATCAGGAATCATTGACGTGGCGCCCCCTGTAACAAAATATGAAATAATACATACTTGTCCAAACTTATGCCTCTGTGCCGATTTTGTTAATTAATAAATATACAGTGACAAAAACGAAAAAGAAATTTCAACTTTAACGCCCTGTGTCTTATTCCACAGCAATATTTTTTTAAGGTATATTTGGTCCTATCGCCATATTTTGGCCTATGTCCCAATAGTTATGAATTTAAGTGAAAAACTTACCTTTGCAGATATCTGGAAAAGAACCAATTTGTAGTTCATTTTTTTATTCCACGCCTGCAACTGGTTGTTTTTGTTTACGTAGATTTTAAAAATATAAATAAGTAATAAAATTGACTAATAAAATTAAGGAAATTTTTTTAACGTCTCTAAACTGTTATTGGTCGAGAACCACTTTTACAAAAAGTAAACTTTTTGAATCGCTAGAGAATAGAGTATAGAATAGAAAATCTTTTGAGATTTGTTTATATATCACAACCTTTTAGCAGGTAAAACGTTACATTATTTCCTTATATTATCGACATAATATACTTTTTGTTTCAAACGTGCGTTAAAACCTTACAATATGTAAAACGTAGAGGATGGGTCACTAAAAATGTTTTTAAAACTAAACAAAAATTGTTCTTTTTAGTGTTTAAAAATAAGATTCATTTTCTGGTACTTGTATTTGTAATAAAAGATGTCAGAATTGTTACTGTTTGGACAAGAATATCATTCCGAACAGATAAATGTCTTTAGATAGACGTTTGACATTTGAGATAAAATTTTGGTAATTAAATATTAAGCTTCTAAAAACTTTTAAATTGACAAATATCTGAATAGATACAAAATTCGAGTTTATATGAAAAATGTTAAATATTTTTATCGAATATTAAAATTAATTAAAAATATCATCACATTGAGACATTAAGTTGAAAAATATCTGAATAGATACAAAATTCGAGTTTATATAGAAAATGTCAAATATTCTTATCGAATATTAAAATTAATTAAAAATATCATCACATTGAGACTACAACTATATTGTTCCTTTTAAGCTATAATTTTAGATCATTGTAAATGTCAAATATTAAATGTCAAATGTCAAACATCAATTTATGTTCCAAATAACGATATTTGTCATATGTCACATATTCATAATTCTTGGTGTTTCGAAATGTAATAATTTTCTTTTGCATATGTACAAAGCAGAAAAATATGTAGAAAAAACGTTCTACTACTAATTGACTACCAAGTTATTCACAACCGTCTGCTTAAAAACTACTTTTTTGAGTTAATACTGCATTTTTAACGTAGTCGTCTTAGCAAATAAATTGTTGGGAATATATAATCGTTACTATGACAACGTTTGTTTGTTTGCGCACTGATGGCAAAAGCATTTGGGTTATGTTATAATTCCGTTAAAGAAAAGAAAAATGGGTAAACGTGGTGAAGTTGGAAAAACAAAAAACAAATCGAAAACTCGTTCATCCCGTGTCGGAAGAATTCTCACCGATCTTGGAAAAAATAATCCAAGACAGAATTACACTCTAAACGATGAGCAATTAGTCAAAGTTGAATATCACACTGATCTTGGAGTTACCATAACCAATGATTTAACATGATCACACCATATTTCAAATATACGCAAACGAGCAAATACAAAATTATACTTCTTGAAGAAAATCTTTTCGAAAACATCACCTGAAACGTTTACTAACCTCTACAATCCTTGGATATGCAGAACAAGTCTGGAGCCCAGAATTGGTTACAATGCTAGAATCTGTGCAACACCGAGCAACCCAAATGTCCTTTGGTCTCAGGAGATCGTCATACGAAGATCGTTTGAACCAGCTATGCCTGACTACGTTTGACAACGGAAGACATCGTGGAGATTTGATCCTAACTTATCGGAGTCTTCACGGATCCCTGCCGTCTTTGAATATGTTACAGACTAATGCTAACACTAGATTGGGAACTCAAGAAGGAACATTTCAGGACGACAAAACGCCAGAACTTCATAGTCAATCATGTCTTCTCGGCATGGAATAATCTGAACACAGACACAGTTAATGCACTCTCATATACACCTCAGCCCGTTCTCACTTTTTAATAATAATAATATATAATAGTAGGTATGGCGTCGGTTGGGCTGACCCCCTCCACTCCACTTTTAAGCCATGTCCCTTCTGCCATCTGTCAACTGTCATATGTCGTCTGTCATCAACAGGGTTGTTGATGGGTTGCCAACAATACAGGGTTGTCAACATTCCCGGGTCGGGGGTCCCTTCCAAGACATTCAGCACTTTTTGATCTCCCCCTGGTTTGAGCTAGTGTCTCAGAAGGTTAGGTTTATGTGAAGAGCCCATAAAAGTTAGGTTAGGTTTCTACAAAGCCCCAATGAGGCTGTATACATGTATTGACAACCTTGCTGTCAGATGACAGAAGACATATGGCAGTTGTTGTTGTTTGGTTAATTTTAACATCTCCTTTCTGCAACTAAGGCTAATCTGGACGGGAACTACAGCTTATCGTGGGCTCCGAACCACGGTCCTCAATCACCTTAAACCCAGGACTATGCGTTTGTCATGCAGGTGATCTACCGACTAACAAGTGTATAAATGTGCCACCAACCGCTATCAGTTCCACGAGATATCCGATCTCATCCGGCCTGTATACCGGCGTGAATGAAACTGCGTATGACACAAATACCTTTTTGCACTTGCCCAAAGTCTTATCTGACTTTTATTCCACTTGAATGCGGAAGAATTCGAACTTACTCTTCGAACAGTGACCCTGAGATTAAAGGCTGGTGCCCTAACCAACTGAGCCACGGTGTCCGATGAAATGGCAGAGGGGGCGTGGCTTAAAAGTGGAGTGGAGGGGGTCAACCCAACCGATGCCATACCTACTAATAATGATCATCGTCGGTGAGATGTATGTTTAGAAAACAATCGTCGTTGATAAGAAAGTATATGTTTACTTGAAAACATATGTATGCAGAAAGCAGAATTTTTTTCCTTTAATGGACTGTCTCTCTACCATCAAAGAAGTGGTATATATAATAGCTGCTTAGAAAATAAATGGTAGCTCTCATCAAAGACAAAGCTGTCGAAACTTAACAATGATTGTCATAATATATTATAATTTACAAAGAATTTAAATGGTTTAGTAAGTCACTGAGATTGTTTAGAAACTGATTTTGACACAGCCTGAATACTGTTTGTACCTGACAATACATATATTATTTGATATCAAGACTTCAGATACGCCTCAAGGAGTGAAGACTCAAGACATCATCGATAGATCCCTTACGATGACGACAACGACTAGTGTGATGTAGATCGGGTGATCCCTTAAAATGACAACTCAGTGCATGGCTGTACAATAAATAAAACTAGCGTGTTTAAAAACGTCAATTGGGAGCTTCAAACATCGATAATCATGCATTAAGTTTTTAACACTAGGTTATCAATATAAGTGATCTAATACTTTAACATCATATAAATACTGTAAAAAATGACAAACTGTTCGCTAGGATAAGCTACTAATATTGTCACGATAGAGCATTTGTATTTACAAAGTACCAAGCCTAACTGTGCATGGTGAATTTGATTGAAAAGCGCCGTGTTGTCTATAGATCAGTAGTAACACTTAGTGTAGAAAATTATTAAGTAGTGACACATCCTATACCAGGAAGTCAAATTGGAAAAAACCAACTTTATCAAATAAAAATAAGCAGCAGACTTTAAAATTGGTTAGGCATAACTCTGGCTATGTTCCAACGAGAAACTGGAAATTTTTGTTCCTTGTTCGACCCAATTTTTCAATTTTCCTCGCAATTCTTCCAAGCTCTTCGACTTTGCTTTGTTTATTCTTTTGTATTTGACATCTTTCGGCTTTGTTACCGACCTGTGATTCGACATTACGCGATTGTACTTTTTTACCTGGTTTTTTGAGTTTTCTTCTGTACCTGAAAATAAAAAAAAGTTCAAAATTACAATACCAAAATGGGAACATCTACAATGATTCTGGTATCAGAGACAAAAACTATTTGAACCGTCAAGAACGGGCTTAGAGCGTCGAAAACTTGTATTCAAATTACAAAGATTGAAAAAGGGCATTAAGGGTCAAAAAGGTGCTTTAAACCGTCAAAAAGTTGCTTTAAACCGTCAAAAACGCGCTCTAAAATGTCAAACACCGGCTGTAAAACGTCGGAATCATTTAAAACGTTGAAATCATTTAAACATACTTTAAACATTTAAAATGTCTTTTAAAACACCAAAAACCTGCGTGTTAAAACATGCATATAAACGTTATAATGTCCAAAACATCCATTGAAACGTTAAAGACGTGTTAAAACGTCAAAAATATGCCCGAAGCTGTCAAAAAATTACGTATCGGCGCTAGAAAGTTAAAAACATGTCAAAAAGCATTAATAACATTTTGTTAAAATGTCCGAACCTCAAATAGGTAAAAAGCATCTGTTAAAATGTCAATACCTTAAAACATCAGTTAAAACATAAAAAAAACCTTAACGATTTCTTATACAGATGTGGTAAAATTTTAACGGAACATACGATTTTCAATGTATTTTGGACAAAAGCTCATATAGAAGTCAACCAGCACAATATATAAGAAATCTGCGCGACGACGTATCAACTATTCAATTGAACCACTCTACATTGCATCCCTACTCTCCATTAGCAGAGCGCGTGTCTGCGTTAGCTTACTAGCAAAAGCATTGAGCTGCAGCCTGCAGCAGTATGAAAATGTTAGGAAAGGAGGTGTGTATCTGTGACTTTCAGGAAGAAATTTTGCGAAGCCGAAGTTCCCTTGTATGGGAGAATTTATTAGATACACACAATCGAAACGTCGTGACAAAAGATTGAAATGGACAATGGAAGTCCGAAACTCCACTTTACAACTCCAGACATTGTCAGCCACAGAAAGCCACTAAGTGTACACAGCCACTGTCACTTTCATTAATGAACGTGTCCAACGTATAAAATGCGTTTAACTTGTTCAAAATTTAGTTTGCCAGGATCTGTTGTAGCCCATTCGCAAATTTGGCCAATCGTGAGACTCATTTTTTATATTTAATACGCGAACAGACTCATGTCACATTTAAATCTTCACCCTAATTGACGCCATATTGGATAGGCCACGCCCCCATGTCAGATTAGATCCCTTAAGCGTTACAAATGTAACGTACCTAATGCTAACGGATTATGAGATTCCACTTGTATTAGAAAGAGATGGACAAAGTGAGTTAACCAAGTATAAATGAATGAATCAGAAGTTTGTTTAGATCCAGTACAAATGCAAGAATGACAGGTTTGTTAATAACAAATACTAACAAATCTTTTAATTTCGGACTTGTTAATGCTAATTGTCAAAGAAATTTTTTTACTAACCTTCTGTTGATTTTTCAGAATTATAAATCCAAGAATTCTCCGTCATCATATTTTCATGCATAGGACTATTTTTGTTATCAATATTCTCTTCTTGTGATTTATCTCTGGCAACTTGACTTTCGTTATTGCTGTTGCAATTTGACTTGCCACCTCTAGTGGCAAACGATTCTCTCCTTTTGTTGGCATCCGATTTGTTGTCTTGGTCATTGTCGGCGTCTTCTTCGACACTGTAAACAGTTTCCAAGACTTCCGGACGCCGCAAAAAACCATTATTTCTTCTTACAGAAGTGTACTTTAAATTGGGGTCGATTGCATCTGATATTGATCTAGAATAAATAGTTTTGAAGTGAAATAATACAAAAAAAAATCATTGTAAAATCAAAAATTTACCTAACTACAGTAACTCCATCTGAATTTCTAAATTTGGGAACATGATACGTATTTTCACAGTCCAAATCTTCCATAACCACAGCGCTGTCTGAATCGTTCAAAGACTCAAAGTCTGGAAATGTAAATTCTAGCTCTGTAATGTCTGATTGTGCAGGTACCTCTAGGCCATTGTCCTGAAGTCGGTTCGCCAAAGTTTCGATGATTTTCTGCTGACGTTGAATGATCGTTTCTCTGATGTTAAGCATCGATGATATGTCTTTTTGTTTTCGGATCAGTCTTGACTCGAAAAGGAGGAGCTTAGAGCTAAGCGCTTTCAGTTGATCGCTCTTTTCTCGTTCTATGCGAGAAATCATAATTTCCTAAAATAATAATGTATTTATTCAATTAAGAAGAAATACACTGCACTGACATAAGTGGTTACCATATTGAAATATATGATATTAATGAAAATATTTTACAAATGCCCTGGAAATTAACTGTTGGACCAGATGGCCTACCAGCTTATTTCTTAAAGCATTGCATCTTTACATTAGTGAAACCAATTCATTTTATTTTTAATTTATCTTTGAACAAAGGAACATTTCCTAGTTACTGGAAGCATAGTTTCTTAACACCAATTCATAAATCAGGCTCTAAACACAATATTGAAAATTATCGTTCCGTCTGCATACAATCAGTCTTACCAAAACTTTTTGATTGTTTAGTAAATAATTATTTAGTATGGAATTGTAGGAATTTAATAAATGAACATCAACATGGTTTTTCAAAAGGGAAGTCTACATCTACCAACTTAATGCTCTATAATAATTTCATTACTAATGCTACGGAATCTAGATTTCAGGTTGACTCTATACAGACTTTTCTAAAGCCTTCGATAGAGTCAACCATGAATTACTTATTGCTAAATTGAATGGTTATGGATTTGGTGAGAAAGTTCTTTGGTGGATAATTAATTATTTGTCGGATAGGTATCAGTATGTGAAATATGGTAACTGTGTATCTCAGCAAATAAGTGACCTCAGATGTGCCACAGGGTTCACATATGGGGCCTCTTTTGTTTAACCTATTTTTAAATGATGTATCACTTATAATCAAAAATAATGATCATTTAATATTTGCTGATGATTTTAAAATATTAAAAGTCATTAAAAATATACAGGATGCTGCTTTATTACAAAGGGATCTTAACTGCTTAGCTAATTGGTGTGAGGTAAATGTTCTCTATTTAAACGTGAAAAAATGTTTTAAAATTACTTTTTCTAGATCTAAAGATACAATTCTTTATCCATATTGCATAAATAATATAATGCTAGAAGAAAAAATCACTATAAAGGACTTAGGAGTTTATTTTGATTGTAAGCTACTTTCAGTTATCACATTAATGAAATTGTTTCTAAATCACTAAGATACTTGGCTTTGTATTGAGAAGCAGCGAACGCTTTTCAGTCATGACTTTGAAACTACTCTATGTTAGCTTAGTGCGATCTATTCTTAATATGGTTCTACGGTTTGGTCTCCTTCATATGTCTATATTGAGATGATCGAAAGTTTCTACGTATTTGTGCATACAAAATGGGTCTCACTAGGGACCATCACGAGTATGGAGACATAATTAGGTCTTTGAATATAACATAGAAGGTTGGAAGCAGATTTGTGTTTGTTGCATAATATTCTTAGTGGTAATATATTCTGATATTCTTAGCTTAATTAATTTGAGTGTTAATACTCGGAGAACCCGTAATCCAGATGTTTTCAGCATTCCATTTCACTATACTAACTATGGGCAAAAGGAACCAATTACTAGGTTATTACGTGAGGCAAATGAACACTTACATGATCTTAAGATATTTGGAACGTTTGCCTCAGTATTTAAACGTGCAGTAAAAAAATTGTAAATGTGACTGATTTGTGCATGTTAATTATTTTATTTTATTATTCTAAGCTTCTTCTTTTTTTCTTTATTTTTTCTTTTAGTATTATATCGCACTCTCTGTATATTATTGTAATTTAAGATTATAAAAATGGTCAATCCGTCAAAATAAATATATATATGGTGATTTTACTTACTTGCATTTTGTATGCCTTTCTCCAAGCCATGATTTGTTGAGCTTGAGCCCTTGTTTTTTGTCTCAAATCTCGCACTAGCTTTTTAGCTTCCTCCAGATTGTCTAGTTCTAAAGCACTCGACATTTTTTTGGATTTATTTTTTTTAATGGGTTGTTTTTATCTACTAAAGACCGGAAAAGAAAAATCAAATATATTATAAAAATTGTATCTAGTTATAAGTTTTGATTACTTCAATTAAATGACTGAATACAAAATTAAAGAATTTAATAGATAAACGAGGTAAATTTTGAAAAATTGTTTTTGTTTGTCTACGAAGGATATAAATTAAAATATTGTTTATTAGTCACTTAACGTTAAAAGTCACTATAAAGACCTTATGACTAAATAATTTTTTTATTTTCAAAGTTAACAGAAAAAATAAATAGCTTTTAGACAACTCGATCAAAACCCAAAATTACAACTATTAATATTTTTTAAATACGTGAAACTATTTGAATAATTATTAAAATTATAGTTGAATGTGGGAAAGAGTAGATAAATTAGACAAGGTCCACTATCCACAGAAGTTTATATTGAAGTTTGCTTGTATTTTAATTTATTTTTAAAAATTTATAATTGTAAATATCTATTTTTACTTCTAAAGTGAATTGGATTAAACTATCAAAAATCCATTTGTCATGTGGAACTATTAAAAATTAAATATTATCAAATATAATATGTGTGTAACATTTTTATGGCATTCCAAGAATTTATTTATATATATTATAGATAATCTTAAATAAATGTGCAGGAAAATGTCACCAAATAAAAAATTAGTGTGACGAGACCATTTTAACAAAATAAATTTATGACTTGGTAACATAGAAACTTATAAAATTTTGTAAAAAGATGCTTAGGAATATAGCAAATCTGATATATACTCTCATAAAAAGGCAAGACCATCTTCAGCACCAAACGAAAAATTTGAAAATAATGAGAGGTTTTCTAAAAAAAATTATTACTTAGTAATGCATCATACAAATTAAATAAAATTCTCTGAAAAAAAAATTTATAGTCTCATCAAACCTTAAGACCATTTTTAGTAGGTTCTAAAAAAAATGGAAAAATTAGCAAAGCGTTTGTATAAAAAAATGTATATTATATAATAAACTTTTCAAAAAAGATAATCAGTAATGTTGCAAATCTGACACATACACTCATATCAAACAATATCTTCAGTACAAAAAATATAGGAAAATGATTATTGCATTTTTGAATAAAAATATATACAACATGGCAACCTATCATGGAAATTCAATGAAATTTTCTAAAAACATGGTCACCAATATAGTAAATGTATCAAACCACAAGATCATCTTCAGAACTAAAAACAGATTAGAAAATGATGTTGACCAAAAAAGTATAACTTGGCTGATATAATTTCAAGGAACTACTCTAAAAAAAAGATGCTCAATAATAAAGAAAATATGACAGATATGCTCTTGCCAAACTGCAATATTGGTCAGTTGCTTTACTTGGGAGTACCATTTCATGAAATTTTATTGAGTTTTTTTATGCTGTTGTTAAAACACTTCACCCAATTTCAAGTTTTCATTTGGTCTTAAAGGTGGTCTTGCAGTTTGACAAGAGTATTTTTATTGTTTGTTATATCATAAGTATATTTTTAATTTACTCTCTATGGTGCATTGGAAAGTTTTACATTACTAAAACCATTTCTCAATTATCTATTTTTTTATTCTGAATCAAAGGCACTCTTGTAGTTTGGCGAGAATTTATCTAGGTACCTTATTTGTTGAATTATTTTGTGAAATTACATTCATTTTTATGGTGTTTTATTCGAGTTACGTGTTCCATAAATATTTAAAAAGGTATTGTAAAATATGTTAACAGTAGTGTATTTTTTTACTTAAAAATTGCAATATTTACCAATAAGAAAGTGGACACTCCTTGAAACCTTTAAAAAATTTAATTTTCACATAACTATTTCATGAATGAAAATAAAAAACATCCTGTTTTTATAAATTATAAATGACTTCTCAGAAACAAACAAAAAATGTTACTATTAGATTTAATTTACTTTCATTTTATCTTAGGTAATTTATGTGGGAATATATACACTTTATATCACCTACATTTAAACATAACATTTAACTTAAACGATTGTCTTTCTTTAGGTATTGTAAAATACTTTCAAGGCTGATCAACTCTTTAAAAAATGATCCTACCCATATGTTACTATTACCTTATACAATACCACCTACACAAACAAAGGAAAGAACAATTCACAAATCATTGAAACATTTAATACAAAAACTCAAAAAACTTGTATTACTGTAAAATAACATACAAATAACTCTTTTCTTGTCAATGATTTTTGTATGGGTTCATTTAAAAATGTAACTCACCCAATTGTATAGGCAAACGTGATATGTAAGTATATTCAATTGCCAAAGTGTCGCATATTTATTGCTAATTTTGCAACCATTCATGTTATCATTTCTATTCCTATCTATGGGTTGTTATTATTTAAAGGGAAAGGTGAACAAAACTTCATCAACACACATAACAGGAACTCAATTACTACGATACAACGTTGCTGATCAACAATCTCAACACTGTTGCCTGTTGCTGCAATCGTATTCATCACGTTGCTGAATTATCACATTGTTAAAATTCCGTTGATAGAAACCTGCTAAAATTTCTGAAAAGGAAAAGGCCACTAACGTCAAATTGTCAAAATTCTAACTTCAAAAAATTTTACTTATGACATTTGTTGGTTAATCTTATAATTTTTAAAAGTTTGTAATAATTTAATAAAATGATTTCAGAAAATTATTTAAAAAGAGTAAATATTACTGCAGATGTGTATGCTGTTTGTGTCCAACATGCTTTAACTACAGAAAAACAAGAAATAATGGGACTTCTTATCGGCGAAGTAAGGATTTAAATAAGTCTTAACACCCTAATAACAACAGTTTTGATGTAAAAATGGCTGAGACTATTGACCAAAATAATTTTAAAGGATATTGCGTTAGTGGTACAGTTTTAAATTTGCTGTATAATTATTTGTTAGAAAGAAAGCAAACGAAAAAAGTTAGGGATATCATCTGTGGAGATGATAATAATGGCATAGGTCCTCCGTAGGGCAGTTTTGGGGCCTATTCTTTTCATTAAATAAATACTTTAATTTGCATGTAGCTATTTACAATACTTTGTAAAATGTTTCTATTGTCAATAAAAAATTACAAATATTTTGTTAAATATACCCATACGTAAAGAATGTTTAATATCATTCTTAAAGATCCTACAAAAAATGAATGTGAATGATGATCCAATATTGTTGTTAATAATAGTTCCATAAGGTATGAGGGAACTTTGTTATACTGTTTATAAACAAAGCATTTGAAATTTTAATGTTTTCCTACACCATCAACAAATTTCATTGATTTAACATATTTGTAATCTATTTACATTTTCAAACATGAAAGTAAGTGAGTTGCAATAATTAAAGTGATGCAATATTTAGAGTTTAGACCACTGGGATAGGTTTTGTAAAGTGACTTATGGCGTCCATTACACTGTTTGCAGACACAAATTCTCATACCATTTTAATTTAAGTTTTGTTGTTTTTAATTGTAAAATTAACTATATGAAAGTATGTTTCATGTTACTATATTCATTTAATGTCATTTCCCGATAATGTTCATTGTTATTTTGACGAAAGCCTCTGATGATGCTGCAAGGCGAAAGCGCTTAGGCTAAAATTTTAAAATAATTCTATGCACTTTTTGCCAGTATTTTATTACATTTACACAATTGTGCATACAACCAAATTACCAACATTTGTAAAATTCGACTAAAAATATAGATATTTTAGCATTTAGTTTTAACTATTTTCACACAACCAGTTGTAAAGGAGTTTGCAAATAAATTTACAAATAAACTTTTTAAAACAAAAGCTCGCCCAAAATGTGATCTCAATGAAACTTGGCATTTAAGTACTTGAAAGGGTGTAGAAAACAATAAAAAAATCTTTGCTGCTTTAAAGTGTATGCTAACTTCACAATTTCGAAAATTTGGTTTTCCATTATATCTCGAAAAAAAAAATTCGAAAAACTAATAGCACCACGTGAAAGAGCGGAAAATTTTACTAAAAAATAAATTATAAGTTATTTTAAAAAAGAATTTGTATTACTATAAAAAATTATTAAAAATAAGAAAGCAAATTCGAAAACTAAAGTATCCTTGTCTAAAATGTACGAAAAGGAAAAAAAAGAAAGCATTTTAAAGAGGAGACTCTAAGCTTTCTCAGGAAGTTATTAGTTTTTATTTTTTTTTCTCATAGAAAATTTGACCGGAAGTTATAATTTCTAAAATTCTCACTGATTTTTATAAAACGAAAATATCTATTAATAGAGTATGGTTAGGCTAATGGATTACAGAGTAATCCGCAGTCACTACTTTGAAATCCTCCCCCTCCCATCTATTAATAGAGGCATAACAGAAAAAAATCCTTGTACATTTATCATCACTATACTTTTACTTTTGATTTAAATATAACTAAAATGATGAACATTATCTCTGTTTAATAAAACTTATGTTTTAAAATGACCATTTTTTACAACATTCATTCGAAGTTTTTTTTATTTTCAAAATAGTGTTTATTTATTTATATAAATCAATTTCTAAATTATTTTTAACTTTATTTAAAAAAATATTAATTTCTGATTTATATAAATACTATTTTGAAAATAAAAATTGCGTCAAATGAATGTTGTAAAAAAATGATCATTTTAAAACATAATTTTTATTAAACAGAGATAATGTTCATCATTTTAATTATATTTAAATCAAAAATGAAAGTATAATGATGATAAATGTACAAGATTTCTTTTTGTTATGCCTCTATTAATAGATATCTTCAGTTTTATAAAAATCAGTCAGAATTTTAGAAATTATAACTTCCGGTCAAATTTTCTATGAGAAAACAAAAAAAATTAAAAACTAATGACTTCCTGAGAAAGCTTAGAGTCTCCTCTTTAAAACGCTTTCTTTTTTTTTCTTTGCGTATATTTTAGGCAAAGATACATTAGTTTTTCCGAACGCCTCGCCTGAATATTTGCATTCCAGGGCTCGGCGCGCGTAGAGTTTTCGAATTTGCTTTTTTATTTTTAATAATTTTTTATAGTAATACAAATTCTTTTTTAAAATAACTTTTTTTTATTGTTTTCTACACCCTTTCAAGTACTTAAGTGCCAAGTTTCATCGAGATCACATTTTGTGCGAGGTCAAACTCTCTGACAACTGGGCTACATATTTTGTTTCTGTAATTTCATTATCAAATTTTGTAGGTAAATGAGAAAATGCGTATTTCAAATATTTCTGCCTGTGTCATATTACACAGAAGTGACAAACAGCCTGACAGAGTTGAAATATCACCTGAACAACTATGTACAGCCTCTATGCATGCCGACCAACTTGCTAAAAAGCTCAATAGACCCATGAGAGTGCTGGGATGGTATCATTCACATCCACACATAACTGTATGGCCTAGTCACGTAGGTAAAGACTCTTTAAAATAAGTCTGTAAGTAAGGAAATTTACAATACAAACATTTTTTTTAGATATAAGGACCCAGGCAGTGTATCAAACCATGGATCCACTATTTGTAGGACTGATTTTTTCAGTTTTTCAAAACGATACAAGAAATCGTAAAAGTCAAATTCAAGTAACATGCTTTCAAGCATTCCGGAGTGAATCTGAATTAGAAAGGAGAGAAATTGACTTGTTTATAAAAGCGTCCCCTTTTCAAAATTATAATTTAGAAGGTACTGGTCTTTTTATTCTAGTTTAAAATTAGAAAAGTTAATTTTAGCAGAATTAAAACAAGGTTGTCAACCAACTGAAAAAAATCCTGAATTTGAATTTGATTCAGGATAATCAGAAAGGTATAGCGAAAAATTTTATATTCTTTATAAGATTTTCCTAGCTGCTATCTTGAAAGTTGTTATTGCCTTTAGTGTTGTGAATATGGATTCAATTTAATGGAGTTAAAGTTATATTTGAATGACTTTTGGAAAGATTATAGAACAATAAGTATGATTTAACAATGTAGATAAAATGAACATGTAGAATTTTGTTTGGATAATAGAAGTCTATTTAGTGAGACAGAAATTAGTAGGAATAGAGTAAGGGAAATTTATATAATTCCGCGATGAGACTATGAAATAATTTGCAAGAGTTCCAGGGATTCGTATTAGTGTCTGGTCGAAACTAGCAGACCTTTCGAGTTTATCCAAAACTAAGCATATGATGTCTTGGCTGGCGTTCGACGGTATTCGACGCCTGTGTCCAATGCCTACATGAACGATGTATGAAAAAAATTATATTCTATTACAAAAGTGTAATTATCAATTCAGTCAGTCCTCAGAAACTTTGTTTTTAACTTTTGTATCCAGACTTATTTTGAATATTAATATTTTTAAAAACTGTTACTTAGGCCAGAAAAACTCGGGTTTGACTACGCAATTTTCTGAGCCAGGTCAAATCAAAGTGAAACTTGTGCAATTACTTCATTTTTGGCCCAATATCAAAGTTAGAAAGGTTTGGTAAGGTATTATTGTCCCCTTGCTCCAATATGCCCCCTTAGCGCACAGGGGGTGGGAGCTACTAGATTGCTTATTTTTTAAAATCCTTATAGGCTAGGGCTTTTGGGGGGTCGCTAATTACGAATTTGAGGTCAAAAAAAGTGATAATTCAATATGGCGACCGGAAAATCACTTTTCTGATGCAAAAAAGTGACTAAATCATTAATAGTGGAGTGCCGTTAGATTTATACCTCGAACAAAGTTTCTCTTTTGGAATGTGTTTTTGGCACTACATACTGAAATGTCTATCAGTTATTTTTTACCGCCCCCACTATACCATAGAAGAAGGTAATGTGAGGGAAATAAAAGAAAGCTCGTCTCGAGCTGCAAACTTCATGCATCGTGCAACAAATGTACACTTTTTGCACTAGTTACACAAATAACTATTTGCCGATTGTAAATTGAAATTCTGTGAGATAGTTGACACCTTAAAGATATCAGAAGGCAGTGTATTCACCATTGTGAATGTACATTTATACATGGGAAAGCTCTGTTCGAAGTGGGTACCGCGTTTGCTCACTGTCAATCAGAAACAAAAACGCCTCGACGAAGAGAATGAACTCTAGCATAGAAATTTGGTTTCGGCTGTAAAATCTAGTTTGAGTTGAACACTATTTCCAACTGCTGGTACAATTTTCTTAGTTTCAAAACGGGTCAAAAGTAAAATTAACGTCAATATATAACCCAGATACTTTGTTTGATAGTAAGTTTCCTTCAGCTGGAATATTCCAACTATTACAGAAAGTTGCCATGTTTTTTGACGACATAACCAGCTGTGAATGGTTGTTCTTGTTTTGTTAAATTGGATCGAGATTGTTCTACCACTTTAATATTTCCTGATCCACAATAGAAGCACTTCCTGTAAACAATGTTTTCAAGTAAATATAATAGGTTCACAGTCTCAAATCTAATATTTGAATGCACTTAAAGGTTTTCTCGATTTTGTCTTAAATATTTGTTATCGAATAAGGAGAAACTAGTATTGCTCTTCTATTGAAACCCATATTTATCCTTAAACCCAAAGTTGAGTAGCCGTCCAGTTGACTGGACGCACTGTTCAATAAGTGAGTACTCTTAATTTCGGGCGGTACTGTTAAAGACTTATTTATTTATTTATTAGCAGCACGTACAAATTATACGGACTATCAGTCTTGAATTCGTTTATTAAATCCATGCAAGTTTATTGGTTCCAGGGTATTTGCCAAACTTCATAGAGTTTTATTTTTTCAGGAATAGCCAATCTTACAAAAATCCTTATCCAAGAAGAGGTAGACAGCCATGATACACAAGACAATGATACCCAAGATGAGTTGAGCTGCTTACACAATGATGCTTTCAAAACACTAGCTTTAGTTCACATTGTTTGTAAAGTAGCAAGACCACTTTCTGATGACTTAGAGGAAAGGAAACGATGCGTCAACCAAAGATTAAAAGAGCTCGAAAATCTTAAAATAGAACTCAATAGGGATGAGTAGCTTTTTGTTTGTTTAATCAGATTTAAGTTAAAAGTATTTTATAAATGTGAAAGATTAAAAATAAATTTTCATTTAAGTTATTTTCTTCTGAAATTCTGCAATTTTTACTAAACCAGGTGTTTAGTCTCTTAAGATATCTCGTGATATAGGCATCATGCAAAAGACAGTCTAGAAATGTACTATTTTAAAAATTAGCCTGTGGGAGCGGTGGTCTTCGTGAAATTTATTAGATTCGAATTCTACTGAGAAAAATGCGAACCGTTTTTTCGAATTGTAGAATAGCGTTCGCCAAGAAACACCTTTGGAGCTTCATATTTTGGTGCGGGATTGTTAATGGTTCCTTAGTTGGTTATTTCATTGAAAATTTCACACCATTTTTTAACCAATAAGAACTTTCGTTTCAGCTCGTTACTATAGCAACCACAACACTGCGATAGTATTTTCATCCTGGGTACCCTGGGCGTGATTACAACTATAGTATTTCTGTTAAATGTCAAATTATAAAAATACACCCTTCCGTTCACTGTAAAAAAATACAGGTTGGTTGATAGCTAATAAAATACATTATTTTAGACCAACAAATGTTTATTTCATACTAATAAAATCCTAGGAACATATTCTTTTGGTATATACGAAGGTATCTTACGAAAATGTTATGTTATTTTTTATATTACTTTGGTGTGAAATTTTCTTACCGAATCTCCCACGATCTTGAATTACTATCCGGAAATATCTCCTCAAGCATGAATTTTTTTAAAAAAGTTTCCCTCGTCTTCGACTCGGGATAACTTTTACAAAATTCATGCTTTCGGAAATATTTCCAATAGTAATTCAAGCTCTAGGGAGATTACTAGTGATAGTAAGATCGCTGGTAGAACTTTGGATTTTCGCAGTGATATACACAACCATTACACACGGCAATCAAATGATGTAAATTTATTAAGGTTTTCATCCACATGTTTTTGAGAGGCGTATCCATATACAATAATATACCCTTAGAGAGACACAAAGAGGTTCAAAATTATAACTAAAAAGATATTCAGATAATTCTCTCGTCCAACCTATTCAACTAACCCAACTACTTCTATGTATATTCTCAGACTTTATTCTTGTTACACTTGTAAGTGTACTTATCTTTATCTGTATTTTAATATTGAGTAAAGTAACATAAATAAATTGTAAATGTATCTACCTACTACCTACTTCCCTATATTATTTATTATTTTTATGATACTGGATGTAAATTCCAAATATGTTCCTTATATCTAGAGGATGAATCTGCATAGAATGTAAATTCTCTTGATTCAGTAAAGTGTTTTTCTTTCATCATTTTTACAACTCTTCCGCCTCTTTTTTTTAAATTTATTTACTGATTATTTACAATCTACTTGAATCAAGGGTAAAAACACAGTGGAGCAGGGCAGGTCGCTGGTAGCCTAGATGATCGCTTACTCGCATACCTGACAGGAAGATGTACACACACACACACACACACACACACACACACTGAAGCTTCAGTCAGTCGCTTGTCGGTGCGTTAAAGATGGAGAGTTTATTTTATTTATTAACAATAAAAACATGGCATAATAAACTTTTTGCTACATACTTTTAGTCTTCCGCAGAATTAAAATACACATACGACTTAATTTTCGTTGTATAAATTACGCCACATGCTATGTATCATGTTAATAATAATAAAATTGAATTGCCAATCTATTTAGCTTTAAGATTTAATCAGGTATTATTAATTATATTGTGTTTACAGAAAATTATATTATTTAAAGTTACATAAAATGTGACAATAGTGCGCGAGCCGGGGCATCCTCGCTCTAAGCGATGTAAACAATCGACTTGGCAATTATTTCAGCTTACAGCTAAGCTCACAAAAATTACTAGGAAAACGTCCCAGGAAACAAACACGGGAAAGAGTACATCAAGGGACCGTGTCACAAAAGAGCGGCAGACCTGTTAAAGATGAACAGGAGCCAGCTGAAAATCGTCACAGGACTCCTCACTGGACATGCGCCAGTAAAGGGGCACCTTAACAAGATGGGACTGTATAATGGTGACCTTACCTGCAGACTGTGCGGTAAGGAAACAGAAACAGTGACACATATACTGTGTAGATGCGAGGCACTGGACCGCAAAAGACAGCCCGTAAGGAACCACGCTTTAATTCTACATCGCTGTAAGCGACTAGCTAGGCTACCAGCGACCGGCCTGCTCCACTGTGTTTTTACCATAAGGGATGGCAAACAGGACCTCCACAATAGAAATTTTTAGATAAGATTTCCTAACGAATACCGAATGATATGCAAAATTAACAACAGAAGAGCAGTTCTCCCACTTTTTCCACTCATTTTCCGTCCAAACCGCGATATTCGTATTCTTGTCAAATTTCTTGTTAATTATTCGTCGATCTGATAAATCATGTGTATATATGCGGAAAACCTTATATCCTAAAGAAATGAATTCATCCACATCGAAAAAATAAAAACTGTTTAACTTGTTCGAAAAATAATTAGGAGCATCCACTCTTTTGTTGCCCCAGGGCCTCCACACCTTTTGACCCGGCCCTGACTTGAATTAGTAATAAGTAAATAGTCTAAAGTATGTTGTCGTGTCAGGTACTGTCCATTGAGAGCTCTCTGGATTCATCTATTGAGATAGGGCCATTTTCTTTTATTAAGTCTCCTGTTTCAATGGGTTGAAAAGTTCATTCAGGCGTTGATTACTGTGGTTCGTGCAGCTGTGATCATCCGTAGACTGGAAGGTCTGGAGGATTTTGGTGTTAGAGGGCTTGCTGCAGCCCCACAGTTCGATGCCATATCCCCAAATTTCCTAGAGAGAGTTTTGACTTTTGGTTTATTAACCATGACATATTTCTTCAAATCTATTTGTCTGCCCCGCATATACTTACTGTAAATACTTTTTCAACGGGGATGGGGTTAAATTTACAGGGTAACCCAGGGTTAAACCGTCAAACGTTCAGGAACGTTTTATGCTTCTTTTTCGAGCTACAGGGTGTCAATGTTTTGAGAACAAAAGATTTTTTATGAATTGCACAAAAACGATTAGCCGATTTTGGATAAAACTTGGCATTATGAAGTTAATTATGAAATTGTAACATATCTGTGATACCATTGTTTTTTCGTCCATTTCTAGTGTCACATCTATAGTCGCGTTTTTACGTGAAGAACCCCCTTATTAATTAAGGTAAGTTATATAAAATTGATGATTCTAGTAATCTATTAACTTAAAAGTATTTTTTGTCATATGAAGCTCTAGTAAATTAAAATTTGCTCATCGTATTTGATGCTTTGAATAAAAATAATTATGAATGATCTTTTCACATTTTATCATGCTTTGTAATCTGACTATTTATTTTAAATGTGGTAGAGCCCCAAGTTCTAATTTTTGGAGTGCTCAAGTTATTTATAAACGAATGGCAAACCCATATGCTTTTACTCGGCGTTGCCAAATATAAATACTAGAGTAGTCAAATAACACAGAGCACACATTTGACTATTGTGGTATCAAGAGTACTACCTTAACTGAGATGTAGGCTCAAGCCGGTCAATTTAACAATTTTCCGACAGAAAAGCCACTCTAAAGGCAAAAAACTCGTCGAAAACCATCATGTTTCTAACTTTACGTACTTCTTTCCGCATATTGAAGCAAAATTGTCGGCAATTAATGAACAGTCACTTTAAAATGAGAAAGGTGTTTGCCGCGTATAAAGGGAATTTGAAAAAAAATGAACGTAAAATATAAGGTGACCCAATAAAACAATTGGGAAAATTTAATCAAAAGAGGCGTATTGTTAAAAATTTTAACCGTAATCAAGAAGCTGTAGGGGTAATTTTTTTATTAAAAATGGTTTCACATTTGAAAAACTGTATAACCAATTACCTCTCCCTTCAATGATCATGGTAAAATAAATTTTATATAGTTCCGGTAAACGCTTTAGTGCAGCCATCTCACAAGTATCTGTCAATTATTCTACTTTAATATATAGCTCGAGAGTCAGAGATTGAGAGTATAAATTAAAAAAATAAAAACATGTACAATCGCTAAGTTGTAATGGACTAGTGGGTCGGCTACCCGAGCAAATGGTGTTTGAGCTAATCTGCGATCATATTCACGATTAATAGGCATAGTCTGCATATGTCGCATTGTCTTATCATAGCGCTTCATTTGAATATCCAACCAATAGAATAGAGTGGAGTCCACGTTGACTAAGACAAAGGATGCCGCTTACGTTTAAAGGGTCGTTTTTTGGTAGCATCAAAGGCGCCGTGTTTTAAAGCTGTTAAATTGGGAATACTATAAATAGTCCAATCAACCTGTCCCGGCCGAATGTTAAATTTGACAAAATTCCAACCCGAAAACATAGTTGCTAGTTGAAAGATGTTTTTAATATCTATGCGTACACATTTTAGGCAAACTGGTCATAGGATTACAACAAAATTTTGCTAAGTTAAATACTAAACTTGTGTTAATGTGAAAATGTATTAATTTATAAAGTTGACGGAGAAACTTTTAAAATACAAGGTAGTGCCACAGTAGATACAGTAATTCCACTTCGGCCAATTTCTGGTTGTAAGTTTTCAACGCGCATTAGCCAGGAGTTGCGACTCCTGGCTAATGCGCAAACGACGAGTTTAAGAACGACCGGCACTCTTCCATAGTTGCGGGATTTAAAAAGTTTCATCCAATCTACGGTGTAATATATTAGAAGTGTTATAAGCATTTCATAAAGTAGTCTCTTATTTCATCAAATTCTGGTTTTAGGATATTTTATCAATGAGGCGTCAATCCCTATGTATGTTCCACTTATTTCATTGAAAAGTGATCATTTTTGTGACAATTCTACAATAGCATCTTGAATTATGATAATTTAACAATTCACATTGGCAACATTGCAATATGAAAACATTTTTAATTGTGTTGCTCAATTTATTATTTCATTCGTTTTCGTTCGTATTATTTGGTGGTGTTTTCTGTTTGTTTTGTGCGAAATAGTAAAAGCGAAATGTCTACAGTCGTTGGTGATGTTGTGCTTAAAAAACCATGTACAATTTGTGTAGTATGTCGAAGCAATTCGAGGGAAAATCCCCAATTAAGTTTTTTTAGGTTTCCCAAAGATGATGCAAGGTGAGTAATTTCTGAAACAATATTGAACTTCTTTACTAACTGAAGATATTTTTTATAGATGTGCTAAATATTTTAATATATCCAATACATTCTATGACTGTTCTCAGCATATTTGCTTAGGAATATTCTGCAAAAAGAACATAGTATCTTGTAAGGATATTCTGGGAATATCCTTTGCTGTGTGGGTGTCTGTCTGTTATTGTTATTGTAAATTATAGTTTTAAGCTTGTAATAATTGTAATGTTTTGTGACGAGTGTAAAATTCTTGTAATTTTATATTAATAAATATCTATCTATCTATGTTTTTATTAGGTGTCATGCATTCTTGGTTCTTGTTTTCTTAAAAAAAAATTGTATTGACTATGTACATTGTATGCAATAAATTTCTTTCTTATATATTAGGAATGTGAAATGTCAACTGAAATGGGAAAAATAAATATTTTCGTAATAATCTCTTGCATTTTTTTTAACAACGAATATAGAATGGCTGTATTAACTTTTTTAAACAGAATCAAACTATATAAGCACACAACACAACCACAATTTTGTATTTGCCATATTGAATTTTGGCAGAAACTCCATTCCCAAAAACTCCTTCAAACCACGTTTGAATAACATCGACCCATAATCATAAAACTCATTTTTTTGTTCATATAAAAATATATGCCAAATCTCAACTCGACTAGAAATGGTTCAAATTTGTACTAATAAACGTACATATGAAGTTAATATAAGTGTGGCAATAAAGATAATCGTGAGATTAGAAACAATTTTTCATACTTTTCGGGCCTATATCTCAAAAAGCATTCGAGACCTCCGCTTTTTGACTTCAAATTCGTGTTCAGGAGACAAAAATACGTAAGAATCACCAAACATTTTTTTTTATCTCGGGTGCATCCGATTAAATGAATTTTACCTCATTGAAAACTGCATAATTAATTTTTACTACTTTTCCATGTTTCCAACCTTATTTGCATAGACTGAATTTTAGCGAGCAGTTTATATCAATAATTGATATATCGAGCAGTGTTTATATGAGCATTGTTAGGGATCGTGGCGGGGAGAAATGTCATTACTGTCAATAGTGTCAATACCAGTGCGAATATAAAAAATGAAACTGCTGGACACCAATATCAAAGGTGCCGACGCTAAGTGGAACTATTGTATCTACTGTGGTAGTGCACAAAATACAGCTTTTCTAATTTTTAAAGTTTAACACCCTGTATACACAGAGTGGCAGATCGTGCATTTGTTTAATATAATATAAAAATTTTATAACACATCATTTATATGGGGTGACTCGTTAAAAGCTAAAATCACTATATGCCGTCTGTACATTTTGTGAGTCACCCTGTGTAAAATATGATTCATCACCAATAAGTAACTTAAACTATATATTCATAATGCAATGACATTTGCTCGTATTTTTAAAAACTTTTATAAAAAATGATTTCTTTAAAAAAAACCATATTACTTATTTTCGAACCACCCTGTAACTAACCAAATTCTACGGTGATTGTTCATAAAATATTAATGCTACAATAAACGCCAATAAAACATGTCTGTTATGAAAAATCTGGTTACAAAAAAGTGGTATTTCCGATGTTTAACACCCTGTACATCGAAAACTAGCCATAGGATTGGTTTGGGCCAATGGTCACTTTTTGTCAGTGCAAGTTTTATAACATACCGTTTCAGAAAATTTTACATGGACGTGTTTTAAACTACATCTTCGTGAATAATAGCTACCATTATATGCTCGTTGAATAATATACTATCACTTTATTAGTTCCGGGTATATAGTCCCAGATAAAATGAACTGAATACTCAATTTGTTAACAGTTAATTCATTTTTAGCTACTACCATCCCATCAGAATTAGTTTCCTAGTGCTTATTCCTTCCCTTTTAAATAAAACTAAATCCAACTTAAAAAACTCGCAAAGTTTAATACAAACTACATAAAAATACAATTATGTTACAAAATGAAAATCGCCATAGAATTTTACAACTGAAGGCACCTCTACCATGGCATTTAAGAGTTACTTTACAGGTTTCATAATTCTGTTAAAATGTTTTGGATAAAAAACGCTAAGATATTTATTTATATTTTACATGATTAGTTTTCAAAAGTATCAAAACCTTACCGTTTCATACAGCTCAAACAAAAAAATTGAATGGTAAATTTCAGAATTACCGTCGTTTATTTTGTGTCAAATGTCAAAATTACAGCTTTTTGTCCTCGTAACAACGGAATAACTGCCACATATCAGAATTACCAGCATTTTTTAACTGTTTTAAATGTTATTGGTATACTCATTAATATTTAAAGTGTATAATCTTTGCCAGTGTTCTTAGTATAAGGGGGGTTATGAAATAAGTAAGCATTTGGACGACGGGGTGAATGAAGAAAGGGAGAGGATACGTCATTAGATGGAGATTAAGTTGGTTATACTGAATTTGGTAATTTTGGTTATATTTGCTAATAACTAACCTTCAGTGATAATAACGCGGCAATGAGATTGTTCATTATTTATCGTTTCTTATTTCGAGTGATTATTGTTTGCTTCTCGTATGTTTAATGTATATTATACAATGTGTCCAATTAATTCTGCACCATATGGAAAACTGTAGTGGTACGTTTTCACTTCTCTACATTTTATGACACATAATGACAGTTGGTTAGTTTTTATTTATAACCTCACTTACAAATTTCTGGCATAGAACAAGTAGAAGTAAGGAATCGTTCCCAATTCGTTCCAAGTTCATCTTTCCATTTCCGGATGACCCAGACAACAGAGGAAACAATCGAATTGTTGATTTTCATCATTATTATTATCATATTTTTATTTTATACATCAGTAAATAAATACTTTTACGTTTAAATGGAACCTAACTGAATCTTACTATCTTTTCGTAAGATTTCGGTTAGGACACCGAGAATATTATCCGAAATCTACAAAAACTTTTTTTATTATTTGTCTAAAACCAAAAATGCAACCATCAGATATCAATTATTTTTAGTCGTATACGAGGTTTGTCAAATACTATAAATTTTGCTCAAAAATAAAGTACCTTTATTTAAAAAGTTATTAAAAAAACTTGTTTCTAATGACATTTTACGTCAACATACCGATTTTGAACAAGATATTCCAACGTTAAGAAAATTTTCATTTTTAACATTTTTTTATTTACCCGCAATTATATTATTATTGAGCAAAATTCATATTCTACTAATTAGGCCGAGGTCTAGAAATGACAAGCTCCTTTAGTAACAGAATCAAAAGGTTGGACTGTCCCCACAAAATTTGGGTTCCAACACGCATCTGAACCGATGTAATTCAATACCTGTGGGGGCAAGTAGGCCAAAGAGTAATTGTTTTAGGTTCAGATGCGATGCAAACCTTTTTGATATGTTTTAATATATTTCAAATTGGGAGAAAGCAGAAATCTACAACTAAACTTACATAGCTACAAGGTAGAGTGCAGTTATTATTGTTGATTTTCAAGTAATATTGACTGGATAAAAATTAAAACCTGAAAAAGACTAAATAGAATACAAAATGAATTTTACATCTTATTCTTGTATAATTGATTGCGACACTACGCGTTGCTCTTTTGAAAAACTTACTGATTGACATCGAGCTGGTTTCTGAAAACTGGGTATGGATATTTAAGAATATTTTTTTAGCTAAATCAAGCTCTACTCAACTTGCTTCAGATATACGCCAGAATTTGTATACTATGCAGTGGTTTGACGGTTAATCTTGCTGATATGTTGCATTTAATATAAATCGTCACGTGTGCGTATATATCAAAGAATATAATAAATTCCTCCTATTTAAAGGAGTAATTAGCAGAACTACAGCAGCCAGAGGAAGAAAGGAGAAAATATAAACTTAGAAATGGAGTTTAAGATTAATTTCAACACAATTTAAAAAAATATTTTAACTGAACTTTAGAAAATCCAAATTAAAACAAACTAAACGATTAATTTAACTACTAAATAATGGTGCATTTGTACAGGTATAGAGAGAGCCTATAGGTACGTCATTTCCTAAAATAATAAAATATTCTTCTTTTTGGATATTAAAACCACTTTTTTAGATAAAAAATGTTTTTTTTAAAGATTAACATTAACATGAACTATAGAAATGATATGCAGGACTTTTTATCAAGAATAACTTTTTTCCTAAAACAAATAATAAAAAAGTTTTCCATATGGTGCCGACTTAATTGGACGCACTGTATAACTGCACATGAATCGTTTTTGTACCGGAGAAAAGAAAAGCACATCAAATCGTTCTCGGTATCAGTTTTCTGTCAGTTTACTCTACATTGTGGACCCATTTTTCAATGCTAAGAAGCGCAATTAAGAAACAGGAGTTTACATAATTAAAGTATTATTAATGCACAAAGTGATTTGCTATTTTTAAACTACCAGTATGGTAAATGTACAGGGTGGCCAACTAAGAATGCGAGGTACTGCATCTGGAAACTATCCATCGAGAGGCTTGCGGAAAAAAAGTTATTACTAAAACGGCCAAGAGAAAAACCTGGAAAATATTTTCAAGTTTCTGAAATTACTTAATTGGACACACTGTATATATTATATTATATGGACTTCACTTTTTCATCACTACAGCCACTTTCATACTATGAAGAGACTAACATTCAGAACCTATAAAATATATTAATAACAAATATGTATCAATAGCTTTCAATCACACGAACATTTTTCAATTTACTTGATTCAACGTAACTACTTTTATTGCAAAATTCAAAGTTCGCGCCTCCCCGCCAATGACGAAAAACAAGATGAGGACAAAATCGGTGATATTTCATAACCTCCCTTATACTAAGAACCCTGAATCTTTGCAAAAAATTGATAATTGACATTCACCTATCAAGTATACCCAGAATTATATTTATAACCAAGACAGATATTAACTAAAAACATTCTTTTTACAAAAACAACTAAAATTGGGAAATAAGAAATAATACAACATATAAACATATTGTTACTTAACCTAAATACCGAAAGTTAAGAAAAAATACCAGATTATTTGTCTGTGATAAGAGTCGAAAAGATGCTCGTTGTGATAATTTGGTTGGAGTTGACTAAACGAGTAATAATAGTTGACAATTTCAAACATCGTAATCTCATTAAACTCTGGTCTTTTTACAAAAGATTTTCGGTACAATTTAATATATAACGTTAAAAAAAATGGATAATTTAAACGGCCGTTGAGCCCGTTTCACCTGTTGTTACATCTTCAGTCTTTGCCTTTTTCGAAATGGCCTCATTGTCGCCGACTGGTGCCGGTGACGCAGATCTTTTTAAAATGTTCGATTTAAATGAAACTATTATGGCCGTCATGTTATCACAACCCGTACCATCGCCTAAAGTGTTTGGAGCTAAACAGTGATCGAACATCTAAAAAACAATAAAATAAAGTAGGTCGAGAGATAAGAACGGCGGGCGGGAGCAAAATTTTGAGAACAAAAACATTTACTCACCTCTTCACATATAGTAGATAACTTGGCATTTTCCAGTATTCTTGGCCTAACGAAATCGACTACCTCTTGACTAGACATAAAGTTCCAGATACCATCACAAGCCAACACCAAAAATTCATCCTCGGCCGGATTTATAGTTAGAGTCTTGACATCAGGCAACGCTGTTATCATTTGCTCCCTGTCAGACAATACTTTATTCTGCTTGTAAGCGTGGTCACCGATGGCCCTCGATAGATTGAGACCTCCATTGACACGCCCATCAGCCGTTACTTTACCGCCTGCTTTGACAATTCTCTCTCTTTCGGGTTCATCTTCGGGTTTGTGGTCGAAGCTCATATCGATTGCTTTGCCTAAAGGAATCAATTAACTGAATATAAGTCGATTGCCAAACAATAAAAAATGGGTTGTGTTGGGATAATATAATGTAATAAAAAGTTGCAAAGATAGTTCAACTTTATTAGGAATCAAAATTGTAAAACAGTACGAATAATTTCACATTGGTACAAATATTCAACAGAAATGGAATAATATGGCGATAATAATAATTCAGCGAAATTTAACAAAAATCGATATTGCCTGGAGTATAACAATACAGCGTTACTAAGTTAACTGCAGATTTACAGGTAGTAGAATGTGGTAAGGAGCCGAGGAGAGCCCATCAAACCGCTTACGCGGACGCTAATGAACACCTGGTCGTCTGGCGATATGAATGTTAGAATAGGGAGCTGCTTCAGTTAACAAAAGTACCGCTGTTTTAAGTAACTCGTGGTAAAACAAACGGATAACAAAACAGTGGTCATCACTAACGATTTAATTTTGACCAACCATCTTACAATTTGCAAAATAGTACGGCATAACGTAACCAAAATGGCCCGTTATCGCCACAAGCTTTGTTCAAGCATAAATCGATACATTTACACAAATACAATAAAATTTTCTCATGGAAAAAAGTTCAACAGTTACACGATGGTCCCCTAAACGATTTTCCGTTTGTAAAAAAAAAAGTGGTCTAATTTTGTTAACGCCAAACGTCCGTTCGTGATTTATTATTATTAAATACGTAAAAACATGCATAAATTCACGAAGAACGGACATTTTACACCGCCCGCAACTGCAACAATAGATATTAAAGTTGCAGAAAAAAAGGACCTAAAAAGTTACAGCCACAAGGTTGATTTTTTTTAAATTATAAAGAATATCATAAATATTAATAAAAAATATCGAACGGACATTTTCTACCGCCCGCAACTACACAAAATTAAATATACCGGATGACCCAAGGGTGTGTTCATGTTCCATAACTTTTTTCTACCCAAGCTATCGGTTTGATTTTTTTTAACGGTAGAACCGACAAAGAGGCACATTCTAAAAATATTTTTATTTATATACAGTATGTCCCAAGTAAGATACACAACTAAGTTCTGTTTTTTTAACGGGCAATCCCCCATTTTTCTTACATTTTTAGATTCGCCATTAAATTGTCGATATAACGCACCTGGGTTTCTTAGATCTATCTGCAACAATTTTTGACTTATGTCTTATATCAATTTATGTGTCAAAATAGCGTCGTGCAGAGTTCCACAAAAAAATTCAGATCTTCAGAATTATACAAGATAACTTAATCAACTTTTTTCTGACGATTCCTTAAGCTTTAGCGCTTCTTTCGAGATGTAAGCGAACTCGGAGTCGATGTTCTAACGCCTACTACGATTTTTTGAAAATGACAAATTACAAATAGCAATAACCCGACTTTTTCAAATACATCACCCTACATTTTATTTCATCATTGCATGGCATTTATTAAGAGCTTTTTGCTGATATAGGGTTTGTGGGGTTTATTTTGTAAAACTTGCGAGATTTATTGCAAAATAAGAAATATTGATGGTTTCGAGAAAAAAAAGATTCATACAATTTTGAAAAGAAAATGTTTCAACAAAATGAAACTTTCCAACTCACAGAATGCACTAAAAGCATCAATACGCACGACGCAAGTGGTACGAAACGCCACTGTCGCATTCAAATTACTCTACACCTCACATAGTTCCACTGTTTGAGGTGGATTTTTTTTTAATGTTCGTCTTGGATTTCCCTAGGGGTGGTTATAAATGTCCGTTTCGATTTTTACCAACTTTTTCACAATAAAAACTAATACCTCAAGTATAGAACGGACGTGTGGCGATAACAAAATTAGACCATCTCTTTTTTACATATTCAAAGATCAATTTCAACTTTTCGGGTGACCAAAAAAATCCGTCACCCTGAACTTTTTTGTCTAGAATCATATAAACTAACTAAAGTTTTGCATTTAAATTCAATTTTAGTTTAAAAGGACTGTATTGAAAATAGAAAACTATGGTACAATATCCTGTAGTAATAAAGAATACTGAGATTACTAGCTAGTACTAGAAAAAAGGTACTTAGTTATAGATGTCGTTTTCAAAAATGAAGCATTGCAAACTAAAAAGGTTCGATAACTTTTATCGGTAATTTAAAATACCTTTATAAGGAAAGAAATAATTTTACTTACCGTTCCTACAAACTATACACCTGGAATCGCCCGCATTAGCCACATACAGTTCTTTCCCTTTCAACAGCGCCACCACGGCGGTACATCCACTATCAGAACCCGGTTCTTCTTTCATATTTCGCGCGAATTCCAAATCTTCTTCGTCTTCTCCATCTTCTTCCTCATCGGCATCTTCTTCCTCTAACGATGACGAAACTTCATCATCTGAACCATCTTCTGCTTCTACTGCGTAATTTATTCCTTCGTCATCGTCGTCGTCTGAAGATTCTTATAAAAATAAATTTTTAAATTATAATCGATTCAAACAGGAAGATTCAAAAATCAATAAAATGTCATCAATAATTCAATTTGTGATAAATACGTGTTTGCAGTACACCCTCCTCCACACACACCTCGCACATATTTGTACTCCTACTGTTAGAAGTTTGTGATAACCTGAAGAGCAAGTCACATCCGTCAATTCAAGTACGAATACAAAGTTTGTGTTAATGCAGGGATTGATTCGACTAAATTTCAGGTTTAGCAGGAACAGCTTTCGTTTCTATCTCAGCACATTAGCCGAAAGCTGATTTTTCTGCTTTTTTGTTATTCTTTGAAGAGGTGTTGCCGTTAAGGGTACCTTCTAGTGTATCAGGTAAAAAAACGAATGCGTCGCCTCTAGTAGAACATTGGTACTTTCTCTTTTGATCGTAAAACATCTATGTTCCACTATCCTGCGTATAGCCCAGAGAAGGATATTGATCAAAAGCTCGCACAAAATTTGATATCGATGAAACTTGGCACTTAAATACTTGAAAGGTTGTAGAAAACGATAAAAAAATCTTTGCTGCTCTAAAGTGTATGCTAACTTCACAATTTCGAAAATAAAATCTAAAATTTGGTTTTTCCATTATCCCTCGGGCGGGCACGCCAGCTGCAATCTCCCGCAACTTTTTGTTTTTGTGTTATAATTAAAATGTGACTAGCCCTTCGAAACTGTGCATTTAGGTATTCCTTATTTATGTTATTGACTCCGCCTATCGACACATCTGGTGCAATATAATATTTCTGTTCAGTTGTTACAAGCGAAAGATCCAAAGCAGGTAGAATTTGCAAAGAACAATATTAACAAAAATTGGTATGTAATTCTTGTCTTTTCGTTCCTTTTAAGCTTTTTCAATGAATTCAAAATTGTCAGTTACGAGGGTGTATCAAAAAATGTTAAAAATTTAAACTTAAAGTCGGAATGTCTTGTTCAAAATTGGTATGTTGACGTTCATACATCACATGTTCATACTTCAAAAATAAAGGTACTTTTCTCTTGGGAAAAATTCATATTTTTTGACAAACCTCGTATTCTACTAAAAAAATTTGATATCTGATGGTTGCATTTCAGGTTTTAGACCATGCACAACTTTTTATCAACAATAACTTTTTTTCATAAAACAAATAATAAAAAAGCTTTCAATGCAGACTTAATTGTACATACTGTAAATATTCACGAAATGATTGCGTCCTTTCAATGGTAATTAGTTTTACAGGAATTGTCGGAGGAGGACAATGAAACTCGTTTAATAATCAGCCGACGTTTCGTTTATTGTGTGTATAAACTTCTTCAGGGTTTCTATTAACATTAGATAATGAAAAAATCCATAAAATATCTCCTTCCTTTTTTCTCAACATATAAATCACAAATACAGTTAACAAACCAAGATCAAAAATTTTATTACAATCTAATTCTAAAATCAATTAACTGTATTTGTGATTTATATGTTGAGAAAAAAGGAAAAACCCATGTATGGATGTAGGAATCACTAGAAGCGATAAAATTCGAAATAACCATATAGAGCAGAACTACAAATAGAACCTTTGGAAAAATATATAGAAAGAAATCAGTTGAAATGGTTTGGTCACTTAACACGTATGCAGAATAAGCAATAAGCGAAGACGATATGGCAGGCAAGAACTTCTGGTACGCGGTCTAGGGGAAGACCAAGGAAAACATGGGATAAGGAAGTAGAAGAAATTTTAAGGGAACGCGGATCAAGTTGGTAGGAGGCAGTGGCAATGGCTAGACATAAGCAAGATTGGGCTACACCTCAGGGTACATCGAAGTTATTGATTTAAAAAAAAAAGAACACAAAGAATTAGATGACATGTATATAGAATGAACGAGGAAAGAAAACCGAAAATGTTGTTACAAAATAAAATTAGCGGAAGGGAACGAGATCCGAAAAGTATGGGAATATACTGGAAAAAGAGCCAAGGATAGGAGGAAATGGAAAGAGGTCTCATGCCAAGATATGGGCCTGTAGAGCTATATACAGTGTGTCCCAAAAGTTTCTTGATAAAAAGATCTGCATGACGTGTTGATCCATAATCAGGTTCAAAATTTTTATAACATTGTATGGAATATAGGGAAAAGTAATGACTTGGATGGAGAGAAAAATACGTACAAACTGTAGTGGAGGGCAAAATGTTCATTGAAATTGTGAATAAGTAGCAAAAAATTATGAACAATTGTAGATTATTTATTGATATTCCCAGATAAAAAAAGATAATAAACACTTCAGAAATTGTTAGATCATTTATTGATAACCTTCTTTATCTTAATCATTTTAAAGCAAAGGTTGATAACGAACTAGTTCAAGGGAAATCTAAACTTGTGCGTTACAGTTTGTGATGTTAATCTGTGACAATTGAAAAAATTGTGATACTTGTTAAATTGTGATAATTGTAATTGAACTGTGATAATTATTGTAAATCAAACTTGTGATAGGTATTAATTTTAATTTTTTTAAACATTTATAAATTTAAGTTCAGCTTCATCGGCTATGCCGCTCACCTGAACTCTTAAATAATAATAATACTGATCCAATAGGTACATTTAAATGGGGAATTTGAATAATCTACAATTGTTCATAATTTTTTGCTACTTATTCACAATTTCAATGAACATTTTGCCCTCCACTACAGTTTGTACGTATTTTTCTCTCTGTCCAAATCATTACTTTTTGTTTTCCCTATATTCCATATAATGCTTTAAAAATTTTGTAACTGATTATGGATCAACAAGTCATGCAGAGCTTTTTATCAAGAATAATGTTTTTTGTGAAATGTAAGATAAACTTTTTCTCAATTTGTATAAAACTTTTTTGGGACACACTGTATATATTGGAAACAACGTTACAACAGAAATAAAGTTTATTGTTACTTCGAGCTCGATTACATTTGAAACAGTGAAACATCTTGGTATGACGCGGTGTGCGAAGGAACATATTAAGAGTCCGTCACCTGCACACTGCTCGGGGATCTCTCCGGGGTCGGCGCGAGGAGGGGTAGCGCGGTAGGCGGATCGCAAGCTATTCCTACTCCGCAAATTTTTGGAGACCGTATTCAAAAGATTTGACGATTGTCGAATATCGAATACGTAATACGTATTTAATTTAGTCGGGCACGGGTACAAACAATCGTTGGCGTTGTCTTTGTAGGATGAAATAAGAAATATCAATCTATAGACGTACAACCGTGCGAAGCCGGAACGGTCAGCTAGTTTGGAATAAAAACAACTCTATTATGATTTGCACAATAGTTATACTTAAAAAAATATATTTACAATATACCTGGAGGAACATAAATTTAAGTTACTATCATTATTTATGTTTTTGGGGTTGGTAAATATTAATTAAAGGCCGAACATTGCAAATTTAGAAAGAGAGGAACGAAAATAGTGACCAGAAATACAATTTTAAAGCTTAAGATATCGTCGAAATGTCATGTTATGACAAACTTTTTCATTGGAATGACCGTTTTTTTAAGATTTCACCCGAAAAAATGACATTGACGGTTATAAATGGAAATGTCTCGTTACAGGCAAAAGATAAAAAAAAAATGGAAATTATTCGGAAGAACTAAAAGTCTTGTCTCTTTAAATTTTTTTCAATAATCAATACTTTTCACGCTAGTGGCCAAAAATTGAAAATTTAGCTCAACTTTAACAGACCAAAACTTAAAAACTAATTATCCCATAGGGCTAAAAATTACTAGTCAATTGTAGAAACATATGTTACGACTTTCTGCAAAAGGATTTTTTTTCAACTACCACAGTCTAGATAGCGCTAAAAAAATGACGTAAAAAATTTTTAAACAAATTTATTTTGTCCATAACTTTTTTCTGCTTATGTTAAACGGTTCTGGATGGTCTTAAAATGTTCCCAATATTGTCCTCTCATTAGGATGTTATATACATTTTTTTTGTGGAAGTCATATTTTTCCAGATATTTACGCTAGAATGATCCAGTTTCTTTAAACACCCATTTTTGAATTGTCATATATTCCTTCGAATTAATCGTAGAAAAATCAAAATAATTTTAATTGTTAATACTAACAGATTTTCGGTTATATTTAAAAAACTTTTTGAAATGTACGATTTTTGTAGTGAAAATCATAATTTTCTACGCCCTATAACTCGGGATGGGTTTATTTTCATGAAAAATTGTATTTAACATTAATTCATTAAAAAAGGATAATTTAACGATTGCGCGAGTTTTTTTTTCTTTTTTATTCCCCTCACATTACCTTCCTCTATGGTATAGTGGAGGGCGGAGAAGTAAATGCGGTAAAAAATAACATAAACATTTAAGTATGTAGTGTCACAAACACATTCCAAAAGAGAAAATAATAATTCGATCACTGCCAACTTTGTTCGAGGTATAAATCTATTTTTAAAAACCGAAGAAATTTGGGAATTTTTTTACGAGCATAAAACACAATATTATTATTATACATATATTGCATTTAAAAAATATATCTTAGCATCTTATCATACAAAATTTTAAGGAATTTTGAGGAATGCACTAATTTTGAAACCACAAGTGTGTGATTTTATTTACATTTTTATTTACATACGTTCTGCAATTGGAAATAGATAAACTGTATATTTAGTGCTAGTGAAAGGGTGGTGGTTATAATAGGTGAATGAATATGGATGCAGAAAGGAAAGGAGATAAAACGCGTTTGCGTTTATCTTCTAGGAGAAAGAAACAAAAGAATATTTTAAAATATAATCGTTTACAGCACTATACTATATAGTAGACCATATGAGAACGTAACAGTTGAAAAAATAGAGTGCCGAAATCATTTATTAAGGAATTACTGTAATAAAGTTAGAGAAGTTACAAAAGTTAGAGGAGTTCCAGGAAATTTAAAAAAAATTCTTTTAAATCATATTTTAAAAATTAGGTCCTCCATTTCTAAGGCAATGTTATATAGGAACAAAGAAACCGGAAAGTCACAGGATGAAAAGGTTCTAAATCTTAAGAAAGATATTTTAAATAGTGTTAGTCACATTTTTGGAGAACACAAAAGTTGTGCAGAATTAAAAGATTTTTGTACAAAGGCTAATCCTGATGAACAAAATTTCATCGAAGACTTTAAATTGTGGGGCATTGAAGAAAAACTCATGGATGCGGTAAGATATCTAGCGGGACATTCTAGAAGTCTTTTAGAAAATGTTGACAACAATGTTGTAGAACAATTTAATGCTATGATAGCCCAAAAAATTGGAGGAAAAAGGGTAAATGATACTTTAAGAAGGAGTTACAGAGGAAGATGTTTTAGTGCAGTAATAGCAAAAATACAAGGATGCCATTGTATAAAACATATAAACACATTAGTGGCTGTAGTCCCGGAAAAATTATTAAGAAAAACGAACAACTTAGTATCAAATTAAACAAAAAAAATGTAAAAAGTCGAAAGAGATTTATTTTCCCTAAAGAAAAACATGGTCCTGATGATCAATACGGTGAGCACTGTACTAAACCAGACGGATGATCAAACGTTCAATAGTTTCAAAGATATGTTCTTGAAGGAATTGTTTAACAAAAATGAAAATGAGCTTAAAACAATAGAAGAAAGCACGAGGTTACAGGCATACTCTTCTCAATGGAAGCAATTGAGAAAGAAATTGTTAACTTCATCCAATTTTGGAAAAATTTGCCGAATGCTTCCAAAGACCAGTTGTGCTTCTACAGTGAAAAGTTTCCTGTATGAAGAAGTTTTTTCGAGAGCAATTGCTTGGGGGAGAAATAACGAAGATCGGGCCAAAGAAAAATTCAAAGATTTGAATAATCTTAATTTATTTGATTGCTGTTTATTTTTGTAAATATAACTATTGGGCAAAATCATAAGGGTTGTTTTTATTCCAATCTAGCTGCCCGTTCCAACTTCACATAGTTTACTAATTATTGTCATTTTCATTTTTCATTTTTCAGTTTTCATGTGAAATTCATTCATTACTTTTTTAATACACCAAATCTCGCATCACTGCAGTACATAAATAATATAGTTCGATATTAATTACAACTATCTACAATCTACATATATTTGAAAATGTATTATATAAACTCACAGAACCGAATCCGACCCTGTTAATATGCAGTGGGCGTGGAAACACCGAAATTTAAAGGAGTAGCGATAAGAAATTACAAAATATTTTCATATTTATAATGTTGTTTACTCATGCAGAGGTTTCGTGCATGACATAGATTTTTGAGTAATTTTTGTTCAATCTTTTTCAACCTAGTGTCAAATGAAAGATAAATGTGCAAGTGAGGATCGTACTGTAATATTTTTTTAAATTTATTTGCCAAATTTTATAAAAAAAATTCTCAAAGTTTGTCTATTTGGGATACTTTCACTACTGATAGTAAAAAAAATGGTACAATATTTTGAAAAAATATTACAGTAGGATCTTAAAACAGGTCTTTATCTTCATTCCAGTGGTTATCTTATTTTTTTAAATAACACCGTTTTGAAGTAATCGTACATTTTCTAGCGCTCTACAGGCACATAAATTTTGACCAGGGTACGGACTCTTAAGAAACGACTGGAACTTAAGTCTAAAATACATATTGTCTTCTAAGAGAAAATATCAACTATAGATTTTTAGCAGGTATGGATTAATTAAACACAGTGAATATTAGTTCTTCTATTTATTAATATCTATACGTAACTTATCTCTTTATAATACAAGAGCTCTTATAAGACTTAATAATCTTTTTGGGTGTGGTGTGGTGTTTAAACTATACATAAAATTGTTATGATTTCTAAGCATAACCAAAACGCCATCAGAAAGAATAACGGATACATAATTCATTATTTGTTTAGTCTAAGAACGTTTAGAAGTTAATACAGTTTTTGTCACTTAAAACCAACATAGATGTAGAATAAAAACAATGACACATAATCTGATCCTTAAACCTATCTGGATGTATGCTATTTCAGAATCAAAACAGACTTAGTTACCCCAAGTCACCTAAATGTAAATAGTTTTCTGTCCAAACTTTATTAAAATTCTAAAACTTCCAAGAGATTTTAAAAGTAAATCAATGTCAAAAATAACAGTTGATAGTCTCATTATCTTTCAGCATCAAATCATCAGTTTTCCTTTTTTATTTATAACGACATATTTTAAATTATTGCATCAAAAAATACTGTTTTAAGCATCTGAGAGGGCATGGGAGAAATTTTAAAGCACTCGTTGTGTAGATGAACTACATGGTAATGACTGCAGGTATACGGAATTTAGAGAGAAATAAGGTGCGAGAGCAGAGGTGGCTAGAGGGATCTCTTACGTTGATAACCCAGCATGTTGTAGAATGAAAAAAATTATAGGAACCACCACTATAGATTTAGGAAATTCAATGCGATAGAGAGAGAGACATATGATTAAGCGTGTTAGAGAAGTATATTAAGAGATCCCTTAGATAGATAAGGGGGACACTTCGATGCCGCGTATTCGCTGTGTGGTAAACACTATCGGTATATCCTTACTAGCTTACTTTCTACGTTACAATTCTCGAAGTATGAATGTTTTCTTATCTTATAAATGATAAATAATAGAAAATTTAATAAAAATGAATCAAATATTGACAAACATCGGCGGTCATTCCGACCATGGTTCATACTTTGATAAACGAGAATGCTGTAGAATAAATAAACAAAAATACAATCGAGATATCTTCTGCAGAACACACATGCAAACTTAAAGAATTTTGCGAAGAAGTTTAAGGAGTCCAAAGATGTTAAATAAACTTTTTCGAAAAGTTAATCAATTTTTAGGAACAGTTTAATACAATGTTATCTTTAATTAACTTTTAGACAAACTTGATCAGAGTCCGACGACCAAGCAAACAACGTTTTAAAACAATTAAGTGACTGGTACAAAGCTCTCAAAAATCGTTTACATTCATAGTTATATTTTAAGTGAAGACACAAAAAATTACATTAAAGAGATATGGCGAAGAAATTACACTAAACCAATCATTTTTGAAACAAAAAAAATTCTTAGCCATATGTCAGAAAATTTAGGGTAAATTATAAGTAAATTAAAAAAAATAAATGAATTAACAAATTAAAAGTTCTGGAAGGGGGGTGGGGGTAGCTAAATATACAACTAGTATTAGTAAAATTTTAAAAGCAAACTTAAGAATTGCGAGTGTTCGTGGAATTTGATTATTGTTTAAACAATGTTTTCGTAATTTCAAAACCATTAACAGTTAATTGAATGTAAAAGCCATTACATGAAAATTAATCTTTTTCCTCAATTTCAATGCTTATTTGCAATAAAAAATTCTCTAGATCAACTGAAAAATCGATTAAGAAAAAGCCGTTTTTTTGTTTTCTGCATTTTTAATGATATTTTTCAATAGGAATAATATATTTTTTTCATACCATCTTAAAGTCGATGTTTCATCGAAGAAAATGAGCACTGATAATATAGTTTTTAACGATTTTCTCAATAATTTTGAGGTTATGTTGAAAAATGATTAATATAAACGTTTTACATTTTTTAATTATCTACAACTTTTAAATTAAACTTTTTTCGATAATATGCATATTTGAGCCACAAATCGTAAAAAACCAATATCCAACTGATTTTTTTAATTTATTTATAATTTACCCTAAATTTTCCACGTACTGCTAAGAATTTTTTGTGAATTCGTGTATTTAAAATTGGTTTGGCCCTGATCTAATGACCCTATTTCGTTTTATGTTATTTTGTAACGTACTTCTGAAATAAAGTTTTGTTTATTATTACCATTGTTATTAACAGATGGTCGTTTTTGAGGTTTAGGACAAAAATCAAACTTCTTAATTAAAAATTGCCGACGTTTCGGCCTTTTATTAGACAATTTTTAATTAAGAAGTTTGATTTTTGTCCTAAACCTCAAAAACCACCATCTGTTAATTGTTAATGATAGGACGCTAATTTCTCAACTATTATTATTATTATTATAAAGAGATATGGCGAAGAAAATACCAAAGAAAATGAAGTTTACAAAAAAGAATAATTTTATTTATTCTACAACAACCTCGGTTATCAACGTAAGCGATCCTTCGATGATTGATTAGTCAAAGCTGCTGCTGTTCGCTAATCTCAGCTGCTACCGTTATAAGGGATCTCTGAATGATAGGTCACTCTCGCACCCTCTCTCTCTCTCTCTCTCTTACTCATTAAATTCCTTACATCTGCTAAAATTATCATGTAGATCATCTACTCTCTTACTTAAGGTAAAAGGCTGAATATTTACCATTTGGTTCCACATAAGTTTTATCCTCCTCATCTTCGCTATCGTCTTCGCTGTCGCCAAAATCTAATACAGTTTTGGTCATGTGTTTATGTCTTATCGGCCTTAATTTACCTTCAAGAAAATTAACAAAATAAAAACACATTTATATTTTTCATTAAACGTATTAAATAATATAAAAACAGTTTACCGTTGAATTTTTTATTCACTTTACGTGTTTCAGTAAGTTAGCATCTTCAGGAAAAGCATTATACTAGTTACCCCAGACTTGATTAATAATGCAGTCACTTAAGCAAAAAAGGCGTCAACATCGGAATGAGAGATAATAAGCATTCGCATTCATTTTGGTGTTCTAAAAGTTGTCTCAAAAGTCACCGAAAATCTCGTGTCTGCGTCAAACGTCAAAAAAAAATGTCTTTTCCGATTTTCTCGGTTTCTATAGCTTGTAGGGGCATAAAATTTGCGACAAAATTTGTTTCAAACATTTTTTCATGCGCGTTTTTGAGATAAATAGCGCTCAGCCCTCGGCCATACCTACTATAATACAAGGTCAACTGTAAACCTGGGTGAATAATACGTTGTAAAAAGTTATTAAGTCATTAAAATATCATTAACAATGAATACTTTATATTATTTATTAATTAATACATTGATTTTAATAACATTTTACATATATCTAATATATTTATTCAATAATACTATACTTTGTGTAATCAAAAACTTATCAAGTGAAATAATTACAATAGTGTATACCTCAATTTTATATTGTCATGAATCCCGTGTATAATTAAAATATTAATTTCCGAAAAACTAGGTAACAAAGTCAAAAATATTTAAGAATTTTATTTACCAAAATTATTTTTAGTTTAAACACAATAGAAAACTTAAAAAAATATAAACATTTAATCAAACCAGGTCTCATTGCCAAATTTCGCTGACGTGCAGAAATACGAAAATCGATGGCCTAATTGAGAGGATATTACACATCGAGGCCCCAAAGCTCCTAAATACTAAATTGAACTTTTCTGCAGAGGTGAAATATTTGGGGGTCACCTTTGACAGCAAGTTAACATGGAACTCTCACCTAGAAAACAGAGTCAAAAGAGCATACATATCTTATGAACAGTGCCGAAGAACCATTGGCCGCACCTGGGGAATGTCACCTAAGGATCTACACTGCAATCATAAGACCTATGCTAACGTACAGTGCGATTGTCTGGAGAGTCAAAACTAGCCAGCGGACAGTCGTACGCAAATTGGATCAAATCCAAAGAATAGCATGTCTCAACATAACGGTGGGCACGAGAACCACACCAACTAGAGCAATAGAGGTGATCCTTGGTCTCACCCCCCTTGATATATTTATTAAGGAGGCTGTGGTGATGACCATGACACGGCTACGATCTACAGGTATACAACCTAACGTAGGATCTAGTCAGTCGAGGTGTAACTTGTGTCACGAGGTCCTTGGAGAGGTCCCACTGCTACAAGCCAACACAGATTCGATTGCACCAAGATATGCCTTTCACAGGCCCTACAGGGTAATAACAAAAACGTACAAGAGGCTACATTGGCAGCAGGTCCCTTGTGTATCTACACCGACGGGTCTAAAACAAATGAGGGGTCAGGCTGTGGAATTTATTCCAGATCCCTGAATCTCAATATAAAATGAGCAATGGGTTCTAATGCCAGCGTAGCTCAAACAGAGCTCACTGCTATCTCCATCACCGCAAAAGAGACTACCAGAAGAAACATTACTGGTAATAATATTTACATCCTCACGGACAGCAGACAGGCACTACTAGCTCTGGATAGACCAAGCATTACATCAGGTCTAGTACTAGAATGTCACCAGGCCCTGATCGAAGCTTGCAACAACAACGTGGTCACTTTAGCTTGGATCAAAGGTCATGGAAAATCAAAAGGCAACTGTGCAGCACTTTCATAAGCTTATCGGCATCAGCTGTAGCTGACCTACTGAAGAAACACTCCCTTGACAAGTTTAAGGGTAGATGTGACGACGAAACAGGTTGCAAGCTAGCCAAGGAACTATTACAGTATCCGTACAGCGAAACAGCCAAAAAATACTTGACTATGAACAGACAGAACCTGCGCACAGCCACAGGTATCCTGACTGGCCACTGTCATGTACGAAAACACCTCTACAGGATGGGGTTATCACACTCCACTGTGTAGAGGATGTGATCAGGAAGACGAGACTGTCGAACACATTCTTTACGAATGCCCGACACTCTCACAAATGAGACATTTTCTTTTCGGAGAGCGGTGGCTAACACATGCCAACATGAGGGAGCTACCTTCAGGCGACGTCATCGCCTACTTCAAACAAGTAGGCTGGCTGACGAGCTAGAAGGAAGGCCCAACCTCAGAAGGACAGAAGGACGCACAATGGGCCAAATGTGGCCTTCATGCTGTGGGGTGACCCACCCTTCTAGATTTACAGATACAGACAGAGAGAGAGAGGCTATTACCGAGATAAATGTAGGACAATTTATCGAAATTATCAACTCTTTGCGACGGAAAAATGAGACAGTCGGTCGTTGGCTGCGGAATTGGTTGTTAGCCGCGGAGTCATTAGTTGGCTGGGTTACCGAAAAGGTTCCCGGAAAAGACAAGCGATCGGTTAAAATAAAAAGTTTCGAAAATATCATTGTCATCCTGAATCGTTGTTTCCCAGCCTTCTAGAATGTCCGGGTCAAATACACTCTCTTCCTTGGGTTCGCTTTGCAATGAAACTGCATTGAAACAAGCTTGCCTATTACACTGGCCACAAGCTAAAGAGCATTGCAACCCCGATTTTCTGCACCCGCATCGTGAATCACATCCTTTCTTACAATTACAAAATATGGTATTAAGTAATTCATCTGGAGCTGATGGAAATATTGTTGTCATTGGCTCCAGGAATTCATTTTGCAGCACCCAACCCCATTCCTTGGGATCTAAATCATACCCGATCGATATTGTCCTCAGATTTAGGAGCATGGTATACCGCTAGTATGATGCGTACTCCATTTTCGTGTAAGTGTTGTACAGGGCAGTTTTCTTTTAGAAAAACTTTAGCCAGTTGGTCGAAATTGGGAAGATTCACGGTTGATCTTGCATTATAGTATGTATGGCTGAGGGCAAAAATGGTTGAGCGCATGAAAAAATGTTTGAAACAAATTTTGTCAAAAATTTTATGCCCTACAATTTTTGGAATAGATGTTATCATTGGAACTATAGAAACCGAGATTTTAGGTGACTTTTGAGACAACTTTTAGAACACCAAAATAAAGGTGTATACGAGTTTGCAGCTTATTATCTCTCATTCCGAGGTGAAACCCCTACTATGATTGGACTATAATTTCTGGACAAACTAAAACTCTTTGAAGACAAATATGAAACGAGAAATACAAAAGCTTTTAAATACACCCTGTCATTTTAATTTACCAATGAATGATTTCGGACTTTATGAGGAATGGTCTAATTATCTGCATTTGTAAATCTTCCTAGGACACACAGAAAATGAGGTGGCGGATAGGCTAAATAGAAGAGATTATGAGACGAAATTCGCAGAGCCCTAACACAATTCACTATAAACGGTAAATAAATCATCAATAAAGCACCTTAATACCAGTGTAGACGCATAAATACCAGGATGTTGTCTTTTTGACACTCCATGAAGTTCTAATAGAATTGTTTGTGTAATTCATTACAACACACTTGTCAAAATTTAAATAAGTGTAATAGCTGTGAGAAAATCTCTTAATTTATTTTATTGTATATTTTAAATTAATTATAAACCCGTTATATATTTTAATTTTAAAACTACTAGTGACCACATTTCTTAGTAAAAGCGGCAGCGCTGCAAATACGTTCATATATTCAATTACCGGTTTCTCTTTAATGTTAAAAACTGTAATACAAAGTTTTAGAAATTATAACGTATGGACCTATATTTAAAAAAAACATTAAAGAAGCCGTTCAAAATTCAAAAGTAAAGTGCTCTGAAATTTGAATTACTGTAGTGTAACCGATTTCTTGAATTTTTGCAGTTCCGTGAAAAAAAAAAGTTTGTAATAAATTTCTAACTTTTGTAGTTGCAGCTCTAAAGGTAGGATTACAGATAAACAAACAAAAAACAAAGTACAAAAACTGAATGAATAGAGAAATTCCTTAAGCGGAATATTTTCTAATGAACAGCGAGAAGAGGAAGAAATACACTTCGGAAGAGTTTTAAATATAGAGGTTTGGTAATCAAAATAGTACCACTGTGAAAGAAACTCCAGTCAGATTGCTGAAAATAAATGTACAAATAGATTGCAAGTGTACAAAAATTAAAATATATCTCGAGAAGCCTCCATATGACTTCTATAATAACGGATTTATCGAAGTTTGACACACTAATGTGTTACTCTATAGATTTCTAGGTTTTACAGGTAAACGTGTTGTAAAAAAAGAGGGAGTGTCAGATTGTTTTGTAATTTTGAGTGTCGTCACAGAACAGCTATTTTTTAAGTTAATATTAGCAAAAAAAAGTTATACACAAATTACATCCACTTTTATGTAATAATTTATGACACTATAAATTAATGGGAATTATTGAGTTTGAAGGGGTAATGCCACACAGCTACCTGGGAACACAAAAATGGTTCTACCTAAAATTATAAGTTGATCCGTTTTGAATAAACTTTTTTTAGCAAAAATCTAAGTATAGTTCGTTTCAAGATATTTTCTAAGTACAGCAATAGGATTATCCTTAAGGTTGAGAATTCCTCATAATAAAATAAACAATAACAGATCCCTACTCCTGTTTTCGATATAGGTATGAATAGGAATTCCATTTATTTTAGGAAACTCCGAGTAATTAAAGTAATAGAACCAGAAATTCAAGTTGTATTGCATTACTGGGAAATTAAAAAAATAAAATAAAATTATTTGGTTAAATAGTAAAATATATATAAAGTACACAAAAACAAAAAACATTCAGATAAGATATATTTGTTTAAATTATTTGCAATTATACGGGGTGTTCCAGATAATTGCAATTGATCATAGGTTTTTTAAATGCAACACTGTATTTTATGACATTTTTAGATTATACGTTAAAAACTAAGTCAACTTTATTCAACGTTCCATATATCTCTCTTAAAAAGTTTTGAGAAAATCGTGATGAAATGTAAAAGGGGAACAACATTGATGTATTTTTTATGCAGCCATTTGGTTTTCCATATACACAGGTTGACTTCCCTGACTTCTGCTGAAAAATGAAAAAATTCTTATACTTTTCCCTGACTTTGTCAACACTTTTTGAATTCCCCGACTTTTCCCTGTTTTCCAGGTATTCCAGGTCTGTGGGAACCCTGGTGGAAGCCGTTGCACTGTGCTATCCATATTTTTAGCCATAGCCATCACAAACCTACTCTTTTCTAATACCGAACGCTGGTAAAACTTTTAAGAGATCAAAGAGGGTTGGTTGTGCTATTATATAGCTTCCGAAAGATATGCTTTTTTATAGTATTCATCAAAATCAAAGGTCATTGTTTAACAAATACTGAATATATATCTGTTTACAATCACAAATTGTGGGGATTCTATAGACCCTTAACCGATAATCCTATTGCGGTACTTAGAAAGTCAACCAAATATATTAAAACGGACTGTACCTACACTTTCAGAGGTATTTATTTAAAAGTATTTTTATAAACTGTAATATAGTCAACGCAAGGTATGAAGATTAGATAAAGTCAAGGATAACTAATTTTAATCTTTTCCTAAAAATGTAACTTTAGTGTCTCCAACATAAAAAAAATATTGTAATAGAAAACTTTTTTTAGTGATCAGACCCGACTCCAGGTAAAGTGCCACCTCTTGTGAGTAAAAGTGTCAAAACTTGTGATTTTAAATGTTCAAAAACTAACAGAAATTTCACTAGTAAAAATGTTCGGATTCTTCCAGAGGGATTTTGTGTTTTAAGTTTCCTTTTTGCATTTTTCTTGAACATTGCATACTAGTTAACGGCAAAGATATTAGTGGAGCAAAAAGACTAATAGAGTAGTAGAGGAGAAAAAAGAGCAACATTTAAAAAATGTCATCATAGTAGAAAAAATAACGGTGACAACTTGATGCCTCAAGGAAACAGCATGATTTATACAGGTTGGCGCAAACTTCTGACATCGGAGGATTACATCGTTGTGGTAAGAGATAAAACTTTCAAATTTTGTGAGCTAGTACAGTTACTGAGTGCAAATTTTGAAAATACTTTCGATTATACAGGGTGTTCCTAAAACTCGTGGCAGCACAAACTTACATTTTTTTAAATGAAACATACTATATTATTTTCAAGAATCATAAAGATATCACCGAGAGCCTTAAAAAAAAATAGCATTATAATATATTATATGGGTGTTTTAAAAGATATGGCCATTTATCAGCAAAAATTACCCCCTTTTAACACTCTGCAAAACAGTAAATCAAAATAAATCAACAGATCTTTGTATTCAAATGAAATTTCCTTATAGTTATTAATCAGTATTAATTAATTATTTTATCTGTGGCTTCTTTAATACAGGGTGAAATAGAACTCAAATCAAGCAATATCTAAAAATTTTTAAATGAATCACTCTTTAAGTCTTTTTACAATTTGTCAGAAGTTTGCGCCACCCTCCATATGAAAGTAAATTTTATTAAAAAAAAAACAACAAAGTGGTAAAACATCGATTACAACAAATTATGATACCAGTTCCTACTTTGGGTTTAAATCTGAGTACACATTGGTTTTGTCAACAATTTGCTTTGGAAAAGCTGAAAAAAAAAACTAAATTTTTCAATAAATAATTTTTAAATTTAGCTGAGCTCGGCAAATGAATAACTATCAAATCGTTTTTTTTTATATATTTTTTCCTAAATAACTCTAGTTATTCATGTATGTATAATGTTATGAAAATATTCAAAAACCTAGAATTTTAATTTCGTTTTCTCTCTTTTGAGCTGGCGAATTTCAAAAACTAATAATTCTTAATTGATATGACTAAGGTAAACGTGGATATTTGAAAAATAAATCAGAAAAAAAGAAAAATTACACTATGTAGTAATTTTGTAAAACAAAAAATACAAAAAGGAAAACAGCTACGCTAAACGATAACAGCATTCGTGCTGAATAAAATAATACTTTTTTTGGTTCTGAAGGACTGAACCCGAGATTGCAAGCAGACGACAGCCAAGTCATCCAACCATTGCCATATGAGGAAATGTATATATTTTTCAAAATAAAAATGTATTACACGGTAGTTAATAATGTGTTAAAAACATATATTCCCATCCTTAGTTTTTACAAAAAAAAAACCGAATAACGCCCATTTTTTGGTGTGTTACCCAGGCAGCCCCTTAAATTTTTTTAAACATAAGTAGAAAAATGTTTTAAAAAAATTTTAACGCACGATGTTCATAAATACATTTGTTTGTATAATGAAACATCAGTTGAATTTAATATAAAATCTACACACTAAAATAATCTATAGTTCTCGTGTTCCTAAAAATCAAAGAGTGTACACAAGTTAACAACCTAATTTTGCTAAATTTTCATCAGGTCGTTTAAATAACAATTTAAAATTCAACAATTATAATTTGCATGTACCCAGAACCAAGCCTAATCATCGTTTTAGATTATATGATTTCGAAAAAAAATTACCTTTTCCCTTTTTGCTTACGTCACCATTTTCTTGAGGCATGGAAGTTGCGGCTTCAGTTTTGGTAGTGGAATCCAAAGTCTCGCCATTTTGAGTTGTTTTGGTCTCTTTTTCGTCTTTATCAGAAGTTGAAGCGGGTTTTTCTTTTAAGACTGACTCACTATCTGTTACTTTGATTACTGGAATGGATCCATTACTTCCTGAGGAATATGGAAATTCATTTTTATTTTCAGGAAAAATGATATTGCCGGCGAAAAAAGTTTGGGTGTTTTTCCACACTTTTTCGTGCCCTTTTTCAATATTTCTTTCACAAATTTGTATGGGTTTTTATGTTTGTAGGTTTTTTACTGCTAAAAAATCCACTACTTAGTATATTGGACATTTATGATTTTAAAGGACCCTTCACTATTTAAATGTGAAAAATGTCCCGGTTAAATTGGCTGAAAATTTCGTGAAAAGTTCTTCAAACCTTTTTGGTTAAGGAATATGAAGTCCGAATAAGATCCTATGACTCAATTTTTTGTTATAAGCATTGGAAACCATGGAAAAATGGGTAAAAATACACAAATTCCTAATTTTCAACTTTAACAACTTTGGCCATCTAATAGTTTTAGGGCTCAGAAGTCCATTTTGAAATCAAAATACGACGGTTGGCGATAGTTTTTGAAAATATCACAAAAAAAAATACAGGGATTTAGTTGAAAGGTATCTATTAATGGTGGTTAAAAGCAAACATTTTAAAATTATTTTCATGTATACAGGATGGCCCATTACTAAACTAGGCAACTGACTTAATTTTTTCAAATGGAATGCCATACTTATTTTTACATTTTTTTAACCTTCATAGTTAATACTACACAGCCCCAATTTTTTTTTGTAAAACTCCCAGCTAACTCGGAGAAAACAACCTTTTTCCCAAAAATATTTGAATTTGCACATCCCTACTTACATTTTGATCAAAAATGTGTGTTTCTCTAAATAACTTTTAAACGACGAAAAATAGGTAAATGGCAAAGTTGAAGGGAATAAAATTCAGTATCCATTGATGAATAATTATACAGGATGTCCCATTTGAAAAAACTTCAATGTAAGTTTTTGGAATGTTATTTTAGACCACCCTGTACAAAATAAAAATTCCAAATATTCTAAAACATCTTCAATCCGTTGCCTTTGTTCATTAGTAATTTTAAAGCTTTAACGTTAAATCTGAAAAAGTTTCGATTTTTTAAAAAGGGATGTGCAAGTTCAAATATTTTTGGGAAAAAGGTTGTTTTCTCGGAGATGGCTGGGAGTTTTACAAAAAAAAATTTTGGGGGTGTATAGTACTAACTATGAAGGTTATAACAATGGAAAAATAAGTATGTCATTCTATTTGAAAAAAATTAAGTAATTTGTCTAGTTTACTAATGGACCACCCTGTGTACATGAAAATAATTTTAAAATGTTTGCTTTTAACCACCTTTAATAAATAAATCTGTAAGTTTTATACCATAAGAGTGAATAGAAATACGACGAAATTTTGGACTGAACACCACTCTCGCACCGACCTCGTATTTTGATTACACTATTAGATAAACGAGGAATTTAAAAAATAAAATATTTATATTTACGTTCAAGATATATATGTGTATTTTCTATTTATATATTTTTTTATTTTTATTTCTTCCTTATCGTTTAAAAATAGTTAATTTATTTTTGTTCTACACCTAACCTCAAGTAGTTAAACTATTAGAGATAGGGATGCACACTCAGCACCTTTGGTGCAAATGTGCATATTATTAGGCAGTATAGAGATTATTGATAATAATGTAATTTTGAAATGAGTTGTAAATAATGTATTACTGCTCAAATAAATAAATAAATATCCGATTGAAATCTATGATGGTACATATGTTTTCCAAGTTTATACTATTTCAATTGAACTCATAGTTATGGAGCTGGTAGCAGGAAATTTTCAATGCTAATATCGGGCATCACTTATTAATAATAGTTAAGTTTTACATAAAATATCAGTATGGATAGTGCCTGCTAATATGTGATCAATGTGTTGTCAATTGGCAAACTTTTAAATTTGCAATAAAAGTAGCATAAGCCGTAATACCGCGTCTGCCTTTTGTTTGAAATTGTATTTATACAAACAAAAGATAAGTAAAAAAAATCTTATCTAGAACTGTGCCATATCTTAAGAATTACCATATCAATAAAATGGAGGATTGTATGTGTTCCTATCTCACAATTAATTGCCAGCTAACATATCACAAATTATTATTTTTCATCTAAAAAAATAACCTCAGAAAACTGGAAAAATATTCTCCAATAATTCCCGTCCCCCTTCAAAGCTAGTATTTTACAAACCTTTGGCGTTTTCTGACGATTTCAAATCATCATCATAAGTTGAACTACTGACAGCTTCCGAACTGCTTGAAGGGAGACATTCCGAACTATTTGTTCTTAAACTAGAGCATCCTGATGAACTTGCAGCCATTCCATCTTTATCTTCCGATTTGGCCATTAGAAAAGGAGACTTTGGAACTTTATCACCTTCTTTTTTTAGATTTTTCAATGTTGGATTTACTAAGTTCGTATATTTTTCTATTACCTTTAAACAATTATAAATATTAAAAATAATGCACAATGTCTTAAGGTAGTACTCTCGGTTTTAGGATTACTGTTCAGAATTTAATGAAACTTGGCATATTGGTACATTATAATAAGATAACAAACCAGTCAAATTTTTAAAGAGCTGCAGAGAACCAGAATAGTCTTGCCTTTACCATTAATTCTTATGAGAAGTCACAGATTTTATTTATTGTAAAAAAAGTAACGAAAGAATACAAATTATAACATTTTGGTTACTCACAAATCAAGCTTCAGAGCCTGTGATAAGAGTAATTAGCAAACAATTAGGAAAAATGTACTAGGTTAATTACATCTGACATCAAAGATGTTATGATGCGCGCGAAATTGTAACGTATATCTATGATACTGTTATTTTTCACCTCTAGTCGCGTTTTTACGTGCTGACGCCTCAGCCAGAACACATGATGAGAAAACATAATTCCCCTGAGCTGAAGAAAATACCAGCTAAATAGTTTTCCAAACCTATATATCCTTCCCCAGTTGAAGAAACCCCTTATTTATTCAGATAATTTATATAAAATTGATGATTCTAGTAATCTATTAACTTAAAAGTATTTTTTGCAGTTATTGTTTTTAAAGTTTTAATAAAAATAATTATTAATGTTTACAGATTTTATCATTAATGCCTTGTAATCTGAATACTTATTTTAAATGTGGTGTCACCCCAATTTCTAATTTCCGGAGTGCATAAGTTATTTATAAAGTAATGTCAAACCCATATGAATTTGACAGCACAAACAGCATACTTCTGTCTCTTTTCCTTTTACGCGGCATTGCCAAGTATAAATACTACAGTAGTAAAATAACACAGAACACACATTTGTGGTATCGAGAGTACTGCCTTAAGCTGATTTTTGTAAATAAAGGATATTTAATCTTGCTTTTAAAATGTCATGTTGTTAAATGAAATAACCCTGATATATTTTAAACCTGTCGACTTTTTGACAATTTCTGATACTTATGTTCAATAATTCAAGATCAAAAAGTAATGTCCCATTATTAACTCTATTCACAAATAATTCACTTACTTGCTCGATGGGCATAGCTGCCTCCTTATATAAATTATCGACATTCTCCTCATCATCACTTTCCTCTTCTGCTTCCTTATCCCCAGCAATCTCTTTCAAAATGGCGACTACTTCTCTTGTCGGAATTGTCGCATCGAAACCCAAGAAACCTTCTATCAGGGCTTTAATAATATCGCCATCTTTATAAGCTTGTGTTTCTTTTATGAATTTGGGCAATTTTTGAGAACAATACTGGGCCACCTCGTGGCCTCCGTGTCCATCATAAAGACCGAAAAAGAAAGTGTTGTTATCAAAATCTAAAAGGCAGTTGTGAGCATCCTGCAAAAAAGTTAAAATGTGTATAATACAATTTGTGGCACCATGTATATTTTTAAATTTCGTAAATGACAAAAAACATTCTATAAATTTATCATAATGTGTTACCTTAGATCTTATTCTAATTTTATTTAATATGACTTATATATACTTGCAATTGTAACTTTTATCTATAAACTTTTATTAATTCTCTTCTCATTTCATAACCCTATGCCATTTTAATTTGTTAATGTATTTGTTGTAAATATCAAAACAAGTGAAACATCACTTATCGATTATTACTTTGTTCACCCCTCTTTTCATTGTAAATCCATTTATTTTTTATATATTTTTTTATATTTATATTTATCGTGAATAAAGGTCTATTATTATTATCATGCAACACACTATCTAATCAATTTCTAATTATTAAAGAAATAATACCGATGGTTAAACTAAAATAGCATGTACATGACAAGAATTTTATCAAACACAAAATACATGAACTCCAATCATTAAACTCATTCTTATAGTTTTTTGGAAATCTTTCACATTTTCCTAATTGTGAATCAGCAAACATTAAAGAAGAATGTGAAATTGAAAAATAATAGGATGACATTAATATATTATAAGAAATCTTTATTTATTTAGGCTGTAACACAAATAGATTGAGAATCAATCCATAAATTAAGCTAAATAACTTTAAACTAACTTTGATAAATTTTATATGGTTATTATTTTTATCACTGAAATTTCTCTGATGAGTCCAGATCCACATAACTGATAAAATATGTGACTCAATTACTATAAATACTATTTTGAAATAAAGCAAGAATTTAAATAAAAAGTTTTGTTATTATTTAAAGTCATACAAAACAAGAAGACTACAGTTTTAAATATTGCAGTAATAACAGTTACTCAATATGAAAAATAGGTTAGTAATAAAGACTAATGTTGAATGACATACATGTTGCATAAAATGCACATTAGTTCAGTTTTCCTAAAATTGTTTTTAAACTGTTTTGGAAATGTAGGAATTGAATCGAATCGAGTTATACAAAAAACAATCACATGATAAAACGTCTCATAATGTTATTTTTTTTTTAAATAAAAAAAGAAAACATTTAAAAGAACAAACCACTATATTGGCAGTCATATTATTCTTTTAATGTAAACAGCCTCTTAGAATAAAATACAACAACAAAAGTAGATGTCCACAAAAACAGTAACCTGTAAAATTAACAAATTGTAACAAATATTCCTTCCTACATATTTGAAAGACACCAATCTTTAATTATTTTTATTACTTACATGTTGATATTTATATATTTGCTGATTTTCTTTATGAACACTAATGATGAAAAAGCTTAATTAACTTACAACCAAAACTTATTAAAGCAAAAATCCTACCTCTTGGGTTACACGCCAACCTTGCATAGAGCTAGCTCCACAATCCAACTTATCGTTCGATTCATCCGTAGACACTTTGTCGGTAACTGGTTCAGATAAATATGAACCCATTTTAAAAGTATTTTTTTTAGAAACTATTGTTAACTCGAAAAATGCGTAAAAGTATATACGGACCGGCAGGTAGGCGATTTGTTAACTTGCGTCCATGCTGCCGCTAATTTTTTCTGACTTTGACAAAGTGACAAGTGACATTCTGTTACATGAGTATGTTCCGAAATAGTATTTTACGTTTTTAAGTCCGGTAAGTGACTTTATTGCATTGCACCTACACAGTACCAGTTATTTTACGCGTACTGTAATAACACTCAACAAACGAGTGTCGTATATTTTTATTTAATAAATAATAGTTCGCCATTTGGACGCGTTTATACAAGTGCAAATTTGAGCGTAGCGGCGTACATGCGCATTAAAGTAGCATTATAACCGCCTTCATAGAATATGTCCGTGATCAGAACCGGACTTGTAGCTATTTAAAAGTAATATATTTCAATGTATAAATTACCTAACAAATATTATTTTTTTATTTCTCGTGCTCCTTTTTTAAAATTCGTGAATTTTAATTGCATGTGTTATATGAATGGACGTTATTGGATAATTGTAGAAAATTTTTGAACGTTAAAGGCTCGTCCATGCTCATCCGAATAAACACAATTTTTCAAATCGGAAAAAAAACCGTCACATCGATACAACTGATAAAATGCATGTTAACATTGATAAGATGAAGTTCAAGGAAAAGAATCATATTTCTGTTGTGTAATCTACTCTATGGATAAGCTGCAACATATAACTATATATTCATTCTTTCACAATCAAGATATACTCAAAAATGTATGATAGTTTAAAAAATTCATGCTGGTATATAGTAGTAATTCGAGAACGTGGAAGATTCGGTAAGAAAATTTCACACTTATAACTTATAACATGACTCTTGCCTGTTAACAGATACATTATGTGTCATTGACTCAATGCAATTTCACATTTTTTGTTTTAGTTTTGAATGTCTCGTTTCAGGAAAGAAAGTGTGGAAGTTATAAGACAAGATGTTCAGAATTTAACACCATATAATACTAAAATATATATATAACTAATTCTATCGCTGTAATCACGCCCAGGGTACCCAAGAGGAAAAAACTTCCGCAAAGTTTTGTGGTTGCTATAGTAACGAGCTGAAACGAAAGCTTCGGATCTTATTGGTTAAAAATGTTGGTGTGAAATTTTCATTGAAAATTTCTGATCCATTTTGATATTTACATTTTTATTGACGTTCAGTTATTTATATAATAAGTAAAGAGGGGCTCAATTTAAACAATTCGAATCTAAATATATATTCTTTATTAATCTGAAAATATATAGTTTGGATATGTATAAATGAAAATCAATCATTCATTATCATTATATTAAGGAATATGTACAATATCAACAAATTACTCTAAGAAACTTTTTTCAGAAAAATAAATCAAATTTTGTAATATGTGTCAACACGGTCCTGCTATAACACAGTCAAAGCCACCGACATAACCTTTAAGGTTATGTCGGTGGTCAAAGCGCATGCTCACCACTACGCTTACTCCGCGATGTTGCGTAAACGTTTTTCAAATCAAATAGAAATCTTTTTTCCCTCCTCCCCTGGCATACAGTTCTGTAATCTGGGCCCATCAAGCAGAGGTGACTCCTAATTATTAAGGGACATTTTTAATCTAATTGAAAATGATTTCGAAAATGTTTGGGTCGTTTTTTAAAACATGTACACTGCATTTGGAGTCCCTAAATATATTCGTTTTGAATAATTTATATGCCAATTTTTATGCATTTCATGGAAATTCTGAATGGAAGGAAATATTTTATTATAGGTCAGTGGACACCACTGATAAAAATGATTCCCTGACATAACGACAATGACATTAGGGATCAAAGCACATGCGCACTGCGCTACTGCGCATTCCATTTTGCATTAGCAGAGTTTATTTGTAATTTGTGATCTTTTCAATATTTCAATTATAAAAAGGGAAGTAAATACATTTAGAACTTGTGAAATTTTTATTGACTGTACATTGGATTTATTGTAGTTATTTGATGTATCAGTTCTTTTGAACTCATCTTGATATCTGGAATCACGCCTTTTTAGGAATATTGGAACATTGAACAAGATGGTTTCCAATGGTAAACGTATGAGGTATGTTTCCGAAACTTTTACTTCATCCGAAGAAGATTCGTACGAAGAGATGGATTACCAGTCCAAAAAAGAAGTAAGATCTAAATTACATGGTGATAGCAATTTTTCTTACAACACGCATAATTTTCAGAATAACTTTAATATTGCCGAAAGACAAAGAAGGAAACCCAGATGTTTATCCAAAAACGCTTTAATGGCTAGAGAAAACCGTTTAAAAAAGAAAATGTACGTTAGTAAACTTGAAATAGAAGTTGCATCACTTAAAAATGAAAACAAAAAATTAACAACGGTCGTTCGAAACCAGTCTTTACTTGTGGCTGATTTAAAAAAGGAAGTTAAATATTTAAAAAGTATAATTGCTAATAGTAGCGATATTAAGAACCTTATAAGGAATATTCATAATACTACAGGTATGTCAGTATCTTCATCATTGGATTCAAATTTGTCACTGAAAACTATTTCTGTTCCAAAGAAAAAATTAGCAAAGGCTGAATCAAAATTTTTCTCTACTACCCGTGACTCGCTCTTTGGGGATGATTTAAGTTTAAACATGGACAACTTATGTGAAGATATAACAAATTTTCCTCTATTATTACCAGATGATAACATTTTTAATGGAAATACTTCTTCGAGTAGTACAAGTTTAGAAGAACACAATTATACATCTTTAAGAGATAATGAAGATTTAGAAGATGTAGGTGTGTGTTTGCACGTCTCCAAACACAAGGTTTCCCTCGAATTTTGTACGAAATGTAGTGATAAAGCTCAAGAATCTTGGAGCCAGCTTTAAATTAACTGAAAATGTCTGTATTTTTATTGTTTACTAGGTTTAAGTTAACTTTAGTATTTACTCAAGAGGTGTGTTACCTAGCTTCTAATTAGACGTTTTTTAAAAATGGTCCATACTCTACCCCTATAAAGTTAGCAGAACCACCTGCAAAAAAATCAATGAAACCTATTCCAATAATTGTCGAGAATTTGTCGTGAACAAAATAAAAATAAGATAAACTTTCTTAAGTATTCCCTATACCTAAGCTTTTTACTTACAACAAAACCAATAACTTGGAAACCTATGGAATCAGCCAAATCCAATTTTAACTGAAAAAAATTGGACTAATAATTGAAAGCAACAATATATTTAGCGTTGTTTAAAATTATATAGGTCGTCCAAAATTGGGCGATTCTCTAATGACATTCATACGACAATATCGTTCTTGTTTTAAATAGGACACCCTGTATTTTATAATCCAATTATGAAAATCTAAATCTATTAATTTTTTAGTTATTTTCATTTTTGTTAAATTTTACATTATTTTTCCACAGTATTGCCTAAATATAACACCCTGTATTTGATCAGCTTAGACTATTGTCTAATATCTAATGATTCATTTTCCAACAGTTCACAGAAACTTTTTCTTAAAAAGTGCAAAAATTTCCTCCCATTTAAATGCACATCAAAGAAATATACAATAACTTGGTTGCCTATAATTCCACCATATACATTAATGTTCTGATGATCTATTGTGTGGAACAAATGCTGGTTTTAACTAATCCATTATTATGAAAAGTGGATTCATCTGTAATTTTTTCGGATCAAAGTCTAAGCTGATCAAATACAGGGTGTTATATTTAGACATTTTTCAAACTTAAAATCATTAAATATTAAAACAAACTTGTTATATTTCAAGATTTTATAAATTTCATATAAAATATACATTGTGGTAAATTTTTAACAATTTCTGACTCAAATTGGGTCAAAATTGTTTTTATGGTTTTACACACTACATGTTACGTTAACAGTGACAATAAAACAAACATACTTAGTTTTTAAGTTAGCAACTTTAGAAATACATAAACAGTACACATAATCCTTACAAATTTACTGGAGACAAGAATTTAGCAAATAAGTAGAGGTGGCAAATAATGATTTCAAAAAAATGTTTAGAACCACAAAGGGCTATTAGTAGAGTAAATTAATTTGAGATAATTTAATTAGGTCTCAGTGAAAGCTGAATAGAATTAAGTTCAGTAAGCTTTGGTAGAAAAATTTAATAATAATACACATTATTTTAAACTTGTAAATTTCGAGTAAAATAAAAAGCATTAAAAAAATTATGGAAAACTATGAACACAATTGATAAATAAAATTATGTAATTTTATTCAACCAGAAAAGTGTATAAGTAAGGAAAAACTACCATGTTGACATTCGTCCAAAAGTATTGGTTTGTCAGGGAAAAACGTTTTAAGACTTATTCTATACTTAAATTGAATAATGCATTTATTGAAATTTTCACCAAACAAAATTTCGGAACTGCTGATTTTTTCATTGTTCAATTAACATTGAATTCTTTTCAGAATTTTTAAGAAATGTCTTCTTAGAACTTATATCACCTGCTTTGCTATTAATTAGGATATTTTTTATTTCTTTAAGAATTTTTTGTTGACTCTTTCCTTACATTTTGTATTATTTTGTTGAACTGTTACTGGAGATTTTTTCAATTTCAGGGTTCAATTGGCGTTTTGGAGTCCAAAGATGAGGCAGAAGGCTTTTGCTGATAGATTTACCTTCTCCTCTTGAAATATTAAAAGGTGGGACATGTAAATATTTTTAACTTCTGAGGTGCTTAGTTGATTTAATTTGCTAAATTTTCAAATGATCAGTTTTATCACTCGTTTGAAATGGTGAAATTTACATATTTAACAACCCTGTATACAAAAAAGAAGTTTTCGATATGTCACCAATTACCTTGATCGTCCTACTAATCAACCAGATAAGATGTTTTTTATTTGGTATTGGGGATGTTCACACAGAATTTTCAATATGAAGGTATGCATTGTCAATGTCAATTTTTTATTAAAAAAATTAATATCTCGATAAGTATAAATTTTAGGTATAGGGCATTCTAGACAAAGTGACATTAAATTTAATGTAGAATTCGAAAAGTTAATAATATACAGGGTGTTCCATTTAAAATAACAAAGTTGCTGCTCACTTCCGGTATAACCGGAAATGTCATGTCTTTCAAAATATTTTCAATGAATTCGCCATAACTTGAGACCCATATATCCCAATTTTCATAAAAATGGTGTAGGTAGTTTCCAATATACAGATAGTGTAAGCTCGTCGTGAAACACCCTGTATATAACGCACTTGCTGCATAAATAACTATTACGGCCACAAAATTCCAATGATTTTTTTTTTTTTTTTTCAAAAAAAAGATGCGGAACCGGTCCTTATTGACCCTTCTTCGTTCGAGTCTTTTGATTCACTTCTCCTATGTGACAGGTTGTCACATTTGACTTGGGACGTCAGATTTTAATTAAATTTTGAGGTAGAAATTTGTATATTTAGAGTTTTAATTTGAAAAATACAATTTTGAACTTTATTAAGTACTTCTAGCAACGCAGGCGTAATTGTTTTAATTTCTTAAATTATATGATGTCAAAAAAATATGACTTGTCACCCTTTTTCTGTCACTTTGTGGACCCTTCTCATGCCCCTACAATGTTTGACATAATTAATGGATAGCTCCTAACTTAAGCTTTGCTAACATTTATTTTTTATATTTTACTTCAAAATGTTTATTATGAAACAGGAGTCCTTCATTTAAATAAATGTTTTTGGTATTTCTGAAGTCCGCCACTTTTGGTATTGCCTAAAACTAGTAGTGAAATTATAATTTCATCAGAACTCGTATAAATTTCGACGTTAATTATCTTTTCGTACCTTTGAATAGAAACAAAAATTAATTGTTTGTGTTCATTTATATTTTATTGAAAATTGTTTTATTATTCCTACAAGTGCGCAAAACATGTTCAAACATAAAATACTTAACTCTATAACTTTTTATTCCATTAAACATTTTGTGACTACGGAAACATGCGTTTAGGTTTTTTATTTAGTTCTGAAAAATAAAATTGGGAATGAAATTGCAACTGCGATGGAAACATAAATCATGAACTATTAACCGTTATATTTATAACTATCTTGACACTGTATTATTTTGGAATGATTCATTCATGTGTAAAGATTTTTGTTTATAAATAATATGATCAAAAAAGCACTTCAGAAGTTATTTTAATACTTAAAAATCAGATGCTATTAAAGTCGATTTGATTTCAGTATAAGCAAAGCTGCCTTGGTTTTACTTGGTCTGGCCTAATAATAAGGGATAAGTATCAAAATAAAAAACGTATCGTTCCACTTAGCCAAATTTTTTGTATCGAAAACTGTTGTCAGGCAATCGGAATATAAATAATCAAATTTTGTCATATTTTTTATAGCGACAAAAATTCATTTATTCTTTTTGTAGCGCAGATTGTATAAAAATATTGAATTAATATATTAATAGTTCTGAATACAATCCCGTTCGGACTTTGTTTTTTGAGATATCTATATCTAAATTTGTAAAAATTAATATTTTATTGCCTATGACAGTTTAAACGCAAAAAATTAAGTGCTCTTTTTTTTCTATAAACTTTTTTGTACAATTTTTTACTAAACAATTTGGATATGTTTGAATTTCAGCTCGCCATGTTAGTTGGGCACTGGAGATTGTGGAGTAACGAGTTTTTAATGCTTATTTATTAAAAAACCAGGTATGTTTAAGATTAGTGTAAGGAAAGGGTAATAAAGTTTTTGTAATTGTACGTTGTTTTTTTCTTAGAAGAATTATGGGTCTTGCAGAATTATAAAAGGTAAGTATAGTCAAGGGCGGCTCCAGGTGGGGGGGGGACAACGTCGTCGGCTATTAGGGTTATATATAGAAAAGTTTAATTTTTTGGGTTTGTTGATATAAATGGACTTAGAATCTACAAAAAAAATTAAAATTTGGATTACGCCGAATGGATTTTGTCTAAGCAACGATTGGCAATGTCAAAATTATCGAAAAAAAAATGTTTGTTTGGGCCATTTTTACGGGAAAAATGAGTTTTTTCGAATATAAATGGATCTAGATTCTACAAAAAAATTAAAATTTAATTTACGCAGAATGAATTTTGTATAAGAAACGATTGGCAATGTCAAAATTACCGAAAAAAAAAATTTTATGTTTGGGCCATTTTTGGGAAAAAAGTGAGTTTTTAGGATATAAATAGACCTACAAAAAAATTAAAATTTGGTTTACGCAGAATGAATTTTGTATAAGAAACGATTGACAATATCAAAATTACCGAAAAAAAATGTTTGGACTATTTTTGAGGGGAAAAGTGAGTATTTTAGGATATAAATGAACCTAGAATCTACAAAAAAAATCAAAAAATTAAAATTTGATTTACGCAGAATGAATTTTATATAAGAAACGATTGGCAATGTCAAAATTACCGAAAACAAAAATGTTTGGGCCATTTTTGAGGAAAAAAGTGAGTTTTTTAGGATATAAATGGATCTAGATCTACAAAGAAAATTCAAAAAAATTAAAATTTGGTTTACGCAGAATGAATTGTGTATAAGAAACGATTGGCAATGTCAAAATTACCGAAAAAAAAATGTGCCCCTTCTGCTACCCGAAAACAAAAAATACAGTGATGTAGGAAAAAAATTCTAAGAAAGGTAGTGTCAAAATAGTCACCGATTTCAGTGGCGAACCTAATCAAAAAAATTCGTAAAGTTGACAAAAACGGTTTTTCGTAAATAAGAAAGAAATTTCTCGTTGAAACGAAAAATAGTAAATGAAGAAGTTGTAGATAATAAAAAGATCTTTTGATTCACCATCTTGTAGGTATCGAGAATTACTTTTCAAGATATATCGAAAAAACCGTCAAAATCGACATTTTTTGGTTCTGCTATAACTTTTTCCATTTTTCATATAATGTCTTTATATTTGAAGCTCTGGGCAAAATATTTTGTTTTTTTTTTGTTATATGGATTTTTCGCAAAAAGTACGTTTTTGAAAATCGTTCAGTCTTGCTCGTGAAGTGGACTTAGTACACTTAGCACACTTTGTTCATAAAGAGCTGCAAATTGATGCTATAAAAAATCGTAACGATTTTATAAATTTTAAGTACCTAAAAATGGAGTCGAAATAAAAAAATTGTTTTGTAATTATTTCAAAATCCGCATTCGTGTAACCAAAGTGATGACAAATTTTGAAAAGAAAACGTGGTACGCCACTGGTTTTCTTCGAAATAGAATTTTTTTCTTTCTAAGTAAAAAAGCACCCGTATCTTTTTTCATCTGATGCATCGTTTTCGAAAAAAATACAATGATATTTCTGTATGCTTCTTTAATATCAGTATTATATGGTAATAAATTCATTGGTTTTTCTTGATGAAATGTAAACGTTTTTGTCTAAAAAATGCAGTAAAATAATTGAACGCGTTTTTGAGATAATTAAAAAACTTATAAATTTTTTTTTCAACGTCATTTTTAGGTACTGAAAATTTATAATATCGTTACGAATTTTTATAGCATGAAAGTACAGTTTTTTACGAACAAAAGTGAAAGATTTTCAAAAACGTCGTCTTTTCGAAAAATCGGTATAACTCAAGAAACAAAAAATATTTTGCAATTTTTCAAAAATGTATGTTTTTGGGGTGCCAATATCAAGAGATTAAATGAAAAATTGAAAAAGTTATAGCAAAACCAAAAAATGTCGTTTTTTGACAGTTTTTTCGGGGAGTTTAGAGTACTAATCCACTGATAGGTCGATTTGAGCCAAACAAACACTACAGGATGCCGTATCTAGCGAAGTATATATGATCAGGCCCGTAGTGAGAAAAATCGGGCCCTAATAGTTTTTTCGGCAAAAGTGAAGCGTAGTGCGAACAGGGATTTTTCATACGAGCCCGATTTCCAACGAGAACTGCGGGCCCGGGGGGAATCCCCCTTTCCCCTCCCCACTCGTCAGGCCTGTATATGATCTAAGATTTTTTTCCTACATTACTATATATTTTTTGTTTTCGGGTAGCAACTTAGGTAAATTTCACATTGAATTGTGACAGATTGCTTGGGGTAATTTCAGTGAAATGGTTTTCAAAGACACAAAGGATCTCCGATGTCGCTTAATTACGCTTGAAGGGTCATGTTTTGGTAGTAACAAAGGAGCCGCTCTAGTCTTAGTAAACTCATTTTTCAGAATGAAGGGGGAAAGTATTTCTGTTTTTTAGTCAGAGCCACACAGGCGTGGATCCAGGGAGTGGGGGCATATATGATTTCAAATATTTTTCAAAACCGTGACGAAATCAGAATTTACCTAAGACCATTTTCAGTTATAATTCAGTATATGAGTTTACGTTACGTATAAAAAAAATCGCTGATGCTCTGCTTAACCTTCTCAACATATTGCCAAAAAATTCTCAAAATAAAACAACTGTCATCAGTTTTATATGTTTGTTTAAAACTTTGATGAATTGAATCTATAATATAAAGCAATATCATTTTATTATTCGATGATCACGTGATGTTCTAAAGTAATTGCTCCAGTACTTATTATTTTATTATATAATTTTTTCACATTGGTATCTGTCTTAAAACTATTCTTTTCATGTAAAATTGCTCTAAACCAGTGTTTCCCAAGTGTGTGTCGCCTGGTGCAGAAATTTTCCTTTCCGCATTTTTTCGAAAATTATTACTGTGTCGCCCTCCCCTCAGTTCGGAATCGCCCCTCCCCATCAGAAAAATCCTAGATCCGCCCCTGCCTACAGCACCCCTCTTGTTGGACGAATTTTTTTATGTTCATTGTAAGCCCCTTTACTACTTCCAATTATAAAAACCCTGCAGAAAACTATTTTACGTTTTTGCAATTAAATTACCTATCTCGCCTGCACTATTTAATCATGCATTGTCACTGGAATTACGAGCACCTGCCAATTTCAAAAAAAATCACTCGGACGTCTGGAAGAGGGTGAAATAGTATATTACGACGATGATGAATCAGTCAAAACAAGCTTCCTTATATCATTTATATATTTATAACGCCAAACAATCTCCGAATCAGAAACAACAGATGTCTTCTTTACATTTTACCTAACTTGCTCCTTCCCAACGTTATCAAAAGTACATATTCCATTTCATGCATACCAGTACCCGCAATACTGAATGAATTATATCATGGCGGCCACTATTTCAAAACACCTGAACTAAGAAATCAATAAGAATGTTGGTAAAGTAGACGTTATTTACCGCTTTATGTTCAAATTCAACTAAATTGTCTGGAGATGAAATGAGACAGAAACATAAATTCCCTTATTTTCCTCAATTATTGGAAAAAAAAAATTCAATTTTTAGAAGAAAATCAAGCTCGATATATTTAACCCTATTTGAGTTTACCCACCAAATTTGAGCTCTTTAAGTCATACCGTTCCTGAGAATACCTTGAATTACAAATACACGACACTGAACGGCGCCCTTAATGACTACAGTTATATAGCCAGGACCGACGGTTTATACGTACTCTCCGAGGGTTGCCGATATTATAAACCACTTGATTTCTCTTGGAATCGAACCCAGGTCGTCTCGTTGGGAAGCGGATACACTAACGCTGAGATATGGCACCCATATCAAGTATATAAAAGGTAAATGGTGTAATTTGTACTAAAAAATAAAACAAAATAAAATATTTTATTTATCTATTACAAAATACTGCGAATTTTTGATTTTTTTTGCAATCCCCCGGTGTGTGCTGAGACATTGTTATGGAAACTGTACTAGTGGATCTAAAACGTTTTTATTATTAACCTTTTAGTAGCACAAAGTTGTTATGCCGGTTTGATTATATTTGAGTCTTTTCCTTTTAAATGGTCTCTTATCCATTCTGCACATTGACATATATTTTTCTTGAACTTTTCTCCTTTCTGAATATATTCTGAAACAAAATATACAATGCCTGTTTAAATACATTCTAATTTCTAATTATCTGTTATAATTTGTTTGAAATCGAACATTTTAATCTAAGCCCATGGCGATAAAAGAAAATAAAAATAACCAAAACGCACGCTTAGGTGCCTAGCATAGCAACAGTATAACACGTGTCGTGAATCAAGGCCCTCGCGCAGATACAAATTAACGCGGAAGTAAGTCACCGACGAACAAGGATATAAAACTTCAATGCGAAAGCCGCCCTTGTCGGCAAGCGCCTTTTACATATACCGCGACACACTGGCGCGACTACAGGCTGCCAGAGAGATAAAAAAAAGACACATCTATAAAGCCGCAAACGCGTATCGGTGGTTGGCCGAAAGGATTTCGCCCAACGGCAAGCGTTTCAAATAGATCAAAATTAAACCAGTAGAACTTCTAACTCCGTGTGAACAGGTCGTAATCGTTGGACAGTTCATACGTAATAAATTCAGCAATTTACATTATACAAATTGCATGATATTACATACATACCCTTATTTAAACTCACCTATTTCTTGAGCAATTGCAAACCCAGTTTTGAATCATTGTTAAATTCTACGTTTGTTAAAAAGTGTTTTGTTTTTTACGAAAGTTATCGTTAAATATAAAAATTCAAGTAACCAGTGTATAATTTCATTACAAACCACAAATACAGTCCACAATCTACGCAGCTAACTTAATCTACAATAAGTTGGGACAGACTCAATTACAGGGTGTAGTCTAATAAGTTTGGGTCTCCAAATTTGGTAACATTTGGAATCGCCCAAAACATAATTCAATAGTTGAAGTTTAAATAAATTTTATTTATTTTCTGATTGTAGTTATATTTAAGAAAATTGAATTCAGATATTTAATAGAAATTAAGTATATAATAAGGAAAGTGGAACAGGACCGTACTTCCTAAAATACAGTTCATTGTCAAAACCTAATAAAAATATTAAGTGTTCCACATGGTTGGATAAGGAAAAAATGGGGATTTCAAAAATGGAATAAAACGTACAAAAAAATAGTTGAGGGTAACCCTTCAAAGACGAAATGTTGTTCTAAAAAATTGGATGCGCTATGTTAAGTTGTATTAGTTAATTAAATAAAACGAAAATCGTCAATTTTCGTTTTTCCCAAATATCTCAGAAACCGGACCTGATATTTTAATTTTGAAAAAACTAATTAATTTGTCTTCAAAATACGCATTCCATTTAACCAACTTTGTATCTATAACGGTTTCCGAAATAGCAATAGTGTTCAATTAAATTTGTGCCACCCTGTATAGTGTAGGTCAGGAGTCGGAATTTGAGGTGATTTTCCCTTTTTTTCCGGACAGGGCCAATTTAGTCTTCCGATAGTTTTTGATATAGCTGATGGAACCGAATCAGAGGGAAAAAAGTTTTTACCCTCAGCATCCCCTTCAAAACGGCCAAAAACCACCCCCTAGAGGGGTTAAACGCGATTTACAAGGTTTTCCTGTAGAAAAACACGGTGGGGTGGGGCTGAATATTGCTTCCTATATATTTGCCGCTAATATTTAAAAAAAATTCTCCTTCAGCATCTTCGAAAATGGGGGGAAGCGTGTTTTTCTACAGGGAAACCTTGTAAAGCGCGTTTAACCCCTCTAGGAGGTGGTTTTTGGTCGTTTTGAAGGGGATACCGAGGGTTACATCTTTTTTACCCTCAGATTCGGTATTCAGCGACCTAGAAAATGGGGGCGGAGACTAAATTGGTCCTGTCCAGAATAAAAAGAGTGTCACTCCGACTTCTGACCTGCACTATATAATAGTCTTTCAACCTCCTGTTGTCAGTCTAACGTTAACTCTCTATTAACGTTAGACTGTCGATTATCAATCTGCGCATGCCTAAGTGTATTGTTACATGTCCCAAATCTAGCGGAACACGTTAGATTGGCGAAAATAGTGGGTGTTTTAAAGTGACACGTTATACGAAATAGGGACTTCCTATTGGATGACCTTACTGACATTTGCATTTGACATTTCGGAGTAAAAAAATTAATTTGATTTATGAGACAATAGAACGACTTCAATAATTGAAAAGTGTTGGCATCAACAAATAAGTACATCATAAAATTCAGAAATAAACAATAGTTGACTTTGACCGCTAACAGAACAAGGTATAAAACCATTGTAAAAGTTAAAGTTCCTTAACTTTGCTAAAACTATATTTTGCACTTGCCGTTACAATCTACGCAACGTTACTTTAATGCTAGCGTTAACGTTAGCGGAGATCTAACGTAAATTTGCTAAAACTCTCTAATACCAAATAATTGTTTAAAAAACTTACTAGTATTACATTCGGCTTCTGTAAATGTTGGATGTCTTAGATTTTCCGTTTCTTCTAATCTTATTTGAAAATATTTCTACAAACATAAAATAAATATTGTTATGTAGGTACTTAAAATGTATCTACCTATTTTAACACCTTCAAACTGTTTTAAAATAACTTACCCAAAATATATCGGCTTCATATTTGTGATTATGACAGATCAAATTATCTTTTACATGTTCAAGCATACTATGAAAGTATGTCCATTTCCCTCGTTGTTCCTTTGTTACCTGATCCATTAATCTTATGAAAATATCGCAGGTGATTTTGTTTGAACTGAAAGAATAAAAGACGTCTAAAAGTATTGATTCCGTTGTCGAAACAGGCATTTCCTATAAACGAACAAAAATGTTAAAAAGAATGAAGATTTTTAAATTGTTAAGTAAATGGCATTGAATTTAGTCAATCTAGAAATTTTTACCAAAACAATCGGAATCTAAAGGTTTGTTCCAACAACAATTTTGTGACTGTACGTAAACTTGTCCACAACTTATTGTCGACGACATGTCAACGACTGTTAGTCGATGACCTGGGCCCCGATGTTTGAAATGTGTGAGTACAACTCGTCTGCGAGATTGTACCACGTGACCATCTCGAAATCGGTCAACGTTGCCAAATTTAAATTTAGACAGTTCAACAAAAAGTAGAGCAAAACATATATTTTAGTTCACTTGAAACCTTCGTACAAGAAGAAATAGAAGAAGTGATTAGGACAGACAGCCAAATTATTGGATTCAGACCAATTATAAGCTTATTAGATCCGTTATGGAAATATTAATTCAAAATATAAAACATTTTTCAGAAAAATTATCAAAAATTAAAATGACAATTTTTCAAAGGAAAACATTTATTGTTTAGTTATACGAATTTAAATTAAGAAAAAGCTTAATTTTCAATCGAAAAAATTAGTTTATACATTTTCAATTTATAATTTTATCCAGAGCTCATTTGTTACTTATCTAATGGTATATGTCTACGTAACTGCCTATCCTTAAAAATCAAAACTCACTTATTTTTCATCTAAACTTCAACATTATACATTTTCGTAAAGGGAAAGAGTTCACCTTTCAGATAGTATAAAAATATATAGGGTTTGTCGTTAAAAAAATCGACGTTGTTTGCATTTTAAAAAGACCGCTTTTTTAAAACACCCTATATAAGATTTTACTAAATAAACATTTATACTGAAAAAAACTTTATATAAAAAAAGAAACTGTTCAGTGAAAACCGCACTTTCCTATCGTTTCTGAGTTCCGAGATATTTGCAGTTAAAATGGATCAGAAACTTCTTCAAAAATAAAGGTACTTTATTCCTGAGTAAATTTCATATTTTTTGGCAAATCTCTTATACGACTGAAAAAATTTGATATGAGATAGTTGCATTTTAGGTTTTTAAATAAAAAACTGTTATAAAAGTCTTTTTAATATAATAATGATATAAGAGTATTTTTTTCTATGAACTTTCGGTTACCTGTTTTGATATCTGAAATTTCATCAGAATTGATCATAAAAGTATATTACAGGAAATCTTTAAATATGTTGGCAATAAAGTACATTCAAATCTGTTTAGGATTATAATAAATAGGACCTTTTGAAATTTGTTTTAGGGTAAATCGGCATTAGTCTAGGCTTAATATGGCTTACATGGCAAAACACGGAAATTAGTATAATAAAAATAGTCCTGGTTTCCCCTACTCTAAGGGAAAGAAATCTGTAAATTCTCTTTTCCAATAAATATTTTATTTATTCCTAAAACAAATAGTGTTTAGTGAAGTTCGCAGCCAATATAAATATATTTTTTTGTGTTTACCAATATTTTTCCAGTTTTGTAGATTCAGTCTGGTAAGTTTTAATATATTTTTTATTTGGTGTTTGTTTTTCAAATAGAACTTTTTCATTTTATAGATTTTATTAATTTTAAATATTAATTAATATTTTCAAACAACAATAAGCAAATCAGCAAAATAAACAGCTAATGATTGAAACGAGTCCTAACGAAATATACACAAACACTCTAAACAGAAAACTATAAATCACATACCAAACTATTAATATCAAAGATATAGGTTATAATTAAATTAAATTTGACTTGACAGTCTCGACACTTAACCAGCGTTGCCAAACTGCGGGGAATCTCAAGATGATTGGGGATTGGCATTATGTGGGGAAAATGCGGGGATTTTGAAATCTCATCGTTAAACAATATAATAAATAATCAGCAGGAATTAAAATAAAAAAACAGTTCAGATTGGGCATAGAACTCAAGACCATTTGCATAGCAGCAAATCATTTGTCGATTGTACCTACTTTTGTTATAATAAATCATATTATAATCGGGTAAGTTCGTTTATCTCCGCGCGGTGCGAACGCGAACACATAGAGAAACCCTTTCTGTGATTCCCTTAGTTTTAGACGCTTCTAATTTGCTTTAGATAAGTTAATTTTGTATTCTGTCGCGAAATAACGATACGATTTTGTGCAAATATGGATAAATGGTTAATAAAAGGTCAAAACAAAGAAGGGAAGGTACTTAACCTATTGAGGGGAATTTTTGGGAAATCAGCAGATTTTTGTCCCCAAATTTTGGGAATTTGACTTGGGATATTGGGGAATATAATAAATTGGCATCGGCAACACTGCACTTAACGCCTTCACGGCACTATTGCGCATGTTTCCTCTCTTACTAAACTCAACTCTACTGGTACAACCCAGTAGAGCACTTCTATGCCAACTTGTAGATGATTTCTCTTGGTTTCAAACATACCGATTTTGTGACGCTGAGAGAGTGAGGAGTGATCACGTGGTACATTCTCGCACACGAATTGAAAATTTATAAACTAACTTTTTCGATTGAAAATTAGGCTTGTTCTTAATTTAAATTCGTATAAATTTGAAAATTAAATATTTTGCTTTGAAAAAATTACTACTTTAATACACAAAAAAGAACGTTTTCACCAGAGGTTTCATAAAAAAATTATTTTTGCAAGAGATAAAAATTAAAAACGAAAAACATGGTTTTATCGTATTTGTATTTTATCTTCTAAAGGCTGATGTTTTAAAACAAATTGTACATCAAGAAACGGTAATTTTTTTATATTTTCAATTTCAATTATAATTTTAATGTTATAACTTGTCTACTTTTTTCTCATAAGATTAAGAGACTTATTTATCGACAGCAACATTTGGAAATTTCTTTTTTGTGTTTTAAATAACCTGTAATTTTGCTAAGACTAAACATTGAATTTTCGATTTTATATTAAAAAAAATATAATTATTATATTTTTTTTAAACAATATATATTGTTAATTATTAATTATTATTTAATTAAATTATTAATTATAAACTAACTTTTTTTCGATTGAAAATTAGTCTTTTTCTTCGTATAACTGAAAAATAGATATTTTGCTTTGAAAAATTGTCATTTTAATTTTTGATAATTTTTCTAAAAAATGTTTTGTATTTTTAATAAAAGAATTAATATTTCCATAACGGATCTAAAGAGCTTATAATTGGTCTGAATCCAATAATTTGGCTGTCTGTCTTAATCACTTCTTCTATTTCTTCTTGTACGAAGGTTTCAAGTGAACTAAAATATGTGTTTTGCTCTACTTTTTGTTGAACTGTCTAAATTTAAATTTGGCAACGTTGACCGATTTCGAGATGGTCACGTGGTACATTCTCGCAGACGAGTTGTACTCACATATTTCAAACATCGGGGCCCTGTCGAGGATCGGGCATTCAATTCGAAAGTGTTCCAACAAATTTTTTGTCAAATTTATACTGTCAATAACGTCACAACCAATGTCAAATTTTGAATTTGGGAAATAACAAAAACTAATGAAAATATTTATAAATTTGGATGTCTACAATCCTAAATAATAATTATGTATTTACACAAGTGTACCTATTAAATAATATGAATGTTTACATAATAAAAATACAATCATAAAATTTTCAGGTTAGGATGACGTTAACTGACGTTTTACAAACTCGTTTTGCGCAAGTCTTGACAATTTGTACCTACTCAAACCCAGGAACAGATTTGACAGTACATAAACTGGTTTGTGATTAGTTTTGGTTGTGTTGGAACACTACATTTTTGTACAGGTTTGAGTCCGAAGTTTGTTGGAACACCAAATCTAGACTGCGCAGAATCCCGACAGTACGCAAACTGGTTTTGTGTTATGTTGGAACAAACCTTATACGTCATGTCGGACTACTTTCGTATTTGACCTTTTATCAAATGCAATTAATGAATTTAAAACGTTGTAGTAAGTCTGGCAAGATTTTTTTATTTATTTGTAGGTTATATATGAATGAGTTTTAATACTTGCCCTAAAATTATTAATCAATTGTTCCCATAGTTTGCTTGAAAATGCGGTTCTATATATCCCCATTCCATTAGGATTGAATAATAACCATTTTGCGTCTGGCAGCTGTAATGTAACTAAAAAAAAATTAAGAATGACATTAATATTACGTTTATAAAATGTATGTATAATTAGAAATTTAAAATAATACATATTATACAGATCTGGCAAAATTTTAACGGAACATAGGATTTTCAATGTATTTTGGACAAGAGCTCATGTAGAAATCTGCGTCAAGACATCAACTATTCAATTGAACACTCTACATTATTGTATTCCTACTCTCAGTTAGCAGAGCGCGCGTCTGCGTTACTTGCGTCTAGCAATTAACAGGCAGTCTTAGATTAAAGAGATTTAATCTAAGACTTCCAAGCATGACGTAAGCCTCTCATGGGTAGACAAAACTGCAGCTTCAATTTCGGCACTCGGTATGTTACATAATACATTACGAATCCAGTTTTTCATATCTCTCTGGTCGTAGGTTGAGTCTGAAAATTAAGACAAGTTAAGTCTGGTGATCGCGCATGCCATGGAAACAGACTTCCTCTTCCAATCCACCGCTGTTGTAATACTGCATTAATATGCACAATAATAGCACAATATGCATAAAAATAGTATAATGTGCTGGGCAACCATCCAACTGCAAAAACAAGTTTTGACGTGTTTCCAGTGGCACATCTTCCAACAACAACGGTAATTTATTGGCCAAAAAGTCAAGAAAGATATTGCCGCTTAGGGATTGCTCAAAAAAATATGGCCCAATAATTCGGCCTCCCAATATGCCACACCACACATTTAAACTCCAACGTCCTTGGTGTTCAACTTCACGCAACCAATGCGGATTTTCTGCAGACCAATAATGCATATTGTGCAGATTTTAAAGGTGGCTTCATCGGTCCAAATAATTTGAAATAAAAATTCTCCATTATTGTGCGAGAGCATATTAATGCAGTATTACAACAGCGGTGGATTGGAAGAGGAAGTCTGTTTCCATGGCCTGCGCGATCACCAGACTTAACTTGTCTTGATTTTCAGATTCAACCTACGACGAGAGAGATATGAAAAACCGAATTCGTAATGCATTACGTAACATACCGAGAGACGAAATTGAGATGCTTCAGCAATGCATAGAGCGTGATGGTCAGCATTTAGAGCATTTACGGGGGCATTAAAAACCTTTCTTTTTTAAATCGGTCCTTTTTAGGCCAGGACTTACATAATAAAAGGAATTAATTTTTTTAAAAATTAAAAATTTAAGGGATTTCCGTATAAAATTTTCTTTGGCCTAAATTTTAGGTTATGAACAAGCTATCGAGATGCGGTTTTCGCGAGCTTGTTTAGGCATCATTTAGCTACTTTTTCATGAAAAAGAAATCATATCAATGTATTTCATTTTTTTGAGAAAATTAACCATTTCTGTCGAAATGTCGAAAAACGCCCTCTAGCGGCGCCATGTGAAACTAACAAATCTTCAAATATTATAACATTTGTAGCCCAAGGATAGCTCTTTTCAACTAGCCCAAGTTTGTTGAAATCGGCTCAGCCGTTTCGAATATACAGGGTGTTTTTTACTGAAACCTTTGAATAGCCTCCACCACTTTATTTTTAGAGGTACAGTAAAAATTGTCAAACAAAAAAGGTTCAGATTATCCTCTACTTTAAAGATCAGGTATTTTTTTGTTAGGTCAATATAGCTGAATTCACGGAAACATCACTGTATATTTTAAAATATATTTAAAATTAAGTTCTTGAGTACCTCAGAATTCTTTTACGCGATTTTTTTTAATATATGCTTTTAACTTTTGAAGACGACATAAATAATTGTTAATCGCTAGCATATCTTCACTTTTAAAATATTTCCTTTTGAGTCACAATTCAGATTATATAATCTTTTATCATATGTATGTTAAGTAAATTGTAATAAATTTCCGGTATTTACCTACTCATTAACCATATTTACTTACCACTTTCCTCATCTTTATCAAACCAAAACGTGGAAATGTTTGTAGAATCCGTTTGATAAGTAACAGGAATTGTCCATTTTTCTCTGAAAAACACGTAAATCTAAAGTTGTTATTGGGTGAATAAAAACTAGTAAATATACTCGAAGTATTTATTAACGAGTAAAAGATAAGTAAAGTATTCTCTTTATAAATCCATATGAATAAAAATAACAATCACTCGTGAGGGTCTACTTCCGTTAGTCGAGTTTTTACTAGGAGAATAATAAACCAGTAAATACTCGTGACTATTTTATCCAAAACTTCACAAAAGGTTTTTGATACAATCGATTGGTCAATACCTATGTCATAACCAACTCCAGTTTGAAACCCAGGATCACTCAAGTATCCATCCAAATTTCTGTTAAATTTCCTTAAATGTGATACCGTTGACTATAGTTTCGAATTACAAAGTTAAATTCAAATTCAAACATTTATAAAACATAGAGCGGCTACGTAGTGTAATCCGATACCCTTGATTGTCGGCGACTTGTTTACTCGTTAATTTGTTTCTACGCGGTATCGTAGCTTTGTTTTTTACGACACGTGTTGTAACGGCTTTTTGACGTCATCTGTTGCCATGCTCAATTCTGGATAACTGATGTTGATTTTGTTACCAGGTAGACACATAAGCGTGCTTTGGGTTCTTTTATTTTTATTTTATTTGAATATTATTTTTATTTCCCTTTATTCCCATGGGCGTAGATGTTCGATTTCGAACAGTACGTAATGCGTGTTGTAAAGCAGTTACGCACGCATTCATGCGTAATATGCTACTTACAACACATGTTACGTAATATACTATTTTTTCGATAACGCTCGACACATCATAGTTTACCGGATACCGGAGAAAGAAAACAGTGGCGAAAGAAAGTTGTATACAAGGAACTCTAACATTAGTGGTATCATTGTCGTACAGATAGTCAGGAGTAGGATTATATATAAGATACAAAATTATTGTTCAAAATATATTATCTTACCGCTTATTATCTATTTGTTCCAATCCATTTATGATCACAGTAGGTTCCTGAGTTAAAATATATGTAGAATTATCGAGTATATCTACCGATATTACTGGTATTTTCTTCTGGAATAAGTAACTTTCCATAAATGAACGCAATGGTTTGTCCGTGACTACTTCTTCCACTGCGGCAATAAAATCGTTAGTGGTAGCAGTTGAATAAGCATATTTTTTCAAGAAAATTCTAACGATTTGTTGAAACGTATCTTCACCAATTAATTCTTCCAACATCAGAAGTACAGCGGCACTCTAAAAGTAAAACATTTCCAGTAAAAAAAGAACAGTGTTAAAAAGAACTCGAGGAAAATTAAGAAGGGATTTGTAGTAAGGTTTGTAGTAGTAGTACTGTCTTTCATTATGATGGCAAGCTTGAGCGCGATCTGTCGTAACAGTTTGTTTACAGCAGCTGGATAAGTCACTAGTGCTCCACGATTTTTACAACGAACAAAATTGTTAAATGTGTTTCGAACTGAATTTCACGTGCTGACGCATTGAAACTGTTAGAAAATGCTTTGGAGAGTCAGATTTATCAAAAGCCTGTACATATGAGCCTTATAGTCCTCGTAATCGCTTTGTGTAGCCATCTGAGAAGTGTTTTAAAGTCGAGTGTTCTACTTTAATATATAGCTCGGGAGCCAGAGAATATTTCTCGAGTTGATAAAATAGAAACATGCATTCGCTAAGATGTAATCGAAGCGACTAATGGCTCGGCCACCCGATCAAATCATAGTTTAACTGGTATTTGCGTCCCATTCGTTATTACCCACATATTGAATAAGCCACGTTGTCTAATCACTGCGCTTCGTTTCAATATTCAACCAAAAACTCGTCGACAGTCCACGTTGACTACCTCAAAGGATGCCGCTACGTTGGCGAAGCTAAAGTTTTTTTGGTAACAACAAAGGCGCCGCTTCCTTCTTCTTATGATGCCTTACAGGATTCCTGCGTTGGCGACCGTCCCTTATATGTTTCTATTTATTGCAGCTCTTTGTAGTTCTTGAAAGTTCTGTATGCCTGTCCACTGTCGGATGTTCGTTAATTAATTGAAATGTCTCCGAGTACCTACATGTTATCAGTTCCTGGAGCCTTATTATTTTTCATTAATTTCATCGCATACACAATTTCAATTTTTAATATGCTTGATCCTCTTTAAAGCTGTTAAATTGGGGCTACTATATGTATTACACGAACTGTACAAGGAGGTCAAGAGATCTTTGAAGACATGCTGCGTTCTGGACAACCTTCAACCTCTACCACCGTACTGAACATCGAAGCTGTGAAAGAAATTGTACTTGAAAATCATCGTACTAGGTTAAAGGCGGTCCCAGACAATCGCGAGCAATTACGAATGCCGATGATGTACAAGTAGCTTGGATAAGCGAGGGAAGCTCCCAGACGCTATTCATTGAAATTACGAATTTGTGAAATTGTACAGTATTCTAATAACTAAATTTAGAAATTTTTACATATTCTCTGTGTGAATTTAAGAACATTGTTAGTGTTGTTTTCCAGAAAAAGCTAATAGATCGTAATCTTGATAACCAACATTTAATAATTATTAACGGGTGTTGCTTTTGTAGTAATGTCGGCGGTGTATATAATTATATACAAATATAAAAAACTAGCTTCGTTCTACCCACAACGGCGACGGTTCTGTATATACAAGGCGATTTTTCTCGAATATAATCATGCATTTTTACCGACAGAAAACGGAGCAATCACGAGCACGATGAAAAATATATACGAAGTGCGAGTGTATTGTCCCACCTCACAACTCGCGATTACCATATTCGCCATTGCTCGCTACGTGTCTGGGACCGGCTTAAAGAGAGATAGCATATAACCTTAACGTCAAATTCACGAGTCATTTCGTAACATTCTGACTGAAAAGGACCCCGCAATAATCTTATGGAAAAATTGAGTTTCGGTCAAATCGTCTGAATTTTTGATGTTTTAGGTTTCGTCATCCCATGCAAAAGTCTCAATGGACACAAAGCTCGAAAATCAATACTTTGACTGCTACGGAGCTTGAAAGCTCCAAAGGTAATTAATTTAATTTTTTTATTTTTCGATCGTTATTTGACTGCTAGTTGACAGCTGCCAACTTTCAATTCAATCAAAAATAAGATTTGCACTTTGTTATTGCACTTTGACAGCTAATTGACAGCCTGTTGACAGCTGCCAATTGTCGAATTATTGTATTCACATGCAAACTGGCAGAATGTATACCGTATACGTTATTCCTTAGCGCTAAGACGATGAAAGGTATGCGTAAAATTGTGACTTATTGCAGTTGCTTTTCTCGAGGTAGTAACGTTTGACATGCTAATAGTGGGGTGTCAATATAAATATTGGATATTGCGCTTGAGTTGATGGTAAAAGTATTAACGAAATTATGGAAAAATGTATAAACTGAGTTACCTAAAAAGCATCTATCTGTGATGGGGGTGTCGATACACTGCGACCTATAAGATCTATTGTGCCCAACCTAAAAAGCATAAAGTCATAACAGAAAAATAATGCACTTTGACAGCTAATTGACATCTGGCAAGTGTCAATTTGGACAATTTGACATCGGATTTGAATTTAGCAACCTCAAAAACATAAACCTAGACATTAAAATCGAAAAAATAAGTTATTTAAAAATCTTGCTTTTGCTTGAGATGACGAAACCTAAAACATATCCAAAATTCAGATGATTTGACCGAAACCCAATTTCCATAAGATTATTGCGGGGTCCTTTGGGCATGAGACGCGTCGCTGCACGACTGGTTCCAAAACAGCTGAATTTTCTTCAAAAACAATGTCGTGAGCATTTTTTTCGAACACACTTGATCGTTCGAATTCCTATTCAACGTTCATGAAACGCCTCATAACCTGTGATTAGACGGGGGTTTATGAGTATAGCATGCAAAAAAATCAACAATCATTGGAATAAAGGGAGAAAAACGAGCCAAAACTGAAAAAACCACGTCAAAGTCGCCCAAAAGTCAAAGTAAACCTCATCGTTTTCTTTATGAGTTTATTCCAGAGGGGCAAACGGTCAATAGCAAGTACTATTTGGATGTACTAAGGCATTTGCGTAAGAAATTACGTTAAAAACGGCCAGAACTATTGCAGAACAACTCGTGGATGTTACATGACGATAACGCGTCACCATATAGAGCCACGATTGTGAACGAATTTAAGGCCAAAAACGCTACCAAAATAGCTACCATTGATCAACGACCAGATTCGCCTGATCTAGTTCCATGTGACTTTTTTTGTTTCTCAAACTCAAATTGCCGGTCCGTGGAACCAGTTTTGAATCCATTAAAGCAACAAAATAAAATTCTTGGAAGTAGCTGAAGGCCATGCCGGAAAGTGCCTATAAAAATATTTCGAATAATAGAAAAAGCGATGGAATATGTGTATAGCCTCGATGTGGAATACTTTGAAGGTGACAAAATAAATTTTGATGATTTAATGTAAAATTTTGATGATTTAATGTAAAATTTTGATGATTTAATGTAGGATTTTGATGATTTAATGTAAGATTTGTATTTTATCTAACAATTTCGGGTACTTTTTGACATAATGTACCATTTTCATGATATATACCTGAAAACACTATATTTATATGCTTATTTATCGCACCGAAAGTGGACTTTTTCCGTGAGCCCGCACGGAGAATTTTACGGTGCGCTAGTGTCATTACATGTCAAAATAAAATAATAATGTTATTGACAGTTCTCTAGAAATCGCAAATTGTTTGTATATTTCCTTAGCAACGGGCTAAAAAATGCTTTTTCTCGACTCCTTATACTATTTTAAGATAATTATGTATGTCTAGGATTTTCTAACCAACCAAAAAATGTAAAAACAGTAGTTAATGGCCAGTAATTGTTATCGGACAGGGAAATTTAAACTTAAAGATTGGCTACTCTGTTCGACCCTGTACGGTTAATAGCCCAAATCTAAATTTTACAAAAACAGTTTTTTTAGAACTAGTAAATATTCGTATAATAATACCACAGCTCGCATTACGACGAGTCAAGTAGAAAAATATTTTTTCTTTTTAAAAAGATCTCGAAAAAATACTCTCGTTCAACGTCACAGGTACTTTGGCGGCTTTGGCCAATCACATAGCGCTCTAACTATCGGACGATACATAATTCATAGCACTTGTGACGTAGCATCGAGCGCCTCCAAGAAGCTGTTTGAATGTTCACTGAAATTTTATGATTTTAAAATGGTGTTTTTCAAAATATTACAGAATAATTTGTAATAAAAATAATGCAAACGTCATTTAGTGGTTATATTTTAATTATTTGCACTTTTAAACTGGATTTACTAATTTGTGATCTTCCCCATTGCAATATAAAATGTTTATAAAATAAGGCTTATGCCTTTCACAAGTAGCTGTCAAGCGATCATAAATTATTTTGTACGAGAACGTGAAAGTGGAGGTCCACTTTTTTAAAACCAGTAATATTTGTCTTCAGAATGACAACACTGTAATATTTCGATTTATTACGTCATAGCAAAGTTAGCGTAATAAAGTATTTACAGTACTTATGTTTAAATTTACTAAAAATATTTAAAGTAGGTACCTTGTAATAAACAAGATCATTGAAAACGCCTTCAATATCTGCTTGTTTGATTATGTAAGATACGATGGCAGGTTTATTACTGTAAATTTCTATGTCAAAGTAGTCATTAAAACTGAAAGTTCTCATTTCGTCTACCTAAAAAAAAGAAATCATTTAGAATTTTCAAACTGGACCAGACATACACCAAACTGCAGCGAGAAAAATATTTTGCTGCTAAGAATACTCATTGTTTGTGTAATAGGATTTTCATTTTGGTAAAATCCTCGAAAATACGCTATTTTGACTGTTGGACATGTGAAACTTTTAAATCCACAATTTTTCGTAGAATAAAACGATTGTGGCATTGATTCTCCAGATATTATCCACTAAATCAAATCCTAAAATCGATGCTAAAATATTTTTTAACGAAAATTAATATAAAATTTGAATTATACAGATATCCAATAGTCTAAATAGCAGATTTTTCAAGGATTTTTCCAATTAAAAAAAATCAAATTACCACTATTAGGTAATTTTTGATAAAAAATTTATAGAAAAGGTAAAACAGTATAAAATAATTTTCTAACATGGTGAAAAGTTGTGCAAAATTACGTCAAATCTTAAAATCGCTCCCAAATTTTTTTTTTACCAAAATATGTATTCTAAAAATATACTGCGTAAACAAAAAATAATAATGATGAAGAACTGCCTCTCGCCTATTAAATAATGACCATTTTAATACTCACCATATTCCTTTTACCTCCGTCTTTAGCTAACAATTTGTAACTCATATAGGTAGCAAATCCTTCTTGTAACCAAAGATCATCCCACCATTGGTTTGTAACTAAAAAAAATTAATTAACCGTCAGTTTTGGTACTAATAAGAGGTGAACTCTTCCCTTTTCCGAAAAAGTAAAATTTGTTGCCGTTGAATTGAAAAATAAGTAAGTTACGCTGCTGACACATACAACGATTTTGGACGTACGATAGAAAGTCGTACGTCCGCATTCCTTTAAAGAAATGCCGTCGACGGCAAAATAACGTGCCGTGCTGTGTGAAAAGCCCCATGCATTTCTTCACGCCACTAAAGGAATGTGGACGTCACGACTTTTTACAGTACGTCCAAAATCGTTGTGTGTGTCAGCAGCGTTATCTGGTTTTTAAGTATGGCCGTTCAAGGAAAAATATATTGCCTGCTAACTAATAACGTTAAATTAATTTATACAAGGTGTTTTCCTATTTAATTTTTTACATTTTCACGTGACTTTTAGTGGAGTCGATCTAGCGAAAAAAAAACCCGATAAACTAAGTCGTTCTTTTCGAAAAAAATTTTTTTGTGATTTGATAGTTTCGAGGTCCCTCTTTCACGTGATCACTACATAAAAGCTAAGCGAGGGTAAATTATCATGTAAAGACATGGAAAATCGGTTTCTCGAAAACGCATATACTGAATTTTAACCAGTCCAAATCGGTCTAGCGGTTCTCGAGATATTGCTATTTGAAAGTATACGGATTTTCACCTAGAGGCGTGGTCGCGTTTTTCGCAGGGAAGAATGTGACTTCGACACTTGATAGGAGCTAAGCGCTCTCTCTCATATTTCTTCTCTCTCACATCATCTGTCTCCTCTCTCACAAATACTATTCCGGCATCTAATTTCACGGCGGCTGAGCGAGCGCACTCGCTTTTATAAATATATCACGCACACCTGCAGTCCTTGATATAGATAGAGCTTTGGGGTAAAAACGTCTTGAAAGAGAACTGATTGCCCTTGAAAATGAGCCTAGCACGAAGTCACTAACCCTATCCCTTGCCCTTCTACAGGGCAAAACGCTTTCACCCCCCTCCCACCCTTCGTGATTATCGCATCATGTTCTTGTAGGGCTCAAATCAAAGAGAGAAAAAATCCCGCATACGATGGCGAATAAAAAATTTCCCCCACTTTACTCTTTCGTTGCGAAAATCGAAAAATAAAATTTTCAAAATCCGAAATTCGGTCTCCATTTGTCCGTTTGCTGATCAGGATTCGTCAAAAATTAAAAAAGTTACCTCTAGTCAAAAATTAATCAGTGTTTGCCCTCCCCCTCCCCCACAAATTAAAATAGCGACTTGAAATTTGGACACAATGCTTGGGTCACGACTATCTATCGGAAGAAGAAAGATCAAGTCTCGAAGTCACTTTCTTTCCTGCGAAAAACGCGAACACGGCTCTAGGTGTGTTCTCGCCGCGGCGAAAATCCGTATTCTTTCAAATCGCAATATCTCGAGAACCGCTAGACCGATTCAGTTTATGCGTTTTCGCGAGCCCGTTATTTTATATCTAGAAGTCGGCGAGTTACGTGCGAAAAACCGATTTCCCATATCTTTACATGTTAATTTATGTGATCACGTGAAAGAATTACCTCGAATCTATGAAACCACAAAAAATTTATTTCGAAAAGAGCAGCTTAGTTTTCAAAACCAGAGCTATTTGAGCCCTTGCAGCTTCAATTTGGGTTAATTACCTTATGTTACAAAAGCAGGCCGTATAATATTACGGAAACATGCTAAAATTCTTCATAAATTGAAAGACAATTTCCATCATGGCCGGAAAGCGTGCGGTTGGTAAGAACTCTTTTATCTTTATTATCTTAGGGTTAATTAAAAACGCTTAAAAGGGCATGCGGTAAAAAATGTTTTCTCCTTGTTTCAAATTTTTATTAAGGGCGCGGTCTTCCTGTGTATAAAATCCTATGCTGCAGACCAAAAGTTAAATCGACTGATTTCCGAATGTAATGGGATTTAAAATATAATTTTCAGACAAATTAAAGATAAAGGTCTAACTTAGGTAGTCTTACTATTCTAAATCGATAAATTTATTATTTTCTATGGAAACGACAGCTTCAAAATCATCCAATTTTTTTAACCTTAAAAGTGGCATTTAACAATCTATATATCCTCGATTCTGAAAAAATAAGAAAAATAAACATTAACTTGACCTAAGTTAAACCTTTATCTACAATGTGGTTTAATCAGAATACATCAAAATACTTTAATTTATGAAATCAGTCGATTTGAAATTTTGAAGTCATTTCAAATTAATTTGAAAGTTTGGTCAAACAATGGCGTCTAAAAATTCTTTACCCATAGGTATTCAGTATATATATATATATATATAATTATATATAGATCATATAGGTTTTAACACTGTAAGAAAGATGGTGCCCGAAGCAAATCAATTTTGCAATGGATGCCAACCCATCAGCTGAGATATTTAGCGGGGTGATACCATAATTAGCCCAGTTGTGAGAGACTTTGACCTCTCATAAAATGTGATATCGCTTTAAAAGGTGTAGAAAACGATAAAAAAATCTTTGCGGCTCTAAAGTGTATGCTAAATTCGAAAAACTAATAGCACAACCACGTGAAACAGCAAAAAATTTTACTATTATTTATATTTCAGATAACATTTGTTCACTTTAAATTTTATTTTAATGTAATATACTTAAATGTTTCTTTTCAAATTATATTGCTAATTTTATATTTTGTTTGTTAACTGTTTCATTTTATTCATTGAATTGTTTTCATTATTCTACAATAAATTATTGATATTTTGTAAACTAATAAACGTCACTTATAGCAAATTTTATCTCAAACTATAAAAATGCCATTTTTGGTTTTACTGTACAACTCAAGAAAATCAATAAACTCTGTAGATTTTTTTTATCTCTAATTTTTTCCAAAAATTCAATTTTTTTCCCATTTCATCGTATTCCTATCTGTTATGGTTTAGAATATAGCAATGTTGGCACATAATAAAAGAAACATGCACTCAAAACACAAAAAGAACGCTGCAATTGTATTTATTGTCTTTGTAAGTAAAGTTTTTGCTCTCCAAACATTTAAAAAACTTTAATCAGAAAGGAACATTCTAAGTACGCCGAATATAATAATATATCATGAATTTAAATTTTCGCGGGAACTCACAGCTGTTGGTTGAAACTGTTCATTTGGCAACGTGGGTTAGCTAACGTTTCGTCTGAAAGTTGACGAGATTTTAGATCATTTATATTTGCATGTATATTTTTTATTACTCTGAACACGAGATGCTTGTTGCGCATGTCGTTTAACTGTCATAACGCGGGAATTTTTAAAAATAATTCAACATTATTTGTGTCGATATGTTATCTATCCATTAGAATAAAAATATATAAAGTATTTTAGAAAAGAATTAGAGGTAATATTATAAAGTAAACGATAAGAATATATATTGAGATGAATTCCGTAATATTATACGATTTTACTTTTTTTTTTAAATTTATTTTCCATTTGTCCACTTTGACATCTTTCAAACATCTCCTCTTCCCAAACCAAAAAAAAAAAAATCAACATCCCATAGCAACCCTGTCAAATTTTAAATACCCCTACACATAATTTTAAAATAACTAAATTCCTAAATAACAATTGACAACATCATTACAATATATTCAAAATAAATGATATTTTGTATGACTTTCATAATAAATTAATTTTTACTTTTTAATAGTTAGTATGTGTAGGAGTCATGATTTTTCTTAATCAGTTATAATCACTACTAAATTGTCAATGTTTCAAATTATTACTTTCCATGGAACACTTATTTATCAAATTAAAAAAATGTAATAATTTTGTGTATAGACCAATATAATGAAAAAATTAAATATGCGAATTTTGTCATGAAAATCGGTATATGGGGTTAAAATAATATTCTGAACAACTTTTTCTAATGTTTTTCGATATCTCTAACGCGAAGCAAAATATCGAGAGTTTGAAGTTCTGATTTTATCTGATTATCTTAAAAAATATGACCCGTCACTTTGTCCAATTCTGCAAAAATTTAAAAGAAAACCTAATTTTCAATCGAAAAAGTTGGTTTACAAATTTTCAATTGTTTAACTTTATCAGAGTGCTCGATTTCTTCGTAAAACCTCGGCTTTAAGATGATATGAAAAAAATATTGTTCGTATAGAATTTCAATTCGTATAAAATCTAAAAATAAATATTTTGCTTTGAAAAAATTACAGCTGCTTATTTAAAACACAAAAAAGAACGTTTTCACAAAAAAAATATTTTTCGGTCTTCCGTGCAGAAACAATAATATTGTAGACCAAAAGTTAAATCGACTGATTTCCGAATGTAATAGGATTTAAAATTTAATTTCCAGACAATTTTTTTTAATCTTTAATAGTACTTTTATCAACGCTGCTTTGTACACTCTATGGAATATTTTTTTCAAGAAATACAGCAGTAAGATTTTTTTAGGCTTCAAAGAACACTAAACGACAAAAGAATTTAACAGTGTAAACTGTAAACACACTGAAATCAAAACAAATCCCAAGTTCACACACGCATGCGCAGGCAGCAGGACTCTTGTGCAATTCCGGACCTTTGCCATTTATCACTTCGTGAATATTTTGGATTAGTAAAAAGGTAAAAAGTTAATATCTATAATACGGTAAGCGTATTGTATTATTTGCCTCAGTAACCCGAGTTAAATAACGCCGGCGCCGTCCGATTGCTCACGAAATCTTTTCCGACCTTACACCGGCTTGGCGGATAATTTGAAATTTGAGATTGTATAGGTACTGTGATTCTTCCATGATTGAGATGTTCACAAAACCATAGCATAACGAGTGTTGTCTGTATATACCTTTATAGAGACAACGGCATAACCTATTACAGTGGGATGCGAGATTTTGCATTTTTTAATTCTATTTAGGTCTTAGTTAAGGATTAACAAATTAAACATTGAGCTATAGTCAATATTCATTTTCAAAGGTGTAGAAAATAATAAGCATAGTTCAACAACAAAAATATAAATAGATGATAAAGCTTACTTTTTATCAGATAAAATCAAGGATCTCGGGTTTAAAAAGTCTTCAAGAAAAATTCGGGAGAAAATTTGAACCAATAAAAGCGAGGAAACAATATTGCTAAAGCGGCTTACTCCTTTGATACAATTATCTAGGAGTCTAGGGCCACCGTGAGCTGAACCAAAGTTCAAAGGAAGCCTGCCGCCTTGACTTAAAGAGTGGCTCTTTGATCTACAAAGAAGCGCCGATGCAACTTGACACGTGTCGATAGTTATCATAGCTATATACTAACTTTGAAATGAGCAATAACATCACTCTGTATCTATACATTTGAAAAGGGCATTTTATTTCGAATTGTTTCCGACTTGTAAATATCTTTGACATGTTCACCTAAATCGTAATTATTCATCGTTCGCGTGGTTAATTTTTCTTTCGTTTCTGACATAAGTAGGTACTTCATAACGAGGAACAAATAACTGAAAAGAAAATGTTATTTTGATATTATCAATGCCGCAGTAACAAATTATTTTAATTTTAAGAATTAAAAGAAAGATCTTATGGAAGTATCGTTTTCATTGAAAGGCTCTGTATAAATAAAATATACTTACAAAGAAAATAAATGAAAAATAAAAAGTTAAGATTATACATTTTGATGATACTAAATATTGTTCTCCCCTTGTATTACACATAATAAACAGTGAAGGAAGGTTTCTGTAACTATTTTGTTTAATTTAAGCATTTATCACGAGATACCAGCACCTCCCGGGCAGCATCTTATTTGACATAATTTGGCTGATATTTGACGTACAAGACCGCGCCCTTAAATACAAAAAACTTTCATTTACCTAAATGTTATATTATTTCCATTACAATTTATATCACACCTCACATTTTTTCAATATATGATTTTATTTAATTAAATATTAAACACAAAATGTATTCCTTATTATCCTGACCCTTTTGTTTGATAAAAATATTTGTTTCCTTACTTACTTACCTAAATTTCCAAACCAAAAATGACCTAACTCGTGAAAAGCCACCAATTTTATTTGATATTTGTTATAAATTTTTAACGAAGGTGTAAGAAGTCCTTCCCTGAAAGTTATGAGTCCCCAATTTTCAGTCGCTGCTGTCATATTTCTTCTATATTCTATCATGTCTAAAAATAATAAATAAATAATATTAATAAATATTTTGTGATTATTTCTAGTGAAGTACCTGGTCACTCAATAAGTTCGTTCGGATGATATACCTACTTATATAGATGGTGCCACTATTGTCAACTCCTTATGATTTTTAGAATGATACGTGTTAACTTCATGACAATATAACGTTTAGTTCACAGGTTACAGTGGTTTTAGTGACGCTACTTTTGTAACTTTCAAAACAATGGGAAAATCTGAATTTCGAGTGTTGATAAACATTACTTCCTATTGGAAAGCGAAGCAAAGATGATGCTGATGGTCCAAGAGCCTGTAAGTGCCATAGTCAAATCGGCAGTCAGATGAATGGACACCAACCGACAAGCCGCCCAACGTGACCAAAACGCAAATGTCAGCTAGCCTCCATATTTTGGGATGTGCACGGTGTACCTCGAGAAAGAAAGAACCACTGGTGCGTTTGAAGGAAGAAATTTCGAAAAAATGACAACAAATGAAGAAGAAAAAATTGCACGAATGTTACTTTCAATTGCTTCCCCATCCACCGCATTTTCGGAATCTGGATCTCAGCGCAGACCTAAACGGAATATTCCAGGGAAAGAGATTGGGCTGCAATGAAGCAGAAATTGAAGCCTATTCGAAGGCCAAAGATAAATCGTTCTTCAAAAAGGCATCGAAATATCATTCTTGAAGTAGACTATGTTGATGAATAAAGTCGAATTTGACCTAAAAGTTATTTTTATTAGCCATCCTACGAACTTATTGGGTGCCCGAGTACGTACTAAACAATCATGAAAAATTAGAAGACTTCCAAAAAAAACAGTCACTTTATGATAAATTCGAAACTAAACTGTTTTTTTAAATATTTTTTTGGTCAAGTATTTTAATAAAAAAATCTTATTATTCAGATTTAGACGACTCACCTAATTTCGGCATTGGATAGCTTATGTTGGTATATTCCGAGTAAAACTCCAAGGCAGTTTTTGCACAGTTAAAAGCAAATTCGTTGTTTTCTTTACTAGCGTTGACTGTATAAATTCTAATGGGTATTTTCTTTCCATTATTTACAAAAAAATTTTCGTAATACGAATAGTTGTTGTCGGTAAAAGCAAAAGATAATAAATACGGTGACATTTTCAACGAAGTGGTAAAATCGTATACAACCGATCCATCTGGTGTCTTGAATCGACTCTACAATTACAAATAAATAAAAATAAACAGATAAATCATAAAGCCTAAAATATCTGTGGGTATTAATATGGTTAAATAAGTGAAGGAAAGAGAAAACAATGAGACTAATGGAGAACAATGAGACTTTATGAATTTTACGCTAGTATAGTTGGTGTAATCGATATAAGATCCTCTATAAAAAATGTTCCGGTAATAGTAGAAATACTCATCTATCTGGACATTTTTGAATACTTTCATGTGTAAAACAACGTACACTGTCCATATACATAAAAATAATATTGACCAATTGCATCTAACCTACCAAAAAAACCTCAAGCTCGGTACCGATAGGGGTAAATTGCGTAAAATTTATATATTAATTAATCATTGTTACAATATACTTCTTATTTATTTATTCGGTGTCAATTTCAATATGTTTCGTCTTTGGAAAAAAACAGTTTCTTTAAAGGCTCGTTCAGACTTTACAAGTTACTTGAATTCAAGTGCAATAATTGGCCTAACTTGAAACAAATTGAAATGTGTGAATATCATTTCACTTAAATTCAAGTAACTTAAAAGGTGCTTTCAAGTTTCAAGTAGAAGCAGAGACCAAGTTAACTTTTGCTTTCAAGTTGGGGACTTGAATCACAGTTGAATAGTGTGAACTGATACTCAAGTGCACTTGAAATCACTGGAAGAGGTGAAAGTGGCTCTGCACTGCGGCAAATTAATCAACCACATTTACGTCTACGGCCCAGCCGTTTTTCGAGTGCCCACGCTGTTGCTAAACTTATCGCATAATCTAATGCACGAAACATTATATCAAAAAATAATAAAATGTAACAAATCAATAATTTACAGGGAGTGGTCAAGTAAGATTAGGGTAAGCCAGGCCAGCTCAGCTCAGAAAAATGATGTACAAAACAATATTTCAAGTAAATATATTGTATTGGCATTTGGCAACACTGTGGGCACTCGAAAAGCAGTTGGGATTTAGACGCTGACGCTAGTGTGAACCACCCACGGAGGGTTCTAATTGTGAGGTTATTTTGTATAAAAATTTCAACTTGAAACTTCAAATTTTTTCACTGAGTTTTAGTAATCCATCCACAATTAGCTTATTTACAACTTTTATTCCAGCAGGAATTACATCATTCGACGCAATTTTTGTCTGAACGAGCCTTTCAACTGTGATTCAACTCGACCTTAAAGTCCCCAACTTGAAATCAAAAGTTAACTTGGTCTCTACTTCTACTTGAAACTTGAAAGCACCTTTCAAGTTACTTGAATTTAAGTGAAATGATGTTCACACATTTCAATTTGTTTCAAGTTGCGCCAATTATTGCACTTGAATTCAAGTAACTTGTAAAGTCTGAACGAGCCTTTAAAGAAACTGTTTTTTTCCCAAGACGAAACATATTGAAATTGACACCGAATAAATAAACAAGAAGTATACTGTGATTCATATATAAATTTTACGCAATTTACCCCTATCGCTAGCGGTGCCGAGCTTGAGGTTTTTTTGGTAGGTTAGATGCAAGTGGTCCTAATAGTCAATATATTATTTTATTTGTATGTATATGGACAGTGTACGTTGTTTTACACAAGAAAGTATTCAAAAATGTCCAGATAGATGAGTATTTCTACTATTGCCGGAACATTTGATGTTTTTATAGAGGATCTTATATCGATTACACCAACTATACATACTATCATTGGCTGATCCAGGGATGAGGAGCTGTGGGTCTGCAGCCCTCCCCTTTAGGTCGAGTTTTTTAATTTATAGAAACATTACAAGAAGCCGAGAGGTCCTTTTCAACCCTTCGAAGGTTGAAGGACTGGATGAGAACAACCATGGAAATCGTCTGGATCCGCCCATGACATACCTACATTTTTGCCAATAGGCTGTATATTACCATATTACCAATATTATCAAAAAAAAATATTTTTGACTCAACAAAACTTCGTGAGAGTAGTTAGTTTCTCTGAAACATCTAATTTTCAGTTAAAGTTTTTCAGTATTTCATTGAAATAATCTAATGTTTGTGGTATAGATACCACTTGGAAATTATGATGAGGCATCATAAAATATTAACATCCCGTTTTCAATCAAAACTAGATTTTCAATTCTAATGCGAGATAAAAATAAAATTTTTATTAGGATTTGTTAAATATTAAAACTTTTTTACCAACTATTTTGAATTGGGAAATATTTATGATACAACTGCAAGGCCGTAGCCAGAAAACAATTTCGGGGGGGGGGGGGGGGGGATTGGGCCAACCCCAAGTAGCATTCCTCGTGGACGGGACGTGGCGGCCGCGACATTGGAAACTTTAAAGTGTATTGCCAAAGTCTTTGCCACGTAATAGAACCGGTTCTATAACGTGGCGGTCACTAAAATGAGGAACACTTTCTTGGTGGCAGCTACGTGGTAGTGTGGTGGTCGACACTAAACACGAAACTCTGTTCACTGCACATGTCTTTTTGATTTGTAGCTCGTTCTCTGTCCTGCACATTATTTCTTGCTTTTTATCTAACCTGACATAACTGTTAACTTAAGTAGGTACGTACTGAATAATAATTACTAATAAGTAACTTCCAAAGCATAAAACTTTGTTGTTGGCTTTAAAAATTGGCAATACTCTCTTCTAATCATAGATGGTAGCACACCCTTTATCTCAGTTAGGAAGAGGGTTACACCCAACAAATATAGGTTTTTTGGAATTGTCTGATTGTGGTATATCTGCGTTTAATGTATGGACACTTCGCAATAAAATACCCTGTATAAGCAACATATGTTAAAAAACGGATTTGTTAAATATTTCTAAATAAAAATGATAATAATAGTGGAAAAGTGTTGTCAAAGCCTGAAACGACTACATGAAACCAGTGTGAGTCTCTTCAAAAAGTATTTGAGGCATTGGGTATTTTACTGCCCAATCTTGCTCATACGTAACAATTTTGAATGTACTTACGATTTCTGGCATGTTCGAAATGGCTGTATATGTCGCATTTGGCGAGATAAGTCTTAAATTAAAATTAGCTTTAAATAATGGTTCGTCGAAACATGGGAAAACGGTTCTAGCATATGTGGGTTCCAAATCCGTAACAAAAATATATCTGTAATAAAAAAAATTTAAAAAATCTCGATATTGTAAATATTTATATTTGAAATTACTCATTCCATGTGTTGGTCTGATAAACCAAATTGTTTGCACTTATTACATAAATTACAAATATGTTACAAAATAATTATCGTAAACTTACACTTTATTTTCATCATTTCCAAATGTAGCTCTAATAAACCCATTGTTTTTTGCAATCAATCCTGTATATTTGATATCCACGAGCTGTTCCCCTGGTTGGATAGTTGTATTTTGATAAAAAATTCTTATTTTTTCGTTAGTTTTTGTTTCAAAACTTGCAATTTTTTTATTAAGCTTTACTTCTGAGATAGTCAAATTAGCGCTATGAAGGATTATACCTTCTAAGTCACTGTGGGTAGAAACAAATATGGACACTTCACCATGGAAAATATCCTTGTCAAAATCTGGTTTTATTTTTATGGAATAGTGTATTGGCTGAGCTTCGGTAGAGGAGAGACGATACGTTTCTATTTCTAAAAAAAATATTTAGTAAATTTAGTATAGACACTGAAATGCAGTATTTTAAAAATGTTGATAAATATCTTGCTTGATGAAATCTTATGCATTATAACAAAGCAGAAATCTGTATACAGACTTTCAAGACATTATTTTAGAGAAACAATGGAATTTTATTATTTCTAACTCTATCATTTCTCTAATACCATTAGTTCTGATAGAAGTGTTGAAGATTATATAAATGAAAAATAAAAATAGAAATTTGGTTATGTTTATATTAATCTAATACTTTAAATTAATTTTTTTAGTTCTTGTATTATATTATTATCGTGTATTACGTTATATCTACTGATAGATACTGAAACAGGTGCTCTTCACCAATCAGATCACATTTATTCACACTTTGTATGTTGTATAATTTTTTGCATTTTTCTGGTGAATAAATTATTATTATTATTGTTTCTGTATGAAAATAAATAATATATAAAAAAATTTTAATAATGATAAATAGGTATTATAAAATATAATAATAATAATAATAATAATTTTTAAGGTAGGTATATAATATAGAAGAATTTATTTCGGAAGCTCATAGTGGTTTGCTAGTTCAATTTCTCTTTTCATATGGAATAAAACCACTTTTTTTTTGACGTTTCGACTTCTAAGTTGAAAGTTGAAAATGACATAACAATAGTAGTTTACCTAACAAGTGCGGAAAAGTCACTTTACGCACGTGTTAGGTACACTATTTTTTCTACTAGCGTGCGGAAAAAACCCAAAAGTTAACATAAAGAAACATTTATTATTAAATACATATCAACAAATTAATTATTCTTAATATTAATATTGAACGTGCAATTTGTAGCATTCTGCAAATTAATTGCAGAGGCTAAAATGTTTTCCAATGAAGTCAGATTTCGGTTTTCCACTGCTTTGTCAGCACTAATTGTTGTAACCGTGGCGATGGGAACTTGGCTGGAAGAGGTCATTTTGGAAGGCTTTACTGGCGACAGCTGTTGACTAGTGGAAGGGCCAGCGACAGCGCCACTGAAGTTTAATATTTTATTCGATAGGCTCTTTTGGAAACTTGGTGAGCTTTCTACATGACCTTCTGCGACGCTAGAAGATTTCCAACCTCCGAGGCGTTTAATATTTGTTATTCCTTCTCCGGAATCTGCAAGCATTGTGGCGGCGGAACGTCGGAAACTGTGGCCCGTATATAATTCAGGATTTGGAAGCTTCAGATAACTTGCAATCTCTGATGGCATTTTTCCGAAGGTGATTATTCCGATACATTGTACAGTGCAAGTTCCTTTCTTATATTTCACGAAAAATCGCTTATGTGGGGTTTCAAGCTTTCTTAAACTCACATACTTTCTAAACAAATTTAGCAATTTTCCATTTTCAGCTTCCTCAGAAATCGCAAAGCTTCTGAAAGAGTGGTTTTTTGTGTCTGGGATATTTATCAATAAAATATTTCCTTTGTTATCAATATGATCTAAAGACATCTTTGTTAATTCTTCTCGCCTACATGCGCCCGCCAAACCAAAAATCGTAGCGACTTTTATATGAAGATAAATTTTGTCAGGCGCTTCATTTATAAACTTAAAAATTTTTCGAACTGACGAATTCAATTGTTGGATACCGGGAGTTTTTGAGAAAATTAAATACTTTAGATCTTTTTTGAAGGAACTGCAATGACATTTCAACAAATATTATCAAAAATAAAACTGTTTTACAATTGTTTAAGTATCTTACTATCTGTTAAAAACAAAAAAATTTATTTATATATTATTAATGATACGTTTAGTTGAAAGATGAATAAAAAATCACTCATACATTTATAAATAATCGGATATAAAATTATGAAATATGCAAAGATGCACTTTAATTACGACTTAAACCACGTGCCGATTTATTTGTTTAAATTATAATAAAATTAAATCATAAACTTACCACAATTTATTAAATAAATATAAACACTAAAACACAAAACCCGAAACAGGGACATAGTTTTGTTGTTGTTTTTTAATTTATACAACAAAATCTGAGAGACTTTAAATACACAAACTGGTCACCGAAAAATTTCAAATGACCATCACCATGATATGATTAACTACGAATGGCAGATAATGTTAAAGTATTAAAAATTATTTTTATCTTTAAACTAATCACTTAACGTTAATTGTGTAATTAAATAAATGTTTAGAGAACCTCGTAGTCACTGAGAAAACAGCGTTTAATATTTACAAATTTTGGAATCACGACCTCAAGTTATTAAGAATTCACAACGCGCTGTGTTTACCGTTTTTGAAAAAATTAAGTGATTCAGATTGTTGTGTTGGTTTTTTTCATTGACGTTATCTTTAGTTTCAAGAAAAGAGAGTACAAGTACGAACAACCAGAGACGGATTTTCCCAAATTAAATGTATATATTCCTGTTCTACATATAACCGGTTTTCTTGTAAAAACATGATCTTATTTCATAGACAGGGACAGGGTGGCTACATTTAAAGGAATTTCAGATTCATTTTTCACAATATTTATTAAAAAACATTGTAAAAATTTAATCTCACTCACTTACTTCCTTTGTTTGTTCATAAGAGCAGAATTTTTCAATCTCAATTTCAGAAAAATAATAAATAAAAGAGGACGTAGTTTTATATAATGACAATTTCACTTTAGCTGCTTTTGCTGATATTAACTAAATAAAGAAGACCAATGCAGTTTTTCACTGATACAACTCCAAAGTTTAGAAAAGAGTTACCTAAATATTGAGTTGCCAAAACAACAGCATGAACCATGAAAAATAAATAATTAGTCAAACAGTTGTCTTTCACTGAACAATTCACCAGGGGTCCCATATAGGTCCACTACTCTTTTTATTATTTATTAATGATATATCAGAAGTAATAGAACACAGCTGCTATTAGATGTTTGCAGATGACTTCAAACTTTATATTAGGATCATCGACAATGTCTGTGATACAGAACTGTTGCAAATAGATTTGAGCAATTTGTCACGTTGCACCAAAAAAAAACGGCAAAACCCAAAAAATGAACTATTTCCTTTTTGACTTTTATGAATTGTATTGCATACAATATACAATAGATGCCCCTGCACCCCATGCCACACTAAAACCGGTTTGTAGTCCTCAGATATTCAGCTGACGAGGGTCTGAACCTAACCTTTCTTGAGGAAGGTTCGAAATGATTTCGTGCTCCAAAATATTCGACTCGCGTCAAGTGACAAATTGAGTGTTCCTCGCTGCCGATTTGAAAACGGTTTAATGGATGGTAATGTTGAAGGTATGTAGATCACTTCCATATAAAGAAATTGTTCGAAATGTTCTATATTGTATGATTAAAGGAGTGTTGAGTGTGTACATTCCAAAGACGCGTATGAATGTCATAACCTAAAATAAAGTATGAAAATAGTTATGATCCCAGGAGATCTCAGAATTTTGTACAGTGTAGAGTGTTACAAATGTTATTAAGATTCAAAATCAATAAAAACTTCCTGCGCAACGTTGCGAATTTGGTTTTGGGAACTAAAAGTTGCATGTCGTGTCACACCCAGAACATCTTTTCCTACGCATAGTCTCGAGCAGGTGTTACACTAGTCCGATTTGAGCTATGCGATTTTCATAATAGATATTATACCTCTCTTGAAATATAATTTTAAATTCACATCATAACATTTTACAATTAATGAGAAAAGAAATATTTGTCTAAAAAAAATAATAAACCATCTTCCCATCACGCTTTTATCCAGACTTAGGTATGGCAAAGTTTATATATAATATAAACTTTCGTATTTTATTTTTTTTATTTTGTATAAAATAATTCACAAAATTCATACATTAAAAACAAATAATAAAGATTGCGTATTTAACTAATTCAAAATAAATTAACGGAAATAATGTCCTGTCAAAATGCAATTAAGGTACCTCCTTATTGCACTACTTTTCCACCTATATATAATTTGTTATTGCTGTTTATTTATTTACATTCTGTTCTTTTAGCCAGTAGTGTTAAGAATCGTGGATAGTAATTATTTTTAATAATCAGAATATTTTCCATTTTATGCAGTAATTAAATTCGCATTTTTTCCAGGATTATCAACAATTTTCCCTCCAGCTTAAATTAACCCTTTTTTGTTTTACTAGATTCTTATTCAAAATTTGGATTTAAAATTTTCGAAGCACACAAATATCAAATTTTGATAATAGAAGTTGCTTGTGAGTAGTGTAAAGGAATACTTCCGGTTCGCCATTTTGTTTTTTCGCAAATTAAATTCCAAACTTAAAATCAGCAAGTTCAAAAACATTTTTGCGTACGCGTCCTGGTTTAATTTTGCCGTTTTTTGTCGACATCCAGCGCACTGTGCGTTGGTGCGATATAAATACGCTTCATCTAAATATAAACAAATTTTATCAAATCACATTTTCGAGAATTATAAATCCAATTGAATACTCTTACCAAGTAAAAAATGTTAATTTGTCAGTGGCTGAAAGTGTTCGAGATCTTGGTATATTATTTGATTCCAAAGTAACATTTAAGACACAAGACACACATTGATAATATTGTTTCTAAATCATTTAAATTATTGGGCTTCATTGCAAGATCTTCAAACAAATTTTCCCTTGAACATCTTAAAATCAAGCTTGGAACTAGATTTGAGATTTCTGCACAAAGTTATAAATGGAGCTATAAGTTGCCCAAATTTAATTGAACTCTTTAATCTGAATGTCAATCCCAGAAGAACAAGAATTTCAGAATTGTTCATGGTTCCACATCACAGCACAAACTATGGTAAAAGACAATTACAAGGGTAGTTACACTGGCAAATAAAAATAGTGAAATCATTGATATATTTGATACATCCACATATTCATTCAAAAATCAAATGAGGTACATTCATTTGTTGTAACTTAGTTTTAGTTGATTATTATTATATTTGTAGATAAAGTAGTGTAAAAATTGTCTCTTAAATATTTATGTTTTTTGTAAATTGGCATGTCCGTATATAAATAAATAAATAAATTCATTTGTTGGAAAATGTTTTGATATTAACAGCTCTTATAGGCACTTTATCATTCAATAAAATGGTACGAAAACTACGGGTTTTCGAGTTACAGCAAATTAAGTTAAGGAAATTTTGAGTCCTGCCTAGCTTTGCTATTTAAGATTTAAAAATTCGTAATTTGTTTATTGTGGCCGTTTAAACAAATATTATCACTGGAGGTTTTGCACATCAGTTTGTAAAACTAAAAGCTATCTCTTGAAAGTATTAAACAAATTAATAATATTTTTTTACGGACGAACGAAATGCCCTTTTGACCTCTACCCACTGGCGTCACCTCCTATTTTGTAATAAATAAATGTATTTTTAACTCTACTTTAGAGCACCAGAAATCCAGAACTTGCATACATCTTGAGCCCGAAACCAAGCGATTTGGCTAAAAAAATAATTATTATAACAATTTAACGTGACTGTATAATATTATTACATTTTTCATTACATAGAAGGCAGCCACCATTTTATGAACCAAAATTATATAGTATGATTGTAAAAGTAGATCTGGCTTTCGAAAACAGACTGATGAAATCTGAAATGGAGTTATTTTTTTTTCCCAATCGACGAAGTCAGATCGCCCCCATTATTCCTGCATGGAATGTGCAACCGCGGCGGTGGAGGAGTGGGAAATCCTCTTCCTAAAGTGCATGAAACAGTAGTTTTCCTAATCAGTGCGCAAAGTTATGTTTTCCCGCATGGCGAAAGCTATTAGAATATTTAATCTCAACTAGCTGAGAATGCTCTTTTAGCATTGCCATAAACCGAACAAATTGTAATGACATTATTAATAAAATTTTAGATTGACAGTTCTCATTCTAATCAACACAGCCACAGTCTACTCACTTTTACCAAAATAGTTGAAGGTTATCCCAAGACTATGACAAATAGCCGACTATTAATGAATTAAAGAAAATAATAGCCTCTATTTGTCATAGTCGAGTGATATTCAGGAAGATTATTTCATGAACCCCACCAAATCATTGTCTCCAAACAGACTCCTTTCTCTTTTTGATATTTTCTGGGATAGATTTGCTTATATTTTCACTGATTTCCGTAGTGGAACCTGAACCAAAACCAGACATTTTCAATTGTAAGTGAATGTTACGTCAAGTTTTGACACTTAATAGCACACTTATACAAGCGACTAAAATAGCCGCTCATATTTCTTTATTTACCTAAATATCCGATCATATTGCATATCATGTGACTAAATTCATGACTTTTCATTGGCGCAGCCATGTGTGAATGAAATAATCTCTATGCGTCAATGTCATTTTAAACTTCAAAATTTTCATAATTTGGACCCCATTTTGAAGGTGTTCCCGAAGAGGTACGGAGGGGCATATCAAACCCTAAGCTTACTTTTTGATGCTCTATCAAAATCTGAAGTCAGAATTTTGAAATTCACAAAGACAAAGAATCAACACACACATACACAGAGATCCAATTGAGATACCGAACAATTTGTTCGGTGAAAATGTTTCAGTTATTAATAGATTCCAAGACTAATAACTTATAATCAAAGATTTTCAGAGAATTTTGTTTATTTTGTCAGCAAAAATGTGTGAAATTTTTCCAGAACCGTTACAGAAAAAGTCATTAGTACAAAATGCGTCAAAGCAGACCTGCTTTGATTTTTAACAACTTGTCTTGCGTCACTACATTTTTAACTCTCTAATAGGTATATAATATGATAAAAATAATTAAGTTATTGGATAATAAAATCATTTTGTTTATACAAATAAAATATATTTGTTACGTTCCTACTATATTTTGATGGAGATTTATTTATCAATGAATTACAGAAGTATAAACAAAAATAATCTATATAAATGCAGCAACATTTTTGAGATAAGGCAAATCTAATATGAAAAATTTTCTTATCTATTTTTTTTGTTTTGTTTTAGTTCTATTAAGTTTTTTCTCTAATGTACCAAGGGTATAAATAGATGTTTATGCCATGAGAGCGACGATTTTACAAACACGAGGGCCTCTGGGTTCAATTTTTTTAGTGCCATCTAGACTGGTATTTGAAAAAAAATCATTTTGCAGGAAGTCGTAACATATGTTTCTACAATTGTCCAGTAATCTTTAGCCCTATGGGATAATTATTTTTTAAGTTTTGGTCTGTTAAAGTTGAGCTAAATTTTTGTTTTTTATAAGACATTTTCAACTTTTGGTCAATAGCGTGAAAAGTATTGATTTTTGAAAAAAATTAGAGACAAAACTTTGGACAAATGTTCGTCCGAATAATTTTCATTTTTTTTTATCTTTTGTCTGCAACGAGATATGGCCATTTGAAATTTCATACAATTGCACTTATATCCGTCAATGTCATTTTTTCGGGTCAAATAATGAAAAAACGGTCATTCCAATGAAAAAGTTTGTCATAACATGACATTTCGGCGATATATCCTAAGCTTTAAAATGGTTTATTGTACATCTCGATATTTTCAGCCAAAAAAAGTACGGGAAAAAAATACATTTTTTTTAGAAATGTAGGTACGATTTTTGTGGTGAAAATCGTAATTTTCTTCACCTTATAACTCGGGAGGGGTTTATTTTCAAGAAAAATTGTATTAAACATTAATTCATTAAAAAAGGATAATTTATCGATTGAGCAAGTTATTTTCTTTTTCTTCCCCTCACTTCTTGATACCACCCCCACCCAAAACGCCACTAACGAAATTTTTCTACTTCTGATCTGGACACCTTTCCTAGCAACTTGCAAAAAATTTCAAGTCGATCTGATCAGTTACTAGTTTCTGCTTGATATTACAAAAAAATTTACTACCTTCCTTTGACTAAGTTTTACCCCCCCCCCATAAAAAAGTTAAATCCGCCCTTGTATAAATACTTACTTCCCAGTAAACACAGGATATCCGATGGACATCCATCAAAAGTCCATAATTGGTCCATATGGACATGGACCAGAAAAGGACGTCCAATGGATGTCTAGTGGACGTCGTTCATGGACGTACAATGGATATCCATTAATGGACATCCAATGGTTATCCTTTTCCGGTCCATGTTCATATGGATCAATTATGGACCTCTGATGGACCAAATAACTTCGAAATAAATTTAACCAATTGGTAGCATTGTTACTGTTGGCGTTCCTGATGGTAATAATTTCAACTTCACATCTGACAATTTGTGTTTTGATCGCTAGGAAAGAATAGAGAAAAACGTACGAAAGAAGTACTTAAACAAAGTCTATAAGCGAACTCGAACAGAGAAAACTTATCTTCTATTAGTGACGCACAATTCCTTCCATCAAGTTCTGCTTTTGTTTCACCACCTGCTTCGAGCTTTTAGTCTGATCCCAATATATGTGATTTCAATAATACTAATTCTAGGGAAAGTAGTAAAGATTGTGTTCAACAGTCAACAAATATCCTAAGTGGTAGTATTCAGTCGCATAAAACATAATAGTAGTGAAGCTGACTCATCGTCATCAGAAATGTACGTTTATTTCAGTTTTATTTTTAAATTAATTATTTATATATATATATATATTTTTATTTCATGTTCTGTGTTTAAAACATTTTTATATTTGAATATATATTGTTATTTATATGAATCGATTGTTATTCCGTAAAGGAGTTCATACATTGAAAATGGTGCTATATGTAGATTGTAGTAATAATGCTAGACGTCTAGGAAAATCTAATGCATTACATTATTTTTTGGATGGAAAGGCATTTCTCAAAAACTAGGAACTGAAGTCCGTAAGATGTCCATCACTGGTCCAGGTAATGTCCATTTATAAGTCCAATAAACCTCCATCAGAGGTCCAGATAACATCCATGACATGTCCATCGAAGATCCAATTATTGTCCATTTTGGTACAATTCACGTCCAAAATATGTTCATATTAAATTAAAAATGGACATCCATTGGACGTCCAAGATGGTGGCCAATGGATATCCATGGAATATCCAATGGATATCCTTTGTCCAGATAACATCCATAAAATGTCCATTGAAGATCCAATGATCGTCCATTTTGGTACAATTCACGTCCAAAATATGTCCATTTATAAGTTCAATAAACCTCCATCAGAGGTCCAGATAAAATGTCCATCGAAGATCCAATTATTGTCCATTTTGGTACAATTCACGTCCAACATATGTTCATATTAAATAAAAAATGGACATCCATTGGACGTCCAAGTTGGTGGCCAATGGATACCCATTGGCCATCCTTTGTCCATCAAAGGAGATCCCATGGATGTGCATAATGTACGTTTGGGATATAATAATAATAATAATAAATAATAATAATAATAATAATAATGTTTATTAATAAAAATACAATATACAATAATAATAAATATAAATTTTCAATACAATAAACCAGAAGAATATCACAAAGCCAGAAGGCTGTCCGTGGTATCAATGGATTTATCACACCAACACTAATATAATTCAATTCAATTCAGCAATTTAACAAAGAAGAATATTAAAAACACATAGGTAATAATAAAAAATACAAAATATATACAATTATAAAAATCAAGAAATTTATTTATTTATTTAGCGTATGGCATACATGGATTTAGTTATAATTAGTTAAAATTGTACACATTCACATTACGTCATAAAAAACATATAAGTGTATATCTAAAAGTAGAAGTAAAATATAAACATAAACATAAACATAAATAAAGCACGATTTGAAGTTAAATTTTAAAATCTAGACCATTGATCCAGTCCAGCACAGAGTCAGTGGCCTCATAGAAGTCGCTCATTTCTCCTCCGTATGCAGTAAGGGGGCACTCCATTGTAATATGGTGGACAGTCTGGCGAGGCTTTCCGCAGTCACAGGTTGGTGTTTCGGTGAGTCCCCACTTATAGAATGAGTCACGGCAAATACCGTGAGACGTTCTTATCCTGTTAAGTGTTTTCCACTCGTGGCGAGGCAGCTCCATACCTGGTAAGGACACTGTAGGATCAGTTATATGTACAGCCTGGACTGGTTTCGAGGCTTCCCAGTATTCTCTCCATTTATTGGTCAAATTGAAATTATCTCTCACAAGTTTTTCTGCTAGCAATATTGGGGGAGATCTAGACTTCAATCTCTGCAAGAAATAGTTTTTTTTTAACGACTTAATTAGTTACATGAAAATGAAAAAAGTGAGTGATTAGTTTTCTATTATTGGACACCATAAAAATTTTTATCTGTTTTTTAAAATGATTTGACGTGTACGAGGTTTTAATATTTTCTGGTAGAAATTGTAAAAGCTAGGTGCTAAATATTTGAAGTTTCTTTGGCCAATTGTTTTTTGTGAATTCGGAACTACCAGATTATTATTTTTATTGGCTCTTGTATTAAGTATGTGAATGAGAAATTAAATCAAAGTCTTTTTTATGGTTAAATAAGTATGTTAAAGTTTTAAAAAAAAAGTCTGGCGAAGATCTAATACAATTGCTTCCCGAAAAAGCAGTTAGAAGGGTAAGTTCTTTCCTTTCCTAATATTATTTTTAAAAAATATTTCTGCAGTATTTGTAGTTTATCCAAATACAGATCTACAGTTCCACCCCAAGCTAAAATACCATAGGATAATCGAGATTCTACCAATGAATAGTAGAGCATTTTTAGATGGGATAGATCAAGTACTTTCGATAAATATTTAAATCGTCCCAGAAACGATCTTAAGGTTTTAGTGACTTTATTTATATGATGATCCCATCTTAAATGGTAATCTAAGGTTATACCAAGGTACTTTATATTATTAGTAAATTTAATTTTTATGTTTTTTGTATGTTTGTTATAAATTTCTAATTCACGGTAATCTGGCATCCCATTCTTATAACTACAAACAGGCAGAAACATGGTTTTCTCGTAATTAATTGTTAATAAATTATAATTAAACCAATCAATAATATTTTTCATGTCGGTTTCAATTTTGATTTTTATATCTGACCATGTCTCAGCTGTATAGAATAGTACCGTATCATCAGCAAAACTATATATGGTTCCAGAAATTCTTAGGGTAAGTAAATTATTCAAATATAAAATAAAGAGAATGGGTCCCAGCACTGTCCTTTGCGGAACACCGCATTTTATAACTTGCTCTGAACTCACGCAATCATCTATTTTTACAAGTTCTGTACGATTGTGAAGTTATTACCTAAAGAGTTTTAGAGCTGTTCCACGTATTCCTGAATCCTCCAAAGCGTCCAACAACTGTCGATTGTTCTACATTGGACGTCCATTGGATATCCTTGTGTTTACTGGGTTATATAAAATTAATTTTTATTTAATGTTGTTGGATTATTAGTATTATTTTTATCGATTTTGTTGTAAAAATCTATTAGAATTTTAGTCTTGTGCGAATTATCAATATAACCCTTAGCACAAGACATCCAATTTCAATTACCAAACGTCATTAGATCGCCCATATTTGCATTGTTTGATTCCATAAAAATACTTGCTGATAATCGCCGCAAGCAATGTCCTGTATATGTTTTCCAATTTGGAAGTCCTAAATATTTTGCGATATCCTTCCCGGTTTTGGCAATACTATTAATGCCAACATTTTGAGAAGTACACTTCCCTTTCTGTACTGTAAAAAAACATTTTTGAATTTACTTGTGCAGGACGTGAATCCATGTATTTTTTACAAATATCGTAAAATTTTTCTGTTATAATAAAATTTCGAGACCTATTAGTTTTTTTTGCTTCTTTAGAAACAGTCACCGTTATTGTGGCGTGTGTGAGGTGTGTTGGACGAACCAGTAAATATTTTCAGCCGGAACAAGATTATCTCTCCCTCCCGTTTTCGAGGAAGCTGATGAACACGATGAGAGTGTTAGAATTTCTCTTTGGGGTTGGGCAACCCCCCCAAACGGCTAAAAACCACCCCCTAGAGAGGTTAAACGCGCTTTACAAGGTTTCCCTGCAGAAAAACCACACTTTTCCTCAATTTTCGAGGATGCTGAGTGTACGATAGTGGGGCTGATTATCGCTTCCGACATTTTTTAAAACATAGTCCCAAAATATACCTACACGTTTTGAATAATTTATATGCCGATTTTGATGCATTTCATGAAAATATACTTGGAAACTGAAAACATTTAACCATTTATTTAACCAAGTAAAAACTAAAGAGACGCCACCACTGGTAAAAATGGCTCCTTGGCCTAATGACATTGACATTATGGATCAATGCATATGCGCACTTTTAAACGGCCATCGGCCATTGTTCATACGGCACAGTTGGTTTAATCTTTCCATCTTCTTTTATATGTTATCGTTAAAAAGAGTACAACAATGTGTGATGTGTGGATGTTCGCGAAAAACCTATTGTATTGTTTATAATTGTGAAATAAATACTGCATATATGGTTTTTGGTTTGCTGAATTAAAATGTTCGAAATAGAAATAACTGGAGAAGATCAAGAGAAGTTCAGTATTTTACCAGAAGAAATAGACACAATTTGTCGTTTATGCCTCAATAAAAATGGTACAGTTAGGTTGTTTGATAAAAAAAACAACAAAAATAAGAATTATATGGGAGGAAAATTCAATGAAATACTTGCTTCCTTGTCTTTGCTTCAAGTAAGAATAAAATTTCAATTCAATTAACATTTTATTTTCCAATCTTAGTTTAATTCAAGCATTGCAAAATATGAAAATTGCTTAAATTTGTTTCATCCATCACTCTTCTTTTTAACATTTTTAGATAGAGAAAAACGATGGATTACCACAAAAAATATGTAGTGCTTGTGCTACTCTAATAAATGAATTCTATTTTTTCAAAGAACAAATTAATGCTTCACAAGTAATCTTGCAAATAGCACTAGGTAAAGTAAAAGCTCAAGATCAAATTGCTGATGTTGATGTTCAAAAGAAATGTAAAATTGATATACAAAGTACAACTGACGATATCATATATAAAGAAGAAATGGAAATTCATGATAATATAAAGACAGAAATAGAAATTAGTGCTAATGAATTAAACACCATTGAAAATTATGACCAAATAAATGATTTAGCTGAACATGCTGAAGGATATAAGGTAGAAATATCTGAATATATATGTAGATCTTGTGGAGATACATTTAATGACAGAAAAGAATTTTTAAAACATAGAAGGGAAGAATATAGCAAGAGAAAGAAACTAATCGCAAATGCTTCTCGTATACCATGCACTTTGTGTTACAAAATGATAGTTAGAGGTAATCTTTACTTTAGAATGGAATAATTAAAAATTAGATTGTAAACATGTGGCAGTTATTATGAAATATATTTATAGTTATTAACCATCTTCCCTGTCTGTTGAAATATTGTATATACTATCAAATTTGTTTTTTGTGCTGAAAAAATCCTCCTTAGTAGATGTAAATTTTAGTCCTTGAAAGAGAACATTTCCAAGGTAGCATTACATATTTTTAAAGAAATCATCTTTGTTTAATTGAAATACATTGAAAAAATATTTAGATTTATTCCATAATCAGCGAGTTTGCCTTTTAAATTAAATATTTAATGTATTAGTCGAGAAAATTTAACACAAAATAGCCCAAAATGTGGAATTTTGGTGCAGTAAGTCGGATTTTTTTTTGGCTTTAGGTTCGAGTCCATGCAGCCAGATACAAATTAAGGATAGTTTTCGAACTTTTTGAGTTTTCAAGACTATTAGTATAGATTTTTCTATTATAATTAAACCAGTGAACTTGTATAATATCAGTGGTTGTTATAGCTGGCAGACAAATTTCATTTTTTTTTTTTTTAATATATATATTACCGTGGTATGTTACAAAGGATTTAGATAGGGAACACTCTCTTCTCGCCCAGGGGTCGTTCAGGGCATTTTAAACAGAACATACACATGGTAGACCTCGGAAAACATGGGTGGTATACATTTGGGAAAAATTTAAGGAATCAACACTGACCTAAAGTTCCTTTATAAATTTAGTTTACTTTCGCATACGAAGAGTAGCAAGCAATCAAAGACACTTCTATTGTTTAAGGATGCATAATGTTATAAGGAGTTGGTACTTTTAGTTTTGATAAACCTTCTGTTATTCCCTTAGAGTGATCCAAAGAAAGTAAGTAGACAAGCTAACGAAGCGAATGCAAAAAACCCCATCTCAATCCGACTTACTGCACCAAAATTCCACATTTTTCTGCTATATTTTCTCGCATATATTAATTTACTAATATTGTGTAGCAATAGTTTTTTAAGCTAAAAAGTTAAGTTACATGGTTTACGTAAATTTATGTGGATATTTTTATATCTACACTTAATTAAATCATAATGGGTGCCAAATAAGTGAAATTCAAAATTTATATTAACAATTAATAATTATTTAAGATCGATATGAAGACCACATGAATACGCATACAAACACTAGACCTCATATATGTGAAATCTGCGGTAAAAGTTTTTGTAGCAAACCGAATTTGTACGCTCACAAAGTCACACACAGAAAAATAAAGCCTCATATTTGTGAAATATGCGGAAGGGGTTTCACTCAAAAGCCTTCACTCCAAGACCACATCAGATGGCACAAGAGGGAATACAGTTTTATTTGCCACATTTGTGGATTTCGGACTTGTACTAGAAGTGCTTTTCAGCAACACCAAAGGAACCACGAGTTAAAAAAAAATTACAGTAAGTAAGCAGTTTTTGGATAAGTTTGCTTTGATGGTATGAACAGTTAGTTTGTTTGAATATGATTTTTTAGAAGTTTCTAACGTTAACAAAACATTTTTTTGGTTAAATACATACTACCTGACCTGGATTTTTTTGAAAATATGACCCCTGATTTGTTGATATAAATAATTGCAAATAATACAATGAAGTGGGTAAATGGACCAGGGGGGCAATCATTTTTGAAACAAAAAAATTCTTAGCAGTATGTGGATGGTTGGAGAATTAAGGGTAAATTATAAGTAAATTAAAAAAAATCAATTGGACAAATTAAAAGTTCCGGTAGGGGTGGGGGTAGCTAAATATATAATTTGAGGGTTGGATATTGGTTTTTTACTATTTGTGGCTGAAATATGCATACTACCGAAAAAAGTTTAATGTAAAAGTTGTAGATAATTAAGTAAACTAAAACTTTTGAATTGATTATTTTTCAACATAACCTCAAAATTATCAAGAAAAACGTACAATTACTTAAGGACCACCCTGTATATTGTCACGAGGTCCAATTATTGGCCTACGTGTTGCTGCTACGTATCCAGGGCAAAACACCTTTTCGAGCTTTACGAAGATACGGAGGTCTCTCCCCGAATACTTATCAGTTATTATATTCCAATACCACCACTCACCTTAAGAAATAAAACAAGAGAAGTACAAAACAAATACACTTTTATTGGGTCACCCTTCAAATATACATAGATTAAATATAAACTAACAATAAACTCTTACCTAAGCTTACTGGGACTAAGGGCTTGTCACTATTCCCTTATTGGCTTTTCTCCTTTAAAGAACTAACTTTGACTTTGGCTCGGATGCCGGACTCTAAAAATTTTCTCGGAGGAATCTAACTTTTAATCAACCCTAGACAGCTGACAAATCAACTCTGAAGCCGACGATTGACTCTGCAGTCAACTACTGACTCTGCAGCCTACTACTGACTGACCCTGCGGCTAACTACCGACTGCCTAATTTTTCCCTTCGCGAATAGTTTTTAGGCAAAAATCGCTGATATGAGAGAATCCGTAACTTCGATAGATTGCCCTACAGTTTAGACAATCTAACATCGATTTTCGGGTTTCTGCACATCAGCGAAATTTTGCAACGACCTGGTTTAATTAGATGTTTATATTTTTTGCTCTCTATTGAGTAAATAATAATAATAAATTTAAACTAAAATAATTTTGATAAATAAAATTCCTAAACGTTTTTTCGCAAATTAATATTTTATATATATTTGGGATTCGTGACAATATAAAAAACCAATTTATTACGAAAATTTACTTCGGCTTATTTTTCAAACAAACTATAATGTACTCCTTGTTTGTGACACGTTTAATTGTATTTATGAACCCTTTATATTTTTGTCAGCCATTATCAAGAATCGAGGTCTTCTAGTATTGCAGATTTTATTATTATTGGGCCGTTTTACAATTTGTTACATCTATTGTAGTACAATATTTTCTTTTGAGTCCAAATAATTTAATTTTACAGATCCAGATTCTACAACAAAAAGAGGTGTGCGAAGAAATCATTATCCTAGAATCAAATATTGCGAAATTTGTAAAAAGGACTTTGTGACATATCAGCGATTAGCCATCCATATGCTTAGCCATAAAGGAGAAAAACCAGTTAAATGCACGATATGTGATAGAAGATTTTCACAAATTGGGCAAATGCGAACTCATATGAGGTAGGTAGTGTGTAACGTTTTCATTTTCCCCCAGACTTTAAATTATTTTTTGGATGCCCCTGGTATCCATAATTTTTTTATTTTGACAGTAGTGACTGACGTTAGGAATTGATGACAATTCCTAACTGTTCTAGTTTACTGTAATTTTGCGTTTTACTCCACCGTTTTAGTTTCAAATGGGTATTTAATTAAATATAATTTTGGTATGCGTTAATATTTAGATTTTATACGCCAACCCCACATTTCTCGACGCGACTTCTGAGCGATAGGGCCCGACAAAAATTGTGTGGTATATTTCCAAGATAAAGAAAAGTGACAGTTCTATTACACAGGGTCGCATTATGGATGTTATAAAAATAAGTATGTAATCGATTTGATAAAAAAATATAATTTTTGATTTTTTAATAATACTTTAAATTCTATTCTCATTGTAATATGAATTATATTATTAGTTTTACGAAAAAATTTTACTCTATAAAAGGTTCTGCATGGTGTAAAACCCATGATGAAATAATAGTAGTGTTTGGCATTAACACAGCAAATCGTATAAATTTATCAATAACGCTAATAAAATGTCTTCTTTTTGTCTCTCTTCTACCAGTCTTACTATATGTAGCCCTATATTGTTTTATAGGTGTATAGGGCGTTACAAGTGAACTTCATAAATTAAGTAAAAATTTGGACTACTGCAAACTATTTTTTTTTAATCTTTTAGGATACACACGGGAGAAAAACCATATGAATGTAATCACTGTGGAAAACGTTTCGCCATAAATGGAAATCTTCAGCAACACATTAAAACACATACTGGAGAAAGGCCTTATCCTTGTGAAATTTGTGACAAATCCTTTTATACAAACAGTAGTTTAAGAAAACACAGAAAAATACACGAGAGGGTGGAGTTTATTGTTTGTTCTAAAACGGAATATCCATCCACGGACTAAATATCTTTTGGTCTGGAAAATAACGTAGTGTTTTTTTTTTACTGCGACAAATGGGACAAATTTTTTGCTTTGTTTTCCACTTCTCAATGCAATATTTGCAGAACAGCTTAAAGTTGTGGCTTTTACAAATATTTCAGAACGAGTGGCACACATTAATTCATCGTCGACCTGCGAATCCCCATCGTTTTCATTTGTTTCTGTTGTTTTTTCTTTTATAGTTTCCATTGCTTCTTTTGGCTTTTAGCAGGAATTTTCTGAATGCCCATCTTGAGATCAGAAGAGGTCGATAGCACAATTTGAAAAATATCGCTTAGATCTCTCACAGGTGGATTCGTACTAGTCGAAGGCATTGAAAAACTATCTTCGGTGAAACACAATAACGCCATTAGAGGGCATCCTTCTTACAAGTTTAATTCTTTTTTACACACTAGTATCTTGAGATTCACAATGTGTTATAGGAGCCATTGTTGGCATCACTTATTCTAATAGCATTTGATCCAGCTAGATTAGAACTGGTTCCTTCAATGTCTCCTAAAACTGTATCTGCAATTAAACACAGTTATATCCTCTCTAGAAGATATTCTAAAAGTGTATTTAAAATTCATTTCGGAAGCTCATAGTGGTTTGCTAGTTCAATTTCTCTTATCAAATGGAATAAAACCACTTATTTTCTTGAAAAAGTTTTAATTTTTTGAGGTTTCGACTTCTAAGTCTGAAGTCGTTTTCAAATGTAACTAAAAAAAATTTGTCCCATTTGCCACACTAAAATTAACTCTCAAGTCCATACTTTGGTTCTAGATAACTAATAAAGTAGTTTCTTAAGATTTGTTTTATTTTTAAAAATATCCTTATACCCCAATCAATCTGTCATAATTCAATGTGAAATTTACATAAATTGCTACCCGAAAACAAAAAATACAGTGATGTAGGAAAAACCAGTTGAGAACGCTCTTCTAGCATTGCCATAGACCGAAGAAATTGTAATGAAAGTATTAATAAAATTAGATTGACAATTCTTCTAATCAACACAGCCACAGTCTACTCACTTTTAACAAAATCGTCATTCACCTTAAATTGAATGACATTTTAAATTTCAAAATTTTTATATTTTGGACGCAATTTTGAAGGTGTTCCTGAAGAGGTGCGGAGGGGCACATCATTTTAAAATTCATAAACCCAAGAAATCAACATACACAGAACGAATTCAGATACCGAACAAATTTGTTCGGTGAAAATTCTAAGAATGATAGCGTCAAAATAGTCACGGATTTAAATGGCGAACATAAAAAATTCGTAAAGTTGAAAAAAACGCCTTTTTGTAAATAAATCTACTAGACGAATCGAAAAATAGTAAATGAGGAAGTTGTATATAATACAATGATCTTTCGACTGACCGTCTTGAAAGTATCGATTGTCATATTACTTTTCGATATATATCGAAAAAACTACAAAATCGTCATTTTTTGATTTTGCTATAAAAATATTTTTTATTTTTTAAGTTATATCGATTTTTCGAAAAAAAAAATGTTTTTGCAAGTTGTTCACCCTTGCTCGTTGAGTGGACGTAGAGAAACGTTCGGGGGCGCATTTTGTTGGTAAAGAGCTGTACTTTCATACTATACAAAACAAAGCTTTTGTGAAATGTGTTTTATTTGTTATTTAGTTTAGTTTATATTATAAATAATGCTGTTTTATCTACAATCACTTTTGTAGTAGAATAAATACAATTATTGATAATTAACATTTATTTGAAAACAAAACAATAACGGCCGGGGCCGGATTATTTAAACTGTCAAACTGGCACTCTTTGTAATTATGCAACAAGTTATGGATGAATATCCTAGAAGAAATATCGAAAAGAGGCTGATGCGAATCATTTTATGGGATCTTTAGTTTTAATAATTAGGTAATCAGTTTCTAGTGCAAAATTACTTAAAAGACCACAAGACACTTTTAATTTTTAATAATTTTTTATTCTTAAAAATCCCTACAAGATATATATATACCTCAAATAAGAATTATTTACTATCATGCCGTATTAGCTCAGTGGTTATAGTGTCTGTCAATATTTGTAGATGCGCTATACACTGCTCGAGAAGACCTTGGTTCGATTCCGGACTTTATTTTTTTTTTACAAAAATGACAAAATTTATACAGGGTGATTTTTTCCACGACACATTAGATGTTATGGCAAAATTACTCTGATTAAAAATCTGATAATAAAACAAACGTGTGGAAAGTACCACCTTCCGTCGGAGTAGAGAGTGCGATATCTGTTACTTTCCTATGTGGTCGTAGGAAAACGCGCTTTACATTTAGTGATATATGACTTTGGAAAAAAATGTTCTTTTCTTTAAACATGGACATGACATGAAAATGTAAGAATGCACTTAACTTCAAAATTTATTGATTTATTTATGACCTAATTTTTCAAATAAAACACAGTACTTGCACATATTCTGGAAGCCATCATCAGGGGGTACTTATATGTTAACTAATAGTGGAGTCGATCTGGCGGAAAATTTTTTTTTGTGATTTCACAGATTCGAGGTCCCTCTTTCACGTTATCACTATATGAAAGCTAAGGGGGGTAAATTAGCATGTAAAGATACGGGAAATCGGTTTTTCGCACGTAACTCGCTGAGTTGTATTCGGGTCGAAACGACTTCTATATATATATAAAATAGAGTGCTCGCGAAAACGGTTAAACTGAATTTTAACCCGTCAAAATCGGACTGGCGGTTCCCGAGATATTGCGATTTGAAAGTATACGGATTTTCGCCGCGACGAGAACACACCTAGAGCCCTGTTTACGTTTTTCACAAGGAAGAAAGTGACTTCGATACTTGATTTTTTTTCCTCCGATAGATAGTCATGACCCAAGCATTGTGTCCAAATTTCAACCCACTAGTTTAATTTGGGGGGGAGGAGGAGGGCAAACACTGATTAATCTTTGACTCGAGGTAACTTTTTTAATTCTTGACCAATCCGGGTCAGCAAAATGGCAAACTCTTTTCATGAGGACTCTGCTACAGAACGTATTAAGGAGATGATGGAGACATTTAATGAGAATGATATGACTGATACCTTTCCACAGGTTTGAGCTAGATTGAGTGAAACCCAATTTCACTTTACAAAACTGCGGGCTCCTTTTCTATTAGAAAACAAAAATAAAAACTAATGGCTTCCTGGCTTCTCCTCTTTAAAATGCTTTCTTTTTTATTTGCGTACATTTTAGACAAAGATACTTTAGTTTTTCCGAATGCCTCGCCTGAATATTTGTATTCAACGGCTCGGCGCGGGTAGTTTTCGAATTTGCTTTCTTATTTTTAATAATTTTTTATAGTAATACAAATTCTTTTTTAAAATAACTTATATTATTTTTTAGTAACATTTTCCGCCCTTTTACGTGGTGCTATTAGTTTTCGATTTTATTTTCTAAATTGTGAAGTGTGAACTATTTAAATGCCAAGTTTCATCGAGATCACATTTTGTGCGAGCTTTTGGTCAATATCCTTCTCTGGCAAATGGGCTAAATCGTTTTTTGAGAGAATTATTTTTTCCCTCTTGTTAGTTGTCTTTGTTCTGACAATACGGCCTTTCCGGTTATGTGATCGATATTTTTAATACCCTGTAAATTTTTCGAATTTTGAAATCTATAAAGTTACAAATTACAGACATTTGAAAATGAAGTTGTGTTGACTTCCGTAATTTACTTACCAAACTCGTTTTATTTTATCTCCAAAAGAAAAAAATAAAAGACAATTTTATAGTTTATTTATATTTATTGAATCAAACCAACAAATTCATATTTTTTTCATGAATTTTTAAATGTTTTCTTAAAGCACTGTTTGTATAGAATCTTTTTTCACATAGTTCGCATTTATGAGGTTTATCGCCAGTATGTGTTCTAATATGTTGTTGAAGATTTCCATTCAACGTGAATCTTTTCCCACAAAACTCGCACGCATGAGCTTTCACTCCAGTGTGTAATAACTTATGAGAATTAATTCCACCAAGGTGCATGAAATCCTTACCACAATCTAGGCATTTATAAGGTCTTTCACCAGTATGTGATCGCATATGAATAACTAAATGAGCATTGCTGTTGAATTTTTTAAAGCAAATTTTACAGTCCTTTTTACTCTTTCCTTGAAGGCGATAATTTTTTCGTTGACATTGACTTCCTTCGGGTAGATCTGGATGCCGGAAATCTGAAATATAAAGCATATAACGAAAAAGATATTTTTATCTGTACAACTGAAGTCATGCCAAGTTTATAAAAAATACAACAAATACAATACAAAAATACTATATAAGTTCGAATGAATTATTGGGCGATTTAAATTTTCTTATTGATTTTTAATGTCTCGGTAAAGTTCACGATCTATAAATTTATTTGGGTAGTTGTTCTTAATTAAGCCAGATTCAAAATACCCTCTATATCGGGATAGTATCATACGTTTTTTATCTTGAGAGGTATGAATTCTACATCCGATACTATGAACTGTTTTCGAGATACAGGGCATTAAAGTGGAGAATTACTGATTTTATCAGTTTTTTCTTCAAATTGAAAAGTTGGATAAGTTTTGGTTAGATGCACATGGAAAGGTTCAGCTAAAAATATTTAGTGTTACAGGGTTATTCACGAATAAATCACAATAGGTTTTTGCAAAAACTCAATATTTCTACATCTCCGTCACAGAGAAATTATTCCATGAATTTTGAGGCTATACAGCCAACCATAGCAAAAATAATTATGCTTTGAAGTTACTAAAAGGACAACTTGCATTTTTTAGTGACTTTTGAGTCATACATTTTTGTGAATCACTTTGTAAATATAAATATTTTTAATGATAGGTATCCAATAATTTATTACTAGAACTAGAACTAAACGTCTGTATGCAACAGAAATCCAATCTAACTTTTAATTAAAAAAAAATAAATCCGAAAAACTGGACAATTTTCAACTTTAACACCCCGTGTCTAGAAAACTAGCCATAGGATTGGGTTGGGCCCATTAACACTTCTAGTTACTAAGTCGAGTACAAGAACATACCAAACTCTCAGAAAATTTGACCGGTCGCCACTTCACATAATAAAAGTGCGGTTTTTTCATATATCTCGAAAAAAAAAAAAATTTCGAAAAACTAATAGCACCGCGTGAAAAAATTTTGACTATTATAAGTTATATAAAAAAAATTTGTATTACATATAACATTAAAATAGCAAGTGATAAAATTGAATTAGTAAAAAAAATTAAATATTTAGGTGTAATAGTAGACAATAGAATGTTATTTAAGGAACATGCTGCCTACATTATTAAAACGATAGCATTCAAAATTAACTACTTAAGTAGGCAATCCAAGCATCTAAATCAATGGTCACTTTTACTTTTGTATAACAGCTTGATTTTACCTCACTTCACTTACTGTGGAACCATCTTGTATTTACTAAACCAAAATGAAATTGGAAGACTTCAGAAACTTCAGAATAGAGGAATGAGAGTAATACTATCTTGTGATAGAAGAACACATATAACATTAATGTTGAATACATTAAAATGGTTATCTGTTAAAAATTACTTTCTTTATCTAACATTAATATTTATTTTTAAAATAAAAATTGGTAAAGTTCCTATATATTTACGTGACAAATTAAAGTATAATTTTGAATTTCATGAATACAATACAAGAAGTCGCTCAAACTATCATATACGTCAGGCTAGTAATGTCAATTCAAGTAACACAATTTTCATTAAAGGAGTTCAAAACTTTAATGAACTACCGGAGGATATTAAGAATACTACCTCGATTAATATATTTAAGAAGAAATTAAAAGGGTACATGTTAGACCAACAAAAGGTTTAGTATAGGAACCTGCTAATACACTTTTTTTTTTCTTTCTTTTATTTATTGTATTGTTTTTATTTGTATATTTTTAATGTAGGTATCTATATATTTTAATTGTGATGTAATATGATTTTAAAGTTTTTACTTAGAATAAGACATTGTAATTGTATTAGCTTATATTGCTAAATAAACGATATATATATATTACCTATTATAAAAAATTATTAAAAATAAGAATTCGAAAACTACCCGCGCCGGCGCCGAGCCGTTGAATACAAATAATCAAGCGAGGCGTTCGAGAAAAAACTAAAGTATTTTTGCATAAAATGTACGCAAAGAAAAAAAAAGGAAAGCATTTTAAAGAGGAGACTCTAAGCTTTCTGAGGAAGTTTTTATTTTTTTTTGTTTTCTCAAAATTTGACCGGAAGTTATAATTTCTTAAATTCTCACTGATTTTTAGAAAACTGAAGATACACAGGGTCCTGCAACAGTGGCGCGGTGTTCCATTCACTATTTAGGAAACAGATAGGAATACAATTTTATATAATGTTCAAAATAAGTTGGACAAATTGTTTTGATCGTTTTAACTTATAATTTTTATTTCTAAAGAAATGCTATTCGAAGGTAATATCCCAAGACTATGACAAATAGCAGACTATTATTTTCTGCCTAATTCTATCGAGAGTACCTTGTATTTCGAGACAATTTGATGAGATCATATGAACATTAATAATCTGAATAACTCCCGAGAGCTTTAGCTCGAGGGAGTTATTCTTTGATCATTAAAGTTCATATGGTCGAATTAAATTGTCTTGAAATGCAAGTTGCTCGAGATGAATTAAAGAAAATAATAGTCTGTATTTGTCATAGTCGAGTGATATTCAGGGAGATTATTTCATGAACCCCACAAAATCATTCGCTAAAAGATTGTCCCCAAACAGACTCTTTTCTCTTTTTGGTATTTTCTGAGATCGATTTGCTTATATTTTTACTGATTTCCGTAGTGGAACATGAACCAAAACGAGACATTTCAATTTTAAGTGAATGTTACGTCAAATTTTGACACTTAATAGCACACTTATACAATTGACTAAATAGCCGCTCATATTTCTTTATTTACCTAAATAGTCGATCATATTGCATATCATGTGACTAAATTCATGACTTTTCATGTGTGAATGAAATAATCATATATATTTTTTTATACATTACTTTTCTACAGATAAGATAACGACTTATAAAAACACTTTCTTTTTCAAGAAATAGGCCAGTAAGTTAAAACGATCAAAACAATTTGTCCAACTTGTTTTGAAGGCAAATATACCTTATTGATCGAGCTTGACAAAAAAAAAATATTTTCAGTCACACAGGATGTTCAATTTTGCTGGGCAGGTCCCAACTTCGTTTTGTTAAATGGCAACCTCTATTTTTTATCACTTTTTCGGTTTCTACATGACAGATACTTTATGTATTTTTATTTCAAAAAAATATTGACGGTTTTCAAGATTTTTAGCATGATAAGTTTTTTTTCAATATTCGTCACTCAGAATAATTGAAATTTAGAAGTTACAGGGTATGAAAAACAGCTTGCCACACATTGTCAATAAAAATTTGCAGAATCTTCCTTATTTCAAATGGAACACCCCGTATATTATAGATCCAGAAGAAGCGTCAACAAAGGCTATACAAATTTCACCAAGTATTCCTTGTGGCTAAGTTCACTATTTTTTCGAACAATGGCAAGTATTCATATTTCTACGCTATAATCTCAAAATGAACGACTTTTTTGACGACTGATAGGAATACACAAACGACTGATCGAGAATTTTTTCCCAATCGAGTAAGTCAGATCCCCCATTATTAATGCATGAAATGTTGGACCGCGGCTGCGGTGGGGGAGGAGGAAATCTTCTATCTAAAGGACATGAAAACGGGTTTTCCGACAAATCTCAGCCGGGTTTGACCCCACAAAAAATATTCTTACAAAAATTGAAGAGCATGACAAAACTCGTAAGCTTGTTTCAACCTAACCCCGAGAGCTCAATTAGTTCGCGAAATAGCGCGAATTGAAATTGCAAAAATGAAAAAATTATCCATTTTTTATTTTGCGCGCCGTTGTAGAAAAAAAATTTGGTAGTGCTATCTTTTAGCGGATGAAAAAGTGAACAATTTGAGCCCTGGCCGGTTGCGCTAGCTCAATCAGTACGCAAGTTACAAGCGTTTCAATAATATTTGTTTCCCCCTCATATCTCCCCCTACTTGTCCCACCATCCCCACCCTCCGACACATAAAAGTACTTCATTTCGGAAGCTCATTGTGGTTTGTATTTTAATTTCTCTCTCTTTCCACTGGATTAAAACCACTTAGTTGTTAAAAAAGTTTTTTTATTGACGTTTCGGCTTTCCAGATCGAAAGCCGTTATCAAAATGACATAAAATAAATAAATTTACTAGAAACAGAACACTTGATAATCTTGCAAAAATATGACATCAACATAGTATACATAGAATAAGATTTTGAGATTGAAGATGTCAAAATCTGTTTCAATCATATTTTTGTGACGTTTCTGGGAACGAATTTTTGAAAGGATAGCGCATTTGCATATTATAAGAGAATTTATACTTCGTCATAAATGAAGTTTTCTTATTAATATTATCATAAGAAAAAACCAGATAAAAACTTATGATACTATCCCGATATAGAGGGTATCCTTTTTGCAATTAACTCTTTTTGTAAAATAGGTATCCAAATTTTTAAAATATCAACCGAACAATTAGAAACACATTTGTTATTATTTAAGCATATCAATGCTGCTTCTTTAACTTTGCGGTTATAATTATTCGGTTCTTTTAATAATCTAGTTGAAAAATTCCATTGTATTTTATGACCAGAATCCCATGCGTGTTCACATATTTTGGATTTTTCTTGATTAAGAACAACTACCCAAGTAAATTTATAAATCGTGAACTTTACCGAGGCATCAAAACTAAAGATCAAAATTTAAACCCCCCAATAATTCTTTCAAATATAGTTAAAATCCCTTATATTCCAAAATTATCCGAAAAAATTAGAAGGATTGGCAATAAATTTAATTTAAAAACAGTTTTTCAAACTAATAATACATTAAAATCTTTAATAGTAAATACAAAACCTTTTAATGAAATTCAAAACACAAAAAATTGTATTTACAAAATTCCATGCGAATGTAATAAATTTTATATAGGAGAAACATCTAGACCTTTTCATATTAGACTTAATGAACACCAATCGTACATTAAAAATAAACAATTCGAAAAATCCAAAATATGTGAACACGCATGGGATTCTGGTCATAAAATACAATGGAATTTTTCAACTAGATTATTAAAAGAACCGAATAATTATAACCGCAAAGTTAAAGAAGCAGCATTGATATGCTTAAATAATAACAAATGTGTTTCTAATTGTTCGGTTGATATTTCAAAAATTTGGATACCTATTTTACAAAAAGAGTTAATTGCAAAAAGGATACCCTCTATATCGGGATAGTATCATAAGTTTTTATCTGGTTTTTTCTTATGATAATATTAATAAGAAAACTTCATTTATGACGAAGTATAAATTCTCTTATAATATGCAAATGCGCTATCCTTTCAAAAATTCGTTCCCAGAAACGTCACAAAAATATGATTGAAACAGATTTTGACATCTTCAATCTCAAAATCTTATTCTATGTATACTATGTTGATGTCATATTTTTGCAAGATTATCAAGTGTTCTGTTTCTAGTAAATTTATTTATTTTATGTCATTTTGATAACGGCTTTCGATCTGGAAAGCCGAAACGTCAATAAAAAAACTTTTTTAACAACTAAGTGGTTTTAATCCAGTGGAAAGAGAGAGAAAATAAAAGTACTTGTTATTACCCTTTCTTTCACAAAAAGGCCCTATCTCCACTTATTCTCGAGAAATAATTAATTTTTTTCATTTTTGCAATTTCAAATCGCGCTATTTTGTGAAGTGAATTTGAAGAAATAGAACGGACATGGGAAGAAGGATGTGCCGCAATAATTCCTGAAAAATCAATATTTCAGTATGAGAATATCTATAAAATTCTAAACAGTAAGTGAAAAATCTGAACGGTAAGTGAATTACTTACCGTTCAGAAAATGTTGACGTTAGTAAATGCTACTTACTGTCATCAAAATAGATATGGTAAACAGTCAAAAATGACCAATCGTGCAAAAATATTATTTTCGTATGCTCGCGTGGTATTCGATACGATTATATAACGAATTATATAATTATTTTTGGTGACGTTTGCTTATTATAAACGTCAAACGTATTGTTACTATGACAAAATTTTCAAGGATGCGAAATACAAAAACGGTTATACCACGTCGTCAAGGGTATAATTGCTTATCAATACATGATAACTAAGTAAAAATTGCAACTGCTATTGGCTAAATGTATGATGAGTTGTATAATCATTATTATGTAATCTAGGATCCATTATTGGTAACTAATAATTAAACTATTATTCCTACATTTATTAGTCTAAAATACCATTTTTTGTTTTTTTTTAAATCTCCAATTCTACCGAAAACTTAGTTTAATTTTTCGCTTGACAACTTGGGCATTAAATTTTGTGAACTAAAAAAAATTTGTCATATTTGCCACACTAAAATTACCTCTCTTTGGTTCTAGATAACGTAATAAAGTAGTGTTTCTTAAGATTTGTTTTATTTTTAAAAATATACTTATGAAGTTAGTAACGGGTTAAAATATAGTCGTCAATTTGTTCCAGACAAAAAAGTGATATTAACCAAAATGGGATTAATAATAATTAAAGGACGCTCGTTTGGAATGTTGTAATTCAATGCCTGTGGGGGCATTAGCCCTAGGAGCAGTTGTTTTCAGTCCAGACGTGGTGCAACCAATATATAATTTATATTATATCTTTAGTGGTAATGACTTTGGGAAAAAAACTTATTTCTTTAAACATGGACATGGCTAAATGTAATAATGCACGTAACTTCAAAATGGGTAATCATTTTGATTTATTTGACCTAATTTTTCAAATAAAACAGTACTTGCATATATTCAGCTGGAAGCCATCATCAGGGGGTACTAATGCTAAGAAAAGTTTAAAATCGATAAAAAAAATAAGATTTAAAAGGATGAATTATTAAATCATATTTAATTGTATGTTTTAAAATACGCAAAACTGATAAATGAAACCTAGAAGAGTTTTTACAATATTTTCAAATCAAAAATTTGCAATTTGTATTGAGGGTTGCAAAGTAAAGGTGTCATTGATTCTTATGAGATATCGGACTTTATTTTATCATTTACTATGTTAATTACATCTGACAACGCCGTCAAAGAGGATACGCCACGCGCGAAATTATAACGTTCAAGCCGCCCTTATTTATTAAGATAAGTTATATAAAATTGAAGGTTCGAGTAATATATTAACTTACAAGTATTTTTTGTCATATGAAGCTCTAGTAAATTAAAATTTGCTCGTTAACGTATTTAAAATTTTTAATGATTTAATTGATGATGTTTGTACATTTTATCAATAATGCTTTATATTATATTATCTGAATACTTATTTTAAGTGTGGTATCGCTCCAATTTCCAAAATCATATAAAAAATGTCAAAATTTATTAAAAATAAAATAATAATAATAATAAAATGTTTATATTAGATCCAATTTTTAGAGTAAATATAGTACACACATTGTTAAAAATTACTCCCTTCGATCAAAATTAATTGGTCGTAGATTTTGTCTCAAAATTTGTAAAAATATTTGAAAGAAGAAAATACATAAGAGATGATTTTCACGACTAACGTTTCACATGCATAGCTTTTCAATTTCAATAGTTTGAAAATCGACTTTTACATCTAATGCTGCAATGATTACATCCCGTTAAAAAAAACAAGATTCAGTACATTTAAGTGTGAATAGGTTATATAGCGGCGTGTGTGAGATAGTCCTCTAATTACCATCTTATAATATAAGTAAGAAGCAGGCTAGCTCGACATCCTGTCACTAAAGGATGTCTGGAAATGAATTCGACTTGCCTCGTTCTCGATAAAAGTGGTTGCGTTAGAGCAAGTGTATCACGAACGAGGAAAGCCCAACGCCATCTTCACTTTAAAAACAAAATCAAAGCTTGCAAAACTATAGAAAACTAACGAAGGTGGAATTTTTTGTAGAACATTTTTAATGTCCGTGTTCTTGGGAGCTTGTGTGATTTTATTTCACATCCTTTGTGCAGTTTTGTCACTCCCATAGTCCTCTTTTGGTATTTTTATGGTTCAAAAAAATTCCACCTTCGTATAGTTTTGCAAGCTTTGATTTTGTTTGTGAAGTGTGAAGTGAAGATGGCGTTGGGCTTTCCTCTTTCGTGATACACTTGCTCTAACGCAACCACTTTTATCAAGAACGAGGCGAGTCGAATTCATTTTCAGACATCCTTTAGTGACAGGATGTCGAGCTAGCCTGCTTCTTACTGATGAGGCACAATAATGCCGAAACCGGTCTAAGAATGACAAGCTCCTTTAATAACAAAATCGAAGTTTTTGGGTTAAAGCCCCGACTTGGTCGGGCACCAAACCACGTCTGGACTTTCGTAATTCAATACCTGGTGGGGCATATAGCCCAAGGAGTAGTTGTTGAAGTCCAAACGCTGGTGCAGTGTAGGACATTTTTAATGTCCGTGTTCTTGGGAGCTTGTGTGATTTTATTTCACATCCTTTGTGCAGTTTTGTCACTCCCATGGTCCTTTTTTGGTATTTTTATGGTTCAAAAAAATTTCACCTTCGTCTTTGTTCTGACAATACGGCCTTTCCGGTTATGTCTTCGATATTTTTAATAGAAGACCCTGTAAATTTTTCGATTTTTGGAATCTATAAAGTTACAAACTACAGACATTTGAAAATTAAGTTGTGTTGACTTCAGTAATTTACTTACCAAATTCGTTTTATTTTATCTCGTAAAAGAAAAAAATAAAATACAACTTTATAGTTTATATATATTTATTTAATCAAAACAACAAATTCATATTTTTTCATGAATTTTTAAATGTTTTCTTAAAGCACTGCTTGTATAGAATCTTTTTTCACAGAGTTCGCATTTATGAGGTTTATCGCCAGTATGTGTTCTAATATGTTGTTGAAGATTTCCATTCAACGCGAATCTTTTCCCACAAAACTCGCACGCATGAGCTTTCACTCCAGTGTGTAATATCTTATGAGCATTAATTGCACTAAGGTGCATGAAGTCCTTACCACAATCTAGGCATTTATAAGGTCTTTCACCAGTATGTGATCGCATATGAATAACTAAATGAGCACTGCTTTTCAATTTTTTAAAGCAAATATCACAGTCCTTTTTGCTCTTTCCTTTTCTTTCAAGGGGATAATTTTTTCGTTGATATTGACCTCCCTCTACCCGTAGTTGTGAATGCCGGAAATCTGAAATATAAAGCATATAACGAAAAGGCCATTTTGATCTGTGCAACTGAAGTCGTGCCAAATTTTTAAAAAATACAACTTTTCAGGAAAACAAAATAAAAAAAATCTTTCTTTTTATACTAAATATACTAATCACCCGACCATCCAAACTTCACAGTTATATTTATGGAACTTTCAGACCTCAGAGACATGCGGTTTGCATAGTTTTACTCAGAATTGAGTCTACAATAGGAATGCAATATGTAAAAAAATTAGTGTTTTGAACCAAACAACGATTTTCTCCCCTTAAGAAACTTCGCAGACTACAGACTTTTTATCGGCCTATAGTTTAGTCGGGATCTAAATTAGTATGAGGTTGTGGCCGATACCAAATCGTTTTAATGTGCGTTCTTGCATACATCTTCATATTAATTTAGAACTCGACTAAACTATCTGCTCTGTGTTATTTGACTACTGCAGTATTTATATTTGGCAACTCCGCGTAAAAGGAAGAGACAGAAGTATGCTGTCAGTAACTGTTTGTGCTGTCAAATGCATATGGGTTTGACATTAGTTTATAAATAACTTAAGTATTCCGGAAATTAGAAATTGGAGCGACACCACAATTAAAATAAGTATTCAGATTACAAAGCATGATAAAATGTGGAAAGATTAACAATCATTTTTTTATAATTTGCATCTATAATATTTTATACACATTTGAGAACTCTAATGTTTCATTAGAGTACACAGCTTTTTGTGTTATACGGTTGGTAATAGGAATCAACAAATGACATGAATTGGCATTTGTCTTGTCATTTGTATCTAATAACAGTAAAATAACATAATATGATCGGAATAAATTTAATTATTTCTATTTGCTTTTAAAAGAACAAAATTTGTGAATATCATCTATTCATTATATATTTTGATATCCCTTCGAAATAACAAATTGAACAGTAAATAATTCAAAAGGTAAATAAATAGAAACCCTTATTTAATAATATATTACAACTGGTAACATATTAAACGAATTATGTTGAATTATAATAAATATCTTTTTTTAAACTGTATTGTGGATTACTTCAAGAAGTATGACTATGAATGTTTATTGAATCTATCTCTAAAATTTGGGATTTCTTTGGTTGATATCCCTCAGAATGTCTCTTTAATAAGGCTTGCAGCTTTCCAAATCTTGATATATTAATATTTTTGTTGATATTAAGTGTTGACTACAACATTTTCTGATATATTTTTTATTTCATTAGAATCGCACCATTTAGTGAATTTTGTGTATTCACTTAGATATACTTCTTTAGATTTAGTAGGCAACAAATTAGTATATGCCTCTTCAGCACTTTTTCTAATTTTTGGAGGTGTATTCATTAGTTTTTTCAATAATTTACTAATTGTCGGTGTAATTGATAACTGATAATTGAAATTAAATTTCAAATCTGTCAAATTTTAAAAATTCTACAACAGTGCTACCAACTCATTTTTTTTAAGCAAACTTCTCTATAACATGCAAAGTATAAATTTATCAAAAAATTAACAAAATGGCAAAATATAAAAAGTATTATAAGCAACTTATTTTATATGGCTGTTATGACACTCGTCCTTTAAAAAACTTGAACTCGTGTCATAACAGAATGCCATATGAAATGCGTTGCTTAATGTACTATTATTCAAAACTTTAAATACAATAACGAGCAAATTTTAATTTACTAGAGCTTCATAAGACAAAAAGACAAAAAATACTTTTAAGTTAATATATTACTTGAATCATCAATTTTATATAACTTATCTTAATAAATAAGAGGTTTCTTCAACTGGGGAAGGAACTATCGGTTCGAAAAGCATTTCACAATATTTGGTAAAATTATCACATGGTCGTAGGAAAAATAGTGTACATTACATGTGCGAAAGTGATTTTTCACACTCGTGAGATTGTCAAATATTTCCCACTCGTGTGAAAAGTGGCACTTTCCGCACTCGTTTTGTAATATACTGTTGTACTATGGAATTGTCTTCAATATACTTTTTAATACTTTCAATCTTTTTGTCCTTTTTACAGTTTTTTTTTTAAATTTGTTTTACAATACACTTAACATAATTTTGTCCCATTTTATACCATAACAACATTCCCTAAAATTTTGTTGAACTTTTCTTGCAATATAATGAATAAGAAAAGATCAACAAATTTCTCTAATTTTGCCTCATTTTTTAACTTCAACTTTTTTTACTGCAAGAGGAGCGGCAGCTACTTTTTTGCCTACCTTCTTCTTGGCATTTCGTACCTTCTTCTGCACCATTTTGGACTTAAATATTTCAATGACTCCATCTTCCTCATGACATAGTTTTCCATTGACATTCCCTTGGTTTCCTCAAATTTGCCCTGATACATATCCTCTCTCACCTTATCTTGTATAGTATCTCCCCAGAAATTTCTACCAAATTCTTCCTTGAAACCTACCCAATCTATTATTCTATCCTCCATGACATTCCACCAACTTTTCGCGTTTCCTTTCAAAGTCATGCCGGTCCATTTTTTCCATTTTTGTTGCACTTTTTCTTCTGCCATCCAATTCTCAAGATCTTTTAAATATTTCATGGGATGTGTTCTCTGATCCCCCATATATTCCATATTTGGTTTTTCTGTCTCTTATTATTATTACATCTTGTTGTTCCGCTATTGCTCTAGTTGGAATTCCTCCTTGATTATTTTGTTGTGTCATCTCACACCTGAATTTTTCTAATTCTTCTATTTCCCCTGTTTCTTTTTGCACATAAATCCTCACTTCTCCCTTTACTTTCTCTAATTCCTGTCTTCCCTATCTTCTGTTACTTTCTATTATCTCGCCTACCTCATCTTTCATGGCAAATATTTCTCCACTGGTTTTCTCCATCATGTCCTCCCTAATTATATGCATTTCTCTTCTTACTTCTCTTATCAAATTTTCTTGATATTCTTTCATATTAATTTTGAATTCTCTTGTTTTTTTGTAATGCCTGACATGAGCATGGCCAACATTTGTTCCATTTTACTTTCTTCTCCTTCGGAGGTTTCTGCTACTTCTTTTACTTCTTCCTCTATCTTATTCTCTATATGGGTCATTTCAAACCCTGCATTTGACCCATTTTTTTTAAACCCACGATATCAAATGCCTCACGTTGGTATGCCAATTGTTGTACTATGGAAATGTCTTCAATATACTTTTTAATACTTTTAATCTTTATTTTAATAAATTCACATTTGACATTTTATCAAAATTATTAACATCTCAAAAACTTCAAAACTCCAACATGTCATCACTCACTATCAGTTTTTTTAAGTCCATTTTACATAGTTTTTTTTTAATTTGTTTTACAATACACAACATAATTTTGCCCCATTTTATACCATAACAATACTATAGTTCATGTTTTGGTCATTCACATTAGGGTTCTGGCACATCAGCCACGTAAAAACGCGACTAGAGATGGACGAAAAATAACGGTATCATAGATATACGTTACAATTTCGTGCGCGTCGTAACCTCTTTCACGGCGTTATCAGATGTAATTAACATAGTACATTTTTCCTACTTGCATCGAAATCTGAACGGTACTTTTTTTTTAAATAAAATAAAATCTGTGATTTCTCATAAGAATCAATGGTAAAGGCAAAACATTTTTATATTAATATATTTTTTCTGGTTCTCTGCAGCTTCTTAAAAATTTTACTTGTGCATTATCTTATTATAATATACCAATATGGCAAGTTTCATTAAATTCTGAACAGTACTACCTTAAGTAAATAAGTTCAAAACCAGATACTCGGTAATTCACAGGAGTATGGAGTGTCATATTTTAGAATCGCAAATGGGAAAATGCCAAGCTGGGTTCAGAACGCAAAAGCTGAGATTTCAACATACCCGTTAATAATTGCGGTTATTTAACCTAGTACGACCCCCTTTATCTCTTTTCAGCTTCTGGAAATTCTTTTCTGTGTCAATAGCGATTAAAGGCCGTTACTGTAACTCTCTGCGAAACTAGTCTGAGATCAACAGGACTCCTAGAATTTCCGTATCTGAAGCTACCTGCGCCCCTAAGACGCCGTTTCTAAGGGTTCTGGAGTAAACCACATTAAATAATCTGGCTCCAGAGCGTCACGCGTAAGACATAATTTTTCTTTGAGGCAAGAAAAAGCCTGACAATTAATAGAAAGGTAGAAACCATTGGAAGCTAGAACAAGTGGCAAAAATTGAAAAGATCGTTCAAGAATATCGTAAACAAAAAGAAAATAATAGAGTATCAAAGGAGTGAGTAATGATCCAAAAAATAGCGAACATTTTGTGGTTGGATAACACCAGTTGACAAAAATTGGATCGCCGATTAAGAGAATGATATTAAACTTTTCGAGTATCTTGTATCAGTTTTTAATAAATCTTGCATTTTAAAAGAAAAAACAAAATTACATTTTTATGAATTTATTATTTAAAAAGGGAGTAGTCAGTTGATACAGAATTTTCATAAAATTGTGGAAGGTTCGTTTGTGTTAGTTGTCGATTTTTTCGTGAATTTTAGAGTGTCTTCTCAAAGCACTATTTGTATAAAAATTTTTTTGACACAGTTCGCACCGATAGCGTTTATCTCCAGTATGTGTTCTTATGTGTTGCTGAAGATTTCCGTTTTGTGTGAATGTTTTCTCGCAATAATTGCAAGCAAATGCCTTCACGCCGGTATGTAACAGCTTATGGCTATTCAAGTGAGCACTCTGAAGGAAACTTTTGCCACAGTCCGAACATTTATAAGGCTTTTCTCCAGTGTGCGAACGCATGTGAATAATCAAATGAGCAGGGCCTCTGAATTTCTTTTGGCAAACGTTACATACTCGTTCGCTCTCTTTATGTCGTTCTTGCCGGAAATCTGAAATATAAAATTTAATATCTTTTCATGTTTTTTTCTACTCCTTGAACGCCAGGTCAGGTTAAGAAAATAGTTTCAGATTTTAGTTTAAGAGCATTCACTACCTTGGTGAAGCTGCAAATCGTTTCTCATATCCCAGAATTTTTTTTAGTGGAAGATGTCTATCACAAAAAAAGTCTCATTTTTTGTAATTCCGGAAAGTCAATAATTTCCTTCTACTTTAAAAAAAAGAAATGAACCTACACAATCGAAAAAATAATGACTTTCCCGTATTCTTATATACCACCTGATTAGCTAGAAAATAACATTTTTCATGAAATCGTTTCTGGTTTTGAATGGCACGTTTTACAAGATTTACAATCTTCATCCGATTCATCGTTCGTAAGTTTGTAGAATTCAAACGTTCTTTGATACAAATGAAACGCCGCACATTGTCATTATTCTAGTTTCGAGAACAATATTTGCCGCGGTCTTTGTTTAAGAACTACTCTACCCGAACTACATGATTGTCGTCGTATGTCTTGGTGTGTCTCAGATTAATATACAATCCTATTTATGCTTGTTTGTAGAATTCAAACATTCTTGGATAGAAATGAACTACCCGGCCTAGTTTCGAGAACAATATTGATCCTTGTCTTTGTTTACGGCACAATCTACACGATCTTCATCATCGTCTTGGAGTCTCAGATTAATATCCAATGCTATTAGTTGAATTTGAATCCTCTTTCAGGGGCGTGTCTCACAAATGATTTTTTATTTAAGTCTGGTGATTAGAGTTGTTATTGAAAACGATATCGGTTCTTTTATGAAAAAGGATTGTTCGAAATCGAACATCTACGCCCATGATAAAAAAGGAAATAAAAATATTCAAATAAAATAAATATAGCACGCCCATGTGTTTCTTAACCTTGAATCAAAACGCTCTAGCCAAACTCTAGAAACTTCATTATATCATACTACCCCATACGAAAACATAATTTCGCTTGCATAAAAAACATTTAGCCTCTATACAGTTAGACAATAAGGTTCATCCGCACTACATACGGAAGTTGAATTTTATTTTATTTTGTTCTATGTTGTATGAAATTTTATTTTATTCAGGTTAATGTTTTAATTATAAATACAAGTGTCTAGGTTAAATACAATTAAAAATTAAAAAAGAAAAGATACTTTTTTGTAAGATTTTATAAGAATTTACTAAAATTTGTAACAATATTTCACTCTGACTGTGTGTAATTTTTTATGTACATATTTTCGAAGTAAATAAATATTATTATTATTATTAAACACGTTTGAGAAATATACAGGTAGCATCAAAAGAATCTCCATAAACAATATCATTGGCTGAGAACAATCGAATGATGCTACTTCATAACGAAACACATGCATTTTTTCTGCATAGCAACACGCCTACGTGATCTTCACGGCATAGTCAGAAACACACATGATACATTTTAAAAGTCTTAAATTAGTCTTCAATTAAGCTCCATCGGTGCAAGTCGATGTAAAATAATTTTATTCAAGTACGAGATTTAACTTTAATAAATTCATTTCATTCTTTCATGCTTAGTAAATGCAAACACAAAGTTTTTGATTGGGTTCATAAGAATAATTTGAACCATTTATCATAATACTATTTCTTGTTAAAATTTAATACACAGTTCAGGAAAGCAGTGGCGGCTCGTGAACTTTCTCATAGAGGAGGCAAATGGAAAATAACAAAAATTTGTTCCGTATTATGAACTTGATAGCCAATGCTAGACAAATGCATACATAATTATGAAATCGTGCTAAATATTCCACTAAATCATGGCAATCAATTATATTAGGAATACTCATTTTAAATTTATATTAGGTAATTGAATTATTTAAAAAAATTTCAACTTAACCTCAAAACCACTCACGCACGATGTAAACACAAACGCTCACAGAGTCACAGACAGAAAACTGATTAAGTAATTTATTTTATGCGCATGATTAAGATATGACAGGTTAATGTCCAATACACTCGTTGGCTATGAGCAATGACATCATAAAATACGCGTACCGGTATTAGTTTTGAGGCTAGCCTCAAGCGTGGTTGCAATGACTGTAATTTAATGCATCCATGTATAGCAGTGAAAGCTCTGGAAATATTTCTATTGACGTTTTAGGATCGCCTATCAAAAGTCGCGTTGTTGCCATATTAAAATATTAAAAACATGCCGTAAAACCTGGGATAATAGAAAAAATACTTTAACTGTGTTTATGACTAAAATTAAAAATAATTAAAATAAATGGAGGGTCCTTGGGCCAGCCGCCACTGCAGGAAAGTGTTGAGTGTTTTTAAACCACCTTCGTCAATACCAGGGACATCTACAGGGTGTCCTCTTCAAAGAGATATACAGTCCACTAAACAAATTTCTCGTTTAGGTCCAATTAAACGGGAACAGGGACATCTACAGGGTGTCTTCTTCAAAGTCTGGGTTGACAATATATAGAGTCTGTACAAACCAGAACAAGGATTATGGCGAGAGGTTCTAAAAAAATGTATCACACACCAAAAAGTTAAATAAATAATAAACTAAAAAAAAACAATTAATTCAGTGTAGAGTTATCGAAGTACGTATCTAGGTGTAAAGTGAGTTAGTGTGGTGAAGGGAAATTGTTGATTGGTGTTGTGAGTGATACAGTTGAACAAAATTATGGGCCGAAAAACAGAAAGGGAGAGAACATGTAAACGGGAACTTGAGTACCAAAAGATTGTCCCGACGTCGAGTAATGTTACAGTAAGAATTTGATTATTTTTAAAATATAGGTATTGCCTATTTTCTAGTTTTTACAGTATCCTTTGCCACAATTTTTATAACGCACTTTTGACAGAAAAAAAAAATTGTTTCCTGGATTCATTATAAGTTACAGTAGCTTCTAACTGAAAGTGCTGCTATTGTTTATTTAAAAATAGATGTTCTGATCAAATTTTCTTTTTTTAATAATTAAAAATTATTGGATATAATATAAGGATGAAATGGAATTATTAAAGACAATTTTTTTCAGTATTTTGTTACATATCGCTATTTCTGTAAATTAAATTACAGAAAAAAAAATGTTGGTCGGAATTTATTTATAACAAATTGTAAACTCATAATACTTATACATAATTATTATTATAAAATAATTTTTCGTTATATGGAGCCAGAAAGGTTGTCTAGTTGAAGGGGTGACATATATAATTTTCAAACTCAAAATGAAATTTCTCATGGTTTTTTTAGATTTATAAAGATAAAAATTTTTGGAAAAATGAGATGCCTCGATGAACAATATCCTGTGAGAGGCATCGATCATAACATTCTGCTGTCACGATTCGAAATGACATCTTTGAAAATAAGGAGAATTACTCTTGGTATAAAATTCTTGCATAAATTAATTAATAACAATATTAATTGTACGGTTCTCTTAAATGAAATTAATTTATTAGTTCCTAGAATCGGAGGTCGGCATAATTCAAAGTTTTATTGCGAAGCATCACGAACAAATGTGGTTACGATCACCGTTGAATTTCATGTGCGGTAGCTTCAATAAAATTTGTGAATTCTGTAACAATCATTTTGATTCTTTGAAGACTGTTCATGTATGGTTGACCATCTATAATGTTCATGTCTACCACAGCAAATTTGCAGTAATTTATGTATTTTACTTATATTCTTCTTTTAAACTTAAATTTTACGTGTTTTAAATATTTAGTATATGGGTGATTCTTCCAATAGAAGAATAATTATGTCCCTTTGGCTTAATTCGAAGTATTTGTAATTTGTGTTCAATTTGTATAGGTCTATCGCTACACAAAAAAATACGATATTTTCGACGAATAAAACTAATTTCCATTAGATTACTATTTGTCATAAATCTAAACATAATTAGTACGTCAAAATCATTGTCGTGGTTGTCCTCAACCTTATTTTTATTTATAAAATTGCAATTTTATAACAGTTACAATTTTGTCAGATACGATTTACTGTAAGGCATATTACATTAAAGTATGAACTACAATACGTAGCAAACATAAATACAATAAGTCTTAAAGAAACAATTTATAAGATCTAAAAGTTTTGTACACGAGGTGTTAAATCATTGTCGTGGTATAGTAGAAAATAGTGAAAAACTCGTCGTCGATAACATGTAAGAAACCACCATACATTGACAAAAGAGCACTACTTAGTTCCTGAGCGGAATTGGTGATCCCCATTCCAGTTCGTTATTGATAAAATCGATGAAACGTTATCCAACTGTAGTGCGTATTTTAGTAAAGGCTCATTGACGTGGCAGCAACATTAGACAACAGTAAGTATTAAAAAATAAGATAATATTGGAGTGTAGACGTGTTATGTGCCTACTTATTGTACATGTAATTAGAATGTTCTTATGTTATGTATACATGTGTTTAGAATGTTTTAACCTTAAAACACTATTGTCGTGGATGCTGTTGAATGTCATTGTCGTGGACTTTCTCATCCTCGACAATGACAACCTTCAAATGTTTCTGTTTAATTTCATATAATCCTGACGATGTCGCCTAAAAAAATGACGTGTTAGGAGAGGAAGAAGAGGAAAAGGGAGTGTGAAGAGAGAAGAGACAAAATTAAGAAAAACCCGATAATATAAGAGATATATGGCAGTGAAATCGTGTCAATTTCGTCATTGTCGTGGATACAGATTTTTGAAAAATCCAAAATATGCGAATTTAAGCATGTTCTTATCTGTAATCTGTAATCTTAGTCATATACATATTTTTTCAGATCTGAACAAGCCTTTTTAATTTTTGAAATTTTGCAATCATAAATCTGCTTCTTTTGAGCGAATCACCCATATACTTTTTTCAGTATTTACTTCTATGGATTATATAACTGATTGTACTCTGTGATAGCATTTCCTGTAACTGGGGACTACTGTTGGAAATAAATTGTTTTTTTATCTATTTAAAACATTGGTTGGTTTTGGTCACCTAATTTTTATGTTCTCCACGCCACTGGCTACTAAGAATGCATCATTTAGGTTGAATTGGGATTATTTCCTGCCAACATGTTTTGTGTATATACATGCTACGTTGCCAATACTTGGAACAGATTTATATTTAACAACGCCTCCTGCGCAGGGACAGATGCAGATATCATATGAAGTTGTGACGCGCTATTGAAAGCCCTTAAGTGTCGCATTTTATTCCACCTCTTCAAAGTTTACGAGAACGAACAGGAAGCAGCAAATGAGGATAACCTTATTATACATTCCACTTTTGTCTTGGCTAGTCATTAGCCAACTATTAAACCGATTAGCAAAATTCCCGTCTAATCCCCGTCAAACTTTAACCAGCTAAATCAGAACACAAGCAGAAAAACAAAAACAGTTGCAGATAAATTTAACAATAATTCATTTTTAGTGGCTCACTTTATAGTATTTATTATGGAACATAAGTTTGTCTGAACTATTTTTTATGTCAGATTATCCCTAAAAATAATGTCTGCGAATCTGACGTGTCCTAGTGGCATTCAATAAATTTCTTAGACAAATTTTCTGAAATCGTCTTTTACCCCTATTAAAAACATTCAGAAGCCTACAAGAGACCTACAGGACACATTGATGATGGCCTAACTTTATTTTATTTTTAATTTTAAGTTTGCTTTTTTAATTTTTATTAAATTATTTCTTAAAATCTGTAAATAACTCTATAATGCTTGAAGATGGTTTTAGGGACCGAAACTAGTCACCATTAAAAGGTGTAAACTTTTTTATGTGGTACTGATTTTGTGTTTCCTTTGTTAAATACTGCACTATCACATTCAAGTATGGATAATATTCTTCATTTATTACTTACTTTCTTTTCCCATACGATGTCTCCGCTCGTGCTGCCTAAACGACTGTCGGGACCAACAAGGATATCCGCAAATGTCACAGATGAAATTCGGTTCCGTGTTATGCATCTGAAGATGGTCTAGGAGTTGACTTGAACGGTGGAAGGCCTTCCCACATAACTCACATATTTGGTGTTTCGCGTCTAAATGTATGTGCCTGTGATCAGTCAAATTAGGTCCACTGCGAAAACCTTTACCACAGGTTTCGCATATGTAGGGCTTCGAGTCTGTGTGGATGTTCATGTGGTCTTTCATTCGATCTGAAATAATAATAATATTAAGCAAAATCTAGAAGCATATTTTTAACTGTTATGTAGAATTAAAAAATATCGAATCAATTTTTCCTAAATTAAAATCCTGTCTAAAATTCACGAGAATGTTCTCATTATATATATTTTTTTAAGAAAATTATTGACGATTTCCAACTTATTTTATAAAAGTTCTTTCAAAAAAACTGATCACCAAGATTATAAATTGTACCTGTGGACCAAAATTAAAGGTACTCAAGTAAAAATAGTGTATGTTTGGCCCAAAGTGTCGAGAGATAGAAAACTGAAATATTCCAGGTTAAGCCCAAGCTGCTGGTGCTAGAAACAAGAAATTAGGTAAATATAATCTATAGAAGAGAAAAATGAATAATTATTTCATCGTTTTGCAAAATTTTAACTGGGGATCAAAATATAGGGAGTTAGAAATTTATATGGAGAAACTAAACTGCTCTGCTGGAGTTAGAAACATGGAGTGTGTCACATAGGAATCCAGTAAGAAGGAATTTTCAATGGTTAATATACTCTGCAAAAGGAAAAACCCATATTTACCGTTTTCCAAAATGGTAACCATGAACCAAGATACGTGTTATGATTTATATGAAACCACTAAAATATTCTACCCTCACATTAAACTGCTGGAGCTAGAAACATGAAATTTGGGGAGTAGTTTTCATTTTTCACGTAGTACTGAGAAGGTATTTTTATATATTCAAATTCTAAAGGTGCGACACATGGTGTATGAGTTTGTGAAGCAAAATGAAAAAAGCAATGGAGAGTTGACTTTGAAATTAAGTCTTGATTAATATACACTAAAAAATAAAAAAGAATTTCATTGTTTTCCAAAATTGTAACTGTAGAAGATGCAGCGTGTTAAAATTTATATGAAGCTCAACCCAAACTACTGAAGCTGGAAACATGAAAATTCAGATGTGGCTTCCTTTTGTGAAGATGGAGGTGTAAAAGAGTGTAAACTAAGTTAGTAAAAATAAGAGAGCAAATACCTGTTTTGACTTGTATTCTGACTATTCGCCCGTACTAATTGAGATAAGTACATTTTTAACAAGAGAAGTACCTCCAATATAATAGAAACTTCAACAAAATTATTCGAGAAGCAGTATCGAGCAGTACACCTACAAACACAACTGTAGTTGCCAACTATAATAAAACCTAAAATAGTTAAAAAACGAAGGCTCCGAAAAATATGGCAGTTTACCAGGGGCCCTCAAGACAAAACAAGACTTAATCAAATCACTCGTCAACTTAAAACTCTCCTTAATAATCCTTAATAATAATAAAAATGACAGTATTCAAAAGTATCTGAGAACTGAAGTTACCGAATATGCGCTTTGAAAGGCCACCCAAAAAATTAATCGTCTACAACTGATTAATCCACCTATAGGTAAGAATGATCAATGGACAAAGAGCGACAAAGAAAAAGCGGGAATGTTCAGTTGTCACCTCGAGAAGGTTTTCCAACCGAATCCACCAGATAACAATAATGGCATCGAAAGATAGCTACTAAATGACAGAATCTCCATATCAATTAGAATTACCAGTAGAAAAATTCACGGTCACACAAGCCAATAGCGTAATTAAAACAAATTTAAACCCTAGAAAAGCTGCAGGCTATGACCTAATTACGGAAAAAGTACTTCAAGAACTAACAAGAAAAGGCATAACACAAATATACAACGGTTACTTCCCCATGATGTGGAAAGTAGCCCAAATAATTTTAATACTCAAACCTGGAAATCAGCAGAAGTAAAATTAGCCTACTGCCAGTAATATCCAAAGTTCTAGAAAGTTAATTCTCTCAAGAGGTCCTAACAGCCCGTAAAATCATACCATCCCACCAATTTGGTTTTAGACCTAAACATGCAACCACTGAACAAATTCATCGAGTCTGTAAAAATATAAGTCAACCACCAGAAGACAAGAAATACTGTTCTGCAGCTTTTTTCGACATTTCTCAGGCCTTCGATAAAATTTGTCACATCGGCCTTCTCTACAAGTTAAAAAAATCCTTCCCCATAGTTATTTCCTTACCTTAAAATACTACCTACAATATCGTGAAATACCAAGACGCATATACGTCACTATTTCCTGTCAAATCTGGAGTCCCTCAGGGTAGTGTTCTCGGGCCAGTGCTGTATCTCTTGTAGACAGATGATCTACCCACCACTAATGGAGTTGTGACAGCCACATATGCTGATGACACCGCTATATACTATCAGCACATGAAGACCCCAACCAGGCATCACAAAAACTGCAGATGAACAGTATACAACCCTGGCTAAAAAAAATGGCGAATACAAGCAAATGCAACGAAATCGGTGCATCACTTTTAAGATTCCAAGAGGAAATTGCCCACCAGTGACTCAACAAACAACAGCTTGACCAGCAGCAATACATGAAATATTTAGGTATGCATATAGACAGAAAACTGACCTAGAAAAAACATATTTTCAGGAAGAGGAAACAACTTGGTCTAAAACTTCGTAGCTTATATTGGCTCATAGGTCGAAAATAACAACTTTCCCTACAAAATAAAATACTTATTTATAAAACCATTCTCAAGCCCATCGGGACCTGTGGAATACAACTATGGGGAACTTCTTCCAACTCTAACCTCGAAATCCTGGAAAGGTTTCAATCCAAACTATTTCGAGTTATAACCAACGCACCCTGGTATGTTCCATGACCTCCACATACCCACTGCGAAAGAAGAAATTTCAAACTTGGCTCAAAAATACAGCAACATCCCAACAAATTAGCAAAGAGCCTCATGGGAATACCAGTAAGAAGAGGATTAAAACGTTATATCGTTAGTGACTTAACAACAAGATTTTAAATTTATATTTAAATTAACGTGCAAATTTCCTAGTGACAAATAATTTTATATCTAATATAATAGTATATTACGTAACAAGTGTTTTAAGTATGATCGGATGCAGCCGATTTTCAAAGGGGGGCTGTCTTTCACCCGGGGGGATATGGAATATCCCCTGCTCAGCGGAGGGACCGCTACAAGTATATCCTCTCTCATGGTTGTCCTCATCCAGTCCTTCAACCTTCGAAGGGTTGAAAAGGACCTCTCGGCTTCTTGTAATCTTTCTTTAAATTAAAAAACTCCTAAAGGGAGGGGGATACGTTTAAATTTAACATATAACAACTACCGTCATCCATACAGCTGTATGGTGAATAATGTCTAGGCAGAATTGATTTAAATACAATAAATAATTACCTTTCATTACTAATTTTCCACATACAGTGCAAGTTATTTTAACCCTAGGTTTGGGTCTTCTACGTTTGTATTCTCTAAATTTATGCTTATAATATTCTCTTCTATCTTCAAATGCTTGTAGACAAAAGCAACATGTATAAACTTTCTTTCCGTCTGCATTAATGGAAACACATTGGAATTTGATGGGTTTTTCTTTCATTTTTTTCTCCTTAAATAAATTATTTATTGATCCGCTCGATCTAGTACTGAGATAAAAGCATCAATAGTTGACATGTTAAGAAAAAAATAGTAATTTTTTGTAACCTTAACTTTTGTATTTGTCAGTATGATATTCTATAACCTATTTGGATCAATGGGGTACGTTTTAAAAATTTAGTTAATCAGTACATATTTGATTGAGAAAAAAGGGCTGTCAGGAATTAGACGGAAATTGTGCTGTTCCAGTCCTAATCGCCTTAATAGTTGGCTAATGAGTAGCCAAGACAAAAGTGAAATGTACAATTAGGTTACCTGTATTTTCTGCTTCCTGTTTGTTCTAGTAGACTTTGAAGAGTTGGAATAAAATGCGACACTTAACAAAACTCCATATATTATTGACATAGAAGCCTTGCAGGAACAAACAACACTCATCACTTGTCCATCTCCTGCAATTTTCCCATTAATTTGATGGCAATGACCTCGCAAATTCGACGTTGATAAACAGAAAGCCACTACGTCCACACAGCCACTATCACTTTCATTAATTTTTTTCCCGTATTTAACCAAGTGTCCAGCTTATAAAATGCATTCGGCTTGTTTAAAATTTAGTTTGTTGAAGCCCATTCGCAAATTTGGACAATCGTGAGACTCATTTTTTATATTTAATACGCGACCAGCACTCATGTCACATATAAATCTTCACCCTAATTGACGCCATCTTGGATAGGCCACGCCCCCATGTCAGAACAGGCAATTTTGGTTACGGTATGCCGTACTATTATTATATTAAAATTTGTACTAAAGTAAAAAAACTGCCCTCATCAATTTCTGTAAAAAAAACTGACTTTATTTAAAAACGTCTCCCAATTGGTCCATAAAATACCACGAATTTTGATAAGTTACATTGTTAACAGCCTACTGAAATGTTAGCAAATGTATTAATTAAAGGGATGCAAATAAGTGACATCTTGGTCAGTATCGGTCAAATAAAAACCTTGCAACACATAATACAGGGAATCATTTGCTTTGTAAAGTGTCAAAACTCTCTTCTAAGCACATTTAAGCACATTCAATGTGTTGAAATATTAATGGATCGTACTTTGGTTGTAACCATCTAGTAACATGTCAACTACTGGAGTTTTTACCCTTATCGCTATTTGAAAAAAATCAAACAGGATTATTTAGATATGCAAAACAAAATATAACAATTTCAAAAATCAAACAGGTTCTTACCTTTTTTGTTTCAATTTTTTTCGTTTTTGTATAACTATGATCCGCTATTTCAATAGGAATCTTCTCTGTATCAGAAGGTTCTAATGTTTCATCGCATAAAAGATATTGTTCTTGTTCATTATTTTCTTTCATTTCAACATACTCTGTTTCCGTCTGGACGGCAATGTCTTTCTTTTTCTTTTTTTCTAGAATAAATAATACTGTGCAAAATGCTAAAACTACATTTTTGATTAATCATCGAGCACAACGGTGACTCCAGGGGGGGGGGGGGGCAGTAGGGGCAATCTCTTCCCTCCCTAAAAGAATATTAAAGCCACGTTACTTTAGTAGAAAAAAGTATACTTGTTATTAACCTTCTGTATCTGTAGAGTAGAGGGGGTGATTTAGTCCCACAGCCCATCCTGTCCTTTCCAGGAAAGTGGACAAGTCACTAGGAGACATCTCAGGTGTATATGCGTATTGCATTTGCAGCATCTGACTCCGTGTTCTGTTTGATCTGTATTTTATAGGGTTTGTTAAACACAAACTTGGGTTCAATTGCATCGGTGACCGCCTGCAGCAGAGGTAGTGCAGTAAGCGCTTCTCGCCATAGGCTTAGTCTCAATTGACCCACTCCTATTTCGGGGTTTACACCAGCCGTGCGCAATCGTAACATGGCCATCAACGCAACCTCTTTGACGTGCAGGTCCAGATGGGTCAGACCAGTAATTAATTCCATTGCCGCGGTTGGTGTTGTTCTCATGGCTCCTGTTATGTTTAAATAAGCCATTCGCTGTATTTGATATAATTTGTGGATGGCCATTGCTTGTAGAACCTTCGGTCCCCATGCAATGGCTCCGTATGTTAACAGGAATGACAGAACCTGGGAAGTGAGTTTCCATAAGGATCTCGGCGCTCTCTTGGAGGTTGGCGGCTTTGTCGCCATTTTCCCTCGTCAGGAGGCCGATTCTCTTATGGTGGTCGTTTGAGAGCGCCTTCTGTAGCCTAGAAACTTGTGGGAAGTCTTCGACTGCCTCACAATAGGCTCTCCAGGCTGCTCTTTGTTTTTGTCTACAGACTCTTTTTAACTCTTTGAGGTTGGCTTGGTATATTTCCCAGTCCTCTTTGAGTTTTGTTCGTTTTGCCTTGTTAAAGGTCGTTCTCGCTGTCCTTCTGAGGTGTTCCAGTTTGGGGCACCACCAGGTATTGGTTTTGCCATCTATCTGGATCATCCTCATCGGACAGGATTCCTTATAGGCCATTGTTATTAACCTTTAAATGACCTCAGTTTTCCCCCATAACCCACCGTTTTCGGGGGGTGGCCCCCCACCTAAAAAAAATTAACTTCTAATATGGCAGATTAGTGCATTGGATTTAAACCCCAAATATAAAGTTTAAACTTTTTTTAGAAATTTCAACATGAAAAAATTTCATATTGTGGGCGATGGGGGACAACTAAGGTCATATTCGGATTCAGGAGGTCTTTTTACATAAGAATCATCAAGAATGGTGTTAGGGTCGGATTTTTTTTGCCGACCAGTGTAATCATGCAGCTGAACCCTAAAATGCGATTATCTCGTAAACCGTTATGTTTTAAGGTTAATAACAAGTATGCTTTTTTTCTACTAAAATAACGTGGATTTAATATTCTTTTACAAAAATAGCGCTAACTTAAAGAGCAAAAAAGTTTATCGCACATTTATGCCACAAATGTGACCTACAAATCACATCGAAGTAGGTACCAGATTCTGATTTCTCGTGCCCAAAAAACCCCAGTTCCAAATTTTTATGTATACATATCCAAAACAGCTGAAGTTATTGCAAACAATAAATCTTAAAATTTAACATTTAACACCCTGTATATTCCTTATTAGCAACATTTTATTAGAGCAAGTTGGTTCAAATCGTAATATTTTAAAGTGATGAATCTACCATACTTCTATGTACAATTACTTAAGGACCACCCTGCATACAAACGTCTTAGTCGTGATTGATTCAGAAGAATATGCTTTGCTACATTAGACTAAACATTAATGAAAAATTTTACCTTCTTCTTTCTTCTTTTCTGCTTCAAAATCTGTGGGCAATGCAGTTTTTCTGAGTTTATTTTTATCTTTACCATAAAACATAGTAGATTTAAAATGTTTGTTACAAAGATGGTAACGTTTGTGACATTGTTCGGCAGTCAAAAGATTCAATTTATCCAATTTCATTATTTTTATCCAATCCTCACATCTAAAAAGTCAAGCACCGATATTAGCAATACTGTAATGTTAAGTGTTCAGGGGAATACATAAAAACAAATTATATCTATAGTTCATAGTGGCTTGGTACTTCAAATAAAATTGATATAACAAAAGATATAATAATAATTTACTATAGAAACAGATAACTGGATAATCTCACAAAATATGACAACAACATAGGACAGAGAAATAGATTTTGAAATTTAAGATGTCAAACACTGAATAATTATTGACTCGAGGAAACTTATTTAATTCTTGACCAATCCGGTTCAGCAAAATGGCAAACTCTTTCATGAGGACACTGCTACAGGATGTATTAAAGGAGATGATGGTTTTCGCGAAATCGGACAAATGGCGACCAAATTTCGGATTTTACAAATTTTAATTTTTGATTTTTGCAACGAAAGAGTAAAGTACGGAACATTTTTTATTCGCCATCGGTTGCGAAATTTTTTTCTCTTTGATTTGAGTCCTACAAGAACTCGATCCGATAATCAGGAAGGGTGGGAGGGGGGTGAACGCGTTTTGCCCTGTAGAAGGGAAAGGGATAGGTTTAGTGACTTTGTGCTAGGCTCATTTTCAAGGGCAATCAGTTCTCTTTCAAGATTTTTTTACCACAAATCTCTAAGTATAGAGAGGATTGCAGGTGTGCGTGATATATTTATAAAAGCGAGTGCACTCGCTGAGCCGCCGTAAAATTAGATGCTGGGATAGGAGTTAAGCGCTACCTTTCATCTCTCATCTCTCTGCTCTCTCACAAATACTCAAATTAATTATTTGAGTTTGTAGTTTCATTTTAATTGTCCGTCCGTTTGGAAGCACACGTTTGATTTTTAATTTTCATTTTTGTGTTATAGTAAAAGCCGATTAATATTTCTTTTGAAAGAGCGGCAACGAGGCTAAAAGCGATTATACCAGGTTACTCCGAATTCATTTTTATTTTATTACTTTTATTAATTAAGTCGCGTAAATTTGGATTACATATTTGAGGTCTAAGACTTTTATTGATTTTCCTGGTTAGCTATCGTTAATCAATATTCGTCCTGTCTTAAGCTTGCGTCAACAGGCATTAGCATTCCTGGTTTGCTATCGTTTGCTAATGAATGGTATACTAAAAGCCTAGGACAAGTCTCCGTTTTTGGCTAGAATTGCCTTTATTTAATCCTGGTAATTTCGCCCTTTAGTCCGTATTTCCGTTTCTCCCGGTTAAATTAATTAGTAAATCAGTTCGATACATTTTTCAGGTTAATTTTAAATTAATAAATCTAACGAATGCTTCCGCCGAATATTTAATTCTTTCACTAATCTTTCTCGATTAATTTTTATTTTGGTAAATTTTAACACAATCTGATTGAGTCATTCCGTTTAATAAGTAAAGTCTAAGTTAGTAAATTCCGAATCGAACATTTCATTTAAGTTAATTTAATTTTTGTTCAGGGTTTGAGGGTTGGGCTTTGAAATATTGATTTTCTTTTGAGTTATAAATATTATTAAGCAATACACGTGTCAACGTTATTTTCTGGTTTATATTCACAGACCTTACCTCTTTCAGGGCTTTTAGAAAGTATGTATAATAAGTTCAAAATATTGAGTCTGAAATCAACAAGACCCCTGGAGAATACCGTATCTCCATCTGAAGTTACCTGACGCCTGAGCAATCTCCGTATTAAGGCGCCTTACATTTGTAAGGCATATTTTTCTTTGTGGCAAGAAAAAGCCTTACTAGTTAACCTTTATACAGACAACGCTATAGTTTATATTTGTCTCATGAGACGTACATCAAATGAAAATTGAGACTACGATACATGTCACATGGGCGTCATTTTCAAACTGTTTGAACTTTATTATTATATAAATAAATATTTAATATAAATAACGTTTTTTAACTACTTTTCGTTGTGAGGTTTCATAGAGAAAAACAGTAATTTTAAAAGTTTCCAATATTTTTTTTGTATTATTTTCTTACACATTTTCGTCATGAAGAATCAATCAATGCTCTCTCCAATGAAGACTTAGTATGTAGAAAATTATGTGTATGTGTAAAAATTATACAAAATTATTTCGAACTATTTAAATTCAATGGTTTTTTCTATAAACTATTTCTCAGAATGTTTCACAAGGAGCCTAGAGCGATTTCTATTTCACTAAAAAATAATTCATTTACCTTTTCTGATCTATTGGAAAACTGTAAAAGTTGTACTCTGGATGGCTATTTGGATTACTGTTACAAGCAATGCAAGTATGATATGATTTCCAACATTCCATAACTACAAAAAAATAGTGTTTTATTTAGAGTCTAACTAGAAATTATATTTTACTACATTTTTATGATAGTTGTATGGTAATGTGACCTGAATGGTATGGACCTCAACCTAAACAAGTGTTTCTCTATTTACACTTTAAAAGATCCCACAATGACATAAATATAATAAATATATCAATGAAATTACGAAATGCCCAGAGAACTACAAAAGATTTGTCTATGAGGTCATTGAAAATCATTGTACGTTCAAATATGGAATATGGATCAATTGTTTGGAATATATAAATATGCTTGAAACAATGCAGCATAAATTCCTAAGATATTCAGCATGTAAACTAAATATTCCCATAGTCACACATATTTATGCTCCAAGCTAAACATTGAAACACTTGAAAATAGGTGAACACGAGCAGATCTTTGTATTTTGTACAAGTTACTATCAGGTGAAACTTGCTGTCTTCTACACAATATTGAAAGAAGCATTTTGGACTAAACAGCCCGTTAACTCGTGCAATGAGGAATGCAAATAATACAAATGTGGATTTTTTCAACCAATCTTTCAATAATTTTAAGAAATCATTGGTCAATAATATCTCATCTCAGAAAACAAAATTTTTCCTTTAGTTGTATTTGTTTATTTCATGAAGTCCTAACTTTTTTCATTAATTTTGTGGTCTCTAACTTCATAGTTATCATTGTTCCGTTAATTATTACTTACGACGGTAAGTCTGAAGTCTTGAGACTCAACATGAAGATGAGTTACTCATCAAAATATATTATATACGATTGTTGTTTGACAATCGTTTGTCAATGTGTTTGGATATATGGAAAAAATCTAATTTTTTTGCATTTGAAAGGAAATACGCATGCGCAAATTAAAACCGAGTTTGTTTAAATCCGAATACAAATATTAAAAACTTTCTTATTGTTGAAACCATCAGAATATGCATCATAAAAATAAATCTAGTACCTATATGAAAACTAATATTCAGACTATTAAAATTATTTGTCTCTAGCAACAAAATATACAGAGTGATATATTACTACAATGCTCTTTGAATATTTCAACTTACTTGAATGTATGTCAGTTGTGTCTATTGGTTCCAAATGATAAGTATCTTCATCAACTTCAATTTCATTCATTTCATTATTGCTGTGCTCTCCTTCTTTATTAGATAACATATTATAAAGTATTGAACCTCCCGTTATATTTTTACCAAAAGTCAGAACAGTATTTGTCTGTCTATCAACTTTATTGCTTTGATTTTTAGTTGTTTCTTCTTTAACATCAGTTGCAATTATTTCATCGACCTGATTTTTATTTAATCTTAGATCTTTCTTTTGAAAAGCAGTTATATTCTGGCTCCCAGGTTGTATTATTACCTTACCCATGGCTATATATAAAAGAACTTGAGAGGTTTCTATTTGTTGTTTAAAAGTAAAAAAATCATTTAATTTTGTAGCACAAACATTACATATTTTTGTTGGCAAACCATCATTTTTTTGTACCTAAAATTAGAGAAATCAGTCAATATAAAAAATTAGATTGGGTTTTGATAGATAACTTTAAGAAACTTTATAAAATTTATTAAAAAAACATATTATTCCAAAAAATCACTGTCCTTAGATATCACTACATAGAAAAACATTGGTGGATTTGGCCATAAATTATAATAAAAATAAATGGAATGACAATTACAACTGTTAAGTTTTGTCTTGATTTATGTTAATAGATAAATTTATTAATTCATTTCTCACTCATAGTGGCTTTGTACTTCAAATACTCTTCTTAAAAAACTTTTTAATAAAATAAGTGGTTTTACTATCCATTAAGAAGAGTATTTGAAGTTTAGTAAGGAAACATTTTTTAAAAGAAATGTGGATGAACAAATGGAAACCAAATAAAATCAGTTAACAAACTGCAGAACTACCAATTCACCAAAAAAGTATCAGTAATCATGAAAATACTGTAAAACAAAAAAAAAATGAATTCAGTACACTATCTAAAATATGCTGTTCAATTTTAATGAAATAGAAATATTAGACCAAAAATAATTGTTTTAAAGAAATTATTCTCATAAATCAAATGCTATTTAATGCTATTAATTTCAGATCAGATGGACAACCTTAGCAATATATAAATATTAACAAAGCATTCACTGAACAAATTGTTTGGTATCTGAATTGGATCTGTGTGTATATATGTATGTGTGTCGATTCTTTGTATTTGTGAATTTTAAAATTCTGACTTCAGATTTTGATAAAGCATCAAAAAGTAAGGTTAGGGTTTGATGTGCCCCTATGTACTACTTCGGGAACTCCTTTAAAACGGGGTTCAAAATATGAAAATTTTGAAGTTTAAAATGACATTGAATTTAAAGTAGAGGCATAGTGAATGACTATTTTGGTAAAAGTGAGTAGACTTGGCTGTGTTGATTAGAATGAGAACTGTCAATCTAAAATTTTATTAATGTCATTACAATTTGTTCGGTTTATGACAATGCTAGAAGAGCATTCTCAACTGGTTTTATTTTTATACTCATTATAACAGTACTAATTTCTTGGAACTCCTTGAAAAGGAAATAAGTTAATAAATACATTTCCTAAAGCTTGGAACTCCTAAAAGAGTGTATTTTAATATACCATCATTTATCAAGACATGCCCATTATTCAACTTTCAGTGATTTTATACAGATCTGGCAAAATTTTAATTTCAATTGAACCACTCTACATTGTTGTATCCCTACTATCCGCTATTATTGTGACTTGAACAACCGTCCTGTTGAAACCAAATGTCCCCAAAATTAATAGGAAGTAGCTGAACTGTTGGAATAATTTGATTTTGCAGGAGCTGTAGATATTTGTTACCATCGATAAAGAAGGGACCTATCATATAGCTTCCTAACATTCCTGTCCAATCATTGAGTTTTTGTGGGTATTGAGTATGCACAGGAATACTCAGATGCTGATTGTGTTTCCAATGTAAAGAAAACGATGACTCGTCTGTAAATAAGACGTTTTTCAAAAACAAATAATTGTCATTTTGTTTTTCCATCATGGCTTCACAAAATTTCATCCGTCTAATGTGGTCACCTTGAAAAATTCCTTGAGTTTTATTGTACTTTATAACAATGGTAACCATTCCTTTTCAAAATATACCGAACAGTTCTGTCATTCATATTAATTAGATCTGCAATTTGTCGCAGGTGCAAGGTTCACTGGCTTCAACAGCGGCACATACACTTATTTCCCTATTTTGACGCTCTTCATTAATTGACTTTACACGTGGTTCATCAAAATTTTCACACTTCTGGCAGTTCTGAACACATCCACTTTTCTCGAACTTTTTAATAATTCGAGAAATGGTGGACTGTGTCGGAATTGGCCTATTTTCAAATGCAACAATAAATAAATTTATTGTATCTCGAATCGAGTGGCCCCCAAAATACCACTTTAAAATTTGTATCTTTTCCTCCTTTGTGAACGTGAACATTTTATTTTCAATCGTTATTGGCTTAATACTAATACTAGTGCGATTGACTTTCAGTAGACTTAGTGGCAAGTATCACGTGCCAGTTGCTCAAGGCAGGAAGGGGAACAGTGGTTCAATTAAATAGTTGATACGCCTTCGCACACATTTCTTAGATTTTGTGCTGGTCGACTTCTACGTAAGCTCTTGTCCAAAATACATTCAAAATCCTATGTTCCGTTAAAATTTCAGATCTGTATATATGAAAACACCCCAGTGAGACTGAACTACCTCTTTCAAGGTTGCTTTTGAGATGGAACAGTCCCCTAATTTAATTATAAAACAGTACAACCGAGTATGTCAGAAAAAAATCAATGAACAGCCTAGCACGTCAATAAAGGGGGAGAGGAACAAAATACAAAACAAAATAAGCATTTTTCATCAAAATGTAAGATCCATAGGAAACAGCCTGGATGTAATACAAGAAGAAATTCTAAACCATGATGAATTGTAATTGAAAAACCAAAACAATAATCGATAACAAAAACTAATTTGTTGCTGACCGCAACCCATTAAATAAAGGGTTAATTAGTACCTATATATATGTGGACCAAGGGCTAAATAATAGATATATGAACCTACTAACTAAAACTATACACGCCTACGTCAGTTCGTTTCAAGCAGATGAAGGACATACAGATTTTTAGCTTGAATAGTAACTAAATTAAGCTGAAACTCAGTTAATGACATGAATAGTTTGCCGGTTTTGAGATTTTTTGAGTTCTGGTAAAAATGTCTTAAATATAGATTGCTATAAAAAAGTTACTTACTTCACCTAAAGACAATAAGGAAATCAATTCAATAAATGTGCCTCCCTTCTTTGTATATTTTTCAACAAAAATATTGATTGAACCATTTTGCTTCAGACACAAGCGACAAAATTGGTCAACTGTCTCTGGAATAATCTTTACTGTATTTTTACCCTTATCAATTAAATCTATTCGGAACATTTCTAAAAAATTATTTAATCAAAATGCTCAACTTTGCATTTAAATCACACTACTAACGTTACAAAAATATTTATGATCGGACAGTCAGATACATCTTCTTCGCGGCATCATTCATTGACATGGATTGGTGTGTACACTCCTTTACCTTCCAATGTAAAATAATTTTTGATTTTCTATGACCTTGTCGGGCCCACTAGACCCACAATAGGAGAGCAGGGTTCGCAACACGTGACTTGTGGCCTAAACCCTGCTAATGTTCGGTAAATGTTTGTAATTTTTTCAGAATATTTGACATTCTATCGCATTATTCTACATCAAACTGTATTTTTATTAACAAAAATTCAACATAATTGACCAATATATTTAGTTAGATCACATGTTCTGTGTGACTTCTGTAAAAGTAGTATGTGGCTCTTGGTTCTTAGAGTTAGAGGCCTGTAACAAAAAAATAGTTTGAAAATCTCTCTATTATGATAAATTTTCTTCAGTAAAAGTATCTAGTAATCTTCAATAAAATTACCTAATAGGAAGAGCTTCAGAAGGATTTTGGTATAATGACCAAATACTTAAACTAAAAATGGCCAATTAATTGGGACCGAATTTGGTACATGTAAACGGCGCCATTTTTTTCTAGAAAATGTAGAAAACGTCAAATTGAATTTATAAAAATTTAGTATTTGTTACTTGTTTTGGAAAAGGTAATTGATTTAATACAATTAAATAATTCATAACATCATGACAGACAAAGATAGTACATTACGTTCTACTGAAGAATTAATAAATGAAGTAACGGAAGGAATAAACTCAGATTTCTCAATTAACGAAAATGTGACTGCAGAGGAGCTAGCAAGCAAAGAAAGAGATAAAGGCATTCCAGAGTATTTTGTAAAAGATGATACAGACCTTGACACAGAAAAACGCTCAGATGATTATATAGACGAAGAAAAATTGAAAGTTTTAGAAATAAACCTAACAGATGAAGAAAAAGAAATGGGGCACAAAAAATCTTTAGATCTTAAGAATTCTGGTAATGAACAATTCAAATTAGGCAATTATTTAGAATCTGTTAAAATATATACAGAAGCACTAATAATTTGCCCTTTACAATACCAAAATGATAGATCCATTTATTATGCTAATAGGGCAGCTTCCAAAATATCTTTGGGCAATAAAGAAAGTGCCATTGAAGACTGTACCAAGGCCATAGAATTAAATGACAAATATGTAAGGGCCTATTTAAGACGGGCAAAATTATATGAAGAAACTGATAAGCTGGATGAAAGTTTAAGTGATTATAAGAAGGTTCTGGAATTTGATAACAATAATAAAGATGCTTTGCAAGCTCAGTACAGGCTACCACCTCTTATTGATGAAAGAAATGAAAAACTTAAGACAGAGATGTTTGGTATGTAATTATTTTTATTTAACACTAAGATTAGAAAATATTAATCTCTCTTACAAGATCATTTTGAGTTTGGAACTCAAATGTTTCACCATATAAACAGTTCATTAGGAGAAAAAACTCTGTACTGTTTAAGTAATACAGAGGCAGAATTCTGTCAGCCCCTATATATATTTCACTATAACTATGACGTTTTCTTTGTTTGTCTTTCTTTGTGCTTAATTGTTGTCTTTTTATTTTTTTACTTTGTACTTATTAACACGTAGTTGGTTTAGTATTTTATTATGTACTATTTAGGAAGTGTCTTCCTGTAATGTATGCTTTAAATAAATAAATAATACTATCAAATACAATCAATACCTGTTTCAAAATATATACTGTGACTGTTGAATAATTTATGTAGAAGCAGTCAATGGTAGACAAATTTCATTATCGAGAATTTTGGCAATGCTATAGTCAATTAAAGTACTTGATTTTTATCTATTACAAGATCTCATTCCTTCTTCAGTCACAGATAGAACCTCTCATGAAAGTGACTCTGGATCTTTGGACAGCAGTCATACGTTTGTGTTCCTTTATCCTGACTTTATCAGAACTGCATATTTCACAAATGTATATTTTATCATAGTAACATTTGATTCTATGGAAGCTGTTTGAGGGCAAGTGATGTTATGGGTCTTTGGCAGATAATAAGTATTAGTATATTTTCTCTGGGGGGTTTTTTTTTTTTTTACTTCTGTGTCAACGGCATCGACTACTATGGCCATTAGCCTCGTGTTCTGTGTAGGCTTTGTTACTGTTTCCCAGCGCCACTTTAGGAAAAAATCAAAAAATATATTTTTTTTGAAATCGATTACTTATTTTTATAAAACTCTTAATGCGACTCTGTGTACTTTGATCTTAGGCGATCCGTCAATTTTCATGACGTATTCGTCGGAAACATGATGGCTTTCGACGAGTTTTTTGCCTTTAGTGAGGCTTTTCTGTCAGAATTTTGTTAAATTGACCTGTTTGAACCCACATCTCAGCATAACCGACATTGTGCACAGTCAATAACAAATAAACCTGATTTGCAATCAAACTTATGCGTGACCAGCGCAATCGGTTTAAATATGATTGGAACTATTGGGGCGCGTGGCCGCTAGAGCGGCGCAGCCGATGTCGGGCTGGCCCATAGGATTTATTAAGTAATTACATAATTTAAGCCTAAAATGCAACAGTTTTCTCTATAAACTAGTTAAAAAAATGAATTAACTTAAATTGTTTTCCAAATTGTTGAATTTTCTATTTTGTTTTAGGTAAATTAAAAGATTTGGGAAATTTGATTTTAAAGCCATTTGGATTATCCACTGATAGTTTCCAAATGACCCAGAATCCAGATTCAGGAGGCTACTCTGTCAATTTTAAAAATCAATGATGTGCTACATAGGTATTTAAGTAGATTTTTTTAAATATTTAGTTTTAGGATATTTCAGTTTGTACTTTATACCCTTATGTTTTATTTCCTACTAATTCATTTTTCTGTTAGTATTCTCTAAAATGTTACTATAGAAAAAAAATTAAATAAGACAATTATTAAAAGTTTTTATTTTTTTAAATGTAAAAATTAGCTTCTTTCTCTAAAGTACCCCGCAGTTTTTGATATGGAAATGGCTTTCGGTCGATTTCTCCCAAACTTCGGAAATTTATTCGTGATCCCATCCTGATTAAAAGTGTCCACGGACCCAAGTCAATCCTATGTAATGTAATGTCAATAAAAAATAAATTCTTTAGAAATCAAAATAAAATCTTCTACAAGAAGCTGTGTGTGTTTGACATATATCCGTCATATAAACCATAAACGTAAAGTGGTGAACACCTAACTTGCCGATAAATGCGCATATATCGAGTTCGCTCTAATAAGGTTAAACTCGCGCTAGCTCGAAATCTGTACATTGGATTGACTTTGGCCCATGGACACTTTTGATCGGGATGGGATGACGAATAAATTCACGTAGTTTGGGAGAAATCGACCGAAAGCCATTTCCGTATCAAAAACTGAGGGGTACTTTAGTTCTCATGTATTATTTCAAAAATATATTTTGAAGCAATTTGTTATTTACAGATAAAAAACATTATAAGCAAAAATAATATTTAAATAACTGCAAACAAAAAAGTTCATCTTTGATGGTGAATAAGCGATGGATAATTTTGGAATACATAAGCTTCACTAGTTGTAATACATCATAAGAATGGTACATAAGTATTTTAGAAGCCATATCAAAAAATATTTTCTTCAATTTCCTCGAAGTGTTAAAAATTGTTATATTTTATTATTTATAATGGTTTAATTATATTTATAAAGAAATAAAAAGATTTATTTTTTAAGTTTAAGTTTATTTGATAAGCTTAATCTTGTGCCTAAAACGACCCTTAGCTGTATTTATTTCCTTGTCTGATACCCCAAAAAAATTAAATTCAGGGTAAGTCCCTACCAATGGGACATGACTAATCGCAGGACAATTGAAGAAGTACTAAAATAAATAAAATATACACAATACTTTTCTAAGCAAAATAGCATGTAGAATTTAAAAACACAAAGTTTTGAGTTACGATAAACTAAACCAGTGTTATTTTTTTTCATTGAATTTGAAGGTTGCGAATAGCTGATCGGTTCTATCATTGTAATATAGACTAAACTAAAAAGCAAAGGAACATAAGTGTAAGAAATGTCAAATTTCAAACAAAAAGTATAACTATTTTGACATTATAACATAAACTACACTTGGTTTTAAAAAAACACATCACGGCAAGTCAATTGGGATCTGACATAGGAGCGTGACCTATCCAAGATGGCGTCAATTAGGGTGAAGAAATTTGGCATGAGTGTTGCTCTTATTAACCCTTTGACTGCCACCTAAAATATTAGGACAATTCCCATGTGCCGGCAACGCGGCTAGTGCGTGCTAAGCATGAATCATTTTATGATTGTCAGATAAATATTACAACCATAAAATGAATCATGAGCATGTGGTAGCCACTTTGCTGACACAAGGGTGAAATCTAACACAAAGCGCTAGGCGCGTTTCTGGCAGTGAAAGGGTTAAATATAAAAAATGAGTCTTACGATTGACAAAATTTGCGACAACAGACCCTAGAAAACTAAATTTCAAACAAGCTGAACGCATTTTATACGCTGGACATTTGGTTAAATGCGGGAAAAAATGAATGAAAGTGTCAGTGGCAGTGGCTTTCTGTTTATCGACGTCGAATTTGGGAGGTAATTCCCATGAAATGAATGGAAAAATTGCAGAAAATGGACAAGTGATGAGTGTTGTTTGTTCCTGCAAGAAAAAAACGTCTTTTCCCCCGTTTTCCGACCCTCACCAACCCCTCCACCCCCGACACGGGTGTTTTTTTATTTTTTATATCAGCGGCAAAACGTCTTTTACCCGTTTTCAAGGATGCTGAACACGATGGTGGTGTTGAAGATCACTTCCGACCCCCACCAATCCCTCCACAGGTCAAAACTCATCCCTGAAAGGGACACCCGTTTTGCCGCTAAAAAAATTCGTACCTTTCGTTTATCCGGCTCCTAGTGGAGTCGATCTGGCGGAAAAAAAACCGTTAAATTTTTTTTGTGATTTCATAGATTCGAGGTCCCTCTTTCACGTGATCACTATATGAAAGCTAAGGAAGGTGTGGAGGGGGGTAAATTAACATGTAAAGATATGGAAAATCGGTTTTTCGCACGTAGCTCTCTGAGGTTTATTCGGATCGAAACGACTTCTATATATAAAATAAAGTGCTCGCGAAAACACTTAAACTGAATTTTATCCCGTCCAAATCGGTCTAGCGGCTCTTGAGATATTGCGATTTGAAAGTATATGGATTTTCGCCGCGGCGAGAACACACCTAGAGTCGTGTTCGCGTTTTTCGCATGAAAGAAAGTGACTTCGAGACTTGATTCTTGACCAATCCGGGTCATCAAAAGGGCAAACTATTTCATGAGGACACTGCTACAGGATGAATTAAGGAGATGATGGTTTCGCGAAAACGGACCGATTTTCGGATTTTGCAAATTTTAATTTTTGATTTTCGCAACAAAAGAGTAAAATTAGGAAAATCTTTTATGAGCCATCGGTTGCGGAATTTTTTTCTCTTTGATTTGAGCCCTACAAGAACTCGATCCGATATTCAGGAAGGGAGGGAGGGGGGTGAACGCGTTTTGCCCTGTAGAAGGGCAAGTGATAGGGTTAGTGACTTCGTGCTAGGCTCATTTTCAAGGGCAATCAGTTCTCTTTCAAGATTTTTTTACCACAAAGCTCTAAGTTTATAGAGGACCGCAGGTGTGTGTGATATATTTATAAAAGCCGCTTTAAAATTAGATGCCGGGATAGAAGCTAAGCGCTCCCTTTCATCTCTCGTCTCTCTCACATCATCTATCTGCTCTCTCACAAATACTATTCCGGCATCTAATTTCACGGCGACTGAGCGAGCGCACTGGTTTTTATAAATATATCACGCATTCCCGCAGGCCTTAATATAGATAGAGCTTTATGAAATGACAAAAAAAAAATTCGAAAAGAGCGACTTCGTTTTCAAAACCAGATCCACTATCCGGAAAATAGTGAAATACAACGTCCAGAAATTTATTATTACACTCTGGTACTGCGCAGTACATTTTATTTTTCACGCTGTTTTAATACAATTTCGGTCATTATTTATCTCAAAAATGGATTTTCCCGTTTGATGTAATGTATTTCTTATGGAAACTTCACCCTACTTTGTGTTTGAAAACAAAGCGCCAGGTGGCGTATCGCTGGATGTCAGATCCCAATATGTTATTCTGATAAGAAAATACACCAAATATTATTGAACAATGTAAAGGTAAGCCAAATCCTATATTTTACTTTTCCGGACAGTTCACCGTCCGAAAAAAGTCCAAGGACAGATAAATTCCTCTTCTTGTTATTGTGAACTGTATTGAATTTGACGTTTTTTGACATATTCGAATAAAAATAATCTTTGGGTAGTAGATTATGGTATTATTGGGTGAAGCCTAACGCTTCACCCAATAATACCATAATTCACTATCTCGGACCGACCCGTTGCCCAGCAGGTGTTACAGCTTGTAAAGTATCACTCCCCTTAAAGCAAACCGTAGAAATGCCGGTATATGGCGTTTTTATTTCATTATATTAAATGTTCAAATACAACGGTCGCAATAAAGTTCGTCTTGGATGCTGATTGACCTATATCCGATTTGTAAATACCTTTTCGTTACATTGATTTTTAGGGATCATGACTTCGATATGCGCATCAAAGTAAAGGGAATATGTAGAAAGAAAAAATATATTCACTTAAAATTTTATTAACAAATTCAAGTAAAATTTCCATTAATAATTGTATCAAATTAGATAATTATGTAACATCAGCCTCATATATACATATTTACCAATAAACCGACAATATTAAAGCATAGGCAGTTATCGAAACCGTGCACAATTTATTTTATAGTTAAATTTAAAATTGAAAGCAATTGTTAGATTTTAAAAAGTAACGAATATCTATTAAGTCAATGTTCTAGTCGAGAACCAATAAAAATTATTCAGAATTTTTCACACAAAAGATAGAGATTTATTAAAATATGATATAGGGCAATAATTGTTATGGTTCGATTATAATATTAATAATCTTTATTGAATAAATACAAAGAATGATAAGCAATAAGCCCTTGTTTCGCATGCCATGAAAGGCATCGTAAATCATCATCAACATTATAAATAGAATTATACCCAAAGACCAGACATGTATGAACCTTGGCCGATCTTCTTTCCAATTAAGTATTCCCTTTTTTCCAGAGCATTTACTTCAGAATTTCGTGGACTCGAAAAAGCCGCCATGTGTTTTTTCTTTACCTTTGATTTTTCAAAAATATCCATTCAGGCAAGTCGTTCCCGCACGTACACCTACTTGAATTTTCTTTCCAGTCTTTTGGTGTATTGCTCGACATAGATTTAAATTACAAAAATTTGGAGAAAATGACATGTCATGTATTAGTTTGAAAACAATTATAATTCCGATGAAAATGCATAGTTTTTGATTGAGTTCCAAACTAGTATCCTTGCTATGTCAATGCATTGATTAAATGGCATTTCAATAAAACTTTATTTTCTGTGTGAAAAAATTTCCGAAAATTGAGCTATTTTTCACACCTCTCATTAAAACTAACAATATTTCAATTTAACGTTAAAAATCGCTTTAATATTTGGTTGCAAACCAATTTTTAACAGTGCATGACACTTCTGAAAAATATAGCAATGTTTTAAGGGAAAAACATCAGTAGTTGACATGATAGACGAAGTTTTCTTAATTATATTTACCCCCGATCGGAGTGTTAGACAGCTTGTAAGAATTTTCATAACTAATGCCGTCCATCCCGTTTTATTTATATTTTTACAAAGACAAAATAAATAGTTCGAATTTTACTCACAAAAAAAAGAAAAATATCGGCATACGGGATAAATGTGCCCACAATATTTAAATACTCAGCAAAAACATATGCATAAAAATGCAAATCATGATGAACAAATTTTAAGTATAAATATAACCCAACTTTCCAAATATTATTTTGCATTGTGACCGTTGGTAACTTGAATTTAGTTATATAAACATAATTGCTTTCTGTTTAAACAATAAAATCAGTTCTTATTGTTCTTAACATGTCAACTACAGTTGTTTACCTCTTATGAAGTCAATGTTATTGTGTTTTGTAGATAATATTAAATAAACAATTAATTTAACAATTGACAAAAAACTCTACATAACACTATTTAAGACACCCTTTTCTTAAACCACCATACTGCATTTATTAAAAACAAAAATATTAATCTAAATTGTCGTCATCAGCAGGGGCAGGATTGGGTCCAGTTGATTGAGTGTTAGCTCCCATTCCTGCTCCCCCAAAACCTGGAAAGCCCGGAAAACCAGCACCTCCGGCTCCGGAAAATCCGGGAATATTCATGCCAGATCCTGCAAATTTGTTTGAAAGTTTCGAAACGAGTTTCATAATTTTAGGATTGGATTGATATTTTATGAAATTTGCTGGATTCATCGAGATGTCCTGGAAGGCCGCTGCAACCTCTGGATCCTAAAAATTTTAATGTAATTTGTATCATGATATACCTGTCAATAATGTTTTCAATAAAGAGAGCAATTTCATTTAATGTAGAACTTTTCCTACAAGCCTGATTTTGACTCAATTTTCAGCATAGTGATTATAAAAGGAATTATTTAAGATCAAATGATAATATATTTTAAGGGTAATTATTTTATAAATTTAGTGAGACAAAATTTAGAAGAACAGTTTTATCTAGTATCTGGTAGATAAAAATTATAGTACATGGAAATATTTTTTTAAAAATAAGTACATGTATGTACTGAAACCACAAAATTGACTATTTTGACAGATAAAAAAAAATAATTACTATATTTTTTGCTTTTAGAGAACTGCTCAAATTTTGAAAAAAAAAAATGTATACGTGTTGTATTTTTCTTCATGTAAAAAAATCATTTTCAACTAGCCCAGTTGTCAGAGATTTTGACCTCGGACAAAATGTGATGTCGCTGAAACTTGGCACTTAGGTACTTGAAAGGGTGTAGAAAACGATAAAAAAATCTTTGCTGCTCAAAGTTTATGCTAACTTCACAATTTCCAAAACAAAATCGAAAATTTGGTTTTTCCATTATATCTCGAAAAAATATATATAAATGTCGAAAAACTAATAGCACCACGTGAAAGAGCGGAAAATTTACTTAAAATTATCTTATAAGTTGTTTTAAACAAAAGTTCTTATTACTATAAAAAAATATTAAAAATAAGAAAGAAAATTCGAAAACTAAATTCGCGCCAAGTAAAAACTAAAGTATCTTTGCCTAAAATGTACGCAAAAAAAATAAAAAAAAAAGCATTTTAAAGAGGAGTTTCAAAGCTTTCTGAGGAAGCCATTAGTTTTTATTTGTTTTTTTTCTAAAATTTTCACTCCATTTTATAGAATTGAAGATATATATCATTAGAGGCATAACATAAAAATCCTTGTACATTTATTGATTTAAAAATAATTAAAATGATGAACATTGTCTCTGTTTAATAAAACTTATGTTTTAAAATGATCATTTTTTTTACAGTATTCATTTTTATTTTCAAAATGGTGTTTCTTTATTTATATAAATCAGAAATTATTATTATTTTTTTTAAATAAAGTTGAAGTACACTTTATAATGTGTAATAATTCAAGAATCGATACAGCTTGATATTTTTGAATAATTTTTAATATAAGAAATATCTAAGAAAATGCATGTTCTTTGCTTATTTTAATTCACGCAACTTAATTTTAAGCTTAAAAAATGATTAGAGATACAAAATGAAAGATAAATCCTAAGCTTTAAGAATATAGTATTCATTTTTTGATTACGCATTCAGGTTATAAGCAAACATTAATTGAAATACGTTAAAAATAAAGAGAATACCATGAAGAAAGACGAGCGCAGCGCCGCCTTTCACTGCATTCGTGTTTGTGCGAGCTGTTATATTGACATTTGCAAATAATAATCTACTTAGACTTAAAGAGAGTATATAATTATATAATATCTACAAGAATTTCCTTTGAAATTATAAAGATTTAAGATGAAGGAAACTTGTTTTGTGAATAGTCGAGTGGATACACAAGAAATCGTTTGCGTAACTCAAGGAGTTGATAAATTGAGGAAAGTTAGTACAGAAAGAAAGGATGGTCATTTTAAGCTACTCCGAGATGTAAGCAGCTTAAGAATGCATGTAAAATGTCGTGAAAAATATACTTTAAAAAGAGAGAATAGTCAACTCATGTAAAGTAATTTGTCTGTTAATGGTGATTCGTTACCATCTACTTCACAAAAATTTAAATACAGTCCTATTAAAAAAAAGTTAGACTAATTAGAGAACGTTTTGATTTCAAAAATAATTGTTTTATCTGCGATCTAGAGGCATCACATGCAATGAAAAATAGTTTAAAACAACGTAGGAATATAAGAAAAGTAACTAGTAAAAAATTTCAGCAAAATTTCAAAACAATTCTCGAAAAAGGTAGTTGCGAGCTAATGAAAATGTGTATAAAAAGAATTTTGCTAGTTGATTTATTAGCTGTAAAGTAAATAGTGTATATCACGTAGGTTGTTACAAAAAATGTTCTTACGTTTCCCTTGGAAAAGGTCAGGGAAAGAAAGGGCGTCCTCAATATCAGAGAGTCACTGAATTGATGGCAAAAATTATGAATACATTGATAACAATGACGAATCGCAGTTTATCCTACAATAATTAAAAGAAAATAATAGTTTACATTTCAAGAGCGCGAAGTTTGTATTTACAATTGAGAAATAACTTTGAAGTTATGTTGAAAAATAATTAATACAATAGTTTTACATTTTTTAATTATCTACAACTTTTACATTAAACTTTTTTCGGTAGTACGCATATTTCAGTCACAAATCGTAAAAAACCCATAACCAACCCTCAAATTATATATTTATCTACCCCCACCCCCCTTCCGGAACTTTTAATTTGTCCAATTGATTTTTTTTTAATTTCCCTATAATTTACACAAATTTTTCCGACCATCCACATACTGCGAAGTTTTTTTTACTTTCAAAATTGATTGGCGCTGGTCTCTGTGTAAAGTTTTCGAATTTGCTTTCTTATTTTTAATTTTTTACAGTGATACAAATTTTGTTTTAAAATAACATAATATAATTTTTAGTAAAATTGTCCTTTCTTTCGCGTGGTGCTATTAGTTTTTCGAAATTTTTATTATTTTTTTTTTCGAGATGTAAGAAAAATCAAATTTTCGATTTTATTTTCGAAATTGTGAAGTTAGCATACACTTTAGAGCAGCAAAGATTTTTTTATTGTTTTCTACACCATTTCAAGTACCTAAGTGCCAAGTTTCATTCATGATCACATTTTGTCCGAGCTCTGGCAACTGGGCTAAACCTGAATATTTGAGTTTTGCAATATTAGGTAATACATAAAAAGCAAATCTGAATCAAAATGTGCGAGTATTAATTAAATAAATGAAAATTTACACTCATAAATGAACATTCCATTTTTATGAATAAGCAAATAACCTATTTGTGACAAAAAAGTTAATTATGATATTTAGACAATAATTTATTAATTTTTCAAATTTGATATTGAAGTTGCAAAAATACTCTACAGGGTGATGTTTTCTGGGTTAAAAGAAAATACTTTTTTTTTATTACGGTACTCGATTTTTAATTTTTTTACACATTCAAGAGTAATAAATAAATAAGCAGACTTTATAAATAGTCATTTTGGATTGTCCCTACTACATCCCACTTGCTTTCCGTTAAGTACTGAAACACCCTGTATAGAGGTCAGTTCGAATACATTCAAGGAGAATTAAAGTTGGGGAGCCAACCCCGACTTTGACGTAATCAGTTTTGATTTCATGATCACATTAATTTGGCAATTAGCGAAATGTGCTGGGAAATCGCACGTTAAAAGGTAAAGTCCCGTCATTTCTAACTCGCATAAGTCTGTGGCTTTTGAGGGTTGCAACCAGGATGACGGTAAAAGACATATTTAAAGACAAATATAATGGATAAATATCAATTTTAATTTTTTTTTTCTTTAGTGTCAACGTCATCAACTGCTATGTTTATTAGCCTCGTGTTCTGAGTAGGTTTTGTTACTGTTTCCCATAACCACTTTAGGAACAGCACTGTCAATTAGAACCCAACAGTGAATGGTCGAGTGGGAAATCACACATGGTATATGAAAATCAATTTCTAAATTTTTTAATTAATTAAGAAAATGAATTCTGCCGTCTGCGGGATTCGAACCCACAACCCTTGAGTCGAGTGCTCTACTGAAAGTGCATTGATCCGTCATCTGATTCTTCTAATAGAACTTTAGTACTTATTATGAAAACTAGTATCTGAAGAGGCACAATACACTAAGTAAAATAAATATTGGAATTCCTGGCAAAAAAATATTCTAACCAAATTTTTTAAGGAAATAGTAAATTAACAGCAGTTTTATTTATTAGTAAATTAAAAGTTAAGAACCCGTCTTCCTAACTCGGAGAAGCTTCCTGTTGGTGCAACAATATAAATATGAAAGAAAAGAAAAAAATGATTTTCTTTGGTATTATCAAAATAGTGGCGTCTGTGAGTCGAAAGGACATGGACCCAAATTTACCCGGATCGAGAATGCCCTCCCCCAGTTTTCAAGGATGCTGAACACGATGGCGGTATCAGAATTTCTATTTTGCTGAACCCCCTAATTAACACCTCCACCATGCTCGTCATCCTCGAAAACGGGGGGAAATACTTTTTTTACAGGGAAATGATGCGCTGCCGGTTTAACTCCTTTAGGGGGTAGTTTTTGGCCGTTTTAGGGGGTTCAGCAGTTGAAAATAGAAATTCTGATACCGCTATCGTGTTCAGCATCCACGAAAACGGGGGGGGAGGTACTCTCGATCCGGGTAAATTTTGATCCATTTTTCATGGCTTTTTCCGACTCACAGATGCCACTAAAATTTCTATAGAGTAATTCAGTTCAACTCGCATGTTTAGAAAACGTGACATCTGATAAAAATATGTTTATTTGTATTGTGTTTTGAAAAACTTTATAGTGTACCTCTGTATTGAGTTTTAAAACTTTGCAATTTTTATCAATAAATTAAATAAGGTTATTTACCCTGTTATCTTTAAGATAAGGCTATCAAACAAGTTGAGATAGTAAATAAAAATAACTTTTTTGAATAAACTTCATTCGTAATTGCAATTTTGTTACTTGCTAGTTAAAAGAAATTAAATTATTATTTAAAAGTAGTTATTTTATAATAAGGTAAAAGCAATTTTAACAAACCTTGTTTTTGTAAACTTTGTTGTATGAATACAATTCGATTTTATTTTTAATTTGTATAAACTACTCTTAGCAATGCAAAAAATATCTAATAATAATTAATGTACTTTATTGGATCCCAATAGGCCATCAACCGAGGTCCTTCAGCCTTAAAATATCTAATTAATTTAAAATATTCTAATTAACTACATAGTATACTTAATGTAAAAAAAACTAACCTGAAAAGCTGTCATAATTTCAGGATCTTGTAATAATTTATAAAAACTATTTGCATCTCCTTCTGGTGTAGCCTGGTGATCATCACCTTCCTCTTTCATGGCAGCCTTTGTGTGAGCCTCTCTAGCCTTCTTTATTCTATTTATTCTATCCATTTCATCTTTATCCTTTTTCTTTCGTTCCTTTTTCAATAAGTGCTCCTCAATTTTTTTAGCATTAGGAGTTACCTCTTTTAACCATTCATCTGTCTGTTCATCTAAGTCGATATTGCAGGCTTGACGTAAATCTTTTGCTGCTAGTTCCCACTCCCCAAGAAGTCTGTAGGCTCTACCTCGGAATTTGTAAGCTGGTGCAGAGTCACAGTTTAATTCTAGAGCTTTAGTGCAGTCTCTAATACAAGCGTTTGGCTTGGTAAGTTTTAAGTAAGCCTGACCTCGTTTTGCAAATAATAAAGCACTTTGTGGGTTTAATTCTATGGCTTCAGTAAATAATTCAATTGCCTTTTCAACGTTACCATCAGATAGCTGCGACATAGCTTCCATCCTTTTCTGATCAGCTTCATCAGAAATTTCTTCTGTTACCTCCTTTGATGGATCACCCATTTTTTGGTTATCATCTAATTTATCCGGCTCCACACATCCGCTCATGTCAAATTCTAATATACTCTCGGGATCTGAATCTACTGTTTCTTCTACATGTTCCTTATGAACCTCCTCTGGCTCTACTTTAACCTCAGAAGTCATTTTTTGTTCTTCTGGTATAACACCACCTAGGGTCTCAATATAATCTTTGAAAAATTTTAGATCAGGAGAATGGAGAATGTCGGAATTTGACTTACAATTTTGGATAAATTGTTTTAGCTTGTCAAGGGCCTCTTTACTTATTGGGCAACTCATATTAGCGTTGGGTTTACGTCAATTACAGTATCAAATATAATCTAGTACCCGGTACACAACACCCCAATAACTCAAAATAAACAATTTTTACTGCTGTCATCCGTCAAATATTTGGCCAAGTCATGTCAAAAATCGTGGAGAGTGTGAAATCGATAATTTTTCGATGGTGAAGAGAACTTGTTTTCAATCGATTACTTTTATATGCTATAACACAATCAAAGAGTACACCATCTAACAAGAGGGGAAAGAAAACTGTTTGCCTGATAACAAATTTGTATGCGCATGCGCGATTTAACTAGTTTAACTGTCACTGTCAATCATTTCCTTTATTCCGATTGTCACGGTATTGCCGTTTTGCGGGTAATTACTGGCATTTGCCGAAAATGAGAAATGCTGGCAGGAAATATCTGAACTAAGATACGTGAAAAAAAAAAGTGTAGCGTCATAGCGCTAAGGTATAACGTATATGGTATACATTCTGCCAGTTTGCATAGAGAGGTGCAACATTTTCATGTGCATTATACATTCCTAGTTCTAGCAGTCTAGCTCAAAACCTGAATAGACGAACTCAGTACAAAAAAAAACCCTAATAAAATAATAAAAGATAGGCTACACTGTAGCCCCTCGGTAGTCACAACTCCTTTTCTGTGCCTACTCAAAGTATAAATCCTGGAGCCGCCTCTGGAGTTATATAGTCAGAATAGTCTGTTTTATGAGGGATTATGCCATAATCCTGTCATAATTTAATGAGAGCTTTAAAAGAACATGTAGGTTGTAAATATAAGTATATAACTATTTTTTTTTTGTAAAACTTTTGTAAACCTAAATGTAAAAATAATACTAGCCAAGAGCTAAATTAAAGGATTATTATTATTATTACTTATATAGGAATTTCTCAACTGAATGTATTCTAATAAAAAAATATTAAACAAAAAAAAAATAAAGAAAGTCTTTTTCAAGTTATGAATAATTCAAAATTGGGCCGTTCACCATTTATCGGTGTCACTCGTATAATCTTCGGTTAACGTACGTAGATTTTTAAGGTATCTGTGAGAGAACGTAACCTTACGTACGTACGTAATCCTATTTTCCACGTTAACGCTATTTCCAGACAAATGCGCGTGCGTAGATGTCAATTCGGGTGTTAACGTTTACGTGCTTGGCACCACTTCAACTCTCTATTCAATGAGTTTGGGTACTTCATAGAGATGGGCGAGTTTTCCGATTTTTTTAGTATCGATGCTCATCGATATTTAAAATTTCGCATCGGTTTTTGGCATCCCTACATATGGTTTAAATCGTATTTGCTCTTAGTGTTTTCGTGTTTATTCCGTTGATAACAGAAATTACGTCGTGGCCTTGCTAAAATAAATTAATAAGAATAAAGTATAAGATGGGATCTCAAGAAATAGGAATTATTTCTCAAGTCCAAATAAAAATTGAACCCGAATGGGAGGGTGAGATAAACATTAAACACTTAGAGGGGCAGTATCTCAAAACAGAGGATTCTTGTACAGTTCAATATAGGGATATTGAGACAAAATTATTTAGTGATAACAGTTTTAAGATTGATGCAGAAGAAATACATATTAAGGATGAAACTGAACTACCTTTAGAAGAAGTTGATAAGAACATTAAACAACTGGAGGGGAAGTATCTCAAGATAGAGGAGAAACATGATGTTACAAAAGATTCTTGTACAATTGAATATACGGATATTGAGACAAAATTATTCAGTGATAACAGTTTTAAGATTGAAGAAGAAGAAATATATATCAAGGATGAAACTGAACTACTTTTAGAAGAAGTTGATAAGAACAGCAAGAATTTTGAAGAGGGCGGTTGCCAACAATGTTTTACTAATGACGAAGAAAAATATAAGCCAAATGTTTGTAAACATACACGTTTTCAAGAAGGCAATCTTGATTCGCGTTTATTAGCTCACACCAGTGAAAAATCATTTACTCAGAACTCAGATCTGAAAGAACATTTACTAATTCATTCTGGTGTTAAGAATTTTAAATGCAACGTTTGTGAAAAATCATTTATTCGGAAAAGTGAAGTAAATCAACATTTACTAATTCATTCTGGTGACAAAAATTTTAAATGTGATGTTTGTGAAAAATCATTTAGGTACAAGTCACGTCTGAAAGAACATTTACTAATTCATTCTGTTGTTAAGAATTTTAAATGCGACGTTTGTGAAAAATCATTTGCTCAGAAGTCATATCTGAAAAAACATTTACTAATTCATTCTGGTGATAAAAATTTTAAATGCAATTTTTGTGAAAAATCATTTACTCAAAAGGGGCCTCTGAAATTACATTTACTAATTCATTCTGGTGATAAAAATTTTAAATGCAATTTTTGTGAAAAATCATTTGCTCAGAAGTCAAATCTGAAAGGACATTTACTATTTCATTCTGGTGTTAAGAATTTTAAATGCAACGTTTGTGAAAAATCATTTAGGTACAAGTCACGTCTGAAAGAACATTTACTAATTCACTCTGGTGATAACAATATTAAATGCGACGTTTGTGAAAAATCATTTACTCAAAAGGGGTCTCTGAAATTACATTTACTAATTCATTCTGGTGATAAAAATTTTAAATGCAACGTTTGTGAAAAATCATTTAGGTGCAAGTCACGTCTGAAAGAACATTTACTAATTCATTCTGTTGATAAGATTCTTAAATGCGACGTTTGTGAAAAAGCATTTACTCAGAAGTCATATCTGAAAAAACATTTACTAATTCATTCTGGTGATAAGAATATTAATTGCGACGTTTGTGAAAAATCATTTACTCAAAAGGGGTCTCTGAAATTACATTTACTAATTCATTCTGGTGATAAAAATTTGAAATGCAATTTTTGTGGAAAATCATTTGCTCAGAAGTCACATCTGAAAGGACATTTACACAGAAGTCACATCTAAAAGAACACTTATAATTCATTAAATAATTTTTGTCAAACGGAAAATATTCAGTTAGAATGAATGGTGTTTGTTTATAATCATTTTCAAATAATTAAGGAGTTCCTCAAGACAAGTTTGTCGATTTTTATTTAAAATATTTAATGAAATAAATTTAATTTTTCTGCTATTTTGTTTTATTTTATGTAAATTACAATATTAAATATAATCTAGTACCCGGTACAAAACGCCCCAAAAACTCAAAATTCAAAATAAACAATTTTTACTGCTGTCATCTGTCAAATATTTGGCCAAGTCATGTCAAAAATCGTGGATAGTGTGAAATCGATAATTTTTCGATGGTGAAGAGAAATTGTTTTCAATCGATTATTTTTATATGCTATAACACAATCAAAGAATACACCATCTAACAAGAGGCGAAAGAAATCGGTTTTCCTGATAACAAATTTGTATGCGCATGCGCGATTTAACTAGTTTAACTGTCAATCATCATTTCCCTTATTCCGATTGTCGTGGTATTGGCGTTTTGCGGGTAAAATGAAAAATGCTGCCAGGAAATATCTGAACTAAGATCCTTGAAAAAAAAAGTGTATATTCAATAGGTATAGACCAAAATAATAAACTTCACTTTCTCAGAAATTGTAAGGAATACACTATACAAAAATTATGTATGCCGTGAATGCAATAAGTTCAAGTTTCTCCAATAATGTCATATTGTCAACACTCTCTTTTGTCTTTTCATTCAAAAAAAGGTAAACCAAATAATAGTCGAGGAAATTTAACACAAAAATAGCCCAGATCCGGAACTTTGGTGCAGTTACGCTGCGGACACACACAACGATTTTGGACGTACGATAAAAAGTTATGACGTCCACATTCCTTTAGAGGCGTGAATATGCATGGAACTTTTCAAATAGCACAGCACGACCTTTTATCGTACTTCCAAAATCGTTGTGTGTGTACGCAGCGTAAGTTGGATTGAGATAGAATTTTTTGTACTCGCTTCGTTAGCTTGTCTAGTAATTTTGTGTCATATTTTGATCTTGTACTTTTTTGAAATTGCATCGCTGCATCAAAAAGTGCATTTTTATTTCCAAGTGTTGAAGAAAAAATTCATATCTTGCACAGAAAACATCAGAATTATACGAATTTAATTATTCTTTCATTGCAAAAATTGAAACATAAAATTTACAAAATCTGAAATTCGGTCGCCATTTGTCAGTTTTCGCGAAAATCATCATCTGCTTAATACATCTTGTAGCAGTGTCATCAAGAAAGAGTTTGCCATTTTGCTGTCCCTGATTATCAAAAATTAAAAAAGTTACCTCGAGCCAATGATTAATCAGTGTTTGCCCTGCCCCTCTTCCCCAAAATTAAACTAGCGACTTGAAATTTGGACACAATGCTTGGGTCATGACTATCTATCGGAGGAAAAAAATCAAGTATCGAAGTCACTTTCTTCCTTGTGAAAAACGTAAACAGGGTTCTAGGTGTGTTCTCATCGGAGGAAAAAAAATCAAGTCACAAATAAGTCACTTTCTTCCCTGCGCAAAACGCGAACACTGCTCTAGGTGTGTTCTTGCCGCGGCGAAAGTCCCTATACTTTCAAATCGCAATATCTCGAGAACCGCTCGACCGATTTGGACGGGTTGAAATTCAGTTTATGCGTTTTTGCGAGCCCTTTATTTTATATCTAGAACAGTGTTGCCGATGCCAATTTATCATATTCCCCAATATCCCAAGTCAAATTCCAAATTTGGGGACAAAAATGTGCTGATTCCGAATAAAACCCACCGACAGAACCATAAGTTTAAGGTTATGTCGGTAATAAAACCCAGCGAGTTACCTACGAAAAACCGATTTTCCATACAATTGGCACCTACTGATAAACGTTTACAAACATTACCATGGTAACACTTGTGATGTTTGGAAGTTTGGAACGGCTTTTTGCAAAGTTATGGGTTATGTATTTATGTTGTGGTTGATGTGTTTATATCTTTTGTGTTTCTAACATTTTTATTTAATAACATAAAATTTCGAAACATTTCAGTACGTGCCCAAATAACTGCCAACTGGCATATTACGAATATCATGCTTTGTTGTGGGATGTCAGTTTATCCGTTGGCAAAAGTTGTGGTAGTTTAATACAACCAGAATTTCATAAGAAATAAATCTCTCGTTCCTCAGTGCTTTTTATACTTCTACAAAAAGCCGTTTTGTGGATTACTAATTATTACAGCTTCTTCCTGAGGAAGATCGAGTAAGTGTTATTTTAAATACCTATATATTTTTCCCCGTAAAATTATACTATCGGGGCTCAGACTCAGTTTTGATGGCATATTTTTTTTAAATTAATTTGGGGTCGCTGATCACGAACCTGCAATCAGTTTCGTGCGGTATCATCAATCAAAAAAGTTATGAATTTTTTAAGTGAAATAAATTGTCAACTTTTCTTTAATACTTACAAGAAAAATATTTAAGTAGGTTTATATAAATATATATTAAAACCAAAACACAGCGTTATTATGATAAACAGTTAATCAGGTACAAGATAGATCAGTTCTGGTTATATTAATGATGATCTTAGAACATTTTTGATCAACAATTCATCGTTTGCGGCTTTTTTTAGACGATAATGTAGTTTAAATTTTTCATCATATTCGAAGACGCCATTATATTATTAAACTATAATTCAATATTCACAATAATGTTTAAGGGTTTTTTTATAAGGCGTTATATACTTATAACATTTTAAATTAAAGAATTGAGTGAATAATACAGATTATAGTTAATTTTTTAAAATTTGAAAGGTCCATGCAGGCACCTTTCTTATGGAAAAATGGCTTTCCGTCAAATTTTCTCAAACTTTAGTATGTTGTAGAACTCGATGCTCTGACAAAAAGTGCCTATTGGCCCAAATCGATCCGATGGCTAGTTTTCGAAGTACCTACGGGAAGTTAAACATTGGAAATGCCACTCTTTTGTTGCCAGATTTCTCATATCAGACTTTTTTTTATTGGCATTAGAAAACTTGAATTAATTATAGATTATTTACTATTAATATTTTATAAACAATCACCGTAAAATTTGGTTATTTACAGGGTGGTTCGAAAATAAGTAATATGGTTGTTTTGAAGAAATCATTTTTTTATAACAGCTCTAAAAATACGAGTAAATGTCATTGCATTATGAATATTTAGTCTATGTAATTACTTCTTGGTGACGAGCCATGTTTTATACAAGGTGATTCATAAATGTGGTTATAAAAGGGCATATAATAATAAACCCTCTTTATTAAACAAATATTACATACATATTTGTCCTGGAAAGGCGAAGATTAGCTAATAGCTATTCTTTAACTCCTTCACCTTTGAGTTGAATTGAATTGAATATAGTGTTTTTAACTTTAACAAGTATAAATGATGTGTTATAAAAATTTTGTATTATATTAAACAAATGTACGATCTGCCACTCCATGTCATACAGGGAGTTAAACCGATTGTAAAAACTTAAAAAATTAGAAAAGTTGTGTTTTGTGCACTACACTGTATTTACACATTTTAGGAAAACTGGTCATAGGATTATAACAAATTTTTTTTATTTTTATTTTTATTTAAATATGTATGAGGAGATATAAATTATAAATATCAAACAGGCATTATAAGCATTAGTATTATCAAATGTAAAAAAGAAACAAACCTAAGAAAAAGAAGAGTTACAAATGTATGTTTCTAATCTGGCGTTTAAAAGATGATAAAGATGAGTTGAAAATGTCCATGTTATCATTGTGAATATTAGCAATTCTGAGTATTTTAGAAATAGTTTTATTCTGAGCATAATCAGTAGAGTGAAATGGAATATTAAATATTTCGGATATGCGTGTTCTTCTGTTTATGTTGAAATTCACTAGCCTTAATAAATCTGGACAGCAAATTGAACCATTTAGTATATATATATATATATATATATATATATATTTATTTTGCCAAAAAAAACTAATTCTATTTACAAAAAAAATCATAAATATAAAATTTTAAACATCGTACATTTAGTGGTTTTTAAAAAAAAAACATACATGAAAGAAACAAACAAATCACATCTACACAAATCTAATATATCACATTGCACTTATTCTGTAAGTAAGTATATTTTTAGGGATCTTTTAAAACTTTATAGAGGAACTTTTTTAATATAATTGGTAAATTATTAAAAGATTTTATGCCTTTGTAAAATACGGAGTTATATGTACTGCCTTTTCTACATCTTTGAATTCTAAAATTTTCCTTATTCCTTGTATTATAATTATGTACATCAATATTATTGGTCAGTTTATCTTGCAAATACACTGGTGCTTGTCCAATTTTAATTTTGAAAATAAAAACTAATGTGTGAAATAAAATTAATTTCGTTATAGGGAGCCACCTTAATTCATTTAACAGACTGTTTATAGGAGTGTACTTCGAACACTTTAATATTATTCGCATGGCACGGTTCTGCACCTTTTGAAGACGATTTATTTCATTTTGGTTAAGCAAATAAAGAATTGTAGAACAATAATTAAAATGTGGTAAAATTACAGAATTAAAGATTGTTAATTTTGACCATTGGCTAAGATGTGGCGAACATCTTCTTAAATAATTAACTTTATAGGCTACAGTTTTGATAACTTGATTTGCATGTTCTTTAATTTTAAATTATTATCAATAGTTACTCCTAAATAAACAAATTTTTTTACAATTTCTAATTTTTCATCACCCAACATAATATTTAAACTATCTTCCCTAGCCTAAAAATAGACTTTTGTGAGGAAACTATAACCTCTGCTACGTCGATTATGAATATATTAAATAGTAAAGGACCTAAATGTGACCCTTGTGGTACACCTGAGGATACCGATATCGCAGATGATATGGAGCCCCTATATCTTACATACTGTGTACGTCCTTTGAGATAGCTATCCAGCCATGAAAGCATTGAGCCAACTATACCTATCGACTTGAGTTTAGCTAACAAGAGTGCATGGTTAACCCGATCAAACGCTTTAGTAAAATCAGTATATATTGCATCAACCTGAGAGCGCTGCTCAAAAGCATCAGTTATAAAGTTTTATAGTGTCCCATGATAATTTTTTTGAAACAATACATTTAAGTAACTTTGGAATTTCCGACTGAATGCAAATAGGTCTGTAATTTTACTTTACCATACGAAGTGGTAAAGTATTGTAATCGCAAAAAAAAAAGTTCAGCTTTCAGTGGATTTACATGTTTTGAGACCCCCTAAGTCATTTAAGACCATTTCCAGAAAATGTATGTATGGAGTATGTAGTATGTTGTCCGGAAAAATTTGTGTGCGATCGGAATTTCATAACCAAATTTTATATTTAGCATTTTTACAACATGCTAATGAGCTGATTAGATTTTGGGCAAAATCGGACAACCGGAAGTGGGGGTTTACTCTTGAGAATTTATTTCTATTAAGTTTATGTAAAAATATTAAGAGACAAAATTTATTTTAAATTAAATTTACTATAAATTTTGTTTAAAAACTTTTTTCAAATTTTGTATTATAAGCGAGTTAAAAATAAAATATGGAATAACATAGTTGCATAATAGCGCAAGCGTAGTAGAAGTGTTTTGTTTCATGGAGACAATTGTACGCTCTTGCCAGGCATGGCCTTCCTTAAATATGTACGAGTAATTGGATTATGAGCCTGTAGGGCTTTAAAGTATGGTAAAGTCATGTGCATGGCCACATCCGATTTTTTTATATCGTCCTTGCTGTCACTCTTGTAAATTGGGCTAAGAAAGCTTTCCTTCCAGAACACAGGGAATACACCCGAAGAAAAGATAAGTTGAATAGATGGTGTAGAGGTTTTGCTAGAGTGAAAGTACAATTTCTTAGAAAGAACAGTGGAATGCCATCAGGACCATACGAAAATTTAGGAAGTTTGGACATAATATTATCGATGATCTCTTTAATATCAATGTGGTAATTAGTAACATCAACATAATTATTTTTGTATGTATAAACTGGAATTTGGTTATGGTGTTGATGACAATAGACAGTTGAGAAAAATGAAGAAAACAAGTGAACAATATCATTATTACAATTTGCCTGCTTCCCTTCATAATGCATGGTAGTAGGTAAATGGAAGTTGTCCCTTTTATTATTGTAATATTTCCAAAAGTTTTTGGTATCAGATCTTATATTAGTCTCAAGTTTAGATGTAAATCTTTTGATAGGAATATAAATGTGTAAGGCCTGATACAATATATCATAATATTTCTCAGAAGCCATGTCAATCGTACAAGAATTAAACATTATATCCCAGTTGACACTTGCTAAAAAATCATTTAAACCAATATAGTTATCATTTTTAAAATCCCAAAAAAATTCTTCATATTGGAGGTAATTACTTGTTTCCAATTTTAATTGAAGAGAAACTGCAGAATGATATACACTATTGTTTACCAGTAAATCAATGGCTTCAGATACTGCAACATCACAAGAGCAATGAAAAATTAAATCCAGAAATGTCTCTCGACTATTGGGAATGGTATTGTTTTGATATAAATTGTGAAGGCTAAAAGAGTTAAGTAGAAGTAATGCTTTAGAATTATCTGGACAATCAACATTTAATCCCAAATTGTCATTGTACCAGTATGCCTCAGGCAAATTATAATCACCACATAATAAAAGTTTAATATTCTTATAATTTATAAATATAATCAATAGTATTTAAATGATCAATATATAAGTTCTCAGCAGAACCTGCTTAGTTAAATAGTGAACTTTTGTTAATATGAAAATGTATTAATTTATAAAGTTGACGGAGAAACTTTTAAAATACAGGGTAGTGCACAAAACACAGCTTTTCTAAGTTTTTGCAATCGGTTTAACACCATGTATGATATAGAGTGACAGATCGTACATTTGTTTAATATAATATAAAATTTTTATAACACATCGTTTATACGGGGTGACTCCTTGCCTCCACTATAATAAAAAAGTGGCATTTTCGATGTTTATTAACATCCTGTAGGTATTTCGAAAACTAGGCATAGGATTGGTTTGGGCCAGAGCATCAAGTTCTACAACATACCAAAGTTTCAGAAAATTTGACGGAAACCCATTTTTCCATAAGAAAGGTGCCTGGTCCTTTTGATTTATTCTAAAACCATTTCAACTGATTATTTATTATACATAATATTCATTTGAGTAGTTGGGTATTTTTCTTCAGTTATGCATAATTATATTGTGCAATTTACAATTTTCCTTCGTGTTATTCTTATACTTTGTAAGAACAAATATTAAATTTTACACGAGAAAACAAAAACCGATGTACAAGGTATTACCAGATAAGTACGAAAGTTTTTTAGAGGGTGAATTTTTGTCGAAAATTAAGGGGGATGTTTCATGTAAACAAAAGCTCTTAGGCTTTTCATTGGAAAGGTAAATGTTTCCAAAAATGAAAAAAATATATAGGTATATATATTTTTTGAAATTGCCGAACAGTTGAAGAAATGAGATTTTGTGGGGGCATGTTTTATCAATAAAATTGCTACCTATGAATATTTTTTTTAATTTTGTTGTGATCTTTTAATGTGGTGAAACATGCGACCTTTATTCCATTTTTTACTAGAACTTTTTAACGAAATAAAATTTCTTCATTTATAATATGTGTTCAAAAGAACGATTCATTGTAAAACTTTTTTTAACTCTTGTGTTTTGTCCGTAAAAGCAATAGTTTCATATTAAAAAAAAATACAACATTGTTCATGAATGGATCTTCTAGTAGGAAAAAAATGGCCTAAGAGCTTTTGTTTACATGAAAGACTCCCTTTAATCTTCGACAAGAATTCATCCCCTAAAATTTTTCGCACTTATTTGGTAACACCCTGTATGTACTTAATAAATTATCGTATTCGAGTTAATTGCGACAACTAGATTAAAAAATCATTTTTATTTAAATAAAAGGTTACATTTTACAATTTTTTAATTGTTTAAATGAAAAACAATTTCTTAATAGGTATTAGTCAAATATTATTATGACGCTTACTATTTTTTGATACCTACATTTTATTTTATTTTTCTTTTCTACATAAATAAAATAAATGTGTTTTATTTGTTTTCCCTATTTTTTTTTTAGGTTTTATTATCACTTTTATCTTATCCTACTACCATGGCAAGTCATATTAATTTGGATATGATATTTACTTGGCGTAATGCTGGAGAGATTGTAACAAAATTACAAGACTTCGGTATTATTCCCAAGGATGGGGAAATTAAGTGCGCCGTTGCCAATTGCAACGGGTACTTTAATTTATATAAAGACGACAGTAGGGCAGATGGGGTAAGATGGAAGTGTATGGGAAAAATTCGTCGATCTAAAAAATCTAAATTTGTGAAATGCACTAGTAGGTAAGATTTAAGCTATTTAAGTTTAGGTTTGGTTTAGGTTAATTTAAACACTGATCTTTCATTTTGCAGGGCTTCTGTGCGGTACAACACTTTCCTACATAAATCACAATTGCCACTATGGAAGATTGTCGGTTTTTGTCACATGTGGGTTGATAAGTATCCATTGAAGGCCATTGTGAAGGAGATTAGGATTTCCCCAAGAACAGCTGTAGATTGGGCCAGTTTTTGCCGGGAAGTTGTTTTTGATGCCTTTATAACGAAGGCAACTAAGATTGGAGGACCAGACAAAATGTAAGGTTTATGATTTTTAGGTTAGATTTAGATTAAGGTTAGGTCAGGTCATGTTAGCTTTAAGTTAGGTAAGATAAGGGTACGTAAGGTCAGCTTAGATCAAAAAAATTATGCACAAAGTAATATTGTCTAGTGTCCCGTACCGAAGGCATATACGTAAACTGCAGACCCACAAGGGATAGCCAAATGATTCGTAAATGTTCGAATAAGATCGGCTGGAAAGTTGCTGGCACCCCGCGTAAACTGGAGACACAGAATGACCTTTAACGTCTGCAGTTTACATTTAGATATGCAAGTGTAAGAAAATATTTTATTATAAAACGATTTAAGACCTGTTGCACATTACTATTGCGCCAAATACGACCATCATGTACACTTCCTCGCCATTGGGCCTCAATACTTGTAATTGTTTCAAACAGACTAAATGACGACTATACAGGGTGTTTCATAGTTAAACCGACATACGTTGACTGTAAGAGGGTACTTAGGTGATTCCAAATAACCTTGGTTACTGGGTCTAACGCCTTTAATAACCGAGATACGGGGTGTTTCATCCATTTCGGCCAATATTTTGATAAGCCGTAACTTTAGAACCACCCTGTAGATTTCTCTCATACTTTGTACAGGTATAGTGTGTTAATAGCCCAATCCTGTAGTGTAAGAACTACAATTAAAATCCAGATCCGATTAAGAAGAATTTGTAAAATTTGAAAATCCCCAAAGCAACACGCTGTTCATCAGATTTTTTTTTAAATTAGATCAGACATTCGAAACAAATGGAAAAAACTGAGATATACTGACATATTTTTATAAATGCACATCTCGTTCTACATATTACTAATACTTATTGTCATAACTTTGGAAACACCCTGTAGATTTCTTTCATATTTGGTACAGGTAGATTGTTTAAATAGGCCAATCGTACAATACAAGAACTAAAGTTAAAATCCAGATCCGGAGTAAGAAAAATTTGTAAAAGTTGATAATCCTAAAATAGCACCCTATATATCAGATTCTTTAAATTGTAATCGGATACCTATTTGAACAAAGAAAAAAAAAAGAAAAAAGATATGTTATTGGCAAATGCTACTTGATAGTTTAATGAGTTTTGTATCCGCAATTAATCCGAAAAATTAAATCTGTATTTTTTTATAGAACGCTCTTGTGCACTCAGCACTCATATAAATATTTCAACACATTATAACACATCTTTTTTCTTTTCTTTTTCTTTTTTTAAATAGGTATCCGATTACATTTAAAAAAATCTGATATACAGGATGCTATTTTAGAGGTTAAAAACTTTTACAAATTTTTCTTAATCCGGATTTTAACTTTAGTTCTTGTATTGTACGATTGGGCTATTTAAACAATCTACCTGTACCAAATATGAAAGAAATCTACAGGGTGTTTCCAAAGTTATGGCTTATGAAAATGACAATAAGTATTGCATTAATTGAATTTTAACTTTAAAGTTTAGTAATATGTCAGAATATCTCAGTTTTTTCCATTCGTTTCGAATCTGATCCAATTTAAAAAAAAATCTGATGTATAGTCTGTCCAAGAGGTAAGTCAGAAAGAAAGGAACACACCGCCAAAGGTATCCCATATGTCGCCCTATTTGAGTGAGACGCCGCGGCGCCGGCGACATTAAAGATGCTCCTTTCTTCAAAGGAAAGCCGAGCGCTTCGGTCTCAGCGGTACTTTTGACGGTGTGTTCCTTTCTTTCTGACTTATCTCTTGGACAGACTATACAGCGTGCTGCTTTGGGGATTTTCAAATTTTACAAATTTTTGTTAATCCGTATCTGGATTGTGTAGTGTAGTCCTTACATTATACGATTGGGCTACTAAAAAATGATAACTGTACCAAATATGAAAGAAATCTACCAGGTATTTCGAAAGTTACTGCTTGTGAAAATGAAAATAATGCAATTGATGTAATTTGACGTTAAAACTCCAGTAGTAGAATGGGATGTGCACTTAAAAAAATTTTTCACTTTAACTCATTTTTCCGTTCTTTTCAAATATCCATCCCAATTTTAAAAAATGTGATATGCAGGGTGTTGTTTTGGGCATTTTCAAATTTTACAAATTATTGGGCTATTAACACTCTATACTTGTACCAAGTATGAGAGAAATCTACAGGGTGGTTATAAAGTTACGGCTTATCAAAATATTGGCCGAAATGGATGAAACACCCCGTATCTCGGTTATTAAAGGCGTTAGACCCAGTAACCAAGGTTATTTGGAATCACCTAAGTACCCTCTTACAGTCAACATATGTCGGTTTAACTATGAAACACCCTGTATAAGCTCCTTGATCAAATAAAAAGACCTCCGACAGCCTATTTGAAAGCAAATACTTGTTCACTTTTGTATAGCTTAAAATCTCATCCAAATTTTTCGTCATTTCACCAATGACTATAGTTTCGAAATACAAAGTTAAATTCAAATTCAAATTTCTAATAAAACATTTTTTTTACACTACTTACAATGAAGTAAAAGGCAACAAGCATGGGTCTGAGCAGACTCGTCAGTGGACTAGGGATGTGTAACTGGAACAGTACCTGTTCCTTTTGGAACAGGTTTTTACAAATATTTCTTGGAACAGGTATTATTAGAGACATGGAATAGGTACGTTGGAACAGTCACTGACGTCACTGTGACAGCACGTACCCTGTTCCAAACGGAACGGGTACAGGTCCTGTTCCAGTGTCACATACCTACTCGTAGAAGAGGCCTTTTACATTTCTTAAAAAATAGCTACTTTGATAATATCGGCGAAAATAGAAGAAAATGTTAGGTTATGAAAAAGTTAGGGGTTAAATGTATACAACTTGCAATATGTTGGAACTGGAACAGGTATATTTTAGAACTGGAACAGGTTGTACCTGTTATGTTATTCAATTACGGCTGTTCCACCCATCCCTACAGTGGACAAGTATTTGCTTAGAGAACAAGTATTTACTTGTTTTTAATCATAGGATTTTGGACGATTTTTGAGGGACTACTTTAGATCAAGTAATTACTTCGAGTATTTACTTTTTATTTGTTTTATTCATACAGTCACAAGTAATTACTAACGGCTGCGCAAGTAAAATCTTTTACTCGTTTTTATTCATATTGTGCCTCATTTACATTTTACAAACAGTAATAATCTGCAGACGTACTAGTATAAACTACGTCTGCATTCTACGAGTTGATCGACAATTAGACACTCGTAGTAAATTTTTCCTCTTTAGGTTAGGTAAGGTGAGTTTAGGTATAGTTTAGGTATCGGTTAGGTTAGCTTAGATTAGCTTTAAGTTCGATTAGGTTAGAGGCGATACCACGACCCAGGCGCAGTTAATTTGTGATAAAATTTTGAAAAAACACTTTTTACTTTTTTTAGCGTGGAAATTTATGAATCCAAGTTTGGTAAACGTAATTACAATCGTGGCCATCATGTTGAAGGTGCTTGGGTTTTTGGAGGCTACGAAAGAGGCAGCGGCAAAGTGTTTATGGTAGTTGTTGAGGATAGAACTGCTCAATCACTTACCCACATGATTGAGCGTTTTATTGAGCCAGGAACTACCGTATACTCTGACTGCTGGAAGGGATATTCTGGTTTGAATGATTGTCATGAACATCTACAGGTGAATCATTCAATCCATTTTAAGAATCCCGAAACCGAAGTTCATACCAACGAATCCTCATGGTTAGTTTCAGATTTTGGTTTCAGGTTAATTTTTAATTTATCTGTTTTCTTTATAGGCGACACGCTTCAGGCCCTTATGCCAATCGACAAAAAGCGTTCTTGGGCGGCTACCTTGCCAGATACATGTTTTTAAAAATGTGTAGGTCGTTGGATCAGGATCCACTTATTATTTTTTTTATGTTGGCTCGTGACCTTTACGATCCGGTCATGTTAAATGACAGGCCCAATATTGAACGTGAGGATGAGGATGAGGAAATCGATGATGATTTTTGATTTTAGTGGGTAGTAGAAGGGACATTCCATGGACAAAGCTTATCAGATGTCACTTGAACCTCCGCAATCGCGCTCCTTTTTTGTTACTTGAATCTTACTATGGAAATAAATGATTTCCCAAATTTTCAGCCTAAAATATCACAAGGAAAAGATTTAAGCTCAGTTTTAAGTTTCTTAAAAATAGCAACGAAAAAAAAAAAAAAAATATGCGTTTCCTTCGTAATTCTCATTAAAGGTACATTAAAAAAGCAACAAATACATTTCTGACGTAAAATTTTCCGTAGAACATGGTCACGCCAACCGTTTTCAATGATTCCCCTCGGAAAAGCCGAAAAATGCGGGTTTTTTTTTTAAAATTTTGATATTTCTCAAATACATACATATACACCCCTATTTAGCTGAAATTCACAATACGTATTCTTGGAAGTATGTTTTTCCTAATCTATATACTTGTGCCTTACCTTTCATATTATTTTCATGAATTATATATGATATATATAAATAGTGCATTCTGTGAATCGGAAAATACCTCGAAAAATACAAATAAATTTTTGACGACCCTAAAGTAAATCTACCCCCATTTTCGAGGATGCTGAACACGATGGCGGGCGTTAAATTTTTTTTTGATTTGGTCCCATTCCCCAAACGGCCAAAAACCAACCCTGAAATGGTGATTCGCGAATTCCGCGTCTTTCACCGGCAAAACTAACGTAATACACGATGGCAGTGGTTACAATTCTTTTACAGTTGACACCACCCCTTAAATAGTCAAAAATCATCCCCGAAAGGGTGAAATTTTTTTTTACTCTTTTGGGGTTGGTTTTTGACCGTCTGGGGGTGGAGTCTCGACACGGTGAGAAGATCCAACATTACCATCGTGTTCAGCATCCTCGAAAATGGGAGATGATGCGGGTTGTCTCGTTTATAGCGTAATCCGCGAATCACCATCTGGGTGGTAGTTTTTGGCCGTTTGGGATGTGGGGCCAACTCGAAAAGAATTTTAACGCCCGCCATCGTGTTCAGCATCCACGAAAATGGGGGGGGATTATTTTGGGGGCGTCAAAAATGTATTTGTATTTTTCGACTCACCGAATGCACTATTTATATAAGTATATCGAATATAACTCATAAAAATAATATGAAAGGTAAAGCACGAGTTTATAGATTTGGAAAAACATGCTTCCAAGAATGTGTACTGTGTATTTCAGCTAAATCGGAGTATATGTATTTGAGAAATTTTAAAATTAAAAAAAAAATCCGCATTTTCCGGTTTTTTCGATGAGAATCATTGAAAATGGTTGTCGTGACCATGTTCTACGGGAAATTTTACGTGAGAAATGTCTTTGTTACTTTTTTTTTATGTACCATTAACGAGAAATACGAAGGAAACGCGTATTTTATTTTTTTTTCGTTGCTATTTTGAACAAACTTAAAACTGAACCTAAAACTTTTTTCTTGTAGTATTTTAGGCTGAAAATTTGGCAAACCACTTATTTTCATAGTAAGTTTAAGGTAACAAAAAAGAAGTGCGATTGCGGTGGTTCAAGTGACATCTGATATGCTTTGTCCATGGAATGACTCAGAGGCCTGGGTCCCATTATACCTTTGACGCATTATCCAACTAAATAATTATGAGCCGTCTTTATTAATTTAGAGACCAGTGTTCGTGCTGTTGGAAAAAAGAGGAATTATCCAACTAAATTATGAACCGTCTTTATTAATTTAGAGACCAGTGTTCGTGCTGTTGGAAAAAAGAGGAATTATCCAACTAAATTATGAGCCGTCTTTATTAATTTAGGGACCAGTGTTCGTGCTGTTGGAAAAAAAAGATCTATTATCCAAATAAATTATGAACCGTCTTTATTAATTTAGAGACCAGTGTTTGTGCTGTTGGAAAAAAAGATCTTGACCTCTTTGTGCTTGTAGGCCTATCGGGGAAGTATTTGGCACGTTAAATATTAAATACAACGCGCCATGAGTTCTACCTCTTGGGTGGTGTGGAAAACGAGCTCGTTTTAATTTAGATCTAAATCCTTTCTGAAACATATACACGGTCCAAGAATTTTCTGAGCAGTAATATTAAGTAATAATTTTCATATTTTGCACGATTTTATTAACATTTTACCTTGAACTTATAAATCCCTTTTTTTAAATTATTATAAACTCTTATAAAACCGTCAATATGTGTTTATTATTGGCATCTAGGGACGCATAATCATATTAACTAAGGAATTTCAATATTATTAATCTTTCAAATAGGCGATTCAAAATAAGTAATAAACACAGTCCAGGGCATTTAGATCAAAATCGACCGAAATAAATAAATTTTTAGGGACAGCAGATATCGAGATGCGGTTTTCTGCATTGTGTTCAGAAAGCTCCCAGGAAAAAAATCTATATGGTGTGGTTATGCCATTTTTCTAAAAATGCATTTTGCAATTGCATAATTACTTGCAACATTATAAGAATGAGGATGTGAAATAAAATCACACAAGCTCCCAAGAACAAGGACATTAAAAATGTCCTACACTGCACCAGCGTCTGGACTTCAACATTGAATTACGAGAGTCCAGACGTGGTTTGGTGCCCGACCAAGTCGGGGCTTTAACCCAAAAACTTCGATTTTGTTATTAAAGGAGCTTGCCATCCTTAGACCGGTTTCGGCATTATTGTGCCTCATCAGTAAGAACCAGGCTAGCTCGACATCCTATCACTAAAGGAAGTCTGAAAATGAATCCGACTCGCCTCGTTCTTGATAAAAGTGGTTGCGTTAGAGCAAGTGTATCACGAACGAGGAAAGCCCAACGCCATCCTCACTTTAATAACAAAATCAAAGCTTGCAAAACTATACGAAGGTGGAATTTTTTTGAACCATAAAAATACCAAAAAATGACCATGGGAGTGACAAAACTGCACAAAGGATGTGAAATAAAATCACACAAGCTCCCAAGAACAAGGACATTAAAAATGTGCTACACTGCACCAGCGTCTGGACTTCAACAACTACTCCTTGGGCTATATGCCCCACCAGGTATTGAATTACGAAAGTCCAGACGTGGTTTGGTGCCCGGACAAGTCGGGGCTTTAAAAACTTCGATTTTGTTATTAAATGAGCTTGCCATTCTTAGACCGGTTTCGGCACAAAGAGGTCAAGATCTTTTTTATCCTGTATCTTAGTACTAGATAACATTTGACCCAGAGTTATTTAGTAAAATATTAATATTTGGAGGTCCTGAACCTATGATTAAAATATTGACCATTCCTTATGATACACCCTGTATATTGGAAATGGGCGTATTTTACAATTTTGATGCTTGATTATGGATTTCGAAATGACGCAGAACTTTTTTTTCGTAATACTAACATATATTAAATATTATCTATTTATTAAAAAGAAAATTAATTTGCAAACATGTCATTAGGGTGGACCACCTCATTCCTTATATCATAATAACAAAAACCTAAACATTATAAAATCGAATGGGATTATAGAAATAAAACGACGAAATCAAATTTAAAAATTGTATTCTTATAAATTTTGCAATTTAACTAATTGAAATGTCCCAAATTATTTTCAAATATTTAACAAATTTAGTAAAATTTTTAAAATATCTTTATTTAAATTTAAAATATTAAAATAGCAGCCAAATGTTATTTGTGATAAGTATATATATTTTTAAATTCTTCTTTCGGTGGATAAATAACAATACAAACGTATGGTATCCAAATGTTGGATTGTACCACTTCCTTTAATTATAGTTTTAAATTTCCAATCTTTATCTAAAATTATCGCTCTTAGTCTTGCATTTGGAAGTTTGCAAGTTAGCATAACTTTCCAGAACAATTGTTCCCAAATAAAATATAGATATGGGAATGAACAACTAGTTGTTTTTTATTAGAACTACAGTTTAATGACAATTCAACATAGACAGTTTTTAAGGACAAGTTTACTTAGTTTATAGGCAATACTTTGCTGTCTTCTAACTAACCATCATTCCTTGCACATTTAATGGTTTTAACATCAAGTGGCTTACTGGGCAAATGATGTGATGGCACACACTTTTTGCACTACTTGGGTGCTATTTTGTTTCAAATAATTCCTAAAAACATTTCAGTAGTAATCAAGAAATAATCTCAGAAATGCTAATCTTTATCTTACCTGATTTTGTAATATAATCTTCAGATTTAAAATTGATTACACTTTTCCCGGAATTTACAACGATCAACTTCCTCGATGACACCTTTTTTGTTGCTTCTTGGGTGGATCATAATGGAAGTGTAATTCCGGATTTTTAGATTTCCTAGAGGTATACCCATAAACGAAATAGTTTGTATTATTTTTATTGGGCATTTTTAACGTTTAACTAACAAATAACAGCAAAATACACGAAGCACAAAATCAAAACACACGTTCGACTTGCAGGTAAACAAACAAAATTATGCTTTTCGTGAAGGTTCAAATTAATACCGGTGGTGTCGCTTCAAAGTTGTGCTCGTCTCAATACCTACTTTATTTTTCTCATTTTGTAAAAATGATAATATACCCCAGAAAACCCCCAGACACAATTTGCATGTATAAGAACTAATCACTTAATTTGTCCGCGATCTTAAATTTAAATTTTCCGAAAAAAATCACTCTTCGACCCTGAAAACACCTTGATTTATTTTTTAATAGAATCTGGCCATAAATAACAATCCTCATCTTGCATTTTGATAAAAAATTAATAATCTCGTACCTTACATCCTTAGATACCAATTTTTAATAGAATTGGAGCATGAATTACAAAACTCGTTCGCTATTTTAAATTTTGATAAAATTTAATAATCTCCAAGCAAACAAACTAAAAATATTTATTAATACATACCTAAATTAATTTAAAAATATTAAACAATATGTGAAATAGATCCAAAATTAAAAAAGTAAATTTAGAGGCCTTTCACATTGCTTTCTTTAGATAAAGCAAATATTAAACTATATTTGAGTTTATAAAATGGTAGGTATATGTAGGGTCAGTTGTTCAACAGTGAACCACCCTTTTTTCTTATCGTTATTGGGTTCTTCCGACTGAAGCTAAAATTATGAGTGGGTCTGGAATGTAAAGTGCGGCTAAAATCCTTCAACTTTGTTACTATTAGTGTGGTTAAATATAAAAATATTTGTACTATGAATAGTTAAAAAAATTACCCTTGGTTCACTATGTGTTTCGTCTCCAAAGGACACCTACCCGGTGAACAAAGACGTCTGCTATGGAGAAAGGTAAACAAATTCTGTTTCAAATGAGGCTCCAAAAATAACTATTAAAGTAAAAATAAATTCAAAACTGACAACTTCAAAACATATATTTCACTAACTGACAACGTCAAAAATCTAAAATCTATATACAGGGTATAAAATCGAGTTTCTCCAACACTATGGAACTCCAGCGGTACACAGTGAACCAGGACATATGTTACCAAGGATAAAATATATAAACAACATCTAAGAAGCTTGATCAACATTTAATACAAAAATAAACAATATTTTGGGGAATGCCGTTTTTTTTGCGGCCCACGAGGTCCCAGGTAAAGGTTAGTAGCCCAAATTATATTCGGTCTCCGGTTAGTGGCTTCTTTTAGGTCCTTTTAAAGTTTCCGCAGCTCCGGTTGGACCTATGTGGAGTGTGGAGTCATAAAGAAATATTGTCTATCTACTACATACTGTTATCACTTGTTCCATGTGATTGTATATATAGGTATAAATAACAGAATGGGGAAGCAAACTGTCAATTCGTTCTATGTAGAGGGCGCCAAGTATTTGTCATCAAACGGTAAATTTACTTATATGGGATAATTTGTGAATTTTCGTTTTTATTCAGAGAAAGTGGTGCTTCTTTTGGGTGCAAATAGAAATGGGAGTTTCTAAGTTTCCTAAAGGTCCTGTTATCAGAAGAAAGAAAAAAAATTTGTTTGATTAGAACGCACACGAAACTGATTGCAGATTCGTGATCAGCGACCCAAAATCAGTCTAAAAAAATATACCATCAATATTGGGGCTTTGCCCCGATACTAGAATTTTTCCACATTGGTAAATAACGGTGGGAACTTTGACAGCTAATGACCAATGTGACAAACACTCAGCGATCTCTGTCGGATGAGTTTTCCGTAATCATCCCCATTTACTGACAATTTAAGGGCGGGGTCTTGTACGAAATTTCAAGCCAAATTATGTCAAATAAGATGCGTTCTAGAAATTCATTGTTTCTTATATATAATACCAGGGGAGAACAATATTTAGTACCATCAAAAAAATTGGATGATTCTAAAGCTGTGGTTTTAATAGAAAATAATAAATTTATCGATTTAAAATAGTAAGACTACATAAGTTAGACCTTTATCTTTAATTTGTCTGATAATTATATTTTAAATACCATTACATTCGGAAATCAGTCGATTTAACTTTTGGTCTGCAGCATAGGATTTTATACACAGGAAGACCCCGCCCTTAAATGATTCGACAACAGAAACGTATAAAATTAATGCATTATTTCGTTAAATAAAGGAGTATATTTTTGAGAATATGAAAAAAAAACAAACAGATTTAACAAAATACTTTAATTACAGTAGTTTTATGTATAAAGGTTTTAAATATAGGTTCTAAAGGGTGTTTTATAAGAAACGGATAATATAAATACTGAAAACAACTAAAACAATGCATATGAAATATATAAATAAAATATGTAATATATACACCCAGTTTAGCAGAAAGGGCTACAAAATTATATAAGAATATTAAAAGATAATTTACTAAAAATGTCAAAGTTAAAGCGGAATAATATATAGATTAGTTTATAGGTCTATGAAATAATGCATAATACAAACAAAATCATAGTATTTTGTTTTAAGAGATAAGTTCCTTGCAGTCTTCAGTATTTCTACATTGTTTTTGGACCATATAAAATGCGTATATAGTTATAAGATATTTTCGTGGTGTAATTCGGTTCGGACATGCCTGTTTTCTATTTTTTAATTGAATTCTATAGATACGACTTTATGTATCAAATTTTTTTCCTACGGTTGTTTGAGAAATAGTTTTTAAGATACAGCGGTTTAAAAGCGCTCCGGCCCAAAACGCATTGGTGACCTTGATGATAGTAGGCTTTTGGTTTCGCATCACGTTTCAACGCGTTTTCGGAGTTTTTTGTGTTTGAAAATGTCAAGAGCCAGAAAAATTATTATTAGAAGCAACTGACAGTAAGTCAAATTATTACATAAACGTCAAAATGTAAAAACTTACAAATGATTAGATTAAAAATTAACGTAAATTCTTGCTTTATGAGTACAGGCAACAGTGACGTCACGTATAAAAGGTACCGCATTCTGTAGGCCGCGACTTTGAGACCTCCTTTTTGTTAAAAAAAGTCAATACTGCCGATTTTTACTCGATTTATACGCAAAAGACGGCTTAAAGGACTTTTTCAGGAAATCTATAAAAAAAAAGGTGGCAACACTGGTTCGCTGCCGCTTGTCTCCGTGCGTCGGTGTTGCCAGCTTTTTTTCAGTAAATCTACTGTTTCTGTTAGTGGAATCTACTAAAACTCATTTTTAAGAATACCAAAAATCTACTATTATGTTGGATGAAACTTGTAAAAAAATATGAAATTATTATTATATTTTTATAATAAGTAAAATATTTATCATCATCATATTTAATATTTTTTTACATTTTTGTTTTATCATAATCCAAATCGCGACGAAAATAGGTACAATCACCAAAGTCCTTTAAGCCTTCTTTAGTAAAAATACATTTTTATTAAGAAATTTGTTTCGGTCAGTAGTTTTAATTAAATTAAATTGGGAGAAAATCCGTTCACATTTTGCGTTCGATACAGGAAGGCAAAGCATTCGTTGTGTAAAATTAGAAATATTTTCAGATTTCTAATTTTTAGCACTTATCCCAAAAAGTAACTACCTTGTAAAATCTACCAAAAATCTATTAAAAAAGTAACCTACTAAAATTTCTGCCGGAAATGCCAAAATCTACTAAAAAAGTAGAAATCTACTAAAAGTGGCAACGCTGCAGCGAACGATTCATTCTGTGCCGGGTTGTGATTGCTATGATATCCCTTATTCGTGGGGGAGGAGAAATTGTAATGCACTCTCAACATTTAACACGCTTTCCTTTATGCTCACGCTAAACCGTAAACCCACAAATATATTTTTTCCGAATCTGTATAAAATTGTACTCAGATCTTCAAGGGATGAAAGAGTTTCAAGGTATATTATAGATGACATTTAAATATCTTTATTTGAAAATGATTGAATATTATTGTTTTATAGGTACCTTAAAAGTCAGGGATTGAAAATTTTAAACATATTAGTAATGTAGAAGTAAATACTGATGTTTTTTATGTTTTACTGGTCTGAGTGGTGGTCACTCATACTTATTACAAAAATAACTAGTTTTACAATTTAACGAACTAACTATTATTTATCACATATTGTCAGGCATTTTTGAGGTTGCTTCTGCAGATTTTCTTTTCAAATTATTTATAATTCATTTTTCATTTTAATTGAATAATATTGCACTAAGCGTTTACGTGTGCCCAATATTCAAAACAAGTAATATTTGTTTAGGTTTTTAAATAACTGTGTTATTATTACAACATCTAGTTGTTTAAACTGAGAAGTTATCCATTTTTCTCAAATGTGGCCAATGTTTTAATAAATAAAACTCAGTACCACAAAATTTTTAATAATAATAAACAGGGGGCAACTAGTTTCGGCAGACTGCCATCATCAGGCCCATAGGGTACTGAAGTAGAACATTAAGTGTGAAACAACAATAATTAAAGAATTTAAATATTTGTAACTAAATAACTAAAATAACTCACTAATGGTGAACCATGTTTTAAAAGATGGCCTTAGTTACGAAGTTTTAAATTTTTTAATTATTGTTGTTTCACATTTAATGTTCTACTTCAGTACCCTATGGGCCTGATGATGGCAGTCTGCCGAAACTAGTTGCCCCACTTATGTTTATTATTATTAAAAATTTTGTGGGGCTGACTTGGAGGAGTTTTATTTATTATATAGTTGTTTGTCAGAGGCTTGGAATCAAACAGTTTGATTGGAAATAAAGGAAATCTTGATTCAATCGGAGCAGAAAAATATGACATAACTAAAAATGAACAAATGTGAGCTTTTCTTCATCAAAGACAATTTTCCTAAATTATTGTCTTGTTATAACAACAAAAAATCAGAAAAAAAATAATTGCAACATATTTTGAAAGCATTTTTTGCTTAAAAATAAGTTATAATCCAAAAGTAACATTTTTATAAAGGCTGTAAACAACACGAAATATAAAAGTACAAGGAAAAATACACAAACTATGCTTTGTCCGAATTTTAAAATATTGCACTAAATTATTAGAATCTACATAATAAATAACTAACATAAATGTTTTAACAAATCTCTATGTACAGGACTTTTATTATATGTTAAAATTAAATCACTACGCATAGTTGACGTCATAGTTTGAATGTCTATAAAGAATGTAGTGTTGAATAATGAAAAATATGTCAAAAACAACACTGAATAATCCTAAACCGAATTTGGTGGGATCGCCAAAAATCGATACCCAATCATCTGAAACAAAAAATATAGGAATTTTTTATTTAAAAATTATATTTTGATATTAAAGAATAAATAAATAAATTTAGGGATTAGAAACTTACCATAATTATAGGAATCAACAATCATCTGTAACATACTGAGCGTTCCACCAGTAAAGTCTAAAAATATGTTTCCTATACTCCATCCAATTGTACTTTTCCTTTTGTAATTCATATATCCCTAAAAAAAGTAAAAAACTAATTAATTTGCTCCAGAAATTAACAATTTTTCTCGGGCGTAGAAGAATTTAAAAAAATTATGTGAATGCTGTTTATGAAAGCCTGTCTGTGTAGTTTAAAAATAGTTATTTTCAAATCTGAAAATTACGAATTTGAACTCAAAACTTAAATAACATTTAGCAGAAAAAGGAGCAAAACTGAATGTCCAAATGATAAATTTTGTCCACTCCCAGTCATAAAACACACATACATATATATATAATATATACAGGGTGTTTCATAGGTAAACCGACGTTAACTGTAAATAGAGTACACTTAGTTGATTCCAAAAATAACCTCAGTTACTGCGTCTAACGCTTTCAACAACCGAGTGTTTGATCCATTTCGGCCAATATTTTCATAAGTCGTGACTTTATAATCACCTTGTAGATTTCTCTCATAGTTGGTATACAGACATTGTATAAGGATAATATCGTTATACAATGGTACTGGCTTATTTTGTTAATAGTCCAATCCTATAGTGTAAGAACTACGGTTAAAATCCAGATCCTGATTAAGAAGAATTTGTAAAATTTGAAAATCCTCAAAACAACACCCTGTACATCAGATGTTTTAAAATTGGGATGGATATTTGAAAAGAACGGAAAAAAATGAGTTAAAATGAAATTTTTTTTAAGTGCACATCCTATTCTACTACTGGAGTTTTAACGTCAAATTACATCAAATGCATTATTTTAATTTTCACAAGCGGTAACTTTCGAAATACCTGGTAGATTTCTTTCATATTTGGTACAGGTATCATTTTTTAGTAGCCCAATCGTATAATGTAAGAACTACACTATAGTTAAAATCCAGATCCGGATTAAGAAAAACTTTTATTCAAATATGTTGTAGTCTAAGATCCACTTTCAAATTTCTGCACGTACTTATCTGTTTTTTAATGAAACTTAATTAATATGAATGATTAATGATAGTGTAATGCATGTCTGGCGGGTTAACTATAAAACATTATCCACGATTATTTTTTATTAAAATAAATGGTATTTAATTTCTTAAAGTATACGTATTGATTAAAAGTAATCAGGGCCAATTTTTGATAAGGGAGGCGACAGCAATATTGTTACTACTTAATTATTCAAACACATGAATGAAGTTTTATTTAAAAAACAGGTATGTAATTGAAAAATTGTGTATTTACACAATTTTATCATCTTGTGCCTCATCAGTAGAAAGTAGACGGCTCAACATGGAATATCTAATCCATGTTATGACGGTGTTAGTTCTTTACGAACAAAATGCGCCCCCGAACGTTTCTCTACATCCAATTAACGAGCACGATCGAAAACGTCTTTTTTTCGAAAAATCGATATAACTCAAAAAACAAAACATATTTTGCAAATTTTCAAAAACGTATGCTTTGGGGTTGCCAAGAGCTATATTTACTATAAATATCAAGACATTATATGAAAAATAGCAAAATAAAAAAATGACAATTTTTGACGGTTTTCTCGACAAATTTTGAAAAGTAATTCGACAATCGATACTTTCAATACGGTCAAATGAAAGATCTTTTTATTATCTACAACTTAAACATTTACTTTTTCAACGAGATTCTTTTTTATTGATAAAAAACCGTTTTTTTCAACTTGCTTCAAATTGATTGGTCTAAATCCCTTAGATCCATGGTTAATGTTTTAGTTATTGTGACTGTTAACGTAAAAGACTTGGAACGCAAATACGATTTGCAATAATTTCTATAAATAAATACATAGTATACATACTTGAGGGATATATTTAATCAGCGTGATGGTCAACTTGACATAAGAACAAATGTAAAGGAAATCCAACCAATGGATAACGCTCGCTGCTGATAAAATTATACTAATGAGAATAAAGGCTCCAAATATTCCTAAGATGACCCTGGCCGTTGTTGAGACCCGTTGTTCTTCTCTCTCATAAAGGAAGCATTGGATTATAGTCAATAAAGTAGCTATAGATGCATGGACGGCAAAAACTATGTCGTTTACTTTTACTGGAATTAAACCTCGCGGGTATCGGTGAAAGTATTCCTCCTAAAATGTTTACATAAATAACTATTAAGATATACATGTATTTATTGTTTGTAAATAATTACTAGATATATAGTTAGCTTTCGAACTTTGTCTTGATCAAAATTGAAAGCGGTTACCTTGACAAAGGCTAAGATATTTGAGAGATATAATCCTTCAATTTAAACTCTAAATTTTTTCGATAATTATTTTACAACATATTTTAGTTATTAAAATATTTAAATAATGTTTTTTATAATTAGGAGAAGTTATACAAATTAAAACAATATCTGGATTTCTCTGTAACAAAGAAACGACATTTAATGCTATTAATCACAATATCAATTCCTAACTACGAGTAATTAATAAATCAAGCATTTATAAATCTTCGATGAACACAATATTCATATGTGACAATAATAAATTTCTGATTGACACTCTTGACAGTTTCATGGTTTATGTTTGTATTGCACCGACGCACAGTGGCGCGAAGCGCCACTTAGCCACCCAAATTGATGTACGCCCCTTAGGGTTGGGCCGTTTGAGGTGATTTTTTTTAAATGTTCGTCATAAAATTCCCTTCTCGTTTTTTGCTTCGGGTCTTCATTTTCGCGGAATTTGACTCCAAAAAAACTAGATTTTTCGTACAAAAATGACCTTACGGAACACGAGATTGAGATTTTGCCGGACTTTTTTATGGGGAAATGCTCGTCTTGGAAAACCCTACAAGACTATCTACTTAGAATCCGTTGCCCTTAAAATGGCCACACTCATCAAAAAATTTTCACATATCAGAAAACTGGGAAACTGGGAAAAATTCTCATCTGACAAAAATTATTTGTATTTGTATTTTCCAGAACTTTTGGGCACATTTTTGGACATTTAAAAAAATGGCCACATACAGAGATTTTCCCCATTAAAAATCTAAACTCGCAATAGTTCTGGAAAAATTTTTGCGGATTCCCCGAATGTGTATAAATAATTTTTGTCAGATGATAATTTTTTCCAATACTTTCCCAGTTTTCAGTAGAAAGATTTTTGATATGTGAAAATTTTTGGATGATTGGCCATTTTAAGGGTAACGGAAAATTTCTCCCCGAATTCTAAGTGGACAGTCTTGTAGGGTTTTCCAAGACGAGCATTTCCCCATAAAAAAGTCCGGCAAAATCTGAATCTCGTGTTCCGTAGGGTCATTTTTGTATAAAAAATCTAGTTTTTTCCATGCAAACCCATTTTTGGAGTCAAATTCCGCGAAAATGAAGACCCGAAGCAAAAATCGAGAAAGATGGATCGATAGGGAATTTTATCACGAACATTAAAAAAAAAAATTACCTCAAACGGCCCAACCCTAAGGGGCGTACATCAATTTGGGTGACAACATTTAACCTAAAGGTACTTTTAGGCGGTCAGTTCAGTTCTCCGTTCAGTTTCAGTTTCAGTTCCGTTGTCAGTTCAGTTTGAAAACTCGGCCGTTGTTAGACGATCAGTTTTAGTTGTCAGTTGATAACCTAATTGCGATTGCGTTGTGCTTAGCACTAAAAGAACCACGAAAAAAAACTAAACTAAAAACTAAAACTGATCGTCTAACAACGGCAGAGTGTTCAAACTAAACTGACAACGGAACTGAAACTGAACGGAGAACTGAACTGACCGTCTAAAAGTACCTTTAATTATATTATAATAAATCATAAATAATTGTATAAATAACCAAAGAGGACACCATCTAACAAGAGGCGAAAGCTTGATCGGTTCCTTTGATGTTGAATACACATAATATTGAGAGGAAATAATACGTCACAGAATTGAAACATATACTACTTGATACACTGAGAAAAGTAACATGTATTTTTTTACTTCTGTGTCAATGGCATCGACTACTATGGTCATTAGCCTAGTGTTCTGTGTAGGCTTTATTAGTGTTTCCCATCGCCATTTTAGGAACAGCACTAACAGTGCTGTTCCTAAAGTTCTAATTAACATTAGAACCCAATAGTGAATGTTCGAGTGGGGGAATCACACCTGGTATATGAAAATCAATTACTAAATTTTTAATTAGATTAATTAGATTAATCAGAAAATGATTTTTGCCTTCGGTGGGATTCGAACCCACAACCCTTGGATTATGAGTCCAGTGCTCTACCGCCGAGCCACCCACCCCCTAACATGCATTGATTCAAATTCTTACAAAACCGAACTGCACCAAGAAAAATAATAGTGTTGATGAACATCCCTCCCCGTTATGACTAAACAATATTTGACAGACTAAAGTACTGACAAATTGTTACTATTTAATTTCGTAAATGTAATTGTTATCCATTTTTACCAATGTTTTTAACATAAAACGTTGATTTTGACATAAAATCGTCATTTATTTTATATTTAAATTATACCACCAAGTAAATGGATACAGACACGAACAAGTTGGTGGAAATGGCTATAATTGGTGGCTAAGATATATAGACTAACAAAAATAATTTATATTTATATTTTGTTATCACTTTTTGAAAACGACTTTCGAAGTAAAGTCGAAACGTCAAATTAAAGCCTTTTTTTCATTCCAATAAGTGGTTTTATTTCCAATAGAAGAGTAATTGAAGTATTTCTGATTCTCGGCAAATGCTAGTAATGACCCGCAAAACGGCAATAACGCGACACAATCGGAAGAACGGAAATGATGCTTGACATTGACAGTTAAACTAGTTAAATCGCCCATGGGTACACCTAATTTTTTATCACGAAAACAGCTTTCTTTCGCCTCATGTTAGATGGTGTACTCTTGAAGTGTAAATTTATTAATGTGTAAATTTTTATTTTATTAATTCATTTCTGTAGCTCATAGTGGCTTGCTCGTTTATGTAATCTATTATATTATTTAATTCTAATGTTGACATTTCTTACCGTAATCTCGGGTATATAATACAATCCCAAGTTAAACAGGGAGTAGAGGGTAAATCCAACAATATTAAGTAAAATAAAATCGAAGTTCAGTCCAACGACACTAAAAAATATAAATTAATTATTTTTGTTAATTTGGAGCACCAAATACAGTAATATCGTTTTTATTGATAACAAAAGTTAAAACTACAATAAACGATAGGTACACTGCGCCTCATATAAAACTGGTACAACTCTTATAATCGAAAATAGTGTTTTTGCGGCAAAAAAGTTATTACTAAAACGGCCAAGAGAAAAACCTGGAAAATATTTTCAAGTTTCTGAAATGGCCGCTAGGGGGCGTAACTCCAATCTTGAATCAAAGAAAGTGATGTTTCTGTGAATTCCGCTATATTAATCTAATAAAAAAATACCTGATCTTTAAAGTCGAGGATAGTCTGAACCTTTTTTGTTTGACAATTTTTGCTGTATCTCTAAAAATAAAGTGGTGGGGGTTTTCAAAGGTTTAAGTAAAAAACACCCCGGTTGCATATTAATGTATTACAACAGCGGTGGATTGGAAGAGGAAGTCTGTTTCCATGGCCTGCGCGATCACCAGACTTAAGTTGTCTTGATTTTCAGACTCAACCTACGACCAGAGAGATATGAAAAACCGGATTCGATGAGAGGCTTCAGCAATGCATAGAGCGTGATGGTCAGCATTTCGAGCTTTCTTTTTTAAATCGGTCCTTTTAGGGCCACAACTTACATAATAAAAAGAATTAATTAGTTTAAAAACTAAAAATTTAAGGGATTTCCGTATAAAATTTTCTTTGGCCTAAATGTTAGGTTAGGAACAAGATATCGAGATGCGGTTTTCGCGAGCTTGTTTAGGTGTCATTTAGCTACTTTTTCATGAAAAAGAAATCATACCAATGAATTTAATTTTTTTGAGAAAATTAATCATTTTTGTCGGAATGTCTAAAAAAAGCCTTCTAGCGGCGACATGTGAAACTAACAAAACTTCAAATATTATAATATTCGTAGCCCAAGAATACCTCTTTTCAACTAGCCCAAGTTTGTTAAAATCGGCTTAGCCATTTAGAATATACAGGGTGTTTTTTACTTAAACCTTTGAATAACCCCCACCACTTTATTTTTAGAGATACAGCAAAAATTGTCAAACAAAAAAGGTTCAGATTATCCTCGACTTTAAATATCAGGTATTTTTTTGTTTGATTAATATAGCGGAATTCACAGAAACATCACTTTCTTATATTCAAGATTGCAGTTACGCCCCCTAGGGGCCATTTCAGAAACTTGAAAATATTTTCCAGGTTTTTCTCTTGGCCGTTTTAGTAATAAGTTTTGCTTTTTTGCCGCAAACCTCTACGATGGATAGTTTCCCAGACACAGTACCTCGCATTCTTAGTCGACCACCCTGTACATTTATTTCATTGTCTTATTTCAAAAGTAGAATCAACAGATAAATGCGCTTAAGTATATTTTATAACAACGAAATAACCTAAAAACAAAAAAAAATCAAAATAAAAATAATACTTTTTTGCAAGGTTCTTTTTATGGTAATATACATTTGTAGTTGTCATTTACTTCTCAGCTACGTCAAGTTTTTTAGAAAAAAGTTTATACGCCAACCTAATATCTCTCGACGCGACACCTGGAGACCAGAGTCGACAACAATTGCCAGTCACATTTAGTAGGATCGCGCTGTTACGCATAAGTTTGATTGCAAAACAACAATTTTCCGACAGAAAAGCTTCACTAAAGCCAAAAAACTCGTCGAAAGCCATCATGTTTCCGACGGATACGACATGAAACTTGGCGGATCGTCTAAGATCAAAGTGACTCGTACACAGGGTCGCATTAAGGGTTTTATGAAAATAAGTAGATAACCGATTTCATAAAAAATATATTTTTTGATTTAAAAACTAATAATAAAAAAGTTTTCCGTATGGGGAAACTTAAGTAAACACGCTGTAGTTATATAATATAATACGTACTGCAATGAAAATAGAATTTAAATTATTATCAAAAAATATATTTTTTATTTATTATCTACTTATTTTTATAAAACCCTTAATGCGACCCTGTGTATCAGTCACTTTGAACTTTGACGATCCGCCAATTTTCATGTCGTATACGTCGGAAACATGATGGCTTTCGAGGCTTTTCTGTCGGAAAAATATTCAATTGACCGGCTTGAACCCTCATCTCAGCATAACCGACATTGTGGGCAGTTAATAACCAAAAATAAACGTGTTTTGCAATCAAACTTATGCGCAACAGCGCGATCGTATTAAATCTGACTGGCAATTGTTGTTGCGCGCGGACGCTAGAGTGGCGCTCGCGTAGCGCCAGCCGATGTCGGGATGGCGGATAGTTTGAAAAAGTTTATTTTATTACAAACGTTTTTCAAGTATCTTGAAAATCAGTAAAACCACTATACCCAAACTAAACTTTATGCTTATCGTACGTTTCCCTGACGTATTTACCATTAAGAAAATTACGGTGCGGTGTTCTCAGAGGGCGGAAAAATGTTCAAGACGAAACGAAAAAAGAATCATGACAAAAAAATCCAACTTCTAATTTCTACCGTTGTAATAAATAAATGGATTTTTTTGTTGTGCGGTTTGCCGATGACAATATCGGTTTTCAGAAATAGACAATACCGAATTTGCTGCACAAAAAATCCCGAGGAAGAGCCATCATATAATGAATGAATTAATGAATCCTATTTATTTTTGAGCGAGAAATCGGGCCGGCAATTTTTTTAATGCGTAGGGCGGAAAATCTTTAAATCCGACACAAAAAGGTAAAATATTAAGTTTTAGTTCAGTGGTTTCCAAGTTACTTGATCTCGATCCACAAATAAGAGGGGGATATTTTCGAATAAGAAAAAATATGAGAACTACTGATATGTTTACATGTTTTAAATGCTGTTTTTATCTAATGTACCGAGTAATGCTGTAAAATTAATGAAACAACTGTCTATAAACAATAATTGTGGTCAGAAAATCGCAACGTCATTCGCGTGTAGCGTGTATTTATGAATAAAAGTAATTATTTAATTACTTTTTATTATATTTTATTTTCAGCTATTAAATTGATTACATCATCGGAATAATATCTTTTAAAAAGAGTGCAGTGCCGGCCTAAGAGCAAAATGTTGTGTCTGCAAAAATGAGTTTTGGCGCCACTTACAATGAAAATGGGTATAGAAAACTCTCCAAAAAATGTTATTTGTGCTATAAAACGAATTTGTCAGAACTTAATAATTGAATATTGAATAGTAAATATTGAAGTGAAGTATTCAGTGCTGTACTGTACAGGGTGTACTTGTGTAAAGAGCAAAAACCTAACAAATTTCTTACCCAGTTCATTGTTTTGTCAGGCAAAAAAATAAATTAGCGGCAAACCAACGACGCTGAAGGAAAAATAGAATTAGAGGATTTCTTCGCTCTACTACAAGATCAACTTTAACTGAAGTCGTAGATAGACTTAATTTATGTATAGCTCAAAACGGGTGATTGTTTGAACATCTACTGTGAAATTACGGTTTTTTTACATTTTTTTGAGATTATTTTGTTCCATGTTTGTCCATCATTGAATATAAAAATATCATTATTGCTTTTATGACATTTTTCATACTTTTCTTAAGAATTAGATGCATTACCGGTCAAAATCAAGTAGGCAAACCCTACATTTTCTGGACGGTCATAGTGTGGACTATTCTGGTATGGCGTTATATACAGGGTGTTCCATTTGAAAAAACTGAGAAAAAAATGATACCGAGTTTTGGTTGCCCCTGTATGGGAAAAGTGGCATTCGGTAAATTTATGAATATGAAATCAAAATACACCATTTTCGAGGATATTTGGTGAAAACTTTTTGTTATTCCTAGTTATTGATTTTGAGATATTTGATGTTGAATGAACCCGGTTTGGGACATAAATGTCACCATAACTTCAGAACCACCTGGTATAAACCCATACAACCCTATATTTTTGAGAAGCACTCTTCCGAAGGAATTCAATCGAGTAAAAATATATAGGGTGATTCATTTAAAAAAACATAACTTTGATAAGTCACACATTTATGGGACACCCTGTATGTTGGTAGTTATTTTTGGAACATAGCTTTCATTGCTATCTACAACTTTTATTTGAAATATTTTTTCCTATCTTAAAAAGGGAAACAGCTATCCTCCATGCACACATCGTTGATACACTCGTATTCAAATGGCTAATTTGCATTAAAAATAAAAAAATATTTTTTCATGTCGTACACGTCTTAGGCCGGCTCTGAAATACTGATTGCTGAAGTCCGATAGTTGACCTTAACAATAGTTAATGTTAACTTGGCTAACATTTATTTTAGTTGTAGAAACCTTGATGGTTGGATTTAAAATATGTACATTAATCTAATTACATTTTCAGCGTTTAGATATTATAGTGGACTAGATATGGTTTTGAAAACGAAGTCGCCCTTTTCGATTTTTTTTTGTGATTTCATAGATTCGAGGTCTCTCTTTCATATAATCACTATATGGAAGGGCTCGCGAAAACGCATAAACTGAATTTTGACCCGTTGAAATCGGTCTAGCGGTTCTCGAGATATTGCGATTTAAAGGTATACGAAATTTTGCCGCGGCGAGAACACACCTAGAGCTGCGAGACTTGATTTTTCTCCTCCGATAAATAGTCATGAATTAAGTACCTACTGTGTCCAAATTTCAAGTCGCTAGGTTAATTAGGGGGTGGGGGCAAACACTGATTAATCTTTGACTGAATTTTTTTCGATTTGATTTGAGCCGTACAAGAACTCGATCCGATAATAAGGAAGGGAGGGAGGGGGTTCTAACTATATTAAGGCCTGCAGGTGCGAGTGAAATATGCATAAAAGCGGGTGCGCTAGCTCAGCCGCCGTAAAATTAGATGTCGGAATAGTATTTGTGAGAGAGAAGAGAGATGATATGAGAGAGAGCGCTAGGCTCCTCCAACGGAGGACCGGATTTTTCGATCCTCTGGTTCAATAGAGTTTATCTTACTCACCTTTTCCGTTTCCAGTTAATATAAATCTGTGGATAAAACGAGACCGACCATGCTACAAAGTAAATCCAACCAATTACAGCTGAAAATGTGTCTAGCTCGTCATTTTTGAAAACTGTGGCACGTATAAACAAACTGCCCACATCAGTTCTGAAAATTATAAACGTGTAAATTATAACAAATATAATGGTTATTTTTGAATACGTAAAATGTTGTTTTAACATTATTAAAAAATATAAATAACGAAAAATTCCTGTTTAAACATGGAAACTGATAAGAAAATGGCTGAATTTAATGACCTTAAAATATAAATAAAAGGTAATTAACTAAAAGAATTTTATCAACAAATTAGTTTTGGAGGACAACTAAATTGTTTTTAAACAAACAAAAGGTAATGTCGACTTATTTGTTAAAGATAAATGAAATATGGATGGAACCAATGAGGACAAAAGTTTCTTTGACAAACCCCCCGGAAGTACAGACGCGGGCATGTCATCTGACTAGTTTCTTATATTCTAAAAAAAATCAAGTACGTATTCTAATTTTTACTCACAAATTTGAAGTAGAATTTGCATAAATATCAGAATGCCCAGCTCCTATTGCGTGTATAGCTATCGGTAAATTATTTGGCACATCTCTTAGATCTATTTCCGATTTATTTAATTTTAATATGTCGTCATGTTGAACTATCAAGTTTATTGTATCTTCTTTTATTATGGGTTCCCTAAAGAAATAAAACAACACTTGTATAAGATGGAAAATCTGAAGTTAGTATGAGAATTTTCAATATTATGTTCGACCTGTATGTTTTAAATACTTAAACTAAGCATATCCGTTTGTATACAGGGTGTGCGGCAAACCTTGTACAATATTGGAACTGGTGATAGACCAGGTCATGACTGTTCAGAATATCTGAATTTCACCTCAGTAAAAATCCCAATCGAGATAATAGACATTTTTTGAATTTCTGGAAAATGGCTACCTCACCCTGGATTTTTGAGTGCCGTGTCTAGAAATTAATACTAATTAGATTAGAATAAGATTACTGATGAGTGATGCTTTCAAACGCACAGAATAGTTTTTCAGAAATTGATACAAGTTTTCACCAATTTTTAGTTAACAACTTTGATATTATTGTCTGAAGAAACTATAACCATGTGGAGGTAGAAAGTTATCACAAGAAAATAAGCATTTTATCTAGACTGTAACATGGTGTATAACTTGTTATAATTATTTTTGGAAGGGGTGATATTTCGATTATATTAGAGCTAAAATCAACTCTTACGACTTTGTCGATGATGTGTTTCATTTTTATCGTATCAAAATGAAGTGATAAAATAATTATGAGTAATAATGAATCAATTACTTAGATGCTTAGAAGCATTCAATGATATGTAAAAAAGTAAATACTAATTCAACGATTATTCGACATTGCAATGAATAATATTACAATAAATGTTCGAATTGTTTCCCATCTCCTCGTATGCAGAGATATTTTTTCAAGAAGGACCGTTTCAAATACGTTATAGCCCCCGAATCAGCGATTCTCTGAGCGGCTTGAAGCTGTCCCCAAAACCCAGCACAGACCTATAGGCATCCAGGTTTTCTCGGCTGTGAGATCTGCCACAACACCCATTCGCAGAAGATTTAACTTTAAGAAAGCAAACTGGGTAGACTTTGCTGAGGAGTTGAATGAGACAATCAAAAAGGTCGACGCTACACCTAGTACCTATCCAGACTTTGTGAACATACTGCGCAAAGTATCAAAAAACATATTCCAAGAGGTTGTAGACAAAACTTTATTGCAGGCCTGACAAGTAATACGAAGGACATATTAAATATGAAGAGTTATACTCAAAAGACCCCTTTAACGATGAAACAATAATGCGGAACAACCCTAATGGCAACACTGAGCGAAACGAGACAAAGGAAATGGATAGAGACCCTAGAAAAATGGACATGAAACACAGCAGTAAGATAGCATGGAACCTCATCAAGAAACTTGACGGTGACCCCAAAAACCACCCAAAGTAACAGCCAATCAAGTAGCTCACCATCTTCTCCTAAATGGAAATCCAACGAAAAAAGGCCAGAAAACACGACTACATCGCAATATCCACAGCGAAAACAATTATTTTGCACCCCCATTTACAATAAAAGAACTCAACGATGGAATAAATACGTTGAAAAACGGAAAAGCCACCAGAGTCGAAGATATGTGCGTCGAACAAATCAAACATTTTGGGCCTGGCACAAGAATTTGGCTCCTACAACTCTTCAACAATAGCCGAGAGACCTTTAAGATGCCTAAGCTATGGAAAAAACAAAAGTGGTTGCCCTTCTAAAACTGGTGAAAGATCCCGACTCCCCAAACAGCTACCGACCAATCTCTCTGTTGTGTCACCTATTTAAACTCTATGAAAGACTGATACTAAACCGAATTAGCAGTATCGTCGATCCAAAACTCATACCCCAACAGGTTGGTTTCAGACCCGGGAAATCATGCACCGGCCAAGTTTTAGCGCTCACAGAGCACATAGAAAAAGGGTATGAAAACAAAGCAATTACTGGTCTTGCCCTTGTCTACTTGCCTACGACACCGTAAAGCAACGAAAATTGCTGTCAAAAGTATATGACACAACAGGGGATTATCGATTGGTGAAAATGATAGAATCATTGCAGCAAAACCGCCAATTCTACGTCACCCTTGAAGGGAAAAAAAGCCGCTGGGAAAACCAAAAAAACGGCCTTGCTCAAGGAAGCGTGTTAGCACCGATCCTGTTTAACATTTATACCAACAACCAACCAACACCGGAAGACACAAAACACTTTGTATACGCAGATGACTTGGGCATCACGGACCAAGGGAGAACCTTTGAAGAGGTTGAAGCAAGGTTGTAGAACGCTCTAGGTGTCATGTCTGCCTACTACGAGGAGAACTCCTTAAAACCAAATCCTTCCAAAACACAGGTCAGTGCGTTCCACCTTCATACACGACTAGCCAATCGTAAACTTGGCATCGCTTGGAACGGAAAGACCCTTGAGCACACAGATAAACCCGTATACCTAGTAGTCACACTTGATAGATCCCTAACTTACAAACACCACTGCGAAAAAACCTGGCAAAAGGTGGCTGCGAGAAACAATATATTAAGAAAACTAACCAACAGCAAATGGGGAGCTAAACCCGAGGTTCTTAAATCGACGGCACAAGCACTATGTTTCTCTACAGCCGAATATGCCCTAAGATCGGTGCATGCCAGGAAGGTCGATGTAAGCCTCGACGAGACTTGTAACAGGGTGCATGAAGGCTGCACCGCTAACCAAACTCTACCAAGCAGCGGGTTTTCACAGTCCCAATTCACGCAGGGGGGCACATGAATTTAACGAGAAGTTTAAGAAAACATTCGACAATCGCCATCTCCTTTTCGGGCAACATCAAGAATCCCAAATGCTAAAATCTAGGCGTAGATTCCTCAGCAATCCCCTGGATGAACCACCCGCAAACTATCCTCTGTCAGAAAGCCCGCCGAGTGGTGTCTTCCACAACTTCAAGGCCTGGAGAACGCTAAACCGCATCATAACAGGAGTTGCCCCGGTAAAAACCAACCACCAATGTGGGATTATACAGGATATGGAACACCTCCTAAAGTGCGTCAACTGGCCCATACACTGTAACCTCAACGATATATGGCAAAGTCCGAAGCATTGGACGTGGCCCAATATTGGGCCGAGAAATTGTAGAATATTTCGGACACGAAAAAGTAAAAGTAAGTCTGATCTTGATAAAATCAAAACAAAATACTTTTTGGGCGAAAGTATAAAAGTTGATGGAAGCCTAGAATAAAACCACGCTCTAATTCAATGGAAATATCACTCCCTCCAAAAATAATTATAGTATGTTTTATACCATGGTAGTCCGGACAAAATGGGCATTCTTTTGTAATAAATGTCCACCTCCACGTGGTTATATTTTTTTCAGAAAAAAAATAATAACTTTTGTTAATAAAAATTGATGGGATTCAAATCTGGCATTACCTCTATTTTTTGAAAAAATGTAACAATTTGTGAAAAAGTGTTTTGAACAACTGAAAGCATCACTTATCATTAATAGTCATTAGTTTTAATTTGTAGACATAGCATTCAAAATTCCAAGGTGAGGTAGCGATTTTCTAGAAATTTTGAAAATGCCCATTATCTCGAAAACGGTGAAATTTTTACTGAGGTGAAATTCTGATATTATGAATAGTTTAGGTTTACCGGACACCCTGTATTTAAATGCAGTCTAAGCAGCTGCTTAGATTCTGAACAAGATGACTCATGAAAGAAATCCCGATGATAAATAAAAATATTGAAAATTCTTATTACTCAAATATTTTACTTTACTTACTTGAATCCTAGTGTAAAAGTATACGTATCATGTAACTTTATCCTTACGTCATGAGTAGATACACTAATATCACATAATGCTGGTTGATATACTGAAAAATAAAATTTATGTATGATTTGTAAACGCTAATTACTAAAAATTGTATGTAATGAAATAGAGCAACTCTATGCATAATCAAGTATTTAACTGAACCACTGTCGCCCTTTGTATGTAGTGTTACGCTAATTTATTCAGCTAGATTCCCAAATTAATGAGTAATCTTAAAACTATTTGCAAATATTTTCCAATTTATGGTCAAATTGCGAAAAACGACGATTTAAATCTTCTTGAATCAGGAGTTTATCAGAAGAATTAGATATTTTTCGAAAAAATTTCATGTCGTCAGCAAACGCCAAGAATTTTGTATTAATGAAACAAGAGGAGATATCGTTAATGTATATGTTGAACAGAAGGGGGTCCAGGTGTGACCCTTGAGCAATTCCTGAGGTTATTCTAGAAATAGGAGAACGAAACTTTCCGATGGATATAGATTGGGATCTGTTGCTGATGTATGAACCAAATCACCTAAGCAGATTGCGATGTATACCGACTTCGGAAAGCTTTCTAAGTAGGATGCTATGATCGATTTTATCGAAAGCCTTACTAAAATCGGTGTAGATGGCGTCTACCTGATAACCCGTATTCTTAAGGTCTGTTCCCACATAACACAAAACCAGTTTGCGTACTGTCGGGATTCTGTGCAGTCTCGATTTAGTGACACCAAATCTAGTCTGCGCAGAATCCCGACAGTACACAAACTGGTTTTGAGTTATGTGGGAACAGACCTTTACTTTCAGATATATAATATATAGTCTCTTCATAAAGCCATGCTGTTCCAAATTTATAATTGATTTCACATGTGCATATAGAAAGTCGGTAATAATTGATTCCATTATTTTTGGAGATTGGTCTATAATTTTCAACCATATATTTCTTGCCAGATTTAAAAATAGGAACAACGAGAGCTGTTTTCCAAACTGTTGGGAAGCAGCCTTCGTGAAGTGATTTGTTAAATAAAATGTGCAGTATTACTGACAGCTCGTTTGCACAGGTCTTTAAGAAAGAAGTAGGTATTTCATCAGCACCAGCGGCCTTCTCTGGAAGCTCTAAAAGTTTATTTAGGATGTGGAATAGAATAACTGTTTAATGGCAAATATGTTCGATATCCGTTACCATATGATTACCAACCTTCAGAGCATTAATAGCAGAAGAACTACCCTTTTTAGATTTGACGAAGCTCCAAAGATGCTTCGGATCATCACAAATACGCGTTTCTATTTGTTGAATGTATTAAGTTTTGTTATTATTTTCGGCCGAATGCACTGCGTTCATCACGTTTGACGGATTCACATTATCACGTTGGACACGGCGCCGACGTCAGAGTCGGTTGCTAGCACCTTTTAATCGCGATGTGTACTCGAAAACAAACTCAAACAAATTTTTATTCTACTCTACTAAACAAAATACAAATCAGTATCACTCAAGCCATTATCAGAGTCGGTCGCTAGCACCTTTTAGCCGCGAATTTTCACTCGAAACAAATTTTTATTCTACAAAACAAATAAAAGTTGTTGTTTTGTTAATTATCCTAGAAACTTACTGAGTGACCTAGTAGGTGAAATCTTCCGAAATAAATCATTTCTGTTTGATTACACAGGCACATACACAAAAAAAATTATGAATCAGAGGGTAGGTAGACCGAATATGACCATGAAAAATAATTTCAATTGCCCGTTTTTCCGCTAGCACCCCCTTACCGCCCCTCAAAAGGGTTCGAATTTTGAATTGAACCAGAGGGGGTGCTAGCGGAAAATGGGACAATTGAAATTATTTTTCATGGTCATATTCGGTTTCAGCGACCCCAAAAACCTAAGAATAGTGGTTCATAATTTTTTTTGTGTGTGCCTGTATTATTAGTAATAAACAAAGTTTAGGGATATTAATACATAAACTTTACAATTTTTCAGTTAATTTTTACACCTAACTGGAGATAAACGGGTAAAAAAACTTATTTTGTCCAAAAATATGCTGTCGTGGAGTTTTAGTGATCGCTTATTTATAAATTCGATATTACTTCTATCCTTAACGGGATGATCTAAATAATCTAAGAGCCCGTGATTTCCAGACCTTCGTTATTTTATAAAATCTGAAATTTCCATTAATAATTGAAGCTCTAGTGGTATTATATTTGAAAATTTAGAAGATTCGCTAAATTTTATAATAAAACGAATAAGAATGGTCGAATTTTTTTTTGGTATTTTTCGAGTGGTGCTTCACTATTTTTTAAATATTAAGAGTCGTGGAAAAATAAAAAAAAAATAGCGCACATTATTTTTTTTGCTGAATTGGCAATAAATAACCAAAAAATCCTCGTATTTTCTTAAAAATTGGAGAAAATATGTATTTTTATGTCGGGAAAACATGGTAAAAATTAAAAAAAAAAAAAAAGTATTTGTCCAACCAAAATCGGCATTTTTCGAAAAAAAAATTGAATTGGCCGCCATTTTTGGAAAAACAATAGTAGAGAAAAATTTTTTATCATAAAAAGAAGGATTTTGTGTGTACTTTTGTCTAAGAAAATCCAACATTTTATTTCTTTATTTAAAGTGCCCAATTTAGGGAATAATAAAAAAATAAAAATTCGATTTTCATTTTTTCCAATATTTTTATCGCGTTATTTATGCATGATTCTTTTAGAAAAACTGCATTTCAGTCCAAAAAATGTTTAAAAAAAATAAAAAAAATATTTCAGGTTCTAAAGTAAGATTTTTGTGAGGGAACGAATATAATCAATATAAAAAATGAAAATCGAATTTTTATTTTTTTATTATTCCCTAAATTGGGCAGAAATAAAATGTTGGATTTTCTTAGACAAAAGTACACACAAAATAAAAAAAAAAATCTCTACTATTGTTTTTCCAAAAATGGCGGCCCATTCAATTTTTTTTTCGAAAAATGCCGATTTTGGCTGGACAAATACTTTTTTTTAATTTTTACCATGTCTTCCCGACATAAAAATTTGTTTTAATTATTACTCGTAGGAAAAATATTGTACATAACGCGTTACAAAGTGACTCACTCGTGTGAAATAAGTCACTTTCTACACTTATGTAATAAACTATATTCGATTTAGTTCATATACACAAACATTTTTGAGTCAGTACTACAAGTACAATTATATGAAAAATCGATTGAAAAAAGTCGTACGATTTTTTAAATGAAATTATGAGCGATTTTCTGAAGCCATTTAAATTCATTTTTTTAAGAATTAAGTTTTTTATTCTACTAGTTTGCAGAATTTTTCGGTGTGACTTTTGTAATAGAAAATTAACAACAAATCTGCCTACTATGAATAAATTATTTAAATAATATAAATTGTACTTACAAAATAATACTGGGACTAGCGTAAAGATCACTTTGCGGGCTGACGTAAGTTTCATTTTATTCCTGAAAAAAAATGTGCATGAATTAACACTTAAAATTAACTGCAAATAGACTTTCCAACAATGTGCTCAATAAATAGAAATGAATTTTTTTATTGACATGAGAACATACTTAAAATCTATTGTTTGTGTCGTAAGCACATTTGATCAATATTTTAATAACAATCATGTGTGAATTACCGTTATCTAAAAGATTAAAACTGATTTGTAATAAAATGTACTGATTGGAAAAATCTGATATTTTGGTTTTTTTAAGTAATAAAGCATTTGTTGTCTGGCAGAGAAATATTCGAAAAAGTTGGTCAAAAAAGGTATTTAAAATAAGTTATCCATTTTCTCAAATGTGGCCCAATGTTTTATGAAATAAAACTCCTTAAAGTCAGTACCTTATATTTATTGGAACAAAAATTAAAAGGCTACTAGTTTCGGCCTCGAAACGAAACTAATACTGATACAAAATTAAAAACATAAACATTGAAACACATAAAAAATAAAAACTACATACTAAAAAATTGAGGTACTAAGTTGAAAATGCATTATTTAGTTTTAGTCATTGGACCCAAAGTAAAAATGAAAACTGGAGCTACGGTTAATAAGCACATTCTACTCCAGAGATTACACGTGAAACTGACCTGAGTTGAGAGGTTGAAGTTGTTTGAGAAACAAAACAACGCCATGTTGTTTTGTTTCTTGAAAATTGGATATTTTTTTGTGATTGATTAGCAGTATCGCTTTTTAAAAGGAACCCTTTGGAAGGTTTTAAAATTACATCGTTATTGCCTGGTCTGGCTTCAGAGGAATGTCAGTCATTTGTATTCGTGAATTTAATTCAGCTTCCGTACTAATAAAGAATAAATTGTTGTATAGTTGCCTTCAAAACAATTTGTCCAACTTATTTTGAAGGCAACTATACTTTTTTGTTACAATTTCCTTCATTATATTTGAGTGATTCATGGATTTTTTAATGTTTTGGTTTTTTTGTTCATTGAGTGAACTGGTTTGGCTTGGAATGTTTGGATTTGGTTGATTATTTGAACTGGTATTTGGATTGTTGGAGTCATTAGTGTTTTTGTTTGTTTCTTTATCTTTGTGAACTTTTTTCACTACACCAATTATCTCTTCAATTTGTTCTGCTGTTAAATTTGGAATATTTGTTATGATTTCATCAAAATCAAATTTTCTTTTGCCTCTTGTGGTATGGTATAAATCTGGGTCCATTAGATCTTCATTCTCGCCATCACTGTTCGTACCCATTTTGGGTGTAAATTATAATTCATTTCTTGGTAAAACTTGCAAAAACTACACAGAAAATTTCACACCAACATTTTTTAACCAATAAGAAGCTTTCGTTTCAGCTCGTTACTGTAGCCACCAAAAAACTTGGCGATAGTATTATATAGTTTTATAAACTTTTTTCTATCTTAAAAAATAAGGTTTTAATTAAATACAACGAAAATCGTCAAATTCGGTTTTTGCCAAATATCTCGGAAACCGCACCTGCTATTTTAATTTTGGAAAAACCAATAAATACGTCTTGACACATTCACATCTTTTTCCACATTTAATCAACTTTGTATCTATACGAAATCCCAATAGTGTTCAATTAAATTTTTCTTTTTTCTTTACGATGGACAAACTATAGTTGTTTCTTTTTTTTATGACCCCCCCCCCTCAAGCTGGAAGCATACCACAAAATGAGTGATGACGAGATGTGACTTAATATTTTAATTAATAATGTAGAAAATGCTGCAGAATTGTTACCTTGAATAAATCTAATTATTGTTTAATCGCTTAGAAATACTTAAGGCATAATGTATCTAGCTATGATTCTCTCACAGTACATAAAGTGGTAATCGTCTTTGTACAGGGTGGCCCATTAAGCGAGGTAACCGGCTGTATCTTGGAAAGTATTTGTCCCAGGTTGTGGGGAAAAAAAAATATGGATAGTAAAAGTGGCCAAGAGAAATTGCTGGAAATTACTTTTAAGATCTAAATTTCGCCCCTAGGGGGCGTTACTGCTATGTGCAAATCTAAAATTACTATTATCTCAGAAAATCGCAGAATGAGCTATTACTTTGATATCATCATTTGAAAGCTCATTTAATATTAGATAATTTTCTCTAGTGACATTTCATTGTATCTGTCATAATAAGCGAGAAGGAAGACCATCTATTTTACATTTTTTTAATTTTAATATTTCGTTAACTATTCAACCTAACCGACTGTTTCTGGACTCATATGAAAGAGAATTGTGTGGACTTTGAAGACCGTTCATATACCTTATCGATTACTTTGACACAGATAAACTAGAGGTCGCTTTATGCAGCGATTACTTATTTTTACGATTTTATTAAAAAAATTAAATGAAACGTTACTATTTTAGTAAAATATTCGTAAGCAGCTTTAAATTTCTTATATTTTAGTGAAAACCATATCTCGATATCCCTATTCGTTTTTGATTTATCGTAAAAAATGTTAAAAATTACTATAAAATACGATGATAAATAATATAGGTAACATAAGTATGTTAGCTTCAAAAAAAGATCTATTTTAACTCCTTCTATTGCCTCGGCAAATGTTCAAATTGCCTACCATTATTATTGACACATCGCTCTAGACGTTCTCGAGTAGAAAAAACGGCCGCTTCTATTTCCGCTGCGAATAGCATTTCTAATTCTTTCTTCAATATCTGGTCTTGTCGTAGGTCTCGTTTGGAAGACAAGATCTTTTACTCATCCCCACAAATAAAAATCTAGGCTAGTGAGGTCGGGTGACCTTGCTGGCCAGGGAAAGAGACTTCCTCTTCCTATCCATCTGTCTGGGTGTCTGGATATGTTTCACTCAAGTGTTGCCTGACAATAACTGAAAAATGTGCTGGGCAGCCGTCAAGCTGAACAAACATAGTTCCCCTGGTTTGAAGGGGCACATCCTCTAGCAAAACTGGTAAGTAACTCATTACGAAGAAATTCCAAAAATGTATTGCCATTCAGTGGTTGGTAGAAGAAATAGGGCCCAATAATTGTATCTCCTAGTATACCGCACCAAACATTGACACTCCAGCGTCCCTGATGTTGCACTTCCTGCATCCAGCAGGCCCGGATACAAGGGGGGAAGGTTCGCCCCCCCCCCCAATCGCGGCTCTGAATCCGAGCCTGGCATCCACTGTGAAAAACATACAATATATTCCAAAGCCTGCTTATGATTAGCTAATTTGCTAATTTTGATCTTTTACATTTACATTATAGTTTTTCACATTTCTTACGATAAGTCAAAAACGAATAGGGATATCGAGATGCGGTTTTCACAAAAATATAGGAAATTTAAAGCTGCTTCAGAATATTTTACTAAAATAGTAACGTTTCATTTAATTTTTTTAATAAAATCGTAAAAATAAGTAATCGCTGCATAAAGCGACCTCTAGTTTATCTGTTTCAAAGTAATCGATAAGGTATATGAACGGTCTTCAAAGTCCACACAATTCTCTTTCATATGAGTCCAGAAACAGTCGGTTAGGTTGAATAGTTAACGAAATATTAAAATTTAAAAAATGAAAAATAGATGGTCTTCCTTCTCGCTTATTATGACAGATACAATGAAATGTCACTAGAAAAAATTATCTGATATTAAATGAGCTTTCAAATGATGATATCAAAGTAATAGCTCATTTTGCGATTTTCTGAGATAACAGTAATTTTAGATTTGCACATAGCAGTAACGCCCCCTAGGGGCGAAATTTAGATCCTAAAAGTAATTTCCAGCAATTTCTCTTGGCCACTTTTACTATCGATATTTTTTCCCCATAACCTGGGACAAATACTTTCCAAGATACAGCCGGTTACCTCGCTTAATGGGCCACCCTGTACAATAATATCACGTCGGAAACGACAGATGATAAATATAAATTACAAAGCGAACGTTAATTTATTTGGAATACATTTTTTTATATAATAAACCAAAATTATAGTTAAATTAAAAAACATGTATTAGTTTTAATTCATTATTTTTTAATATAAATATACATAAAAAGTTCCTATTCCAAAATGACGAAATTTATTTAATTACATTTCCTTAACGCTCACTACCGGTGAGAGTTACAATAATATCAAAACAATTTAAATCATTAAATCGTACGCAAAATTTACTTGTCGCACGGAAATTGACAATACAGACCCCAAAAAAAAGTGACGTTTAAGGCAGATAAATCGAAAAAATTAAAATTAGTAATTTACAACAATGAGTTTCAATTATATGGTGATACCGGAGACTGATCATCATCTTATTGCCGCATTAGTAAAAAAAAATCGAATGTGGCCATGCACATGACTTTACCATACTTTAACGGCCATACGGGCTCATAATCCAATTACTCGTACATATTTAAGGCAGGCCATGCCTGGCAAGAGCGTACAATTGTCTCCATGAAACAAAACACTTCTACTGCGCTTGCGCTATTATGCAACTATGTTATTCCATATTTTATTTTTTACTCGCTTATAATACAAAATTTGAAAAAAGTTTTTAAACAAAATTTATAGTAAATTTAATTTAAAATAAATTTTTTCTTTTAATATTTTTACATAAACTCTCAAGAGTAAACCTCCACTTCCGGTTGTCCGATTTTGCCCAAAATCTAATCAGCTCATTAGCATGTTGTAAAAATGCTAAATATAAAATTTGGTTAGGAAATTCCGATCGCAGTTGGAGTTAGAGCGCACACAAATTTTTCCGGACTACATACTCCATACATACATTTTCTGGAAATTGTCTTAAATGACTTAGGGGGTCTCAAAACATGTAAATCCACTGAAAGCTGAACTTTTTTTTTGCGATTACAATACTTTACCTATGGTAAAGTAAAAAATAGTATCTGCAACTCATGCGGCATTGTCGATCGTCCACTCGTGCGAATAAACTTCGTTCTCGTGGGCAATCGACAACTTTCCGCACTAAAGCTTATTTATTTTAGCGAGGCAGTGACGTCACACGGCAAAAATCTGCGACGTTGCCAGGTAAAATTTGTTTTCGTTTACTTAAAGATAAAATTGTTCCAGTTCCTTTTTTCCTAGCTTGAATATAAGTGCATGTAATGTGCTATCAACTTGATTGAAGATTGGAATGGATGTGAAAAAGAACTGCTAGTCTATAGAACAATAAAATCTTGACTATAAAGAATTTTCAATAGTAAGAAAAGTGTTTTAATTTAAGATTCAAATAAAAATTAACTGTTATGTAATTTCGGAATTTTTATTGTAATATGCCACTATGTTACAGTACATTGACACGCTTGAGGCCAATTTGTAACTACTCTATGTGAGTAGCCACATTGATTGCATAAATCAAGAATTTTCGCTATATCACATCGGCAACGTCGCGAAGTGTTGCCAACCTAATTTCCCCTGCACGTTAAGTTTAAATCGTATTTGCTCTTAGTGTTTTAGTGCTTATTCCGTTGACAACAGAAATAACTAGAAATTGCGTCACTGCCTCGCTAAAATAAATGACCTATATATTAGTTTTTTTCCTGAACCCTCGCTTGGCGCATGTAGAGTTTTCGAATTTGCTTTTATATTTTTTATAGTAATACAAAATTTACTTTATAGTAAAATTTTTCGCTCTTTCACGTGGTGCTATTAGTTTTTCGATTTATTTTTTATTTTTCGAGGTATAACGCAAAAATCAAATTTTCGATTTTGTTTTCGAAATTGTGAACTTAGCGCAGCAAAAAGTACCTAAGAGCTTAGTTTCAGCGATACCACATTTTATGAGATATTTTGGTCTAAGTGTGTTTAAGGCAACTGGGCTATTATAAAACTGTACCAAGATGTAGGTATATAAATTAAAATAAAAATCCAAATGTATCGTATTTGAATAAAATGCCATGATTTTCATGTTACATTGGGAGAGAATGTAAATTTCTTGGTTTAAAACAATATTTTAAGATGCTTTTGACGCCTAAAAAGAAGTTTTGTAGTAGTAAGTACTGTGAATTTAATAAAATTTCTAGGGGAGGTCCCTCGGCCCCACCGCTGAGCAGAGGATATTTTATAACCTCCCGACACTTATCCCCAGGGAGGAAGAGAGCCCCCGCTTGAAAAACGGCTGTATCGTCCCATGTCTAATAGTATAACCAATTTTTAGAAATAAATTATTAAACACCTTGTTAACGAATACAATTTTTAATTTAACACTTTTAAAAAACAATTCAAATTTTTTGTCACTGGCTGAAACCTTTATTTTTACAATATTCCATTTAAAAATATATATTTAAAGTTGAGCGCCTTTTTATTTTTTTGTTAATAAAATAGGATGAAACTTGTTCAAATTAAATCAATTTTAGTTTCACTTAAAAATAAAAACTTAGATTGTGTCACGTTTTCGAAAATTTTGAGAAAATCTGTATTTCCCGGACGAAATTTTGGCATGCAAATCGTCGATAAGGTACATTAATTGAACAATGATTCAGTTAATCACTCTCTGCTATGGAGTAAATTATTTGAATTAGGAGTATCCTCTAAAGTACTTCGTATAATTCGAATGTTGTTCTCTGATGGTTTATCTAAGGCCTTTGATGTAACTACTGGTGTTTTACAGGGCGAGCCTTTAAGTCCTCTATTATTTTCTCTATTTATAGCTGATTTAGAAAGTTTTTTTTTATGAAAATGGGGCTTTGGGAATAAATATGGATGAATTAAAAGACGTTTTGGCTTTATTATATGCAGATGATTTCGTTACACTAGCTCATTCTGAAATTGATGTAGTAAGAAAGTTAAAAAATCTAGAAAAATATTGCCGGTTGAAGGAATTAGTAGTTAATCTACAAAAAACGAAAATTATGCAATTTTGTAGGGGAGGATTTAAAAAATGTAGCACAAATTTTTATTATAATAACCAAATGGTCGAGACAACAAATACATTCAGGACTTTTTCACAAAATGTCAATTTTATCTGCTACTAAAGGAAAACACTCTGTAGGATCATTGCTTCCTAGGTTTCCTAGAATGAAATTATTTGAATCATTAGCTCTCAGTGTTATGTTTAATTGTGTTCCTGTTTGGGGTCTCAGATATTTGGATATATTGGAAAGGGTTCAGCTAAATTTTTTGAAGATTCTTCTTTTACTTCCTAAAACCACTTCTGATGCCATAGTAAGTTTTCTCTCAATTGGATACACAAAGTTAAAACTATGGATAATCATCGTTATCCAAAGATTTGCTTTCAACAACTCCGTTTACGAGATAAAATTGATGCGAAGTATAATTGGATGCTATAAATGAAAGATCTCTTTATTCAAACCAACTCTCTGGATGGAAGGAACAACCTTAGTAATATTACGATTAATTCGTATAGAAGAAATTTAATTTCTAAGCATTACACGTTTCTACACGAACCAGAAGTTTCTATAGCTTCTCATTATCCCCATTTGCTTATTTTTAATCTACTTAATACATCGCAAAACCCAAGCACTTATTTACTTTTACAATTGCCCATCCAGATTACACGCAATCTGGCCCAATTGCGATTGACTAACAAATTTAAGACTAAATTTACTTTAAGCGGTAATAATTATTTCATTAATCCAGATCTAATTTGCTCTGTATGTACCTAATACACAAGAAAAATAAACCCTTTTTCATGTCCTATTTGAATGTCCTATTTACACTGTAATGAAAAAAATATATCTTGTCTTCAGAATATCGATTCACTTATAATTGCTCTTCAAAACATAACCATTATAGAAGCCAAGACGATCTGTGAGTATATCTGGAATATCCTCAAGTTACGTTCTTTTATTATAAATGAATAATATTTTACTATTTTTCTTTTTCTTAGATCTTTGCAAATAACAATTGCTTTTTTTCCTTGTAGATTATATTAATTATTCTAATAGTTTAAATGATATATCTACTCATGTACCTCTTGCTGTAAACTTTGGTTTTAGAAGCAATAAAGCAATAATAATAACATTAATTATCCAAAAAATGTTTAATACTAACTTTGTGATTTCAGCGAATAACCAGAAAGCTGAGTACTGTCTCACTACAACGAATTATTTGGTATCACTGCTATTATTCCTTTGAGTGCTAAATTCCACCAACTAACAACACTTTTTTAACAAACTGGTTACACTAAACTTCGATGATGATTGCAGTAATATTATCCCATTTACCATCAATTTATTTATAAGTGGTGTCATGGGAAATTAATTGTAAGGTTTTTACAGACCTCTTGATCTTCCAATCGATCGGGATTCCCACTTATTTATTCGTTGACTGGTAAACAGCGGTTTTTCAAGAGAACGACAGTCATTTTCATTCGGAGAATATAATGGAATTTTAAATTCATTAATGACGATTGTAGATATAAATTAAACGATTTTATTTACTATTGAGAAATTGAGAACAAGAAATATAATGCGGTAGATTAGTTTTTATACAAGATTTAATAATTTAAAAAATTGTAAATATCAACAAACAATTCGAAGTGATACTAATATTTAGGTAGCCTTGACAAATATGTTTGACCAAATATGAAAGCGACTAACATGGGAATTTGATGTTTGGCAGATAATTTCTTCAATTGTGGTTCAAGTTTAGGGAGTTATAACCCTTTTTATTGATAGCGTAACCATGGTAATAGCCCGGTCAGGAATAAAGTCTATATAAAATACTTTATTCCTGACCGGGCTATTATAAGCTTATATCATCATGGTTACGCTATTAATAAACAGGGTCATACCTCCCTTGGGATATTAGAGGTGCCTTCAGGGCCGGTTTAAGGCATACGCGAAGGACGCGGCCAGGGGGCGCCACAGCTGCCTAAAGGTAATGTAATAAAAAGTAGTCCAACACAGCATTTTAGGCTACTCAAATTTTAAAAATTTCCCCCCCCGGTATTACGCCCCCCAAGCTACGCCACTGGTATGAGGAGCGCCAGTGAATTGTTCGCATCCACTAGAAAAATGTCTAGGACCGGCACTGGGTGCCTTAATTTCCCGTTGTCAGGCTTCTCTATCTCTATCTGTGATGGGAGTGTCGATAAACTGCGATAAACTACGATTTTTTGAAAATGACAAATTACAAATAGCTACTTTTTCAAATACATCACCATCAATTTTATTACATCATTGCATGCCATATTTTAAGAGCTTTTTGCTGATATAGGGTTTGTGGGGTTTGTTTTGTAAAACTTGCGAGATTTATTGCAAAATTAGAAATGTATATTCTTGTCAGTCGTCAAAAAAGTCGTTCATTGAGTTTATAGCGTAGAAATATGAATACTTGCCATTTTTCGAAAAAAGAGCTGTTTTAAGAAAAACTAGTGAACTTAGCCATAGGGAAAACTTGATGAAATTTATAGAGCCTCTGTTGGCGCTTCTTATGGATTCTGCAAATTTTTATTGACAGTGTATGACAAGCTGTTTTTGATACCCTGAATATCACAGGTCGATTTCAGATACATCGTTTGAGAAAGTCACCAATATACAATATTTGACCAAACATAAATTTTAATGGGACTTGGCATAACTTCATAATTTCAAATATTCTGAGTGACGAATATTGAAAAAAAAAGTTGAACATCCTGTGACTTTTTTTTTTATTTTGTCGAGCTCGATCAATACAGTATAGACAATTCCTAAATATTTTTATCACTTAATTACTTTGGTTACAAATTTCCATTAAATGATAGTCCACCCCTGAAAAAGTTCCTAGATCCGCCACTGGGCTAATATTAGAAGCGAAAGTTGAGTGCAATATCCGGGAATTCACTACTTTGGTTCACTCAGTGATGCTTAAAAAATTATAAAAGTATTCATCCCCAATGTGTTAAAAAAAAGTATTGCAACAAAGTCTATTCGAACCCACAACTCTTGGGTCATCAGTCCAGTGCTCTACCGCTGAGCTACTCACTCCCCAGATATCTCTTATTAGGACGTTGATTTAAAATGACGTTATTAGATATTACCGCCCAATTGTGGGTAACGGGAGTGGCACTATCTATATATAGCCTCCATTATCATCCAATAATAAACTTATAAGATGGTCTAAACACATCTAGTTTATAATAAAATTTATGCCAAAAGTTACTGTAAAAGAAAATAAATAAACATTTTAAAAAAAATTAAGTTTACTAAATCACAAACATTAATAAATAAAACAGAACGAATGATGTGGGTCGCTCACAGCCTCTCCCAAATTTATTCACAAACCTCATTGTAACATCTTAATTTAATTATGTTTTGTTTTAAACACATGTAACTGAATTATTTATGTAGACACCTCACGAGATCGTTTTTTATGAGATATATTTTTAATTAATAAATTATTTAGGTGAAATCAGGAAAGCAATTCTTCGCATCTAATACGTTCACCACGAATCTAAAGAAAATAATTTTATGCAATTAGAGCCGGAGAATTATAATAAAATATGATATCATGAATTGGAGTTTAATGATTTTTTTGCAGCTTAAGGGACAAAAAATGTCAATTCAATATATTGCACAAAAAGTTAAAACAATATTTGTTTGGGAAAACTGTACCTAAACTTATTACAAACAAAAAATAAATAATGCAAGCCATTACAAGACTGGCTACCCAGATCAGTATAAGGACACATATGGTATAATGACAATGATGAAGATGATCCATTAGTTTGACAAGGTTAACCTTTTACCATTTTTATTTATTCTATTTTCAGCACATCATTATCTGGGACCACCGCAGTGGGGCCTTGACAGCTATTTGTCAATACAATTAAATGGCCATTCAAGATTCGTTTTAATTACTTTTTCTGCAGCCGTCTCGAAAACAAAATTTTAGGTATGATTTATTAAATCGAAAGTACCACTTTACACAAATCGTACCGAAAATGCTATTTTCGGAACGATTTTTTTCACTTTCGGAACGATTTCTTTACTTTTGGTATGATTCTTGTTACTTTCGGGACGATTTTGGATATCTAGTAGGCGGTTTTGACAATAACATGAACTTGTATTTTATTCTGACAGCGCCTGTCATGTAACATTGGTGTGTTTTTTCGCCTTTCAAATAAAAAAAATGGAAATAAGTAATGAAATGATTCCACATGAGATTAGTGAATCTGCTAATGCGGCTACTTATAAATTATTGCATAAGTAATGTATTCATAAGAGTGATTGTTATATATAATTGTCTAGATATATAAAGTTCATCCATCTATATCCGTTTTAACATACAAAACGGCTGCAGAAAAAATATTGTACGTAACACGATCCAAAAGTGATTTTACGGGACTCGCAGGATTCCAGGACTCGCCTACGGCTCGTCCTGGAAATTTCCTACTCATCCCGCAAAATATCACTTTCGGAACTTGTTACGTAAATTACTATTACCATATTTATGCATTAAATTTCAATAAATTTATTTTAAGATTTACCAAAAAAAAATCATAAAACTCAATAAATGAAAAGTCAATATAAAATTTATGGCAATTTATGGATACACCTCACAAAACTGTATTTAATATATGCCATTTTATTCGTAAACCTGTAAATATATATACAGGGTGCCCGATAACCTTGTACAATATTGGAACAGGTGGTAGACCAAGTCAGACCTGTTCAGAATATCAGAATTTTACATCACCGTTTTCGAGATAATGGGCATTTTTTAAATTTCTGGAAAATCGCTGCCTCATCTTGGATTTTTAAGTGTCGTGTCTACAAATTAAGACTAATTCAAATATCTTTGCTGCTGAACATTACTGATGAGTGATGCTTTCAGATGTACAGAACAGTTTTTCAGAAATTGGTGCAATTTTTCGAGAAATGAGGGTAAAATGCCATATTTGATTTTCACCAAGTTAACAACTTTGACATTATTGTCTGAAGAAACTATAACCACGTGGAAATAGAAATTTATCAAAGAAAAGCATTTTTTCCTGACTCTAAAATGGTATATAACTTGTTATAATTATTTTTGGAAGGAGTAGATAATAATAGATGTGGTGTTATTCTGAACTAAAATCAACTCTTACGACTTTGTCGATAATGTTTTATTTTATCCTATCAAGATGAAATGATGAAATAACTGTGAGTAATAACGAAGCAATTGCTTAGAAGCATTCAATGAGATTTAAAAAAGTAAATAGTAATTCAATGTTTTCTTTAATCAACATACAATATAAACCACAATAACGATTATTCGAGACCGCACTGAATAATATTACAATAAATGTTCGAATTGTTTCCTATCCGCTCATATGCAGAGACGACATTTTTTCCAGAAGGACCTTTTCAAATGCGTTTATAGCCCCCGAAACAGCGATTCTGAATACGCCGTCTTAATTGTTCCACGTCAGTTATAGGTGTGGCGTAAACTAGTTCTTTTAAATAGCCCCAGTAGAAAAAATCCAATGGCTTTAAGTCAGGTGATGTGAGCGGCCACAGGATTAGGCCACGGCGTCCTATCCATAGTCGTGAAATAAATACTACCGGATGAAACAAAATGAGTACCTACCATTTTTATCTTCAATACATAATAAAAACAAAAATAAGAAAAAAGTCTGGTACAGGTCAAAAGTAAGATGCTGAAAAAATCCAATACAAACATGTTCAGCAATCTATATCAGTCGATCTTTGAAACTTCGTTGGAATCTGGATGTTGGACAATTTCATTTTCATAATAATTTTATTGGACTGATAACATAAAAAGTTCATTTTGTTGACATATATTCTTTAATGTTATCAAGCAATCTATTCGTTATTATTAATAATAATTTCCATATTTCATCTTTATAAAATCAAAACAAAATGCTTTTTGGGCGAAAGTATAAAAGCCTAGAATAAAACCACGCACTAATTCAATGGAAATATCAATCCCTCCAAAAATAATTATAGTCTGTTTTATACCATGGTAGAGTCTGGACAAAATGTTCATTCTTTTGTAATGTTATGTTTATTTCAGGCAATAATGTCAAACTTTTGTTAATAAAAATTGGTGGGATTCAAGTCTACGCACATTTCTCGAAAAATTGCACCAATTTCTGAAAAACTGTTCTGTACGTCTGAAAGCATCACTCATCAGTAATCTTCAGCATCAAGGATATTTGAAATAGTTTTAATTTGTAGACACAGCATTCAAAGTTCCGGCTGGAAAATCTAAATTTTGAGATCAAAATCGTTGGTGTGGTTGGTATGGATTAATTTTTATCTAAATCTAACAACGAAGTAACTAAGAAAATATTCTAATCTTAGATAGCAGTTTAATTGTATATTTTTAAAAGGATTATTTTGACTTTTTATGAAAGCAAATTTCAGATAACCAGTTCCTATATTTTAAATCGTCCTATATAGTGCAGGCGAGATAGGTAATTTAATTGCAAAAACGTAAAATAATTTTCTGCAGGGTTTTTATGGTTGGAAGTGATAAAGTGGCTTACAATAAACGTAAAAAAAATTCGTCCAAGAAGGGTGCTAAAGTGTTAATTTGAGAATATTTTGCGATTTTCCGCGAAACTTGACGTCTTATCAAAAAATATCCAATGGCAAAGTTGTAGATCTAGAAAAAATGTACAACTTCTATGTGAGTCATTTTTTACCATAACCTCAAAATTTTCACGGAAAATGCAAAAAATTATTAAAAAAAATTTTTCTAGTTTTTTATTTTTAATTTCCGAAAAAATAATTTAATTTTGATGAAATTTTGTGGAAGTATACCTTTTTATGACTCAGATAAACAAAAATTTTTTCAGATTAAAACTAACGGTTTTCAAGATATTAAATTTTTTAGGTTAAAAACATTTTTTTTCAAAAATAAAGTTGGTTGGCAAAATATCATCGTATAGGGTTCTTTAGGTGCTCATTTTTTTTGCTATTACGTGCACTTTTTGGTACAATAAAAAAATAATAGTCCCAATTTAAAAACATGCTCAAAAATTGAAAAAACTCAAAAAATGATTTTTGCGAATTTTTCAGTTGATAAATTGTTTAAATTTTTAATAAAATTAGAAACTGATTACGCCATTGAATTCTACAGAAAAAAATACGAAAAAAACTGTGTTTCATTGTTTTATTTGAAATCTGATTTTTGCTCCATATTGTTACAAATATTCAATTGTAATAATGAAAATGCAGATAAATATAAAAAATAATTATTTTTTAAATCGTTTTGAAAAATATTCAGTATGAAAGTTGTAGATCATGAAAAAATCTTCAACGTTCGAAAGAACACCTTTCAGAGGCGTATCCAAGGGGGGGGGGCGAATAGAAACTATATTGATGATGAATAATGAAGTTGCATAGAAATAAGAAAAAAATTATTGTTCCATTTTTTTTATCATAGAACAGTCACGTGTACTTTTTCGTTTTAATTGCTGTATAATGATTTTTAAAATGAAATTATTTTAAATTCAGAATTTTGTTTTCAAAATCATTCTATAGGTATTTTCCAAGGAATATTTACAGATTTACCAGAAACTAGAAAAGTTAATAATATTACGCCAATTTTGGTCTTTTTCGCATATTTTCTTGGTCTTCGTCGTCCGATGCTTGATAAGATTGCCTTTCTTCTCTATCTTCTTGAAAAGTTTCTTCAATATCACTGGATTCTTCAGTTGCATCTTCATTTTCGGAGTTCAAGTTAAGACTCGGTCAAAAAGAAAAAAATACGATTTTTCGAAACTTGACACTTTTATGAAATGGCGGAACCAGAATAATATTTGTAGATGTGCTACCATCTATGGTAAGAAGAGAGTATTGACATTAAATTTTGACTGAATCTAGTCAAGATGTCACTCTCTTCTTTTTTATCCCTTTCAGAGATTAATACAAAGTGAGTAAACCATAGATGGTAGCACATCTACAAATGTTATCTTATAGCGGATATAGCTATTGACTTGTACGAGTTTGGAATTTTATTTATTGGATTCGAAAAGCCTAACTGATGAAGTCGAAAGACAGAAACCGGTCTTAGGATGTCGAATCTAATAAATTAAAATTCCTTACTGGTTTACTCACTTTGTATTAATCTCTGAAAGGGATAAAAAAGAAGAGAGTGACATCTTGACTAGATTCAGTCAAAGTTTAATGTCAATACTCTCTTCTTACTATAGATGGTAGCACATCTACAAATGTTATCTTATAGCGGATATAGCTATTGACTTGTACGAGTTTGGAATTTTATTTATTGGATTCGAAAAGCCTAACTGATGAAGTCGAAAGACAGAAACCGGTCTTAGGATGTCGAATCTAATAAATTAAAATTCCTTACTGGTTTACTCACTTTGTATTAATCTCTGAAAGGGATAAAAAAGAAGAGAGTGACATCTTGACTAGATTCAGTCAAAATTTAATGTCAATACTCTCTTCTTACCATAGATGGTAGCACATCTACAAATGTTATCTTATAGCGGATATAGCTATTGACTTGTACGAGTTTGGAATTTTATTTATTGGATTCGAAAAGCCTAACTGATGAAGTCGAAAGACAGAAACCGGTCTTAGGATGTCGAATCTAATAAATTAAAATTCCTTACTGGTTTACTCACTTTGTATTAATCTCTGAAAGGGATAAAAAAGAAGATAGTGACATCTTGACTAGATTCAGTCAAAATTTAATGTCAATACTCTCTTCTTACCATAGATGGTAGCACATCTACAAATGTTATCTTATAGCGGATATAGCTATTGACTTGTACGAGTTTGGAATTTTATTTATTGGATTCGAAAAGCCTAACTGATGAAGTCGAAAGACAGAAACCGGTCTTAGGATGTCGAATCTAATAAATTAAAATTCCTTACTGGTTTACTCAGAATAATATTCATAGCTTTACAGAGTAAGTGCTATTAGCTTTTTATTCACAATTTAAATGAAGCTTTATATCCATGAATCAAACAGAAACAAACGTTACTGGATCAAAAATTCACATTAGTCAACCAAACAATTGCCTTTTCAATATTCACATTGCGAAATGAAACTAAAATATATAATTTAGTTGTTGATTTTTTTTATATTATTGTGTACAATTTCCAATTCACTCATTAGTTGTAATTTACTGAAGGAGTTTACTTTCCAAATTATATTATTTGTATAAAGTGTTTTTTTTTCACTCATTGAATTGCCGCACTCGTCTAACGGCTCGTGCGGTCAACTTTTCCATTCGTGAAAAAAAGTACCACTTTATGCACTTGTTGCATAAATTACTATTGCCTGGTCTAATTTCTATTGTTAAACGATCAGTTTAGTTTCAATTAAATAATACTTAGCATTCTATGATAATGATTTTACAGTTACTCGTTTATGTTGTTAAACAAATAAATCCTTGAACATAACCTCAAACTATATATAATTTAAACAACAGTATTACTTGAACTTGATAGAGTACTACTTTTTTCACCTTCACTTGTGTATACTTGTACCTGGTGTTTTACTTACTATAACATTAAATGGAAATGCTAATTTAATTTAAGTTTGTAAACAACGAATAAAAAATATTTGGTATTGTGAAATCGGTCAAGTTTGAAAATGTTTCTCTAAGAGTCAATTTGGGAAAACCATAATTATATATTTTTTTGGTTCTGATAAATTATGAATGGTGAATCACGGCGGTAGGTCGAATTCTTGGGAGTTTTGCAGATAAAATCTTTATCAGGACCGTTTTTTAATTTAGCTTCGCCACCATCGATGCCAAACGCCGCTTCCTTTTACAATGTATTCATGGAACACAAACATTTATTAATAAAACAAAATTTTACTGTATTGCCACAAACTTATACAGGGTGAGTCACGGTAGACGCGACGGTCCAATGTGTCTAAACGGTTAATATTTTGACAATTTTGTTTATTCATGGATATGTGGGTTGATAAAGGCTACATTTTAAAATTATTTTGAAATATACGGGTTGTCCCAAAAAAGTGTGACGTATCAAAGTTATATTATTTCTTATGGAAGACCCTATATTTTGTTGCATTTATAGATTATACGTTAAAAATAAGATAAACTTTTTTAAGTATTCCCTATACCTAAGCTTTTTACTTTTCGAGATATTTTGGTATTTCTAAAAATGGAAGCACTTACAAGGAAACCAATAACTTGGAAACCTATGGAATCAGCCAAATCCAGTTTTAACTTAAAAAAATTAGACTAATAATTGAAAACAATAATGTATTTAGAGTTGTTTAAAATTATACAGGGCGTCCAAAATGGGGCGATTCTCTAATAACATATTCAAACGACAATATCGTTCGTATTTTAAATAGGACACCCTGCATTTTATAATCCTATTATGTAGCAAATTCCATTACCTTTTAAAAAGTATAAAAGTTTGCTATGCATAAATCTATTAATTTTTGAGTTATTTTTATTTTTGTTAAATTTTACATTATTTTTCACCGTAATGCCTAAATATAACACCCTGTATATTTGATCAGCTTAGACTATTGCAACATCAGTTTTTTTCTAATATCTAATGATACATTTTCCAACAGTTCCCAGAAACTTTTTCTTGAAAATTGCAAAAATTTCCTCCCATTTAAATAGCCATCAAAGAAATATGGGCCAATAACTTGGTCGCCTATAATTCCACCGTATTAATATTCCACAGATTCTGATGATCTATTGTGTGGAACAAATGCTGGTTTTGAGTATCATAATAATGAAAGTTATGACGGTTAACTAATCCATTATTATGAAAAGAGGATTCATCTGTAATTTTTTCGGATCATAGTCTAGGCTGATCAAATACAGGGTGTTATATTTAGGCATTACGGTGGAAAAATAATGTAAAATTTAACAAAAATAAAAATAAATCCAAAATTAATAGATTTATGCATAATAGTGGAATTTGCTACATATTATAAAATACAAGGTGTCCAATTTAAAATAAGAACGATATTGTCGTTTAAATATGTCAATAGAGAATCGCCTAATTTTGGATGTCCTATATAATTTTAAACAACTGTAAATACATTATTGTTTTCAATTATTAGTCTATTTTTTTCAGTTAAAATTGGATTTGGCTGATTCCATAGGTTTCGAAGTTATTTGTTTTCTTGTATGTGCTTCCATTTTTAGAAATATCAAAATATCTCGAAAACTGAAAAGCTTAGGTATATAGGGAATACTTAAGAAAGTTTATCTTATTTTTAACATATAATCTATAAATGTACAGAGTGGTCCATTAGTAAACTAGGCGAATGACTTAATTTTGTTCAAATGGAATGCCATACTTTTTTTTACATTTTTAGAACCGACAGTTTTTTTGTAAAACTCCCAGCCATCTCGGAGAAAATAACATTTTTTCCAAAAATATTTGAACTTGCACATCCCTTTTTAAAAAATCGCAACTTTTTCAGATTTAACGCTAATCCTTTAAAATTACCAATGAACAAAGGCAAAGAACTGAAGATTTTTTAGACTGAAATTTTTATTTTGTACAAGGTGGTCTAAAATAACATTCCAAAAAATTACATTGAAGTTTTTTCAGTTTTTTCAAATGGAACATCCTCACAACCTGTATAATTATTCATCAATTGATACTGAATTTTATCCCCTTCAACTTTGCCACTTATTCTCCGTACCTATTTTTTGTCGTTTAATAGCTATTTATATTACAAGTACATAAACAAGGGCTTTATTGAACGAATAATTTTATGGCCGAGCGAGCTTGCGAGAGAGGCTATAAAATGATTTGAGTCCATAAAGCCTGTTTATGTACGCGTTATATACATGATTTTATGTTCTATTGCAATTAAAAAATAATAATAAATTGAAAAATAAAAATTTGATACGATTTTGGCTGACAGCAGTTGCGATGACAAGTAGATGTTTATTTTTTAAACATTTCAAATTAGTTGTCTTGCAACTTGTCAGTGACGTTGACAATTACTTTATTTTACTAGTAAAATAAAGTGCTATTTTATTGACACAAAACTGTTCTATAAAGAGCGTTTTATTGGTCAATCGTACATAAAAGTTATTTAGAGAAAACACACTTTTATCAAAAGTGCAAATTCAAATATTTTTGGGAAAAAGGTTGTTTTCTCCGAGATGCAAAAAGAATCTAACAATGATTATTTTATTTGCAATAAAAATAAAAAATTGTCTATATTAACTGAAAAATCGATTATGAAAAAGTCGTTTTTTGATTTTCTGCATTTTTAACAATATTTTTCCGTACGAACAATATATTTTTTCATACCATCTTAAAGTAGAGGTTTCAACGAAGAAAATGAGCACTCATAAAGTTAAAAAATTGAAAATTTGTTAGTGAACTTTTTCGATTGAAAATTAGGCTTTTTTTAATTTAAATTCGTATAAAATCGAATAATAAATTTTATTCCTGGCCGGGCTATTATAAGCTTATATCATCATGGTTACGCTATCAATAAACAGGGTCATAACTCCCTTGGGATATTAGAGGTGCCTAATTTCCCGTTGTCGGGCTTAATTCCCGTTGTTAGGATATTTTGACGTTTGTTGAATATTGATGACAGTGTTTCATTATATTAAGTGAATGGCATTGCTGCTTAATTTATTAAAATCGATCAGAAATAAAACAATCTATGTCAGGCAATTGCAGTCCCTCTCGGGATGCAAACTTTGCCTTCGGGAATTAAGGCCCTTATAATTCCCTTGATACATAAATTACTATTTTGCGTTACAATTAAATTTCAAAATTTGTCTTGCAGCTAATTATTTTGAAGTTTAATTTAAGATATGTGTTGTTAGAAAATAGAGTATCATTTTGTTTTTACATGTGAGTAACCTAGTTTTTTTTATTTAAATTTTGTTGTTTGATTTACTCAGATTATCAGTTTTTACAAAACTATAAAATAAACTAAAAAATAAAGTTGATTTAAATCGTCGCAATTTTGGGATTTAGGCAGTACTTACCAAATACAGAAATGAGCTGTTACTTAATTTTCAGAGTACAGAGTATGTGGTACTTTTAAGCATGTACTTGCCCAGATCTCGCATTCTAATTATTTAATTATCCGTGCTTGAGTAGGCAATTTGCCTACGCAAAAAAAATATTTAATTATTATTATTAATTTTCTCTTTAATTCCTTTTGTTCCTACGTCATTAGTTCCGTGTAATATATTAAAAAATATACTTTTTGAAAACAAGATTGAAGTAAACAAAACTGTGAATCAGTATATAATATGTTTTTATTTATTTTATCTTTCGCTGAGACTATTTATCAGTTAATTATATTTTTTTTGTTAGGAAACAATTAAAATGTATAAAAAATGTATAAATTTTCTACTTTTCGACATTCTTGGGAAGAAATGATGACGATTACAAAAAATAATAAAGTAACAAATCAGTCGTTAATTATACAAAATATAATAACATTTAATAAAAATTTGTTTTGCAGGTGAAAGACGCGATTCACCTTTTTGGGGGTGGTTTTGGCCGTTTGAGGGGTCGGACCAACTCAAAAAGAATTTTAACCACATCCATCGTGTTTAGCATCCTTGAAAACGTACTTTGGGGTCGTCAAAACTTATTTGAGTTTTTCGAGGTTTTTTCCAACTCACAGAATGCATCAATACACACGACGGAAAACCAGTTTGCTCCCACGGGGGTGGTTATAAATGTGCGTTCCAATTTTTTCCAACTTTTTCATAATAAAAACCAATACCTCAAGTAGAGAACTGACATGTTTCGATAACAACATCAGCCCGAAAAAATCAGCATAATTCAGTCAATAAGTCGCAAGTGCGCCAATGAAAATGTCAGTTCATATTTTTTCGTAGTCTAGAATCATATAAAATCACCTGTGGATAATTTTTCCATTTTAATCCTTAGAACCTGGCGTGTGAGTCAAAATATCAGTTCTCAATTTTTTCAACACGTTTACTTCCATCTATTAAAAAAACAAAAAAACTGACGTGTGGTGATGACAAAATTTACTACTCTTTTTACAACTTTAAAGATCAATTCCGACCTTTCGGGTGACTAAAAAAACCCGTCACGCTGAACTTTTTTTCTCAATTCTCCGAGAACTGATGAAAAAAAATCGGATGTGGCCATGTACATGACTTTACCATACTTTAACGGCCCTACGGGCTCATAATTCAATTACTCGTACATATTTAAGGCAGGCCATGCCTGGCAAGAGCGTACAATTGTCTCCATGAAACAAAACACTTCTACTGCGCTTGCGCTATTATGCAACTATGTTATTCCATATTTTATTTTTAACTCGCTTATAATACAAAATTTGAAAAAAGTTTTTAAACAAAATTTATAGTAAATTTAATTTAAAATAAATTTTTTCTCTTAATATTTTTACATAAACTTAATAGAAACGATAATAATTGCGAAAATCTGAAAATTTTCAAGAGTAAACCCCCACTTCCGGTTGTCCGATTTTGCCCAAAATCTAATCAGCTAATTAGCATGTTGTAAAAATGCTAAATATAAAATTTAGTTAGGAAATTTCGATCGCAGTTGGAGTTAGAGCGCACACAAATTTTTCCGGACTACATACTCCATACTCCATAGTCCATACATACATTTTCTGGAAATGGTCTTAAATCACTTAGGGGGTCTCAAAACATGTAAATCCACTGAAAGCTGAACTTTTTTTTTGCGATTACAATACTTTACCACTTGGTATGGTAAAGTAAAAAGTTCAGCTTTCAGTGGATTTACATGTTTTGAGACTCCCTAAGTCATTTAAGATTTTATATTTAGCAGTTTTACAACATGCTAATGAGCTGATTAGATTTTGGGCAAAATCGGACAACCGGAAGTGGGTTTACTTTTGAGAATTTTCAGATTTTCGCAATTATTATCGTTTCTATTAAGTTTATGTAAAAATATTAAGAGAAAAAATTTATTTTAAATTAAATTTACTATAAATTTTGTTTAAAAACTTTTTTCAAATTTTGTATTATAAGCGAGTTAAAAATAAAATATCGAATAACATAGTTGCATAATAGCGCAAGCGCAGTAGAAGTGTTGTTTCATGGACACAATTGTACGCTCTTGCCAGGCATGGCCTGCCTTAAATATGTACGAGTAATTGGATTATGAGCCCGTAGGGCCGTTAAAGTATGGTAAAGTCATGTGCATGGCCACATCCGATTTTTTAATTTTATAATAGTGTCAGGGGCGGATCTAGGATTCCACAGCAATATTTTATTAAGGTATATTTGGTCCTATCGCCATATTTTGATCCCAATAAGCTGCCCTTAGCATCTGTCCCAATAGTTGTGACTCACCCTGTATATTACAAAAAATGCAAAATAACTTAATATAGTAAAAAAATTAACCAAAACATATTACTAGTAGTCTGAATACTACTGAATAATAAAACGCGTATCGCCAGAGAGGGACGAAACCTCCTTCGCCCCTTCCCTAAATCCGCCACTTAATAGTGATATGAATTGTCAACAAAATTAAAAAACAAAAGTAGGGTACCTACTTTATTTAAAAAAAAAATTACAATTCCGTTTTATTATTGTGTTACCTACCAAAAGTAGTAAACAATTCCACGAACTATAAAAGATGAGAAACCATATAAGTATATAGATATAGAGGAATATTTTTGAAATGACAAATACCAAAACAAGCTTAAAAGTTAAGAAAAATGTCCTTTAATTCACTCAAGACTTAAAAATAAACCAAATTTACAGATACACACAAAATGAATTAATAAACTCACGTTTTTTCTGTCTTTACCCGCACTATATGTTTAAATTTCTATTATTTTTTTCATTGTTAGAACAGAACTACCAGCAACACAAAGATTAAAATGTAAAACTTACCATAAAATTTATTTAAAAATAAAGAAGAGTTAACAAATTATCACTTTAACTATATAAATATCTCAAATATTTGTATATAGAAATTGAGGTTATGTTAAACATTTAACAAATAAAATGAGCGCGAGCGAAGAAACCAACGAACGACCGCGCAATGAAAAAGATAGAACGAAATTTGTAATATGACCGCTAATTGCTGTTGTAAAATTCAGGAGCGTATTTAGGAATTTTAATTGGATGTAGTTATTTTTATTTAAAAAATTAATTATGTAATTTGATTTTAATATGTAGGTATAGTGATTGTGCCAGTTTTCGACCACCAACTAACCAATCTTTCTTGTGTTAAATTCGAGGATTCAGAAGTTTGGCACGAAGTGAAAACCCTTTTTGTCAAGGAAATATGAATTTGTGTGAAGTAAGTAACATTTCATTTGTATTTCAATTTTCCACTCCTCCTGTGAAAGAACTAAATCCTGACATTAATATATATGAACAACACAAAATGTTACAAAACCAAATTTGAAAAACTGTAATATAAAGCTACTGGAACCGCCAACAACCAATTCAAAAAAAAGCAAAGGACAGATAATACTACAATACCCAGTTGATACATATCGTTTTTTTCTAAGCTAATAACAATAATTGTCAAAATACTGCCTTAATTTGTTTGAAGCTTTATTTTAAATTTAATAAAATTATTAAGGCTACTTTAAATTATCCAAATTTTTCAGAGAACACAGAAACATTTAAGTTCCTAATAGACCAGAGCCAATCGTTTTTGAAACAAAAAAATTATTAAATTAAAAAAATCAAGTGAACAAATTAAAAGTTCCGGTAGGGAGGATAGGGGTAGCTAAATATATGTTTTGAGGGTTGGATATTGGTTTTTTGCGTTTTGTGGCTGAAATATGTATTCTATCGAAAAAAGTTTAATGTAAAAGTTATAGATAATTAAAAAAGCTAAAACTTTGATTATTTTTCAACATAACCTCAAGATTAAAGAGAAAAACGATAAAAACCATTTTTTTCGTTTTGAATTTTTTTCTCCCGCAAAAAAAATATGTTTTTTTATGAAACTTTGTGTGAAAACGTTCTTCTTTGTGTTTTAAATAATCTGTAATTTTTTCAAAGCAAAATATTTATTTTCGATTTTAATTTAAATTAAAGAAAAAGCCTAATTTTCAATTGAAAAAGTTACTTTACAAATTTTCAATTTTTTAACTTTATCAGTTCTCATTTTCTTCGTCCAAACCTCGACTTTGATGGTATGAACAAAATATATTGTTCGTGTGGAAAAATATCGTTAAAAATGCAAAAAACCAAAAACCGACTTTTTCATAATCGATTGTTCAGTTAATCTAGATAATTTTTTATTTTTATTGCAAACAAGCATTGAAACTGATGAAGCATATTAATTTGTAATATACAGGGTGATTCATTCGGAAATGCGCATACAGTAAGGGCAGATGGAGGACACCGAGGTGCTTCTAAGTAACCTATATTTTATGGGTCTATCGTTCTTTATAACCAAGATACAGGGTGATTTGTTAATTTTCCCCATTTTTTCAATTAATCATAACTTATGAACAACCCTATACATTTTTATAATATTTGGTTCATATGTTCTTTGTCCACATTGGCGTCGATTAACATAATAAAAAAGTATTATTCCAAGACCGGCCTTAAAAAAATTAATAAGTAGATTTCGAGTCGAAATAACACCCTGTATATCAATATTTTAAAATTTTATTTACAAATTTGGAAAGAGCAGAAAAAAATAAGTAAGACTAAATGAATTTGGTGTTTCCCCATAGAATTTTTTACTTATTAACTTGAGTCAAATCTAGATGTTTGGATAATGAGGTGGCACAAAATTTAAAAAAAAAATTTTTTTTCTTTGTCCCAAATACGGACCTGTCCTCTCGGTTTTCAATAAGGTTGGTATCCACAAATTAGGAGAACATGAAATAGTTAATGATTTTATGGATTAAAGCTGGAAAAGTACCATTTGGGGAAGAAAATTTATTTTTTTTAAATTTTGTGCCACCTCATCGTCGAAACATCTAGATTTGACTCAAGTTAATAAGTAAAAAAGTTGTATGGGGAAACACCAAATTCATTAGTCTTACTTATTTTTTTCTGCTCTTTCCAAATTTGTAAATAAAATTTTAAAATATTGATATACAGGGTGTTGTTTCGACTCGACTCGAAACCTACTTATTAATTTTTTTAGGGCCGGACCTGGGATAAGACTTTTTTTATTATGTTAATCAACCCCACTGTGGACAAAGAACATATGAACCAAATATTATAAAAATGTATAGGGTGGTTCATAAGTTATGAATAATTGAAAAAATAGGGAAAATTAATAAATCAGCCTGTATCTTGGTTATAAAGAACGATAGACCCATAAAATATAGCTTATTTAGAAGCACATCGGTGTCCTCCATCTACCCCTACTGTATGCGAATTTCCGAATGAATCACCCTGTATAATGTCATTTACATTCAATTAGTTGTTAATGGTTTTGAAATTACCGAAAACATTGTTTAAACATTAATCGAATTTCTCAAAAATTCGCAATTCTTAAGTTTGCTTTTAAAATTTTACTAGTAGAAAAAAAACTTTGTATTCCCATTCAACTTTTTCCGTTCTTTTCGAATATGCAATTTTTAAATTGATAACACCCTGTACCTCAGTAATGAAGCGATGAAGTTTTTAAGTATTCGATTATTATTGTTTAAACAATATTTTCGGTAATATGACATATTCCATAAAATTTAATCTTTTTCATCAATTTCAATGCTTAACTATTGGCAAAATTTGAAAAATCGATTATAAAAAAGTAGTTTTTTGGTTTTATGCATTTTTAACGATATTTTTCCATGCAAACAATATATTTTTTTCATACCTTCTTAAGTCGAGGTTTCAACGAAGAAAATGAGCATTGATATAGTTAAAAAATTGAAAAATTTGTAAAGTAACTTTTTCGATTAAAAATTAGGTTTTTTTTTAATTTAAATTCATATAAAATCGAAAAATAAATATTTTGCTTTGAAAAAATTACAGCTTATTTAAAACAGAACGTTTTCACAAAAAAATCATTTTTGCGGGGAATAAAAATTAAAAACGAAAAAAACGTTTTCTATCGTTTTTCTCGATAATTTTGAGCTTGAAAAATAATCAATAAAGAAGATTTAGATTATATTAATATCAATATTTTTTTGATAGGATGCATATTTCAGCCACAAATCGTAAAAAACCAATATCCAACCCTCAAAACATATGTTTAGCTCCCCTTTCCGGAGCTTTTAATTTGTCCTCTTGTTTTTTTAAAATTACTTATAATTTACCCTAAATTTTCCGACCTTCCACATACTGCTTAGATTTTTAAGAATTCGGGTACTACTACTTCCTCCCATCCTGGCCCGCGCAGGATTTGCTCGAGGGGTAGGGGTGGGCGGGTTGTTCCATAAAAAAATCGAAGAAACTATAGTTTGTCCATCGTAAAGAAAAGTAATATAAACAGACTTTTAGCAACGTTTGCCGATTTGAATTATACAGGGTGGCGCAAATTTAATTGAACACTATTGGGATTTCGTAAACTGTAAACATACAAAGTTGATTAAATCAAGATGAATTTATTGGTTTTTTCAAAATTAAAATATCAGGTGCGGTTTCCGAGATATTTTAGTTTTATTTCATTAAAACCTTATTTTTTTAAGATAGAAAAAAAGTTTTATAAAATAACGTTTCGTCTTTGAAACTATTTTTTTTAAATACGGACCTGTGCTTTTTATTTTATTTCATTTATTGACCATATTTTGGATGTAAATTTTCAAGAAATGTGCACGTAGGAAAGAACACAATTTAATCACAAAAATGCATATCAAGATGACTTTGAAACAAAAATTACACAGGTTTACAAAAAAAAAAAGGTCGGGACTATTTGACCAGACCACGCTATTCCTAGGTATTTTGGCTCCCTGAATCCGAATCCGGTTCCGAATCAGTTTTTCCCCAGCACGTCACGGAAACGAGATTTCAAGGTCATTTATAGATACTACATTCTGTGAGTCGGAAAAATATACAAAGGTTTTAAGCAGCAACCAAACCAACTCTCCCCTCGTTGTCGAGGATTTTGAACACGATAGCGGTGGTGAAAATTCTTTTGGAGTTGACCCAACCCCCCAAACGGCCAAAAACTACCCCCAAAATGGGGGAATCGCGGATTCCGCGACTTCCACGACCTCCGCCGGCAAAATATATCTTCGCCCTCGTTTTGGAGGATGCTGAATACGATGGCGGTATTAAAAATTATTTTCGACTTGACCCCACCCCTCAAACGGCCAAATACCACCCCCAAAATGGGGGAATCATTGATTCCGCATCTTCCACCGGCAAAATATATCTTCCCCCTCCCCGTTTTCGAGGATGCTGCATACGACGGCGGTATGCAAAATTATTTTCGACTTAGTCCCACTCCCAAACGGCCAACAATCACCCTCTACAGGGTGAAAAATTTTCGCGGGTTTTCATGTTTGCTCAAAAAAAAATTTGGCCGTTTGGGAGGTGGGACTAAGTCTAAAAAAAATTTGAATACCGCCAACGTGTTTAGCATCCTCGAAAAGGAGAGGGAAGATATATTTTGCCGGTGGAAGACGCGGAATCCGCGATTCCCACATTTTGGGGGAGGTTTTTGGCCGTTTGAGGGGTGAGGTCAAGTCGAAAGTAATTTTGGATAACTCCATCGTGTTCAGCATCTTTGAAAACGGGGGATAGGGAATATTTCACCAATGGAATATGCGGAATACGCGATTACCCCATTTTTGGAGTGATTTTTGGCCGTTTGGGGGGTTGGGTCAACTCCAAAAGAATTTTCACCACCGCTATCGTGTTCAGCATCCTCGACAACGGGGGGAGAGTTGGTTTGGTTGCTGCTTAACACCTTTGTATATTTTTCCGATTCACAGAATGTAGTATCTATAAATGACCTTGAAATCTCGTTTCCGTGACGTGCTGGGGAAAAACTGAGCCCGGATTCGGATTCAGGGCGCCAAAATACCTAGGAATAGCGTGGTCTGGTCAAATAGTCCCGACCTTTTTTTTTGTAAACCTGTGTTATCCTTTATTTTGGCGTTTCTTAATTTTTTTGATTTCATGACGCAGCTCAATTTATTACTTAGTAATAAGATAGTAAATTAAAATTTCTGGAAAATGGTCAAAGTATACTCAATTTTTAATTAAAAGATTTATAAATATTTTCAGTGAAAATGGAACAGGCCCGTACTTAGCAAAATTCCTAAAGTACAGTTCATTGTCAAAATCTAATAAAAATATTAAGTGTTCTACATGGTTGGATGGAAGAAAAAAATGGGGATTTGAAAAATGAAATAAAGAGCACAGGTCCGCATTTAAAAAAATAGTTGAGGGTGGCACTTCAAAGACGAAACGTTGTTTTAAAAAATTGGATACGTTATGTTAAGTTGTATTGGTCCTTCAATAAAAAAGGTTAATAATTTTTTTCTATTTTTCAAAATTAAGGTTTTAATTAAATAAAACAAAAATCATCAATATCGGTTTTTCCCAAATATCTCTGGACCGAACCTGTTAATTAATTTTGAATAAACCAATCAATTTGTCTTGAAAATACGCATCTTTTTTTCCGATTTAACCAACTTTGTATCTATAATGTTAAATTAAATTTGCTCCACCCTTTATATAAAGAAAACTATCCAAAACGGACGTACACAAACTAAAGTATGATGTATCATATTCAAATTTATAGAATATCAGTTTTATACATTTTATACATAATTTTTTTTCTAATATTTCAAGTAAAGATACAGAATTTTCCTCTTGGGGCACAGGCCTGTTCCCATGTCTCAGGAAATTTTCGAATTGGTTTTAGCACTACCAGTGGCCTGGGCGAGATTTCTATGGCGCCCCCTAACTGCAATTCAAAGCTATACGAGAAAAATGCAAAGGATATAATGAAATAACCATTTATTAAAAAAATACAATTTTACTTTTCTAGCCTTTCTATCGGCGAACTCCTTTATTAGGTTATGAAAGTCGATATCACAGATTAGATAGTCACAGATGGGAAGGTCAGACAAGACAAACGAAATTAGACAGAGATAGAGTCGCACGCCAATTTAAAACCCACTTTGAAGGGTGTCAGCAGTCTATATGTCAGATCATATATGCTACGCTAGATACGGTACTCAGGTTATTTGTTTTGGCGACCAGGGGGGAGTTTAGAGTACTAATCCACTGATTGGTCGATTTCAAATTTCAACGATACCCCCTTATATCGTAAAGTTTGACAGATGTCATATATTTTGGTTTTTGGGAATTATTGTGCCAATCTTGTGTATTTTTATAGTTTTTTGAAAGTTTTTGCTATGTACAATTAGTTTAGAGACAAAAGTCTTGTTAAGTGTACAACATCAAATTTGAGAAAGGTGCTGTCAGATCTTTTCATAAGTATGTATTCCATAGGCGTACTGTTGGATAAGACAGGAAGTGAAAATAAGAACTAAACGTAAATTGTGTATACTTTATTTGAATTGTAAATGAAATGTTTAAATATCTCTCTATTGTATGTCAATTTATGTTTTATTAAAATAAACCATATTCATCAGCAAATTTTTCATTTATTACTCAACCCAATCTACATACGAAGGTACATTTTGACGTACCTTTTGTATTAATATACCTACCAACTTTTTATTTTGTTTTTTCTGTATTAACGAGTTTATAATCAATGGGATTTTTAATTTGCCATAAAAAAATATTTGAGTTGTTGATTGAATTGACATAATTGTTAGGTTTAATTATTGTTTGAAACGAATAAAGGCGATCATTGATATCATGATAAAATTTAGTCACAACGTGAATAGAATGTATGATTATTTTCAAATATATGGGTATATTGCTGGCTACCAAATGAATAATACAATTATGTATGGCAGAAACATAACATCTACAAAATTAATACTAGATACATAAAGCATATTATATGATATAGCATTTGAAATAAACAGAAGCGCAAGATGATGGTATTCGACCTCTCAGATTATTCCCATTCCAAACAGTTTTCGTAGTCTTCCATGGTATTTTATTTATTTTCTACATGGAAGTCACTCATTCCTTAGAAAATGAAATATGTGTTGTATAAATATGACAATATATTACACTGTACCAAAATATTCCAAATGGTACGCTACTGTATCATAGTACACTATTGCCCCTTCACCACTTCTCGTCATTACCCCTCTAGAGCCAAACAAACACTACAGGGTGCCGTATCTAGCGAAGCATATATGATCTAATATTTATTCGGATAATTCAGAACACTATGACAGCAAAAACACAATATTTTATAAATATATTTCTTATTTCTGACTCTAATGGCAATTGATGAATCAAAATTATACGTTACATGAAAAAGCAACACTGTACCCGGATTTTCCTTTGAGAACTGGCAACATGGGTGCACTCCAATTTAAAGGTCCAAGGTCACAGAAACCGGCAATCGAAACATCAAAGGAAATGGGCGGAGCTTCATATATGTATATTGCTAATATGTATCGATGTTTTCAGTAATTTCATTTTCGATTGACAAAGTTGCCAAGTTTGTCAATCTAAAATGAGATATTGTCGATTAGCTTAAGGAAAAACTCCCCTCCCCATTAGCAACCGTTACGGGTATAGTCAATAATATTCGCAATGCTATCCATACTTTTAGATATAGTTCTTGTAAGTTGCAATATTTAATAAAATTTAAAACAAAAACAGGAGTAACTACATTCTGATCAGGCAAAAAAGATTTAAGTTAATTCCAATTGGAGATCACCACAGAGTTTGACAAGGTCGGGTTTTTCCGAAATCTGTTTTATATTGTAAAAAGACCAAGATTCCGAGTATTCATTTAACTGTTCAAGTCTTTTATTGAATAAAATTAATGTAGTGTCTAAAAGACAGTTGAAAAATCAACCTCAAATTTCTTTGAGAGAAGTTATAGGCTCATTGCGGCCATTTTCACCTGCTTGACGCTTAAAATATCGAATTCTTGTTGTGGCTCCAAGCACAGGTTCAATGTCTAGTTCTTCAGCCAATTCCTTCGCAGTTAAAATGGTGCTTTTAAAGCCTGTATTTCTATATTCCCTCCAAGCACAGGTTCAATGTCTAGTTCTTCAGCCAATAGTACTGTAGTGGAACTCCTTATATTAAAAGATAAACTAATCTAAGCAAACAACTAAAAAAACATTACGTACAATATTATTTCAACTTTTTTTGGCACCATTGTTTCTTCTTATAAATTGCTTAAAACAAACAAATTAAGACAAAACTTAAAAAATCATCAAATCCAAGCAAACAATTTTGATCGGCCTTATGCCAGATCTGGCCGGCTTGGCAAAGCACCTGTAGTCGATGACCGGTGAAGGTATGTCACTCTGGCCATCATCAGGGTCAATGCTGGCCAACAGTGACTTTTAACGACGGGCCTTTGCAGGACCAATGCTGTCTTTTGAATGACGGGCCTCTGAAGGCAAAACGGTGGAAATGATTGATGGGCTAGTAGAAATACTGCAATGGAAGTTACCTACTTAGAGGGTTGGCCCACTGTGAATTATACATATTTACTGACTGCCTTTTCTTTGAAAAGTAATGAATGAAGTTTTATATATTTTTAGTGAAAAAAAAGTTCAAATTTCACTTAAGCAATCGTACCAAAATGAACTTGAATTCATAGAAAAATATCAGAAAAAACTGTAGAAAGATGAAAATCTATTATTTAATAAATTGAAAAAAAAGGAAACAACATATAAAGTTTAAAAGAAAAAAATCACAAAAAAAAATTACACGTACTGGGAATGTTGGAAACTTCAGTTTCTTTTTGTTTCATGTATTTTCTAAAAAGTAAAATGAATTATAATATACAATATTTTAGCCTACACCAGACTTCTTACTTTGCCTTTTTTTATTTGTTCTGGCTGGCTATATAAAACGCTTTGTTTTATTATGATCAAAAATTGTTGGGCCATTTCTTTTGTCATTATTCACAAAGTGGCAAGAACAAACCAAAAAATATGCAGAAGGTTCTCTATCTTTACGCCTAAAAATTAAAAAGATTAAAAAAATCACTCTTTTCTTATGAAACTTTTTACCTAAGCAATACAATCCATCGTTTTCTTTCAGAAGGATCTTTTTGTCTCTTTCACTGCAGTGCTTTTTAGAGATTTTCTCCTATATAGGACAAAAAAAAAATGGAAATTTGAACTTTTTTGTCACTCAAAACATATAAAACTTCATTAATTACTTTTCAAAGAAAAGGCAGTCAGTAAATATGTATAATTCGCAGTTTTTGGCCAACCCTCTAAGTAAGTAGGTAACTTCCATTGCAGTATTTCTACTGGGCCATCATTGGTGCCCGTCATTAAAAAGACACTGTTGGCCAGCATTGGCCCTGATGATGGCCGGTGTGTACTACCCTCACCGGCCCACCATCGGCTACAGGGTACAGCATATGCTGAGCCGGCATAAGACTGTTTGCTGGGATATTAGCTATTTGCACACAAAACAATATTGCTGCACTTTCTTCCACTTCCAGTGACAATAAAGATGGTAATAAATAAAAACGCATTTCATTAATTATCTCGATAACGAACTTTTGCATTATAAACCAGTTTAGCTCCACCGTCGTGAAATATATGATTCTAACCTAATTTCGACAAAATTCAAAGTACCGAAATAAGGAATGTAATATTACAAAAAAATATATATATAGTCAATATAGTAATATGTAAAATGTACTTACGAATATACAAATATTCAAATAGCTTCTTTAAACGCTTTTAAAATCTTCCTTATGACAAAATCGCAATACACTGCAAACAATTTATGCTTGGCTTGGGTTTGGAGAGTGATCGTTGACCTGTGCAAACAAAGATGGCCGCGTGACGTCACAGTCCGAGCCTTCATTGGCCCATTGCTGGCTGGATTATAGGTATCCGATTACAGTATACGCTGGGCCATCTGTTACAACCAGAAGCATCACCATCTTGACCAGTTTGCCTCTCAATATGGCTGACCGATACCATTTTTGATAGTTTATCGGATACATTACCAGTGTTGCGAAATTTTAGAAAAAATATTGGATTTCAGACGTTTTGAAGTACTGTATATTTAATAAAATAATAATATTCCATAACCTCCCTCCCTTACCTGGATCCGCCCATGCCTAATAATATAAAGTTAAAAGTTTTTTACTTATTTGCTTATTGATGGCTAGAAAAATAACGAAACAATTTACCTACAAACACGATGACCAGACAGTTCTAAATCTCGAATTCAAATTTAAAATAAATCATTTTTACTGTGCTTGACGTAAGTTTACGATCTATTAATGTAAGATTTGAATGGCTGCCAGATTATTTAAAAAAATTGTATTTTTTATGGGATATTAAGAATTTTTTAGAAAACTAAAATTATAATAGTTTCAACTGTATCGGAAAGTTTTGTGATAGAGTTTTTCTTCGGACGGATATTTTCACAAAAATCTGCATTTAATTTTTTAGCTACTGTACGGCGAAGTAGCAAAACTTAAATAATTTTATATGTTAAAAAAAGTTAAATTATTTACTTGACATTTGAAAAAAAGTCTTACTTAAGAAATCCAGCATTCCTATAAGTTAAAACTATTTAAACAAACATTAAAAAAAAATGGGATCTCTTCAGAGCTTAGAACTTGAAGCTGTTTTGTTTTTAACTGATAAAATTAAAAATGAACGAAAAATAAATCGAGAACTACCTCAAGAGCTACAATTGTGGCGATGGTACTGTATTTACGTACATTACTTTTTTTAATAAAACGCAAGAAACAAATCTGAAATAACATTTTTTGTAAATTTGAAAATTGTAACTAGACCTTTTTTACTCTAAGAACGCCGCTTCTTTGCTTTTACTCACTCAATTTTCTGTTATTCTATATTTATCTAATTGACGTTTATTGAACTGTCTTCACATCAATAAAATCTTTCTTTGCTTTTTAATGGACATAATACTCTTTAATTTAAAACTTTTGCCAATTGGTATTAAGGAAATTAGGACCAAATCGATCATTGACTAACGACGGTCTAGACTAATTGAGATTTTATTAAATGTGAACAGTGGCGTACCTACAAAAAAAGGATGCTAGTTAGCAACTCATTAAAAAAACAAGCAGAAGGGTTGGAAAGAAAATTTGGAGCGACCTGTTTTAATTTGAATTTTTTAAGTGCAATTATCTTTGTTAAAACGCTTCCTTGATTTATTTTTTATTTATTCATTTATTTAGGAGTTAAGTACACTGTCAAACGGGTTGTCCCTATTACAAGATAATGTTTCAGAACTCGTCACGTAGATTGCGAATCCGATTCTAATTACGCACTGAAAAAACTCATTGAGAAAAAAAATGTGGCAGCACGTACCTACTATCCCTGCGGAAGAAAATGTCTTACCAGAAATTGTTTAAAATGTTAACATTTAGTAAATGTTCTATAAGGTTTTAACAAGGTCCGGGCTAGGTTCAAACTGAAGGTGGCAGAATAATGAATAACTTTTGACAGGAAAGGTTAATAAAAAAAGGGGGAGTAAATTTCTAATAAATTTTTAGTAAATTCTAATTAAAATTTAGTAAATGTTCTATAAGGTTTTAGCAAGGTCCGGGTTAGGTTAAGACTGAAGGTGGCAAAATAATGAATAACTTTTGAAGGAAAGATTAATAAAAAAAATGGGGAGTAAATTTCTAATAAATTGTTAGTAAATTATCCAATAGGTATTTTTGATCAGGGCTGAAATGGCTTGGCCAGCTTCAGGGTACCGATTTTTGGGAAGGGTAAATCTCCATTTTTAATTTTTATTATTATTATTTTGTATTTTATATTGTTTAATTTAAGATATCTTTTTAAGATGTCTGATGACGGAAAAAGAAAACTGTCTGGTTACCAATATAAAATACGAAGGATGGAAAAGGAAAATCAAAAGCAAAACAAGCTGGCTCTTTAAAGAATTATTTACAGAGTTCGTCTGGTAGTACCAAAACTAAGGAGGACTCAAAGAATCCCAAATCAAATTCGGTTATAAAAGAAAACACGGAATCGTCATAGAGCGATGATGACCAAAAAATAGACGATATTTCTGAATCAACTGGAACTGGCACAATTCCGTCGTCACATGAAAGCACTATCAAAATTGGCACCGACCTGGCACCTACGGACAGCTCTCTAAAAATTTTAAGCACATAGATCCAGCATTGTGGCCAAGAATTTTAGAAGACGCAAAAAGAAGTTTTTTGGTAAAGCAAGGTCCATTTAAACCATTGTATGATTACAAATTTCCTTCCGATGACACTGATCAAAAATTTAGCGCACATTATTGTACACGAATTTTAAGCAATGGAGAACAAGTTGTAAGAGACTGAGTGTACTCTATTTCAAAAAACGGCGTATACTGCTTTTGCTGCAAAATTTTTGGCGTATGTTCAGTACCCTTTCAAATTCATTTGATTTTTATTTAAAATAAAGATATATATTTTAAAAAACTGTATGTTTTATGGGGCGGCAATTTGCCTTTTTGTCCGGGGCGACGTAAAAGCTAGAGCGTACCCTGATCCGACACAGCCGCCCAAGATCAAATTAAATTGCTTTTTTAAACCTTTATAGTATTTTTCATCTAATTCGTGTTTTTGAAGATACCCCATACCAGCCACTGTATCTCGGAAACCAGTCATAGGATCGCTTTGGGCCCATGAGACTTTTTGGTCAGAAGGTCATTTCTACAATATATTAATATTTTATCAAATTTCGTCATTGTTGGAAATCTCATTAAAAGTCTGCCTCCTCCTTTATTATTTTTAACTTTCAAAAACATTAAATATTTCAATAAATCAAGGTATAATTACCAAAAAACCAGTTTTTAATGTTCGAAGCCGTATAAAACGAGATTCGATTTGTACAGATAAGTTTTAGTTAACATCGGTGAAAGCGTTATATTTGATAAATAAACAAAATTGGAACCAAAATGAAGTTACTATTTGCTACAACTTTATTATCAGTTTGTATCCTCTCGAGCGTTGGATTTCCTGATTCAGAACTCAAGCTAACTCCTCCGCTTTGTGATCTGTGTCCAATCGGATTCCGTATGTGTCCTCCTGGGAAAGTTTTTGGGAAAAAATATACATGGGACTGCTGTAACGCATGTTACAAGATAAAAAGTAAGTTATTGAAAATATAGTTTGTGTAGATTCAAACTACAAACAGGGATTCAATTATTTTGTTCGTTCTTCATATAAAAGTCGTAGTAGGCCATTTTGGATTTTGTCTAATAATCCAAAATAAGTCTAATAGCCCAGTTGTCAGAAAATTTGACCTCTCACAAAATGTGATATCGATGAAACTTGAAAGGGTGTAGAAAACGATAAAAAAATCTTTGCTGCTCGAGAAACTAATAGCACCACGTGAAAGAGCGGAAGGATTTACTGAAAATTATATTATAAGTTATTTAAAATGTTTTCTTTGTGTACATGTTAGGCAAAGATACTTTAGTTTTTTCCAGAACGTCTCGCTTGAATAGTTGGTATTCAGCGACTTGGCGTGCGTAGTTTTCGAATTCGCTTCCTTATTTTTAAAATCTTTTTATAGTAAAACAAATGTATCGCTCTTTCACGTGGTGGTATTAGTTTTATTAAAAAACCAAATTTTCGATTTTGTTTTCCAAATTGTGAAGTTATCATACACTTTAGAGCAGCAAAGATTTTTTATCGTTTTCTACACCCTTTCAAGTACTTAAGTGCTAAGTTTCACTGATATCACATTTTGTGCGAGCTTTTGTCAATATCTGGCTCTGGCAACTGGACTGTAATGTAAGTGTAACAAATTAAAAAAAACTCAAGGTTTGACTAAAAAACAATTTTCTGAATCGAAAAAAAAGTTTGCTAAAATTTAGGTCAGGTCAGGTAAGATCAAAAAATCTAGAAAACCTAGTTAGTTAGAGAGCCAGCTACGAAAAAAGCCGAAGTGAGTGCAACATCAGATGAAGCGGCTGTAGGTAGTTCGAGCCCCCCTCTCCAGCTTTTTCCTCTGGAGTAATTCTCTGCCACCTTGCTGATGGAGCGCGCCACAACCCTTTTCATTGGAACCCCGATTGATTTTATAAAGTAGTCATCGCTATCTCAGAAAATTACCGCTTTTAGGGGACCCGAATACCACAAGAATCACATTTTCTGACAACCCACGACTAGCACAAACTCTTCAAAAAATCGGAAAAAAGGGGGTAATTTCTAACAGCGAAAATAAAGCTGAAATTCTGTAGAGAGAAAACACGAAGAGTTTATCACACCGCATCATAGGTGTATGACGTCACAATTCTTGGTCTCCGCCTACTCGAGCCCAGTGGCGTGTTGTGTGGTAGCCTGACATTACCATTGTACTGGCTCCTTGTGCATTTTTGCTTTTAAAGTTACTTTTATTGTATAGGTTTTGTGATGATAAAAACGTAGTAAGGTAACCAACTTTTAAAATGCTATTCCGTATCAGATGATCATACATGTATACCGTATCCTTAGATCATATATGCTACGCTAGATACGGTATTCAGGTTATTTGTTGTGGTGTACAGGAGGGAGTTAAGAGTACGATCCCACTGATTGGTCGATTTCAAATTTCGACGATACCCGCTCATATCATAAATTTTGAAGCATATTCGCTTCTCGTCCTAACTGATACGCCCTCTGGTGAAAACTGCGAAAACTGAGCTAAGGAGTAGTTTTGACATTTAGTAATAATTCAAAAAAACAAAACTGATACCAAATAAACAACTTAAATACACATGAAATATCCCATAAGAAAGCACGAAGTAAATAAACTACTACTCCTTAGCACAGTTCCAATTTCACCGCATGAGCGCTGCAATCTTAATCCGAGTTACCTATAGGTATGATCTAAGCCCGTATCCCGGATCAGAATCGCTTTTTTTATTGTCAAAGTCCGATTTCTCATCATCTGCACCGGGCCATTCAGACGATGTACCCGTATTTACCGTAAACTTTAATTGATCCACAGTTTCATCAAGTAGATGTTCTCTTTCAATTTGAGCATTTTCATATGTTTTTACATGGTCACAAATTTTTTTTCCGTTCATCTACGCTCACTTCGTATATTCTTTATTATACAAACTGACAAACTGCCAAATGAATATAAGGAACTATCGATAAGGCAATTCAAGAGCAGAGTAAAAGCACAGTAGATACAGTAATTCAACTTCGGCCAATTTCTGGTTATAAGTTTTCAATGCGCATTAGCCAGGAGTTGCGAGTGTTGCGACTCCTGGCTAATGCGCAAACGACGAGTTTAAGAACGACCGGCACTCCTTCCATAGTTGCCGGATTTAAAAAATTTCATCCAATCTACTGTGTAATATATTAAAAGTGTTATAAACATTTCATAAAGTAGTCTCTTATGTCATCAAATTCTGGTTTTAGTAATTTTTATCAATGAGGCGTTAATCCCTATGTATGTTCCACTTATTTCATTGAAAACTGATCATTTTTGTGACAATTCTACAATAGCATCTCGAATTATGATAATTTAACAATTCATATATTAATAAATATCTATCTATCTATGTTTTTATGAGGTGTCATGCATTCTTGGTTCTTGTTTTCTTAAAAAAAATTGTATTGACTATGTACATTGTATGCAACAAATTTCTTTCTTATATATTAGGAATGTGAAATGTCAACTGAAATGGGAAAACTAAATATTCTCGTAATAATCTCTTGCATTTTTTTAACAACGAATATAGAATGGCTGTATTAACTTTTTTAAATAGAATCAAACTATATAAGCACACAACTCAACCACAATTTTGTATTTGCCATATTGAATTTTGGCAGAAACTCCATTCCCAAAAACTCCTTTAAACCACGTTTCAATAGCATCGACCCATAATCATATAAAAATATATGCCAAATCTTAACTCGACTAGAAATGGTTCAAATTTGTACTAATAAACGTATAGATGAAGTTAATATAAGTGTGGCAATAAAGATAATCGTGAGATTAGAAACAAGTTTTCATACTTTTCGGGCCTATATCTCAAAAAGCATTCGAGACCTCCGCTTTTTGACTTTAAATTCGTGTTCAGGAGACAAAAATACGTAAGAATCACCAAACATTTTTTTTTATCTCGGGTGCATCCGATTAAATGAATTTTACCTCATTGAAAACTGCATAATTAATTTTTACTACTTTTCCATGTTTCCAACCTTATTTGCATAGACTGAATTTTAGCGAGCAGTTTATATCAATAATTGATATATCAAGCAGTGTATATATGAGCATTGTTAGGGATCGTGGCGGGGAGAAATGTCATTACTGTCAATAGTGTCAATACCAGTGCGAATATAAAAAATGAAACTGCTGGACACCAATATCAAAGGTGCCGACGCTAAGTGGAACTACTGTATCTACTGTGGTAAAAGCATAGTATATAGATTATAATCTATAATGGTAAAAGACTTGTTACTGCATAAAGCTTTTACCAGTGCCGGCCTAAGAACAAATTGTGTGTGCAAGAATGAGTAGCCCCCATTTTAATGAAAATTGGTATAGATACCCCTCTAAACTTTTAAAAAATTTCAAAACAGGTCAGGATTCTTAGTATAATATACTATATATAAATAAATATTTAAGTTTGCTGGATTGAAAATGGCGACGAGCTATATTCTGGTTTTAAACTTTGGCCGAGAGATGACATACTAGGAAAGTAATCTGTAATACTGGTTGCCTACACCATAGTAAACTGAATGTCTAATATATTATGTATTCCACAATTTCTGTCCAAAATTCTGATTTCTGTATACAAACCAGGAAATTCGGGCCAAAAAATGAAAAAATCTCTTTGAAAAGCTTTAAACGCAAATATCTCGGAAACGGAATGGGTATAGATAACCCAGAGAGAATGTAATATATTAAATTGTCTCTGAGATAACCCTCTAAAAAATGTTATACCGGCGTCCCTTCCCAAATCGCACGAGTGCGACAGCACACGTCGCACACGCTTTAGGCCGGCTCTGAAGCTTACTATTCTCTTCAAGAATATTTGAAAAGAGCACAAAAAACTGAATACGCCGACGTATTTTTTCGAAAAAAAAAATTGCGCTTTTTTTTTAGAAAAAACTAAATCAAATTTTAAAAAAGCGAGTTCGTCGTAACATATATTAGACCTTTACCAATATGTTCTTATTTTTTAATTCTCTCAAAATAAAAAATGAACCAAAAAAGTTAGGGACTACGAAACCCTTGCATACACTGTTTTATTTATAGTAATTTCGTCTTAATAAAAAATACAAAAACAATATTTTAAAAGTTTTACAATTATTCATAGTTTGAATAATAAAATAAACTAAATTAAAATAAAACTTTACTGTGTCATAAAACCTTAATCTGCTAATAATGTGACATACGATTTTTATAAATACCTACTTAATTGAATATGTTTTGAAATTATCCAATCTGGGACGATACTCAATCATCCCAAATTTTGGACCCGGATTATAACAGATAAAACGGGACGCTATTCGAGTATACTCATTTGAATAACATTCCTGATATTTTAATTTTATTTTTTTCATTTAATTCATTTCTATAGTTTATAGTGGCTTGTTATATTAAATATTCTTCTTTATTAACAAAACAGATTATGATAACAAAATTAACGAAGTTATCGAGGATGTTAGGTATTCGAAATTAAATAAAGGTCATACTACTGGTATTGAAAACAAAATTTACAAAACTTTATATAAAAATAGATATTAAAAATAAAGAAACATTTAGAAAAGTGAAAGTATTTTATCTCCATTCATAAATTATTATTTCCTTTGAATTCTGAGAGCATAGCGCCGCAAGGGTTTCGTACGCAGATAGCACAGGACGTCCTGAGGACGTCCATTATGTGTCCATTTTACGTCTAAACGTCCAGGACTAATTCTGGACGTTTTAAGTATGCCCATTTTAGAACATCTCCGGGATGTCCATAAATGGACGTCTTTAGGACGTCCATTATATGTCAATTTTACGTCTGAACGTCCAGGACCAATTATGGGCGTTTTAAGTATGTCCAGTTTAGAACATCTTTGGGATGTCCAGAAATGGATGTCTTTAGGACGTCAATTATATGTCCATTTTACGTTTGAACGTCTCGGACCAATTAAGAACGTTGTAAGTATGTCCAGTTTAGAACATCCTTGGGATGACTATGACCTTAAAAGTTAGGGACTATAGTCCCTAACTTTTAAGGCTTATCTTTTATTATTAGTTGATGAAAAAATTTGTATTTATTGGTCAAGGTCTAACCTATGTTACGACGAACTCACTTTTCTGAAACTTCCTTTGGTTCTTTTCTAAAAAAATTGGAAAAATGATGGTAAAACATGGAATTTTGCGTTTTTTTTTTTTTTAAAACTAAATCAAATTTTGAAAAAGTGAGTTCATCGTAACATAGATTAGATCTTTGCCAATATGTTCTTATTTTTTCATTCTCTCAAAATGAAAAATTAACCTAAAAAGTTAGAGACTAAGAACCACTTGCATACACTGTTTTATAATGTAGTACAACTTCTTCTTAATAAGAAAAGATTAACTACTAAAATGTCTGATTCTTAGATCGAATTGATGAGTTGCACCATAACTAAAAGAAACTGGAGAAAAGATAAAAACATCAAAAATTAGTTGCTATACTTGAAAGTAGTTCAAACAACAAAAATAGGTGTACTTTCGAACCTCTAGCATGTTATGAAAATGGCATATTACTGACTGATTGTGAATGCATTCATTTTCTGTTTTTATTTTTATAATAGTGTTTATATAAATCAGAAATACATTTTTTTTAAATAAAGTTAAAAATACACTTTATAATGTGTAATAATTCAGAAATTGATTTATTTAAATAAATATACACTATTTTGAAAATAAAAATGGATTCAAATGAATGCTGTAAAAAAATGATAATTTGTACTTGTTGGTAAAGATCTAATCTATGTTCCCACGTGTGGAATTTTGCGATTTTTTTTTTGTAAAAACTAAATTAAATTTTGAAAAAGCGAGTTCGTCCTGACATAGATTGGACCTTTACCAATATGTTCTTATTTTTTCATTCTCTCAAAATGAAAAATGAATCTAAAAAGTTAGGGACTACGATTCCATTGCATACACTGTTTTATAGTATAGTGTACTCATTGACATTTCAACTTTTCACTAGTAATATCACAAGTGATTAAATTTTCGCAATAAGTCAGTCGATTTATTTCTTAAAGAAAACACCACGAGTGGTGTTTTATTTAAGCAAAGAAAATACTACAATGCCTATATTTGATTTTAATTACCAAATAAATAAATATTTTCTTTTTTTAGAATTGGGTGAAGATTGTGCGGCATCAGATGAAAAATGTGATTCAGACCTAGAATGTATTCAAGACAAATGTCGTGAATAGAAAACCTGAATAATAACCAATATCCTTGATTATTTATTCAAGATTTATTATTTTATTTACTGTATTAGATTAAGTTAGAATTAAATTGCTCATTGGTCACTGTTGACCAGATTGTAATATACTAAATGCCTTTATGTGTGTTTAATAATAATAAAAAAAAACTGTATAAGAAAAATAATATAACAATTATATTTACACCGCTTTTTATTTTTAATTAAAAACTGTAATTTTTACTATTTTGATATTTTTATTATAATTTGCTTCCGCCAAGATTGCCGGTATACTAGGTGTATCAACGATGCGTGCGAGGAGGATAGTGGATAGAGGAAAGTGCCACTCGGTAAATTTATGAAAAAATTTTGTTATCCTAGTTATTGATTTTGAGATATTTGGTGTTGAATGAACCCATTTTGTCACCATAACTTCAGAACCATCTGGTATAAACCCATACAACCCTATATTTTTGAGAAGCACTCTTTCTAAGGAATTCAGTCTAGTAAAAAAATATAGGGTGTTTCATTTAAAAAAACAACTTTGATAAGTCACACATTTATGGGACACCCTGTATGTTGGTAGTTATTTTTGGAACATAGCTTTCATTGCTATCTACAACTTTTATTTGAAACATTTTTTCCTATCTTATGACACACCCGGTATTTTGTAATTTTACAGTGATACTGGAAAAAATTTGTCGGTATTTCAGTATTAATAATTGTTTCAACTCTACAAATTCTACATAAAATCTGAAGTCATGGACTTTGGTTAAAATAATTAAATTTTCATTTCTAATTTTTTAAATCAAAATCTTAGTTTTGTTGCAAAAAAAGGTGTGCGATAAGGAAAACAGGCTGATGGGGAAAACCCAACGGTTTATTAAACTTCGGTCCAAGTTTCACGTAGCTTATTTTATGCGTCTTGTTATCAGGCCCGTGTGCAGGATGGATTTACTCGAGGGGGGGGTTTCATTTAAAAAAAACGAAGTAACTATAGTTTGTTCATCGTAAAGAAAATTGATGTAAACAGACTTTTGACAACGTTTGCCGATTTGAATTATACAGGGTGGCGCAAATTTAGTTGAAGACTATTGGGATTTCGTAAACCTTTATAGATACAAAGTTGATTAAATGGGAAAAAAGATGTGTATTTTCAAGACGAATTTATTGGTTTTTTCAAAATTAAAATATCTTGTGCGGTTTCCGAGATATTTGGGAAAAACCGAAATTGACTAGTTTCGTTTTATTTAATTAAATTAAATTAAATTTTTTTTATAAAATATTAATCATTGAGTATATTAAATTATTAAAGATGCGTATTTTCAAGACGAATTTATTGGTTTTTTCAAAATTAAAATATCTGGTGCGGTTTCCGAGATATTTGGGAAAAACCGAAATTGACCAATTTCGTTTTATTTAATTAAATTAAATTAAATTTTTTTTATAAAATATTAATCATTGAGTATATTAAATTTAAAATAAAATTTTAAAAATATTTTTTTATTGTGCTTTTAAGAAAATTCTAACATATTTATTGACTAAATTTAAATAATATCTTCAGAAAAAGAATCTTTAATGCCTTTTATCCCTCCGGCGGGCGCGCTTTTCAGAATTACACGAGAAGGCGCGCCGCGGCAATTCGCCGTATTTGGTTTTTCAGGTTTGTAGTTTACAAATAACGAAGAAAATTTATTTTACTTGCTAAAATAAGACAAATATGCCATTCTTAATCATTTTTTAAAGTTGTGCATGGTCTAAAACCTGAAATGCAACCATCAGATATCATTTTTTTTTAGTAGAATACGAGGTTTGTCAAAAAATATGAATTTTGCTCAAGAGAAAATATTATTATAGACTTTAAAGATAGTTTTTGTTTTTGTTGATAAAAAAAAGCGAGTGACAGATATAAAACTAAGTTTCACACAACTTACCACTAACTCTAAAAAGAGAAAACCCCCATAAAAGAACCTTCATTGAAGAACCCCGTAAACAGTAAATCGAGTAATCATTAGAACCCTCAGATGAATCACATTAAGTGGCAACCGGAGTTCTTGTGAGAAGCAAATTTCACTTCTATTTTATGAGGATTTTCTAATATAAAATTATATTTATATACACTGGGAACACTTCGATGGAATATTTCTCGACAGCTTTAAATGTATGTAACGACGTGGCAGCACTTTCCACAGATATTTAAGAAAGAAATGGGAAACCATATTATTTAAAAACTACTTGATATTTATTAAAACAAATAGGAGCATATTTACATAGATTTAATGCAGAATAAAATTAACAAAATAAATACCTTTCGAAGGTTTACAAAAAAATCAAGGAATCTCCACCCTAAGTTTTGTAATTATTAGTATTTCCTGAAAATTTTACAAAAATCAGACTAAAACTAAAGGCTTAAGAAGTAAGATTATTTTCGATTTGTTAAGTTTATTTAAAGTTTAAATTGCTCAATAAAATTTGTAAATTTTGGACCGACTTGTCACCCTGTATATCAAAATTTTAAAAATTGGCTTGCATATTCGAAAAGAACGGAAAAAGCTGAATGGGAATACAAAGTTTTTGAGACTGCACATTTCATTCTACTAGTAAAATTTCAAAAGCAAACTTTGCGAATTTTCGTAGAATTCGATTATTGTTTATACAATGTTTTTGGTAATTTTAAAACCATTAACAGTTAATTGAATCTAAATGACATTATATTACATAAAAATTATTCTTTTTCATTAAATTCAATGCTTATTTGCATAAAAAATAAAATTATCTGGATTAACTGAAAAATCTATTATGAAAAAATCGTTTTGTTCTGCCGTTCTGCATTTCAACAAAAAAATGAGGACTGATAAAGTTAAAAAATTGAAAATTTGTATGGGACTTTTTCGATTGAAAATTAAGCTTTTTTAAAAAATTTTAATTCATATAAAATCGAAAAATAAATATTTTTATAAAAAAATTTTTTGCGGGAGATAAAAATTAAAAACGAAAAATGAGGTTATGTTGAAAAATAATCAAATGTAACACCACGAGTCCACTAAATTTTATCGATAAAATTTTTGGTTTTCTCGGAAATCGGCTTTATTTGGAAAAATCACGAAAACAAACTGATAAAATAACGAGTCAGCAGAACGAGTGATTTTATCTCAAATCAGTTTATTTGAGTGGTTTTGCCTGAAATAAAGGCATTTGAGTATGGAGACCAAAAATGTAAACCATAAAATTTGAGAGGACAAGTGGTATTTGGAATGATTATTTTTTGAATCATTTTGTATTAAAAGCAGAGAATATAGTCATTTATACAAAAGACACTTTACACACAAATGTTCAATATTTTCTTTATCAATTTAATTTGAAACATCAAATATTGAGCTGTTTTATATTTAAATACATGGCCACCAAAACATGCGCGATTGCGTTTGGCTTAACCCTTTGAAGTCTAATGGGACATTTATATCCCATACAAATTTCTAATCTGCTGGTGGTTGAAATTGAACCCATTTTGTAAAGAATATTTCAATAAATATTTCAATTGGACAGATCCCATCATAAATATCTGACTGGGACATAGAAGGTGAGTGACGATGAACGCGACGGTCCATTGTGGCTAAACAGTTAATATTTTGAAAATTTTGTTTATTCATGGATATGCGGGTTGATAAAGGCTACACTTTAAAATTATTTTGAATTACAGGTTGTCCCAAAAAAGTGTGGCGTATCAAAGTTATATTATTTCTTATGGAAGACCTATATTTTATTGCATTTATAGATTATATGTTAAAAATAAGATAAACTTTCTTAAGTATTCCCTATATGCCTAAGCTTTTCAGTTTTCGAGATATTTTGATATTTCTAAAAATGGAAGCACATACAAAAAAACCAGTAACTTCGAAACCTGTGGAATCAGCCAAATCCAATTTTACCTGAAAAAAATTAGACTAATAATTGAAAGCAATAATGTATTTAGAGTTGTTTAAAATTATACAGGGCATCCAAAATGGGGCCATTCTCTAATGACATATTCAAACGACAATATCGTTCTTATTTTAAATTATGTTATGTAGCAAATTACATTACCTTTTAAAAATTACATAGGTCTTCTATGCCTAAATCTATTAATTTTGGAGTTATTTTTATTTTTGTTAAATTTTACATTATTTTTCCAACGTAATGCCTAAATATAACACCTTCAGCTTAGACTATGATCCAAAAAAAATATCTTTGAAACTATGTGTTTGGTTTTGACATTATTAAAAATGTTTCGAGATGCATCAAAATCTGTATGGAACAGATTTTCAAAGAGGGATACATTTTTGTTTATGGGCATTGGAGAAGGTTACAGATGAATCCACTTTTCATAATAATGGATTGGTATGACGGTTACCATACAGATTCTGATGCATCTCGAAACATTTTTAATAATGTCAAAACCAAACACATAGTTTCAAAGATAATTTTTTCGGATCATAGTCTAAGCTGATCAAACACAGGGTGTTATATTTAGGCATTACGGTGGAAAAACAATGTCAAATTTAACAAAAATAAAAATAACTCCAAAATTAATAGATTTAGGCATAGTAGACCTTTATAATTTTTAAAAGGTAATGTACTTTGCTACATAATAGGATTATAAAATTCAGGGTGTCCTATTTAAAATAAGAACGATATTGCCGTTTGAATATGTCATTAGTATTACCTTCGATCCTAAATTATCTTTCTCAACCCACATAAATAAAGTAACCAATGAATGTTCAAGGGCCTTAGGTTTCATTGTCAGAAATTCTCGGGATTTCACGAATAAAAATACACTGCTCCTGTTATATAATTCGTATGTTCGATCTAAAACAGAGTATGCATCTATCATTTGGTGTCCATATTATAATGTTCATTCAAATAGCCTTGAACGAATTCATAGACGCTTTATGAAATATCTCTCTTTCAAGGAAGATGGTGCCTACCCTGCTATAGGAATACCCAATACAGCTTTGTTAGAGAGACATAACTTTACTTCTCTTGCAAGTAGGAGGAACACAGCTGCTTTGATCTTTCTTTATAAGGTGATCCATGGCCAAATCGACAGTAATGCTGTTTTGAATATGCTCAATTTTCATGTTCCAAGAGTAAATTCAAGGCAGAACAATCTATTTTATCTCGAAGCCCCTAGAACAAATGTACAGAAAAACTCACCCCTATTCAGAATTTGCAACAACTACAATGCTATCAATGATATGTGTGACATCTTCTCTTGCAGTATTGCTTCATTAAAAAAAATAAGTTTTTAATATTTTTTGTATTTTATTTACTGTTTTATAAATTTCATTTGTATCCTATCCTGTAAATGGATTTCTGTTGGGTGGTGTAAATAAAAAAAAATTAGAGAATGGCCCCCTTTTGGACGCCCTGTATAATTTTAAACAACTCTAAATACATTATTGTTTTTTTTTCAGTTAAAATTGGATTTTGCTGATTCCACAGGTTTCGAAGGTATTGGTTTTCTTGTAAGTGCTTCCATTTTTAGAAATATCAAAATATCTCTAAAACTAAAAAGCTTAGGTATAGGGAATGCTTAAGAAAGTTTATCTTATTACTAACGTATAATATATAAATGCAATAAAATATAGGGTCTTCCATAAGAAATAATATAACTTTTATACGCCACACTTTTGTAGTGTAGCCCTTATCAACCCACATATCCACGAATAAACAACATTTTCAAAATATCAACGTTTAGCCACAATTGACCGTTGCGTTCACCGAGACTCACCCTGTATATGTCCTATTCAAAATGGTGTTTTTTTGGTTTTTTACCAATACTATCCCTCCTAACCACAAAGAATATAAAAATATTTTAACCAATTCGATAAAAAAAATCCGACTTCAAAGGGTTAATTCGGACTTTGACATTTGTCAGTTTTAAAGGGATTTATGGAGTTGGGATTTTTCTGTGTAATTTGAAGTGTTTAGATATTCAAAAACTGATGTTGAGTGTTGAAGTGAGTTATGTGTGTGTTAAAGCGATTTTAAATAAACGAATAAACAGGTTAGTTTACAAATACATTTTGAAAATACATGTTAGTATAATAATAATTGGTAATAATAAATAAAAGTTGTTAAATGTTTATATTTGACAATTCAAAAAAGGTAAACAAAGTTTTATCGAGAAAACAAAAACGAAGAGGCGGTTTTATCAGTATATAACTCTAATTGGTTAGGATCGTGAGCTCTTATTGGCTGAAACCACAAAATCTGACTGTTTTGACAGATGAAAAAATAATCAATTCAAAAATTTTATATTTTTTAATTATCTACAACTTTTATATTAAACTTTTTTCAATAGTATGCATATTTCAGCCACAAATCGTAAAAACCAATATCCAACCCTCAAATTTTATATTTAGCCCCCCATCCGGAACTTTTAATTTGTCCAATTGATTTTTTTTGATTTACTTATAATTTACCCTACCTAAATGTTCCGACTGCTAAGAATTTTTTATGAATTCAGGTATTTAAAATCGGTTTGACCCTGGTCTAATAGTCGTAAATAAAAAAAAATATATTTGATAATAAATACAAATTCTGGGCAGGAAATAAACATCACTAGATGTAAAATATTATGCAAAACAGAATCAGAATGTTCCCAAGGAAATTTTCTGAAATCATGTCAAAATGTCTCCTTGGAAATTTAATTTTCTCGAAAATATGAAGCCTGAGATCAAATTTATTATGTTTTTAATGTTTAAAACCTTTAAATATTTCAATAAATCATGGTATGTTTACAAAAAAAACCAGTTTTTAATATTCAAAGCCACCTTGAATTAAATCAATCAAAAGTAATAAATTCGAGAGATTCGATTTGTACAGATAAGTTTTAGTTAACATCGGTGAAAGCGTTTATATTTGATAAAGAAAAAAAAATTGAACCAAAATGAAGTTACTATTCGCTACAACTTTATTATCAGTTTGTATCCTCTCGAGCGTTGCATTTCCTGATTCAACTCCTGATACTCCGCTTTGTGGTCTGTGTGGAGTCAATCCTGATTGTCCTACTGGGACAGTTTATGAGAAAAAATATTCAACAGACTGCTGTTTTAGCTGTTACAAGATAAAAAGTAAGTTATTGAAAATATGGTTTGTGTAGATTCAAACAAGGTAAAATATACGCAGGGATCCAATTATTTTGTTCGTTCTTGCATCATTTCATATGAGAATCGTAGAAGGCCATAAGTCTAATAGCCCAGTTGCCAGAGAAGGATATTGACCAAAAGCTCGCACAAAATGTGATCTCGATGAAACTTGGCACTTAACTACTTGAAAGGGTGTAAAAAACAATAAAAAATATTTGCTGCTCTAAAGAGAATGCTAACTTCACAATTTCGGAAATAAAATCGAAAATTTGGTTTTTCCATTATATCTTGAAAAAAAAATTCGAAAAACTAATAACATCACGTGAAAGAGCGGAAAATTTTACTAAAAAATAATATTATAAGTTATTTTAAAAAAGAATTTGTATTACTATAAAAAATTATTAAAAATAAGAAAACTCTACGCGCGCCGAGCCGTTGAATACAAATATTCAGGCGAGGCGTTCGGAAAAACTTGGTCTAAAATGTACGCAAAGAAAAAAAAAGGAAAGCGCTTTAAAGAGGAGACTTTAAGCTTTCTCAGGAAGTCATTAGTTTTTAATTTTTTTTTGTTTTCTCAGAAAATTTGACCGGAAGTTATAATTTCTAAAATTCTCACAGATTTTTATAAAACTGAGGATATCTATTAAAAGAGGCATAACAAAAAAATCCTTGTACATTTATCATCATTATACTTTTACTTTTGATTTAAATATAATTAAAATGATGAACATTATCTCTGTTTAATAAAACTTATGTTTTAAAATGATCATTTTTTTACAACATTCATTCGAAGCAATTTTTATTTTCAAAATAGTGTTTATTTATTTATATAAATCAATTTCTAAATTATTTTTAACTTTATTTAAAAAAAAATTATTTCTGATTTATATAAATATTATTTTGAAAATAAAAATTGCGTCGAATGAATGTTGTAAAAAAATGATCATTTTTAAACATAATTTTTATTAAACAGAGATAATGTTCATCATTTTAATTATATTTAAATCAAAAGTAAAAGTATAATGATAATAAATTTCTCTCTCTTTCCACTGGATTAAAACCACTTAGTTGTTAAAAAAGTTTTTTTATTGACGTTTCGGCTTTCCAGATCGAAAGCCGTTATCAAAATGACATAAAATAAATAAATTTACTAGAAACAGAACACTTGATAATCTTGCAAAAATATGACATCAACATAGTATACATAGAATAAGATTTTGAGATTGAAGATGTCAAAATCTGTTTCAATCATATTTTTGTGACGTTTCTGGGAACGAATTTTTTGAAAGGATAGCGCATTTGCATATTATAAGAGAATTTATACTTCGTCATAAATGAAGTTTTCTTATTAATATTATCATAAGAAAAAACCAGATAAAAACTTATGATACTATCCCGATATAGAGGGTATCCTTTTTGCAATTAACTCTTTTTGTAAAATAGGTATCCAAATTTTTGAAATATCAACCGAACAATTAGAAACACATTCGTTATTATTTAAGCATATCAATGCTGCTTCTTTAACTTTGCGGTTATAATTATTCGGTTCTTTTAATAATCTAGTTGAAGAATTCCATTGTATTTTATGACCAAAATCCCATGCATGTTCACATATTTTGGATTTTTCGAATTGTTTATTTTTAATGTACGATTGGTGTTCATTAAGTCTAATATGAAAAGGTCTAGATGTTTCTCCTATATAAAATTTATTACATTCGCATAGAATTTTGTAAATACAATTTTTTGTGTTTTGAATTTCATTAAAAGGTTTTGTATTTACTATTAAAGATTTTAATGTATTATTAGTTTGAAAAACTGTTTTTAAATTAAATTTATTGCCAATCCTTCTAATTTTTTCGGATAATTTTGGAATATAAGGGATTTTTACTATATTTGAAAGAATTATTGGGGGGTTTAAATTTTGATCTTTAGTTTTGATGTCTCGGTAAAGTTCACGATTTATAAATTTACTTGGGTAGTTGTTCTTAATCAAGACAGATTTAACAAGTGATAATTCATTATTTAAGATATTGTAATTTGAACAAATTGTTTTTGCTCTATCGGAAAGAGATTTGACAATACCTCGTTTAACACAAATTGAGTGGTTTGAATTAAAATTTAGATATCTATTTGTATGTGTTTCTTTTCTAAAAACTGATGTATCAAAACAATTGTTGTTATTGTGTATTAGTACATCAAGAAACGGTAATTTTTTATTATTTTCAATTTCAATTGTAAATTTAATAGTAGGTTCCGAATTATTAATAGTATATAAAAATGTATCAATATTTTCCCTATCGTGTTGCCAAATTGCAAAGATATCATCTACATATCTAAACCAGACAGAAGGTCTTAAATTTTGTTTGTTTACAATTTCCATTTCAAAATTCTCCATGAAAATATCACACAATTTTGGTGATAAAGGAGAACCCATTGCCATGCCAAAATTTTGCTGATAAAAATCACTATTTAATTGAAAATATGTAGTTTTAATACATAGTTCCAATAATTCTAGAATTGCTGAGACGCTTAATTTAGTTCTATTTATTAATGTATTATCACTTGTCAACTTTTTTCTCACAAGATTAAGAGTTTTATCGACAGGAACATTTGGAAATAAACTGACTACATCAAAACTAACCATTATATCTGAATTTGTAATTTTGATTTTTGATAATTTTTCTAAAAAATGTTTTGAATTTTTGATAAAGGAATTAGTATTTCCTGATAACGGATCTATTATTTTAAGTAGAAATCTTGCTAAATTTTGACAAGGTGAATTTATAGAACTTATTATTGGTCTTAATGGTATTTGTTGTTTATGAATTTTGGGTAAACCATAAAAATGTGGAGGTTTACTATAATGAGAAGTAAGAGATCTTCGTTCTTTATCACTTAGGAATTTTTTATTTTTATATAAAGTTTTGTAAATTTTGTTTTCAATACTAGTAGTTGGATCTTTATTTAATTTTGAATAGCTACCGTTTTCAATAATTTCGTTAATTTTGTTATCATAATCTGTTTTGTTCATGACAACCGTCGCGTTACCTTTATCTGCCGGTAAAATCTTAATTGTATTGTCATTTTTTAAATTTTTAATTGATTTAAATTCTGCGGAGGTTAAATTTTGATTCATTTTGTAAGATTTTTCTAATTCAATTTTGCAATGTACCTTGTATTCGTTGCTTAAGTCAGTTGGTAAATTTTGAGAAGCCTTTTCTATAGAACTAATAATATCAAATTTTGGTACATATTTTGGAGTTACCGAATAATTTAAACCTTTAGCCAATAATAAATTTTCTGTGTGATTAAGATCTCTACTTGAAATATTTATTACCGTATTTAAATTTTGTTCTGAATTTCTAAGGTTGTAAAAACTTTTTTCTTCAATTAGATTATTAAATTTTCTTAATTGTCTATTTTTGGTACAATTGAATTCTTTCTCATAACTATTTTTGATTTCCATAAAATAATCCATTGTGTTTTAAATAGTTATGAGAAAGAATTCAATTGTACCAAAAATAGACAATTAAGAAAATTTAATAATCTAATTGAAGAAAAAAGTTTTTACAACCTTAGAAATTCAGAACAAAATTTAAATACGGTAATAAATATTTCAAGTAGAGATCTTAATCACACAGAAAATTTATTATTGGCTAAAGGTTTAAATTATTCGGTAACTCCAAAATATGTACCAAAATTTGATATTATTAGTTCTATAGAAAACGCTTCTCAAAATTTACCAACTGACTTAAGCAACGAATACAAGGTACATTGCAAAATTGAATTAGAAAAATCTTACAAAATTAATCAAAATTTAACCTCCGCAGAATTTAAATCAATTAAAAATTTAAAAAATGACAATACAATTAAGATTTTACCGGCAGATAAAGGTAACGCGACGGTTGTCATGAACAAAACAGATTATGATAACAAAATTAACGAAATTATTGAAAACGGTAGCTATTCAAAATTAAATAAAGATCCAACTACTAGTATTGAAAACAAAATTTACAAAACTTTATATAAAAATAAAAAATTCCTAAGTGATAAAGAACGAAGATCTCTTACTTCTCATTATAGTAAACCTCCACATTTTTATGGTTTACCCAAAATTCATAAACAACAAATACCATTAAGACCAATAATAAGTTCTATAAATTCACCTTGTCAAAATTTAGCAAGATTTCTACTTAAAATAATAGATCCGTTATCAGGAAATACTAATTCCTTTATCAAAAATTCAAAACATTTTTTAGAAAAATTATCAAAAATCAAAATTACAAATTCAGATATAATGGTTAGTTTTGATGTAGTCAGTTTATTTCCAAATGTTCCTGTCGATAAAACTCTTAATCTTGTGAGAAAAAAGTTGACAAGTGATAATACATTAATAAATAGAACTAAATTAAGCGTCTCAGCAATTCTAGAATTATTGGAACTATGTATTAAAACTACATATTTTCAATTAAATAGTGATTTTTATCAGCAAAATTTTGGCATGGCAATGGGTTCTCCTTTATCACCAAAATTGTGTGATATTTTCATGGAGAATTTTGAAATGGAAAATGTAAACAAACAAAATTTAAGACCTTCTGTCTGGTTTAGATATGTAGATGATATCTTTGCAATTTGGCAACACGATAGGGAAAATATTGATACATTTTTATATACTATTAATAATTCGGAACCTACTATTAAATTTACAATTGAAATTGAAAATAATAAAAAATTACCGTTTCTTGATGTACTAATACACAATAACAACAATTGTTTTGATACATCAGTTTTTAGAAAAGAAACACATACAAATAGATATCTAAATTTTAATTCAAACCACTCAATTTGTGTTAAACGAGGTATTGTCAAATCTCTTTCCGATAGAGCAAAAACAATTTGTTCAAATGACAATATCTTAAATAATGAATTATCACTTGTTAAATCTGTCTTGATTAAGAACAACTACCCAAGTAAATTTATAAATCGTGAACTTTACCGAGACATCAAAACTAAAGATCAAAATTTAAACCCCCCAATAATTCTTTCAAATATAGTAAAAATCCCTTATATTCCAAAATTATCCGAAAAAATTAGAAGGATTGGCAATAAATTTAATTTAAAAACAGTTTTTCAAACTAATAATACATTAAAATCTTTAATAGTAAATACAAAACCTTTTAATGAAATTCAAAACACAAAAAATTGTATTTACAAAATTCCATGCGAATGTAATAAATTTTATATAGGAGAAACATCTAGACCTTTTCATATTAGACTTAATGAACACCAATCGTACATTAAAAATAAACAATTCGAAAAATCCAAAATATGTGAACATGCATGGGATTTTGGTCATAAAATACAATGGAATTCTTCAACTAGATTATTAAAAGAACCGAATAATTATAACCGCAAAGTTAAAGAAGCAGCATTGATATGCTTAAATAATAACGAATGTGTTTCTAATTGTTCGGTTGATATTTCAAAAATTTGGATACCTATTTTACAAAAAGAGTTAATTGCAAAAAGGATACCCTCTATATCGGGATAGTATCATAAGTTTTTATCTGGTTTTTTCTTATGATAATATTAATAAGAAAACTTCATTTATGACGAAGTATAAATTCTCTTATAATATGCAAATGCGCTATCCTTTCAAAAAATTCGTTCCCAGAAACGTCACAAAAATATGATTGAAACAGATTTTGACATCTTCAATCTCAAAATCTTATTCTATGTATACTATGTTGATGTCATATTTTTGCAAGATTATCAAGTGTTCTGTTTCTAGTAAATTTATTTATTTTATGTCATTTTGATAACGGCTTTCGATCTGGAAAGCCGAAACGTCAATAAAAAAACTTTTTTAACAACTAAGTGGTTTTAATCCAGTGGAAAGAGAGAGAAATTAAAATACAAACCACAATGAGCTTCCGAAATGATAATAAATGTACAAGGATTTTTTTTTGTTATGCCTCTATTAATAGTTATCTTCAGTTTTATAAAAATCAGTGAGAATTTTAGAAATTATAACTTCCGGTCAAATGTTCTATGAGAAAACAAAAAAAAATTAAAAACTAATGACTTCCTGAGAAAGCTTCGAGTCTCCTCTTTAAAATGCTTCTTTTTTTCGCTTTCTTTATTTTTCTTTGCGTATATTTTAGGCAAAGATACATTAGTTTTTCAGAACGCCTTGCCTGAATATTTATATTCAACGGCTCGGCGCGCGTAAAGTTCTCGAATTTGCTTTCTTATTTTTAATAATTTTTTGTAGTAATAAAAATTCTTTTTTAAAATAACTTATAATATTATTTTTTAGTAAAATTTTCCGCTCTTTCACGCGGTGCTATAGTTTTTCGAATTTTTTTTCCGAGATATAATGGAAAAACCAAATTTTCGATTTTATTTTCGAAATTGTGAAGTTAGCATACACTTTAGAACAGCAAAGATTTTTTGATTGTTTTCTACACCCTTTCAAGTACTTAAGTACCAAGTTTCATCGAGATCACATTTTGTGCTGGTAAACTCTCTGACAACTGGGCTATAATGTAAGTGTACCAAATTAAAAAAAACTCAAAACAATCGTCTGAAACGAAAACAAAGGTTGCTAAAATTTAGGTGAGGAATTTTATTTCGAAAAAATCTAGTAGTATGGCATACCGTAACCAGAATTTTCGAATTATTACAACACAGAATTTTCAAGTATTTTTCATCAGTTTTCGGAGAATTGAGGAAAAAAGCTTAGGGTGACGGATTTTTTTAGTCACCCGAAAGGTCGGATCTTTAAACATGTAAAAAAATCTGGTCAATTTTTGTTATCACCACACGTCAGTTTTTTTAATAGAGGGAAGTAAATGAGTTGAGAAAAAATTGAGAGTGGCATTTTGAATTTTAAAATTCCTTACTGGTTTACTAACTTTGTATTCATCTCTTAAAGGGATAAAAAAGAAGAGAGTGACATCTTGACTAGATTCAGTCAAAATTTAATGTCTAACCATAGATGGTAGCACATCTAACAACGAGTGCTGTTTTATTTAAACAAGAATTTCATTTATCAAATAAATAAATATTTTCTTTTTTTCTAGAATTTGGTGAAAATTGTGCGCCAGCAGATGTAAAATGTGAGAAAGGCCTAGAATGTATTCTAGACGAATGTCGCTACTTGAAATTGTAGAAGAGAAAACCTGAATTATAACCAATATCATTGATTAGTTATTCAAGAAATATTTTTATGTAATAAAAAATAATATTACATTCACACCGCTTTTTATTTTGAATTAAAAACTGTGTAATGTTTACTGTTTTCCGCTAAGATTTTAAAGTGATACTGAAAAAAAATTTGTCGGTATTTTAGTATTAAATTATTATTAATAATAATTAAAAAAATGCCTTTATTAGGATTAGGTATTATGATATACAATACAATAATCAATTTAAAGAGGCTAAGTCTAGCTTAGCTACTCCACTTCAGTGGCGGATCTAGGGAGTTTCTCAGGGGGAGGGGCATCAGTTAATGGAAATTTGTAACCAAAAATTTGGGATGTTTGAGTCTTTAAGAAAATATTCAATACAACGAATAATTTTGGTTTGTATAGCGTGTGTTTTCTTCTTGTTGAAAACCAATCAAAAGGTTTATTTGCATATCCAGACTCTAGTTGTTGAACCAATATCAACTATTCAGAACTCTAGGGAGGGCAATGGCCCCTCCCTCAGATCCGCCAGTGCTCCACTTAACCCCTTCTTACAATATAAAGGTACAATAAGAAAAATATTAAAAAGGAAATGAGATTATATAGGTACATATACTTAGTACACTATAAAAATTGAATTGAATTTACTATATCTGCACGAAGGTGGAATTTTTTTGAACCATAAAAATTCCAAAAAAGGATGTGAAACAAAATCACACATGTTCCCAAGAACAAGGACATTAAAAATGTCCTACACTGCACCAGCGTCTGGACTTTAACAACTACTCCTTGGGCTATTTGCCCCACCAGGTGTTGAATTACGAAAGTCCAGACGTGGTTTGGTGCCCGACCAAGTCGGAGCTTTAAACCAAAAACTTCGATTTTGTTATTAAAGGAGCTTGCCATTCTTAGACCGGTTTCAGCATTATTGTGCCTCGTCAGTAAAAAGCAGGCTAGCTCGACATCCTGTCACTAAAGGATGTCTGAAAATGAATTCGACTCGCCTCGTTCTTGATAAAAGTGTTTGCCTTAGAGCAAGTGTATCACGAACGAGGAGAGCCCAACGCCATCTTCACTTTCATAACAAAATCAAAGCTTGCAAAACTATAGAAAACTACACGAAGGATGTGAAATAAAATCACACATGTTCCCAAGAACAAGGACATTAAAAATGTCCTACACTGCACCAGCGTCTGGACTTCAACAACTACTCCTTGGGCTATATGCCCCACGGACAAATAATGTCAAAGTCTCAACGTTACCCTTAATAAATAATCTTAAATAGGCAACTTATATTACGTTACGTACAATCAATTATATTAATATTTTGCGTTTAAATGTAAAAGAAAATATCGACCTTTTGAGTGTCTGTTTTTAACACAAAATGATTCAAAAAATAAGTTTTCCAAATACCATTCGTCCTGACAAATTTTATAGATTAAATTTTCGGTTTCCATACTCAAACGCCTTTATTTCAGGCAAAACCACTCAAACAAACTGATTCCTGCGGACTCGTGATTTTATCTCAAATAAAGCCTTTTTCATGAAAACCAAAAATTTAATCGATAAAATTTGGAGGACTCGTGGTATTACCTTTGATAAATTAACTCCAATGTCAAGACGTCTCAATAAATCACGTAAAAATTAATATTTTTTCATGATTCAAAGTTCAGATGAAAGAGGGAAACTGTAGCTATAATACCATATGTTACTTTTTCCTTTTATCTATTTCTCTGGATTATTGAAAAACCAGGCCAAAGTTTGTTTTTCTCGATATTTTGACCCTCATAAATTTATTCATATTTTTTATCAAGACTAATTTCACCGAATCCTTTTGGATAATGGGGCTTTGTAAGGTGTTAAATATATTCAGAAAGATTCAATAAATTATTTTTGTGTATTTTCAGAAACATGTTTTTTTAGGGCGTTTTTTTGGATTTCCGGAGTATTCGAAAATGCTCAGGTCTACGGGGAATTAATAGATAATCAAGGACCATATCGGTTTTCAATGCACATCATTAGAAAGCTTAGCTTGTCCCCTTGTTGATGGCATTATAAAATTTTCCCAATTTTCTGTTGAATTCGTGTGGGGAGGGGCCCAATGAGACTTTATCCCCGGGGCCCTGCGTAGCATATATGATCTAAGCCTCTACTACCCAAAACTCCAAAACAAACTAACAATAGTGACAATCCAGTGTTGCCAAGATAGCACTTGAAGAACTTCAAAATTACCCGCCATCTTACCTGCTAAAATAAAATATTTTAATACTATTTTTAATAAATGAATAAATTTAATATTATTTCATAAAATAAAACAAAATCGCAGAAAAATAAAATATAATACATTCGTTTGCTCTTACAATTTCTTTTTGTTTATTTCTTTCTACAATTAAATATTATAATAAAAATCAACAAACTAGCCTTGCGGAACTAGTTAATTTATTTGAAAGTGATTATAAACAAGCACCATTCATTCTAACAGAATATTTTCCGTTTGACAAAAATTCTTTAATGAATTAGTAAATGTCCTTTTAGATGTGACTTCCGAGTAAATGATTTTTCACAAACGTTGCATTTAAAATTCTTAACACCAGAATGAATTAGTAAATGATCTTTCAGAGACCACTTCTGAGTAAATAATTTTTCACAAATGTTGCATTTAAAATTCTTATTACCAGAATGAATTAGTAAATGTCTATTCAGATGTAACTTCAGAGTAAATGATTTTTTACAAATGTTGCATTTAAAATTCTTAACACCAGAATGAATTAGTAAATGTTGATTTAAATCACTTTTACGAATAAATGATTTTTCACAAACGTTGCATTTAAAATTTTTAACACCAGAATGAATTAGCAAATGTTCTTTCAGATGTGACTTCCGACTAAATGATTTTTCACAAACATCACATTTAAAATTCTTAATACCAGAATGAATTAGTAAATGTTCTTTCAGAGACCCCTTTTGAGTAAATGCTTTTTCACAAACGTTGCATTTAAAATTCTTAACACCAGAATGAATTAGTAAATGTTCTTTCAGATTTGACTTCTTAGTAAATGATTTTTCACAAACATTGCATTTAAATTTTTGATGAATTAGTAAATGTAATTTCAGAGACCCCTTTTGAGTAAATGATTTTTCGCAAACGACACATCTATAATTTTTTTCACTTGTGTGAACTAATAAACACGAATCAAGATTGCCTTCTTGAGAACATGTATGTTTACAAACATTGCATTCATATTTCTCTTCATCATTAGCAAAACATTGTTGGCAACCACCCTCTTCAAAATTCTTGCTGTCCTTATCAACTTCTTCTAAAAGTAGTTCAGTTTCATCCTTAATATGTAGTTCTTCTTCTTCAATCTTAAAACTGTGATCACTGAATAATTTGGTATCGACATCTGTATATTGAACTGTGAAAGAATTTTTTGTAACATCGAGTTTCTCCTCTATCTTGAGATACTGTCCCTCTAGTTGTTTAATGTTATTATGAACTTCTAAACGTAGTTCAGTTTCATGCTTAATATGTATTTCTTCTGCTTCAATCATAAAACTTTTATCACTAAATAATTTTGTCTCAATATCCCTATATTGAACTGTACAAGAATCCTCTGTTTTGAGATACTGCCCCTCTAATTCTAATTGTTTAATATTTATCTCACTCTCCCATTCGGGTTCAATTTTTATTTCTTGAGATCCCATATTTGTAGAAGGTAAAAGTAAAAACCTCTATTACCCAAAACTCCAAAACAAACTGACAATGACAATAGTGACAATCCCAATCTAGTGGAAACATCGATTCGCTTCTCGTCCTAACTGATACGCCCTCTGGTGAAAACTGCGAAAACTGAGCTAAGGAGTAGTTTTGACATTTGGGATTATTTCTTTAGCGTTGTTAAGTAATTTTCATAGTGTTTTTGTCTTGTTTTTACAAATAATTTTGATTTGTTGATCTTTTTTATAATGAGTAATCATTATTGTTGTGTACCTAAGTGTTCATCATGGGGAAAAAGAAACCCTGAACTAAGTTTTCATTCGATTCCAAAAGCAGGAACGTCCACAGTTTTTTTTGAAACCAAACTTGGCAATAGAGAATTAGTAGATAGGATCACAACATTAAAAATTGGCAAGAAAGTTTCAAATACCATGAGAGTGTGTTCTCTACATTTTACTGAAACTGATTTTATTCAAAAAGGTATGGTAAAAATATTTAATTATTATTTACCACTTTGCTTTGATTTATTATTTACAGTTAGAGTAAAACGGAGAACATTAAAGCCTCATGCTATAACTTTACAAGAACATAAGAGGTTCTCCACTTTTACAGTGTTAGAAATAGATAATTTCACAGTAATTTCATGTGGATTAGATTCCAATGCACTCGTTTGTAAACACAAACCATATATTTCTATGGTCTATGGTCTATGGTCTATTTCTATGGTCTTTCCCGCTAAAATAAGATGTCCTGCATTCAGGACATTTTCACCTTCAACTACAGATTTAGAATTAGCCGATCCGCCCAAATAGTTCATGTACTCTAAAATGCTTAACTTCATTTTTAAAAAATAATGGAAACAATAATTTGAGACTAAAATGTATTTGAGTAAAACTCCTGACTACTACTCACCTAAATACAACTGGAAATATCATACTTTTAAAGATATAAAATAAATGTTTATGTATAGTTTATAAAATAAAATGAATGTCACACTAAACACTAGACAAAAACAATACACAATTTACACCTAGAAATAATTCAAAAAACAAAACTGATACCAAATAAACAACTTAAATACACATGAAATATCCCATAAGAAAGCACGAAGTAAACAAACTACTACTCCTTAGCACAGTTCCAATTTCACCGCATGAGCGCTGCAATCTTAATCCGAGTTACCTATATACTATGCATCGTTACGTCCTAACTAATACGCCTTCTGGTGAAAAGTGTGAAAACCGAGCTAAGGAGTAGTTTTGACATTTTGGGTTATTTCTTTAGCGTTGTTAAGTAATTTTCGTAGAGTTTTTGTCTTTTTTACAAATAATTTTGATTTGTTGGTCTTTTTTATAACGAGTAATCATTATTGTTGTGTACCTAAGTGTTCATCATGGGGAAAAATAAACCGTGAACTAAATTTTCATTCGTTTCCAAAAGCAGGAACTTCCAAATTTTATTTGCTCAAGTAATGGATAAAATCATTTTTGAACGATAACGCTTTTTTGGCTGGACTTTAATACATCTTATACACTTAATAAGAAAAGCTGAGATATGTTTACATTTCCCACTGTTTCCTGCTTTCAAGAACATAAGAGGTTCTTCACTTTTACAGTGTTGGAAATAGATAATTTCACAGTAATTTCATGTGGATTAGATTCCGATGCACTTGTTTGTAAACACAAACAATATATTTCAATCCACTCAGAAGTTTCTATCGTGTCTTTTCCGCTAAAATAAGATGTCCTGCATTCAGAACATTTTCATCTTCAACTACACATTTAGGACCCGCACAAATAGTTCATATGTACTCTAAAATGCTTAATTTCATTTCTAAAAATTAATGGAAACAATATAAAATGTATTTGATAAAACTCGTGACCAAACTACTCTCCTAAATACAACTTCAAATATTACCCTTTAAAAGATATAAAATATATGTTTATATATAAAATAAAATGAATGTAACACTAAAAACTCGACAAAAATAATACAAAATTTACAACTAGAAATAATTCAAAAAAACAAATACACATGAAATATCCGATAAGAAAGCACAAAGTAAACAAATTATTACTCCTTAGCACATTTCCAATTTGCACCGCATGAGCGCTGCAATCTTAATCCGAGTTACCAATCAATGCAGACGTACTATCAAAACATATATCGAGAACTCTACATACTACATCGAAAAACTGTATATCAAGAATTAATTTAACGTTTTAAAAAAAGAATTTTACTTTGTTTAAATTTTTACTTTTTGTTTGGACGTATCACAGAACAAGAGCAATAAAAATAAAAATATTGAGGTGTTCAAATTCCATGAAATTTTATTATCCGAATCGATTTCTTGCAATCTAGTACTATTTATCAGAAATCTATAATTTCAAATATTCGCTTCTCGTCCTAACTGATACGCCCTCTGGTGAAAAATGCGAAAACTGAGCTAAGGAGTAGTTTTGACATTTGGGATTATTTCTTTAGCGTTGTTAAGTAATTTTCATAGTGTTTTTGTCTTGTTTTTACAAATAATTTTGATTTGTTGATCTTTTTTATAATGAGTAATCATTATTGTTGTGTACCTAAGTGTTTATCATGGGGAAAAAGAAACCCTGAACTAAGTTTTCATTCATTTCCAAAAGCAGGAACGTCCAAAGTTTTTTTTGAAACCAAACTTGGCAATAGAGAATTAGTGGATAGGAAAAGATTGTGGATCACAACATTAAAAATTGGCAAGAAAGTTTCAAATACCATGAGAGTGTGTTCTCTACATTTTACTGAAAGTGATTTTATTCAAAAAGGTATGGTAAAAATATTTAATAATTATTATTTACCACTTTGCTTTGATTTATTATTTACGTTAGAGTAAAACGGAGAACATTAAAGCCTCATGCTATAACTTTACAAGAACATAAGAGGTTCTCCACTTTTACAGTGTTAGAAATAGATAATTTCCCAGTAATTTCATGTGGATTAGATTCCAATGCACTCGTTTGTAAACACAAACCATATGTTTCTATCCACTCATAAGTTTCTATGGTCTTTCCCACTAAAATAAGATGTCCTGCATTCGGGACATTTTCACCTTCAACTACAAATTTAGAATTAGCCGATCCGCCCAAATAGTTCATGTACTCTAAAATGCTTAACTTCATTTCTAAAAAATAATGGAAACAATAATTTGAGACTAAAATGTATTTGAGTAAAACTCCTGACTACTACTCACCTAAATACAACTGGAAATATCACACTTTTAAAGATATAAAATAAATGTTTATGTATAGTTTATAAAATAAAATGAATGTCACACTAAACACTAGACAAAAACAATACACAATTTACACCTAGAAATAATTCAAAAAAACAAAACTGATACCAAATAAACAACTTAAATACACATGAAATATCCCATAAGAAAGCACGAAGTAAACAAACTACTACTCCTTAGCACAGTTCCAATTTCACCGCATGAGCGCTGCAATCTTAATCCGAGTTACCAATAGAACGAATTCTGTCATTGAATACCTGTATATCTAGTACACTGTCAAGATTTAACATCATCAAAGGAACGTACGCAGGTGTAAAAACCACATGTATACACAAAACGAAAATTTGACGTAAAGCTGTGTAGAAGGCTGCGGCTGAAGTCAATGACCAGAGTAGAAATATGTTGCTTTTTTACAGTTTTATTATGTCAAGCCTTTAACTGTTTTATTTCAGTAAGAAATACCAGACCTTATGTTTTTCAATTGTAACATAAGTTTTATTAATGTTTTTATTTTGTTAGTTTACCTGTTACGCGAATTTGTTATAGCGAGCTGTGAAAATGAGTGTCAACGTTGCAGTCGAGGAAAAAATAAACAGAAAAATGCACGAATTGTTTATGCAAGTTTTAAAAAATCGAGATCTTTCAAGAGCCGGTGATCTTTTTTCCATTCCAGATTCTGTTATTGTAAATGATTTATCGGTTGTGGTATGAAAATTTCTATTTTAACTAGGGACAATGCAAAATATTTTAATTTACATAATTTATTCACTTTGGTATTTGTTAAAATATTTGTATGGTGCAATAAAATTATTAATAATATGAGTACCTACACATTTTATTTCGTTTTTAAAAATAACGTTTTTCTGAATTTTTTTTTTCAGAAGGAATTTTTTTATTAAAATAGCTATATTATTTTTGAGAAAATATTTTAAGCGGGCTTTAACTGCCACAATACATATAAAATTTCATATTTACGTTAATTTAATTTACAAATGTAGAAATCTCTTAACAATTCACTGTTATAAATTTCACTTTTAAAAATATAAAATAAAAGTTCTATGTGAGATTCAATAAATTTTTTGCTTAAAATTCTCGCACAATTTAAATTTTCACTAAGGAGTCGGTTTTTCAATCATTAAACATTTCTTACAGATCTGAATCCTAATTGAACTGAAATAAAAATATTCCATTATTTCTTTTTAGCTCAAAGAAATAACAATAATAGCATCCCTCCCAGATTATGTCAATAATGACAATGACCAGAGTGTTGTTGAAATATGTGTTACAAGAGTAACTTCTTGTATTAGAGAAACAGGAAGTGTGAAACAACACTGTGAAGCTTTGGTTAATTTGCTAGAGTCTTGCCTTCATCACAATTTGCAAGCTTCTCTACGAGATGAGGATACTCCTCATGCCAAAATATCATCTGATATCATATCTTGTATATTTTTAGTAAGTAAACTTAATTTAGATTTTTTATATTTAATAAATAAAAGTTGCAATTTACAAGTTCCAGATTTTTTCCTCAAGCAGGAATAAATTTATAAAAATAATATATGATATAAAAAACTACTTATTATTTTTTATCATTAATTTTATTATTTTTGCGTTGTTTTATAGATTTATTCAAAACACAACTAACTTCGTTTTTAACCTTAAAAATACGAATTCTAAAATACATTTATCATAAGTGCTGTAGGGATTAGGTGCGTTTTTTAAATGAAATACACTAATTTTGAAATCTATACGAAAATTCCATTTCAAAAACATAGTTACCTTTGGGTCTAATGTTAAAAATGAGGAACTATGGACATTTGAAGATGGGTTAAGTTATCGTTAGAGACAAATAAAAAGGTCATTAATTGCTCAAATTTGGGTATTATAATTAAAATAATGTTCATTACTCTCCTCGTTGGATAATAAAACCACTTATTTAAATAAAAAAGTTTTAATTTTACACTTAGACTTTTGCTTCGAAAGTCATGAAAAAATTGATATAACAAAATATATAATAATAATTTACTATACAAACAGATCACTGGATAATCTCACAACAATATGACAGGAACACAGGACAGAGAAATAGATTTTGAAATTTAAGACGTCAAAATCTGTTGCCAAACATATTTTTGTAACGTTTCTGGAAAGGATTTTAAAAAGGATAGTGCATTCATCATAAATGAAGGTTTCATAATGTTATCATAAGAAAAAAAAAGAGTTAATTGCAAAAATCTGGTTTTTTCTTATGCTAATATTATTATGAAAACTATATTTATGACGAAGTATAAATTCTCTGATACTACTTGAGTATTGAGAACTTGCCAGGAAAAGTTTACTTAAAGTACTCTCGGTTTTAGAATTTAATGAAACTTGGCTTATTGATACATTATAATAAGATAATCAACCAGTAAAATTTTTTAACGAGCTGCGGAGAACCAGAAAAAATATATTAATATAAAAAATTTTACCATTGATTCTTATGAGGTCACAGAATTAAAAAAAGTACCGTTCAGATTTCGATGCAAGTGTTATCAAAGGAAAGAATAAAATTTTCGAACATTTTGGATACTCAGTAATTAGCAAATAATTAGGAAAAATTTACTATGTTAATTACATCTGGCAATGCCATCAAAGAGGATATGATGGGCGCGAAATTGTTATTTTTCGTCTACCTCTAGTGTCAGATCTCTAGTCGGGTTTTTACGTGCTGATGTCCCAGCCAGAGCCCTAATGTTAATTACCAAAACATGATTTCCCTGAGCAGAACAAGAAGATACCAGCTAAATAGTTTTCCGAACCAATAGTTCCCGCCCCAGTTGAAGAACCCCCTTATTTATTAAGATAAGTTATATAAAATCTATGATTCGTATAATATATTAACTTAAAAGTATTTTTTGAATAAAAATAATTATTAATGATGTTTGCACATTTGATCATTAATGCTTTGTAATCTGGAGTATTTAAGTTATTTATAAACTAATGTCAAACCCAATATGCATTTCACAGCACAAACAGTTACTGAAAGCATACTTTTGTCTCTTTTCCTTTTACGCGGCGTTGCCAAATATAAATACTACAGTAGTCAAACAACACAGAGCACACATTTGACTATTGTGGTATCGAGAGTACTACCTTAAATTTTTTCATATATATTAATGAACAAACTAATATCCTTCCATGTACTTATTAATTCCACTGTTCAAAATTCAAAGACTAAATAATGTTCTTTTGTTATATTACTTTTTTTTTCTCTTTCTGGGGCCGTCTGATCTAAAATCACCGATATCGCTGAACTTTACTGGTTTATTGCGTTTACTGCCCATTTTGTTACTGTATTAGTTTGTATAGTTCTTTTACTATATATTGTAATTAGTCTCTCTATAAATAATTTCTGTTGAGAGATGTAGAAAATAAATAATAATTTTATTTGTAAAATATGAAACATACTTTGATTTTTTTAATGAATAAAAGCAAGAATTTGACCAACGTATCGGTTATAGATCATTTATTTGCAAAAAGATGCGTTGAACCACATTTTCAGTGCTGCGAACTATTTAGAAATACATAAAATTCAGTATAAGATACATTTCAATAAATATAATATAGTAAAAAAACAAATAAAATAACTTAATACTTAAAATATTGTTTTTTAAGAATTACAGTAAGAAGTCTGTAATGCAGCGTGCTCTTCCTGTTGCAGTAAAATTTTTACATAAGGGCAATAGGGAATTATCTAGAAATATGGCTTCCTATTTATCTCTGGCAGCTATGGAACATGCGTCTTTATTGACTCCACATGTTCAGCCTATAATGGATTCTATTATATCAGGTAAAAAATCAATTTTATGGCATCTACTTTTACAATTGAAATTTTGTTAAGGAATTAAAAATGGAGGTTTTTTTTATCATAAATTTCACTGATATATTTTAGGAAATTATCCGTTATGCAGGGTTCTTCCCAATATCTATGAAGTTGCTCCTGAACCATTCCAGGGTCATGCTATGGCCTTAGTTTCTCTTCTTCCTCACTGTGATAATCAAGAAAAATTAGCTTTGTTAAATTTATTTACCCTTATGGCGAAAGATAATCCCACAGTAAGTATTTCATAATAATGAAAGTAAAGTCAAAGAAGTTAGTTTTAAATTGTAATTTCTATTACCAACCTGTACTTAAGTATGTAACAATTTTTAATAGTTATGTAACAATTTTTTAATGTACCAAACAGTTGTTTGGTAAGCAATAAACTCTATTTAAACTGAAATCCATATACAGGATAACAGCGTGTTAAAAATAAGGGCGAATATAGGGTTTGGATTAAAAAAATGTCATAAAAGAAATCCACTTTTATTCATATAAAGCTTTTCATAATCAATTCGTATAACACTGCTAATAATAACATACAGTCCTTTAGTAATTATTCACATCTTATTCGATATTACACGAAATATTATGTCAGTAAAAAATACTCGAAAAATTTACCAAATTAGGCTGGTGTTAGCAAAAATGGAAACAATTTTCACAGATCTAAACAATATTTTTATTTCTAACGCCCTGCTCCTATAGAATACGTCAATTGAATATTTAAAATACTTTTAACGAAAAAACATATTTACTTTATTTCAAAAGTAATCAAATGAATTTTCTGACAGTATACTTACCTCAGGCATAAGCATAAGCAAAAACGTTGAGCGCCATTAGTAGATACTAAATCACAGTCGCACTTTCATTTAATATCTACTGAATTGTTACACATTTTACATATCAAAGCGTATATTAGTCTGGCCAGGAAAATGAAAAAAAAGAAAGTTATTTAAGATTTGTCAAGATTGTTTCCAATTCAAACTGTTATTCTAAGTGTACTAATTGCTCCAGCAAAATTTGTTTCATCACAATACAATCCGTAAAAAAAATGACTAAAAAAGCAATTTATAATTAAAATAAATAATGTTAATTAGTAAAAGTTTCCGTGATATTTATGTAATTCGACTCCACATAAACTTCTGCCGATATTAGACTAAATTTTCTTAACACATCTGTTCGCTTTGACGATTCAGTGTAAAGTTGTTACTTAATGGGCAGTATTTTCTTAAGTAACTAGAATAATGTACAATTACATTTTCCCTCCATACAAAGGGTGAAAGAAAAGCAGATATGGCGTCGGTTGGGAGGACCCCCTCCACTCCACTTTTAAGCCACGCTCTTTCTGTCATATGTCTCGTTTATACTAATAATAACGAAGTTTGGGCCACCGTCACTTTTTTGAGCTTCCCTTGGTTTGTGTTAGTGTCTAGGAAGGTTAGGTTTATGTGCGGAGCCCAGAAAAGTTAGGTTGCATACATGTCTTGGAAGGGACCACCGACATAACCTTAAACTAGACGGCTAATGCCATATGATAGAAATTGATCAATTACGAGGCATGCGCATTGTGTTTGTCATATTCACCGACATAACCTTAAACAATTTTATTGTGTGTTTCTTATATTGACTTACCTATGAAACATAACACCTTTGGGATGGTTTGTTGAACGATTTTTACACCAAAGTACAAAACACATTTTTACAATAAATTCACTATCGGTCAAACGGAACAATGAACACCCAGATGTCAAACGTACTGTTGCGCATTGCGCAGAGACGTTTTCGGAATGTTCAATTGGATGAGTTTCTTGTGTGGTAGGCATATGTCTAGTTTAAGGTTATGTCGGTGGAAGGGACCCCTGGGAATGTTGACAGACGGCAGATGGCAATTGACATATGACAAGAGGCGTGGCTTAATAGTGGAGTGGGGGGGCTCTCAACCTACGCCATACATAGTAAGAAAACGATCTAGATTTTGATTTCTTTTTGAGCTGTTGGAAGCCAGTGTTCCTCAGCTGTGTGAATACCTGAGCAACCCAGGCACTGTAGGCCCTACTTTAGAAGTCTTCATTCATATGGCGAACAAAATGCCAGGACTACTTGTCGATCACGTAAACGCTGTTAAACAATGCGCTCAAAAACATCCTCAAACAGTTTGCTCAGCTGCTCAAATCATCAGTGCCGTCGGTAAACTCAGCAAGGTAAGGAGATAATACAAAAATCTAAGTATGTTAAGCAAGGCGATTTAACAGGGCATTTCTCATGTGATGGTACAGGTTCTTAGTAATTTTGTATATTCAAATACTCAAGATAATAAAATAATAAAAATCATCTTTACAGCTGAACTAGCAATTTGCTAAAGGTACAAAAATCATCACGTTGAATCAACCTAAAATATTATGCAGATCTCAGCAAATGAGTTGTAAAGGTAAATGTACGAACAAATTGATTCATTCAGATTCTGAATTCAGGACTCTCCTGGTTCAAGTGCCTGCGCGTTTTGAAAAATATTTAATTTTTATATAACTAAAATAAAATAAAATAAAAAGTTTTGTGACGTGACCTCTGGCCTGCTCTAAATGTGGTAATAATTATTTTTCGTTATTGATTTTCTTACTACTCCTTTCACAAATCGGGAATAAACCTCTTTCTTTACGAATTCAGCAACCTAAGTCAGAAACAAATTATAATCAATATACACACACGAAGGTGGAATTTTTTGAACCATAAAAAATCCAAAAAAGGACCATGGGAGTGACAAAACTGCACAAAGGATGTGAAATAAAATCACACAAGCTCCCAAGAACATGGACATTAAAAATGTCCTACACTGCACCAGCGTCTGAACTTCAACAACTACTCCTGGGCTATATGCCCCACCAGGTATTGAATTACAAAAGTCCAGACGTGGTTTGGACCCAAAAACTTCGATTTTGTCATTAAAGGAGCTTGCCATAGACCGATCTAAGAATGGCAAGCTCCTTTAATGACAAAATACAAGTTTTTGGGTTATAAAGCCAAACCACGTCTGGACTTTCGTAATTCAATACCTGGTGGGGCATATACCCCAAGGAGTAGTTGTTGAAGTTCAGACGCTGGTGCAGTGTAGGACATTTTTAATGTCCTTGTTCTTGGGAGCTTGTGTGATTTTATTTCACATCCTTTGTGCAGTATACACACACACACACACACACACACACACACACACACACACACACACACACATATACTATAAGATCTATCATAATCCATTTGTAGGGGCCCAGTAGTTTAAAAAACATTAAGATAAATTCAGGTAAAATAGGTTGACAACGTAATACAATTGTAATTTAATGACCTCCATGCTTAACGTTCACTATATTTACAAAAGGGATAAAACATTAGGCTGAGCGGACATCGTTGCCCGTCGTCAGTCACCGACTCTGCACTGGCGTTATCGAAAAGTTTGTTCATTTGTCTTGGCGCTAAACCTGTTAAAGAGAAAGTGAGATAAACTTACAAACTTTGTTTTTAGGATCGTGCTCAAGATGCTTTAAATTTTGTCCTAGAATATTTACCAAAAGCTGACAGAAGTTCACAGACTGCCTTGCTTAGGGAAGCTACGCTGCTTTGCAGTTCTTATCCTGTTCTTTTTACAGATAAAGTATTGTTAGGAATTCGACACCGACATCACACTAGGTAAGAATGCTTTAATCCATAATTGACAGATATATAAAATAAGAATTAAACATTTTGCGTTTGTTGTGTCGCCTTCTTTTATAAATCTTAAAAATTGTGTAAGTTGACTCTACGAGGCCTGAAGATGGACCGGAGGACTGAACTAGTTGGGAATAAATTTATTTATTTATTTTACGGATATACCATTTTACAAAATGTTCAAAACATTATGTTATGTGGAAATTGCAAGGTTCATATTAAGCAGAACTTTAATTTTAGCATGAATCAAATAAGCCAAGTAACCACGCCCACCACTCAGAGCCAAGTGACGTCAGGAGGCGTGACTATAGTTAAAGTGGGAGGAGTTCACACCTCCACTCCTTCTGGTGGTTACACTCGGAGAGCAAAATTGGGTGATTCTAGAAGTACGGGGAGACTACATACACCTCCTAGTATTAATACACATAGAAGTATGACAAAACTGAATATTGCTGGAGGTAAATACAATTTATTGTGTTTTTCGGTGTTTGTTTAATTAGTTAATTTTTATAACTCTTATAGGTTCTGTAGGTGGATTACACAAAAGTATGACAGGTCTCAGTTCTACTCAACAAATCAATGCGACTCCTGTGCCACCTTTGTCGAATAACGTTATTGTGACGGGCGTAAGTAAATGGACAGCTCCTAATGTTCGAGTTTCTAGCGGTGGTGTAACAGTGACAACTATTTCTCCGCCTAGAATACAGAGACCATTGAGCCAGGGGCCTTTAGCTTTTATAGGAAATCATACCAACCAAGTAAATATACAATTGATACTAAGTAGCCTTTTTTACATACCATCTTTCAAAATAGCGAGAACTTATTTAACATCCCAATAGTAATGGACAACGCGTTACCCTTCTAGACAATGAAACATATACATACGAATGAATTCATGGAACAAATGTGAGCTAATTAACAGATAAATAATAAATTTTGAAAAAAAAAACAATTGTTAAAAGATGCAACATTGATGATTTAATAAACTTATATCATCTGTAAAAGATAAAATTGGTGATATTATTGTGAATTAAATCCATAGAATTAATATAAACATAAATAAATTTAAAAAAAAACTTTTAAATATTCAGAGAAATATTAAACAAATCCATAACAGAAGTAACTGCTAAATATTGGAAAAAGTGCTTTGATTATGTGATCAAAATAAAAGATTTAATGTGGGAAATATAATTGAAAATAAAATTGAACCATTACTAATCGATTTTGAGGAAAATGCTAGTACTTTCTTAAGAACTATATTAAGCTATTCTGTTAAATTACTGAAGTCTTGATTATTGTTATTTTGGTTTGCACCGATGCCTGTAATTGCAGCTTGAGAATAATCGATTGGGTTTTGTTGGTGATATTACGTCGTTAAGTAGGAGCAAAAAGACCCTCATCCATAGGGAAAAATCATCAAGAACCCCAAAATCCACAAACTCAGTCTTCCATTACGACCCATTATGAGCTTTATTGAACATTTCGAACCCAAGCTCTCTTCATCTGATCATCCGAGAATACTTCCATCCCAAAGTTTTTCCCATTCCGTATTTGCCAAAACTTGAACGATTTGCCTGGTTTACTTATTCAGGGACAATTTACTATATTTGCAGATGACAGCACAGTGCTATGGCGATTAAAAGACTTAAAACATCTTGAAAAATATAGTTGCCCGTGACTTGCATATAATCAAAGCGTGGTGTGATTCTAATTTTCTTTGTATTAACACAAAGAAAACCAATATAATAACTTTCACATTTAACTATAACAACTTAGTGTTAGTATCACAACCATTAGCAAATATAGAGTTTTGCAAATTCTTAGGAGTTTGGCTGTGTAATCGTTTGAAGTTTGACAGCCACATCTTCAATCTCAGAAAAAAATTGTCCTCATGTTGTTTTGCCATAAGGATTGTCAGCAATTTTTCCTTAATAGAGTCCCACCTTGCGTTTTGGGGATTCAGCTCTAACCAGCTGATGAAATTTATTTTTATCTTACAAAAGATAGCAATCAGGTACATGTGCAAAGTTAACTTTGTAAGCTATTATTTGTTGAACAAATTCTTACAGTCTATTGCAAAAAATTGTCCTCAGGTTGTTTTGCCATAAGGATTGTCAGCAATTTTTCCTTAATAGAGTCCCACCTTGCGTTTTGGGGATTCAGCTCTAACCAGCTGATGAAATTTATTTTCATCTTACAAAAGATAGCAATCAGGTACATGTGCAAAGTTAACTTTGTAAGCCATTATTTGTTGAACAAATTCTTACAGTCTATTGCCTATTCATTTTGGAAACTGCTTGTCTCATTCACAAAATACTTCCTGTTGTGTCTAATGTTACAAACACACGTCAAAGATGTAATCTGCCATTACCCGAAAGATATACTTATAATCATTTGCCATCAACTTTTAAAAGTCAGAGTTCAAGCGAAATTTAAAATGTAGACTAGACCAAAAAGGTTACTACAGTACTTATTCAGGAATACTACTATTAGCATGGGTCAGGGTCGGAATTTGAGGTGATTTTCCCTTTTTTTCCGGACAGGGCCAATTTAGTCTTCCCGTTTTCGAGATAGCTGATGAAACCGAATCTGAGGGTAAAAAAAGTTTTTACCCTTGGCGTCCCCTTCAAAACGGCCAAAAACCACCTCCTGGAGGGGTTAAACGCGTTTTACAAGGTTTCCCTGTGGAAAAACACAGTTTTTCATCCATTTTCGATGATGCTGAGCACGGTAGTGGTATTGGATATCGCTTCCGCCCTCCACCAACCCCTCCTCCGGCCAATAGTCTCCCCCGAAAGGGGTGTGATTTTTTTTTTAAATATCAGCGGCAAATATATAGTATTGGCTGGTGGAGGGGTTGGTGGTGGTTGGAAGCGATATCCAACACCATCACCGTGCTCAGCATCCTCGAAAATGGGGGAGAAAGTGAGTTTTTCTACAGGGAAACCTTTTAAAGCAAACGCGCCCCTTCAGGGGGTGGTTTATGGCCGTTTTGAAGGGGACGCCGAGGATAAAAACTGTTTTACCCGCAGATTCTATTTCAGCGACCTCGAAAATGTGGGGGAAAGACTAAATTGGCCCTGTCCGGAAAAAAAGGTGTCACTTATAAAAATCGATCCCTCTCGGGGGAGAGTATTGGCCGGTAGAGGGGTTGGTGGAGGTCGGAAGCGATATCCAATACCACCACCGTGCCCAGCATCATCGAAAATGGGTGGAAAGTGTATTTTTCTACAGGGAAACCTTGTAAAACACGTTTAACCCCTCCTCGGGGTGGTTTTTGGTCGTTTTGAAGGGGACGCCGAGGGTAAAAAATTTTTTTAACCTCAGATTCGGTTTCAGCGACTTCGAAAATGGGGGGCAGAGAGACTAAATTAGCCCTGTCCGGAAAAAAAGGTGTCACTCCGACTCCTGACCTCTACTATCTGATAGTTTGCAGTAAATGATTCGGTGGAAATCAAGATGTTTTCTACCTACTTTAATCTGGATTTCGTATTATGTATTTTAAACATTTAAATTATTCTTGTATATTTCTTGTAGTTTTTTATATTTTTTGTACTTTTTACATATTTTATACTTTCTAAAATTTTTATACCTTTTTTATATGCTTTCTCAACGAGTTTTCTACTTTCGACAATAGAGTAATTATCTGTCTTATCACAGTATCACACACACACACCAATCATCGTTAATACCTCTATCTCGTGCTCCATCCGTCTGTTTGATAACACCAACCACAACCAGAACTCAATTCTCTAAAAAATATCATCCTATCAAACGGCTACATATATACAGTGTCATCCCCAAAGTACGCACCATATGGGAAACTTTTTTCGACAAAAAGTTATTCTTGATAAAAGTTTGTGCGTCCCCTAAAACTAAACATGCACCAACAAAATATAGTAAAACATTCGTAATATACGAGGAGGAGTTATTTAGAAAAGCGAAGTTTTATTTTTTTACCCATTTTTTGTAAATGACTACGAAAAAAAAATTGCTAAAACGATAAACAGACAATATCCTTATACGACGGTTTATTTAAAAAGCCTGTAATATTACAAATTACACAACGATTGTGTTAACTACGGTCAATTTTTTTGAAGAGTAAAAAAATTTTCATTTTGTTGGTGCAAAGTTATTTTTATTTTTTGTTAACACCGAAAATTGCTCACAATTAGTAGTGTAACGTGAACTTAACAAAGTTAAATGTCCTTATAAATGTTAATTTGCACCAAAATTATTTTAGTTGTGTAATTTGTAATATAAACCGTTGTATACAGGATGTTGTCTATTTATCGTTTTAGCAATTTTTTTTATTGTATTTTAAAAAAATGAGTAAAAAATAAAACCCTTAATAAATAATTTTCCTATACTTACTTACTTTCCGTGTGGCTTTGTCATTTGCGAGTATAAGGTCCTGCTCTGTGCAAGTCTCACTCATGTTTGGACACACGGCCAGATGTTGGTGGTCTTGGGTTGCGCCGCATTCACAGTTGTCATCCTCTTTATAGCCCCTTTTTTTTAGGTTGTTGTTACATCGTGCGACTCCCGTCCTCAGCCTGTTCAGCGTCCTCCACGTCGGGAAAGGTAAATGGTGTCCAGGGGCTAACTCTTCACTTATTTTCCCATGGTGTGTCTTACTTTGGGGGATGACAGTGTATACATTCAATGTACTTTTTACCTATAATGGGTGTAAGGTCTACAATAACGGCAACAGCAACACCAAAATAACTAAGTGCATCCACAAATGTTCAAATTCCACGTCACCTCCCGAGAGTTCTGAGGAAAATTCCAAGATTTTCCTCATTTATACTAGGGGAGTCACAGACAAAATCTTCCGAACCCTCAAGTATCTAATTATCAAAACCTTTTTTACTACCCAATAAAAACTATCCCACCTGATCTGTTCTGTTAAAGACTAAATTCCAAACGAAAATCATGGAACTAACTTTTTGGTATTAGGAAATTATGTCAAGCTAATTAGTTCATTACACAAAGTACCAATATATTTTTAGTTTTTTTTTTAATTTCATAATGTTTCCCTCATTTTTAGGTAACAGGAAGTCCAGTAGTATTAACAACGCCCCCTATTCATTCTACTAATGCCGTAGTTGTAAGTTCGGGTTATTCGGGACCGATTTCCAGTGGACAAGTTTCTGTTGTGACCAGTGGCGTAGGTGGTTCAATCGCGCAAACTATTCCTATTCGAAATAGCATAGTTCATACACCTCCTCCGATGCCTGCAATGGATAATATAAACTCTAATAGTGTTGCTACTTCAGGTAAGATTTTGTGAAAAAAATATAAATTTTCTTTATAAAATTTAATCGGAAAGCTTATAAAGGTTGTGAGTATTACCAAATAGACCAGGGGTCGGCAACCTTTTTCGGACGGTGGGCCATTTTCAAAATAAAATTCGCAGTAAAATAGGTTTCCCACTATGCTTCTGTTAGCGCGCATTTTTGTCACGATTTCGTACATAATCTCACAAATCTTGTATAAGTATATTTGGCTTTACTTTTAATGTTTTAAGATATTTAAAAATTTGTATTTTTTTTTGTATGTTAGGCTTGCCTATTCAATAAATAAATAAATTATATTGGTGCTTCGTCGGGCCGCGCAAAAAGTTGCAAAGGGTCGCAGGTTGCCGACCCCTGAAATAGACGGTGGAACCCTTTTGGAACCGTTTTGGGTCATTCCATGTAAAAAACATATCAGATGTCACTTGACCCTCCACAATCGCGCTCCTTTTTTGATACCATAAACGTACCATGGAAATAAGTGACTTCCCAAATTTTCAGCCTAAAATACCACAAGGAAAATTTTGAAGCTTGTTCAAAATGGCATGAGAAAAAATTAAAATACGCGTTTCCTTCGCATTTCTCATTAACGGTACATAAAAAAAGCAATAAAGACATTTCTGACATAAAATTTCCAGTAGAATATGGTCACGCCAACCGTTTTCAATGATTCCCCTCGGAAAAGCCGGAAAATGTGGATTTTTTTTCAAATTTCTCAAATACATATACCCCGATTTAGCCGAAATTCACAGTACATTCTGTGAGTCGGAAAATACATCGAAAAATACAATTTTTGACGCCCCCAAAGTAAGTACCTCCTTCATTTTCGAAGATGATGAACACGGTTGGTGGGCGTTAAAATTCTTTTCGACTTGGTCCCATCCCCCAAACAGCCAAAAACCACCCCCAAATGATGATTCGCGGATTCCGCGTCTTTTACCGGAAAAACTAACGTAATCCCCCGTTTTAGAGGATGCTGAACACGAAGGCAGTGGTTACAATTCATTTAGAGTTGATCCCACCCCTCAAATGGCCAAAAACCACTCCCAAAAAGGTAAAAAATTTGTTTTTCGCTATATACGAGAAAAAAAAATTCACCCTTTTGGGGGTGGTTTTTTGGCCGTTTGGGGAAAGACTCGACACATTCCAGTTCAGCATCCTCGAAAACGGGAGATGACGCGGGTTGTCTCGTTTATAGCGAAAAACAAATTGTTCACCCTTTTTTCGGAATGGGCATTTTTTCGTCATTTTTGATAATTTTTTTACGCATACAGGGTGTTTGAAAGTTAGTCATTGATGCTAATTTGATCCAAATACGGAACTGTCCTCTCGTTTTTCAATAAGGTTAGGATCCAGAAATTAGGAGAATAAGAAATACTTAGATGATTAATTATTATAAAAATGTATAGGGTGGTTTATAACTTATGATTAATTGAAAAAATGGGGACAATTAATAAATCACCCTGTGTCTTGGTTATAAAGAACGGTAGACCCATAAAATATAGGTTATTTAGAAGCACCTCGGTGTCCTCCATCTAACCTTACTGTATGCGCATTTCCGAATGAAACACCCTGTATAAAGGGTAAAGCACGAGTATATGGTTTTGGAAAAGCATGATTCCAAGAATATGTACTGTGAATTTGAGCTAAATCGGGGTATATTTATTTGAGAAATTTGAAAATAAAAAAAAATCCTCATTTTCTGGTTTTTCCGAGGGGAATCATTGAAAACGGTTGGCCTGACCGTTAATGTGGAATATGAAGGAAACGCGTATTTTATTTTTCTCGTTGCCATTTTGAACAAACTTAAAATTGAGCCAAAAAAGTTTTCCTTGTGGTATTTTATGCTGAAAATTTGGGAAGTCACTTATTTCCTTGAAAAGTTTATGGTATCAAAAAAGGAGCGCGATTGTGGAGGGTCAAGTGATACCTGATATGCTTTTTACATGGAATGACCCTCTTATAATTTCATTCTATCTATCTGGTATCAGGACGGAAATTATAATAGATATCAAAAAGAGATTGCTGATTCAACGTCAAAACGCTAATTCACATACTTTTTTTAGGCCACCATCATTTCCGGTTTAAAAATACTTTCTTTTAATAATTTAAATAAAATAACTAATTAACCTTAATTAAGACTTATTTGAATGGTTTACATAAGTATGACTGTGGTAAAATAAAGTTTGCTTTCGAAGTGGGTTCGAACCTTGGTGAAGTTCTCTTTTTTGTTTTATAAATTATACAATTGAAAAATATTATAATTTAATTTAAGTCATTTTACTTTTCAATCTAACCTAACTGACCAGATTGATTCTGTGTACACTGACTTTTCTAAGGCTTTTGACAAAGTCAACCATACTCTCTTACTCAAAATCTTGATAAATATGGTGTAAGCGGGGTATTACTGCAATGGATTAGTAGTTATCTAACGAACAGAGCTCAAATGGTTAAAGTAAACCATCATTATTCTAACTTATTTCAGGTAACATCAGGTGTTCCTCAAGGGTCACACCTGGGGCCCTTACTATTCAACTTATTTATTAATGACATCATTTATTGTTTCCGGCATGGAAAAGCACTATTATTTGCAGATGATTTAAAAGTTTTCCGAATTGTTCAAACCATTTACGATGCCCTCGGCCTTCAGTCTGACCTTGATTACTTGTCTAAGTGATGTTCCCTAAATGGCATGGACTTGAATGCAACAAAGTTCCATGTTATGCGTTTTTATCGATCCCAAGTACCTACTACTTGTCATTATAACTTAAATGCTCATATCTTGGAGTCTGTTAATCAAATCAAAGGCCTTGGAGTTATTCTAGATCCCACCTTAAGCTTTAACTAACACATACCTATAGCTACCAATAAATCCATGAAAATGGCTACTGCACTATACACTACTGCAAATAAAGTCCTTTATTGTTCACTAGTCCAACCCCACCTAAATTATTGTTCCTCTGTCTGGTCTCCACACTACATAACGTATAGCAGGAACAACGAAAAAGCGCAACATAATTTTCTCAGATACATAGCCTATAAATTGGGTGCTCATTGAGATTATGAATTGATAGAGCATTTTTTGAAGCTATGGGGAAAAATAAATCTTCTTGTTCCAACCCGCTCAAGTCGACAGCAACAAACATTTTATGTACCTTTTTATCATTTAAACCAAGCATTTAACAGCTGTATCCTAAGAATGTTAAGGTTAGCCAACACACAATAATCTTGAGATGTTTAACACCTCCCTTCATCAATTTAAAACTCAATTACTCAATACCGAGCTTTAATGTTTAATGGAATATGTTTTATTGAACCTTTATTGTCTTTTGTTCTTTAAATTTTTTTCTTTCTTATTTTTAGTTTGTATGACATATAATTATACCACTTTTATAGTGTATATTTATATTTTTGTATTTCAGCATTGTATATATTTTCTTTGTATTTTAATTATAATTTAAAATTGTCATTTATATCTTAAATGGGCTTGCCCGTAAATAAATAAATAAATAAATAAAATGGTCATAGGACACGTCATAAGAATCACCTGTGCTTCGCGTCAGGATGACTCCTTTGAGATTCAATTTTTCTTAGTTTTCTTGAAAATATAGCCCCCTTTCTTTATTTGGTCATTCATATGTTAGCTTCTTAATTGTTCTGGTAATCTGGGGCAAGAAGGGTGGGCTTCGTGCCGGCTATTGTTTTTTGTGTCCACCGTGCCCTAGACTTTCATAACGTAAAAAATAAAATGTTTGTGTTTTTTTTCAAATCTTTTTTCTTTATTTATTACAGGCAGCGTAAACGTAACAGGTCCCACTACCGTAATATCACGTCGCAACAACACCAGTGTCACCTTGATTAACCAAAATTCTGTAGCCAACCAACGTATGAGCGTTTTCGAACCGTATCCCATGCGCGACACCATCCAACACTTCTGCGAAAAACATTTGGATAAAATTAAGAGCTACATGGAAAAAGTATCAATACAAATACCGTCCCCTGCAAAATGCACCATCGAGGAAAAGAGACAGAAAAAATCGGCGAAGCTTCATTTCGCCTGTCAAGCCAGAGGTCAGCACTGCCTATATTCAAAGACTTATTTTACAATGAGGACCAGGAATCCTAGAATTTGGATACACCTAATGTTTATTTCTTTGCAAGTGAGGATTTTACAGATATTTTAAACTTTATTTTATATACAATCGACAATTTAAAAATTTGTAAACACCATTTAAATTGCAGGCCAGAAATTCGCACGCTTTAAGTTCCCGAGATGCCCAAGTAGCTTCTTTAAAACATTGCTGGGACATACTGAAATGTGAAAATAAAACTTTTCTAACTTTGGTGACCAGCGCATTTCCTTGTATGAAGGATCAAGATTCCATTTTAAACGAACTACGACATTCAGGATATTTTGACGTTTTCCAGGTAAATTTCCTAAAAAACATTGTAACGTGGGTTCTTCATTCATTTTAGACTTTTAAGTTGCTTTAGCAAAATTAGAGATGTCTCTACTTTATATGTCTGCCTCTTAACAGGTATCAGAAGGTGAAAATTATAGGTATAGTCAGTCAACCTTATGGACTTAAAAATAAACATATTTTTGTAGTGTTGGTCCAAACGAATAGATGGGCTTTGTCGTTTTTTGGTTCTATCGTAGGAAGTTGTTTTAAAGTTTCTCGATAATAGATGTCGCAAATTCTCAAGGTAGGGCCGGTTTAAGGCATACGCGAAGGATGCGGGCGCCACGGCCAGGGGGCGCCACAGCTTGAAAATTCCTTTTTCTGAATGTAATGTAATAAAAAGTACTCCAATACAGCGTTTTAGGCTACTCAAATTTTAAAAAATTTACCAGTGTGTGTATATAATTTGGGGTATTTTTTTATTAATTCCTGTAGATAAATTATGACTTTGCCATCATTTGTCGTTTCAAAAATGTTAACAAATGACATGCACATGGTCAATAACGTGACTTTTTGTAAATGTCAAATTTAATGTTTTCCAGGTCCCGTGATTGGCCATTTGTTATCATTTTTGAAGCTAAAAATGAGGGCAGTCAAAATTTATATACACTGTATGCGATATATCTAAATGAATAATTCTAATAATTTAAGTTAGTTTTAAATAAATTGGAGCAATATTTACCAGACTGGTTCACTAACAATGAATATAATATGCATAAATTATTTATGTTAGAATTATTAAAAAGAACTTTGATTTTTAAAGAAACTGAAACAATGTCTTCAAAAAAATATTTTGCTCGTCAAAAATACTAAATTAGCTATTTTGCAAGTAACAAATGAATTCAAACATCATTTAAACTATTTCAGATAAATTAGTTTATTACAGACAATAAATGAGTTCAAAGTTCATAAAATTTCTAAACCACTAGGTACTTGATGGAATGTAAAATATTTTATCGATTGTCGATGATAAGTTTTCAAAATAATATAATTTAAAAGTTGTGCCGTGCTCATGAGGGTGAAAGACTATACTTTTATACAGACAACGGTTTTACTGATAGATGGTGCCACATTTGCGAGCATTTATATTCTTAAAATTGTATATTTCAGGTATGTCCTTCAAATATTACCCCTTCTGATACACTGGATTCCCCAAGTATCGGAGGAGTAATTTGGGGATGTTTCTTGTGTGCCCATCCTGAAAAGGCAGTGGGCTTTTTAAGAGGAGACACAAGGCCGGTGATAGAGGGTCAATTAAAGGAAAAAAAGGGTAGATGGAGATTGTTTAGAAGATGGAGGACTCGGTATTTTACCTTATCCGGAGCTCACCTAAGTTGTAGGGGCTCAGTAAGTCCAAAAATTTAAAAATATTTAAATAACCATCCGGTTTAAATTATTTTATTTTCTTTTTTAGAGTGGAGGGGAATCCATTGATGTCAACCAAATCAGATCAGTGAAAGTTTCAAGAGGCGCAAGGAACATTCCGAAAGCATTTGAAATATTTACAGAAAACCAAACTTTGATTTTAAAACCTAAGGATGGGAAAAATGCCGAAGAATGGGTTCAATGTTTAAGTATCGTAGTAGCGCATTCGCATGCAAAAGAAATACCGAACAAAAGTAATTCTTTACCTGCGAGAGGTATTAGTTCTAGTCGTACAGTCGTCATGTGATGATTAATTACAGTGCTCCTCATTTTAATTAACAAGTAGAAAACTGTAGGCAACTAATCAGTTTTTGTTTAGCTTATAATTTTCGAGGCGCGTTACATGTAATTCAAGACTAATAGTATCATCAAGTAAGATTAGTACACAAGAAGGTAAGCAAGTGCTTATTGTAAAATAAATTGAACTACCGGGTCGACGGTTTTAATAATTCAGTTCAGTTGTAAAAATATCCCAATTTTCCTCATAAAACTACTGTCATCATATAGCCTAGTTACCAGAGAAGGATATTGACCAAATTAAGCTCGCACAAAATGTGATCTCGTTGAAACTTGGCACGTAAGTACTTGAAAGGGTGTAGAAAACGATAAAAATCCTTTGCTGCTCTAAATTGTATGCTAACTTCATAATTTCGAAAATAAAGTTGAAAAACTAATAGCACCACGCGAAAGAGCGGAAAATTTGAGTAAAAATTATATGAATACAAATATTCAGGCGAGGCGTTCGGAAAAAACTAAAGTATCTTTGCCTAAAATGTACGCAAAGAAAAAAAGAAAGCATTTTAAAGAGGAGATTCTAAGCTTTCTCAGGAAGCCATTAATTTTTTTTTCTCATAGAAAATTTAAAAACAAAACAAATATGTTGTGATATATGACACTTTGACAGTATAAATACGTTTGAAAATTATGTCTCATTAACAAATGACACTTTAATAGGAATAAACAGAATATAAACACTATTTTGAAAACAAAAATTGCGTCGAATGAATGTTGTAAAAAGTTTTATTAAACAGAGATAATGTTCATCATTTTAATTATATTTAAATCAAAAGTAAAAGTATAATGAATAGATACACCTTCAGTTTTATAAAAATCAGTGAGAATTTTAGAAATTATAATTTCCGGTAAAATTTTCTGTGAGAAAAAAAAAACAGATATCGCACTCTATACTCCGACGGAAAGTGGTACTTACACGTGTTACTTTCCTATCTGTTCTACAAGTTCATAGTTATTGTTTTGTTTTCAAATAAATGTTAATTATCAATATTTGTATTTATTCTACTATAAAAGTGATTGTAAATAAAACAGCATTATTTAAAATATAAACTAAATACAAACAGCTTAGGGTTTGATGTGCCCCTCCGTACCTCTTTGGGAACACCTTCAAAATGGGGGCCAAAATATGAAAATTTTGAAGGTTAAAATGACATTGAATTTAAAGTAGACATACAGTGAATGACGAAACTAATGTCAAATCCATTTGCATTTGACAACACAAACAGTTACTGAAAGCATACTTCTGTGTCTTTTCCTTTTACGCGGCGTTGCCAAATATAAATACTACAGTAGTCAAATAACACAGAGCACACATTTGACTATTGTGATATCGAGAGTACTATCTGCCTTTCAGTTACGTCAGTCAATAATCAGCTTAAAGATGAAATTCACAAACGTGCTTGAGCTAAACTGATAAATGAAGCCCAGAAGTGAGTTTTAACAACTTTACAAAGCAACGAGTTCTCAACTTGCATTGGGGGTTATTAACCCAATTTGCATTAGCAATTGCAAAGAATCGATAAATAAGTGATTGAAAAAACTTTAATTGTAAATCATTAGGAATACCTGTAGCCCAGTTGTCAGAGACTTTGACCTCTTATAAAATATGATATCACTGAAACTAGGCTCTTAGGTACTTTAAAGGGTGTAGAAAATGATAAAAAAATCTTTGCTGCTCTAAATTGTAAATTCATAATTTCGAAAACAAAATCGAAAATTTGGTTTTTGCGTTATATCTCATAAAATAATATAAAAATTTCGAAAAACTAATATCACCACGTGAAAGAACAGAAAATTTTACTAAAAATTACAAGTTATTTATATGAGGTACTATAAAAAATTATTATAAATAAAAAAGCGAATTTAAAAATTCTACGCGCGCCAGTCCGCTGAGTACAATTAATCGAGGCAGGCAGTCGGAAAAAAATCAAAGTACCTTTGCCTAAAATGTACGCAAAGAAAAAAAAGAAGCATTTTAAAGATGAGACTCTAAACTTTCTCAGGAAGCCATCAGTTTTTAATTCTTTTTTGTTTTCTCATAGAAAATTTGACCAGAAGTTATAATTTCTAAAATTCTCACTCATTTTTATAAAACTGAAGATATACATTAATAGAGGCATAACAAAAAAATCGTAAAATGCTTTCTTTTTTTCTTTGCATACATTTTAGGCAAAGATACTTTAGTTTTTTTCCGAACGGCTCGCTTGAATATTTGTATTCAGCGGCCTGGCGTGTAAAGTTTTCGAATTCGCTTCTTATTTATAATATTTTTTTATAGTAATACAATTTTTTTTAATTACTTATAATATAATTTTTATTAAAATTTTTCGCTCTTTAACGTGGTGCTATTAGTTTTTCGAATTTTTTTTTTCCGAGATATAATGAAAAACCCAAATTTTCAATTTTGCTTTCGAGCCCTTTATGAGGGCTTTTGATCTGAGTGTGGCTCTGGCAACTGAGCTACTGGTTAACAGTTTGGTAAAAGTTGAATTATTTGGTTTTCCAAATCTAAGGTTGTGTTGAGCATTATGTTATTGTTGCACTTTGTTGCCAGACTTTTAACCATATTTTCACTTAGGTACTTATTTATCGATTCGCTTGTTGCCTCTGTATCTACTCAATGAAAATCATCGTTTTTTTCTTGTAGATTGTATTTATCATTAGGCAAATAATATCAACAATAATTTTTTGTATAACGATTAAAGGGTACGACTAGAAACACAGCTGCTGCTTAATTTAAGAGAAAAGTATTTTTAGAAACAGGCTGTTACTCCTGGGAATTTCCATGAAGTAAAGGCCAGACGATTTATGTTAAGTCTGCCTTTCAGCTACATATAGCAACACTACTCTATCATAGTCAACCCTACACTACATCTTTGGCTAAGCCGTTGTTAAACCTTCTTGTGTACCAACAATTACTTTTGTCTTCAAATTTTGACTAAGCCAATGTGCAAAATCAATTTATTTATGTCGAACAATGTCAACAAACTGTGTTGTGCCTGGATTTGCACATAATATGCATATTAACCTAAGCACGCCTAAACGGATTAATTTTTTACTGTGTTGCCACCTATCGGTAACCCAATGAAACAGCATTGAGAAAAGAGTATAAACATATATCTAACCGGTTCAGACGTGGTGCAAGCTCCGTATATAATTTATTATATTAGTATGTGGAAGACTTAGAGGTATTTTCTTTTTCTTCATATATCTAACCATGTTTTCCAAATTAAAAGTGTAGTACATAGCTATTGGCCGAATTTTTGTCTCGTGTCTACAAAGCAGTCGAGGATTGATTTTTGTTTATAATTTTACTCATTCTTAAGAATTATAATATTAAAGTTTTGGGGAAAATTAGTATATTATTAGCGTTAAAAATCCCTCTCATATTTTTGCAAGTTTGCTTCGAAAAATATTTAAGATAAGAATCAGTATAGATATTATGATTCTATCTAAAATTTCATTATAAATTAAAAAATTGAATAGATTTTTCCCTGAGTCCATACTAAGGAACAGAGGCGGATATAGCCGCAAATCTTGCAAGACTCAATTTAATATTTTAGACTGATGTTTTGATCACCTATTTTAACTTTTGAAAACTAAAAATTCGACCACATGATACGTCGATACGATTTTATTTACCAAAAATTGTAATTTTATTTGAGACGTGATATATTTTTAAATTTTGATTTGGTAAAAATATTGTTTTTAAATTGTACCAAACTTTTTTAAATTTAGCTTTGAAGATATGGTATTAACTTACGAAAACGTTTTCATTTTTATAATACTGTTTTTAATAAAAACGTATATATTATTCATTACTTCTTTTTAACATTCGACTGACGAAAAGTTTCAAGCAGCTTATGGATTCAATATCCCAGCTAAAACACCGACAGGTGTCAAATGTATGAAAATAAATTTAAAATAATTTCTAGAACATTCAATTCAAACTTAGAAATATATTTTTGTAAAGAATTTACTAAAATTAATTTGAAACGAAATGGATCTGTTTATATGATACGTCCTATCTATTTGTAAAAAAAATTGTATTTTTAGATCAATATTTTATATTTTGTATATTTTTTATACTGTCTTTTACATATTGTTTTTGTTTATATATTAAATACATTCCAACTTTTTTTTAAATATATTTTATATCTGTTATACAATAAAGGATTTTTGATAATTTTGTTTTTTAATTTAAAATCAAGCGCGGATTCAGTGACGTATGGGTGAAATCAGAAAAATTAGAAAATTCTAAAAATCGTGTATTAGTGGAGTCGCTAGGTTCTATCTATCTATCTGTGATGGGGGTGTCGATACACTGCGACCTATAAGATCTATTGTGCCCCCTACTGCTGCCCAATCGTTAAGGATGTCTCAACGATTAGAGCAGTTCCTCCAGTCCTATTGCTTTCAAAAAGTTCAGGATGTCGGTAGGCTTCAGGTTAGGTAAGTCTTCCTCTTCTATTTGATATTCTCCGAGGTATCGTACCCTTGGATTTTGCAGGGTAAAGCATTCTGAGAGAATGTGGATGGAGGTTTCCTCCTCTTCCTCGCAGAATCTGCATTCTTCTTTGTCTACTAATCCGAGTTTCTTTAGGTGGCCTCTCAGCCGGCAGTGCCCTGTTAGGATACCCGTTAGTATTCTGAGCTTATTTTTACTTTTACTGACGCAGTCGTCAGATCTCTTCTGGTTGTAGTTTCCCAGTAGTGTCTTGGCCTGCCTCATTCCTTGTAGTCCTATCCAGTATTGGCATCTTTTGTTATTTACTTCTTTTCCAAGTTCATCAAGTATTGTACTGGTGCTTATTCCGCAGAAGGGTTCAGGTCCCAGAAATGGTGTTTCAGCCCCTTTTTTTGCGAGTATGTCTGCTATTTCATTACCCTCCACTCCAGTGTGTCCCGGAACCCATAGGAGGGTAACAGTGTTATTCTTGCCCAGTTCGTTTAGATTCTCTAGGCACTCCCAAACCATCTGGGAGTTGATTTCGTGGGAGTTCAAAGCATTAATGGCTGCTTGACTGTCTGACATGATGATGATCTCTTGTCTGCGAAAATTTCTTTCTATGTTGAACTGGACACATTTTCCGATGGCGTATATTTCAGCTTGGAAAATGCTCGGAGATTTGCCTAAACTTTCAGAATATTTGGTTCCAGGCCCATATACTCCTATTCCTGTTCCTTCTGTTGTTCTAGAACCATCTGTGTACCATTTAATGGCACTTCTCTTGAGTTTTGGGATGGTATCTTTGTCCCATTCGCTTTTGTTACTTAGCATTGTGTTGAATTCTTTCACAAAGCTAAACTTCTTTGTCATCTCATCTTGGGGCATGTCCCAGGTTTGATGATTTCCAGGAAGGAGTCGAAACTTGCGTTTAGTTGATCCTTCTCTGGTCATTCTGTAGGTTGTTCTTATCGCTATACTCTCCACTACTATATGGAGGGGTGTAAGGCTTAGAATTACCTCCATGGCGGCCGTTGGGCACGTTCTCATTGCACCTGTTATGCATACGCAGGCTAGTCTTTGGATTTTCGCTAGATTTGCCTTTGTACTGGCCAGCTTGGTTCTGCTGCCCCAGACCACTGCTCCATAAGTGATGGCCGGTCTCACTATTGACGTGTACATCCACTGCAGGATCTTTGGGTTACATCCCCAGTTTTTTCCCGCAAAATTTCTGCACACCATTAGAGCTTTCGTGGCTTTGCTGGTTACTTCTTTTTCGTGCTTATTCCAGATGAGTTTATTATCTAGTATTAGTCCCAGATATTTAACATCTGGCTTCCATTCAATAACTTTCCCGTCCAATTCGATGGTTTTGAGGTTAATGTTTCTTTTCCGTGTAAAGGCAACTAAGGTAGTCTTGGTGGGGTTCACGCTAAGTCCCATCGATTGACACCATTCTTTGGTATAGTCCAGCCCTCTTTGAACTATATCGCAGAGGGTATTCTCGAATTTTCCTCTTGCGATTATGACTATGTCATCTGCATAGCCTTGACACGATATACCAATCTCGGTCAAATCGCAGAGGAGTCGATCCACTGTTAGGCTCCACATAAGAGGGGAGGCAACTCCTCCTTGTGGACATCCTCTGGTTGTGCAGATGGAAACAGTGTCTTGTCCCATTTTAGTCTCTGCTATTCTGGTAGACAAAAGTCGCGACATCCATCTGGTTGTCGTGTTGTCTACCCCTCTTTCTTCTAGTGCTCTTTTAACGGCTTCGTGTGGTGTGTTGTCAAAAGCCCCTTCTATGTCTAGAAAGGCACACACTACAGATTCTTTGTTCTCTAGTGCATCCTGGATTTCATCTGTCAATTGCACCAGTGCGGTCTCCGTGGATTTGCCCGTTTGGTACGCATGCTGATGAGGGTGCAGAGGCACCCGTTCCAGGATTTCTGTTCTGATATAGTTATCAGTTGCTTTCTCCACCGTTTTCAGAACGAACGATGTGAGACTAATTGGTCGAAGGGATTTAGGATTGGTTGTATCCCTTTTCCCTGTTTTAGGAATGAAGGTGACTCTGGCCCTTCTCCATACTTCCGGTATATATCCCAGTTCTAGACTGCTACGACACATACTCACTAGGTGTGGTAGAATTTCTTCTTGCCCGCGCTGGAGTAAGGCGGGGAATATTCCATCAGCTCCTGCTGATTTAAACGGTTGGAAGGTGTTCAAGGCCCATCTTATGCGTCTATTGCTGCAGATATGTCTGGCCATTGCCGTATCTTCTCTGGTAGGTCTACTATACCGTTCTGGAGTGTGCCCTATAGAGATAGGTTCATTCCCAGGGAAGTGAGTATCCAGTAAGAGCTGGGCTCTTTCATTTTCACTTTCGGTGTAGCTACCATCTGGCTTCTTTAGAGCCATTGCGTTATCGACTCTACCTTTTGCCATGACTCTATATAGTCTAGCGGCAGCAGGTGTGGAGTCAATATCCTCACAAAATTTTCTGAAACTATTTCGTTTTGCTTTTCTTAGTTCTTTGTTGTAGGTGGTTAGTTTCTCGGTGTAGCTCTGCCAATCTCCGCTACTCTTTGCCCTATTGAAAAGCTTTCGAGTTTCGGATCTTAATTTTGCCAGATTACAATTCCACCAAGGTGCGTCCCTGCAATTTCTGCTTACTTGTTCGGGGCAGCTCGATTCGTATGCATCGATTATTGCCCCATTAACTTCTTCAATAATATTCTCCAGTTCTAGGTGGTGCCTAGCCTTTTTATTCTGGACGCGTGCTAAATTTGCTTTCAGATTGGTGTTATATATTTCCCAATTTGTTTTTCTAGGGTTCCTTCTGAGGATTGGCTCAGGTGGATCTGTCTCTAGTCTGAACGTAATTATTCTGTGATCAGACAGAGACGGCTCACTCGATACTCTCCAGTTTATCACTAGATCTTTTAGGCTCGGTGTACTTGCTGTAATATCTCGCTAGGTTAATTAGGGGTGGAGGGGGAGGGCAAAAACTGATTAATCTTTGACTCGAGGTAACTTTTTAATTTTTGACCAATCTGGCCCACTAAACAAAACACTTACTGTAAATTGTTTGCAAGCTTACCAATATAAACGCAATAGTTATTAATAGCTTTCAGCAAGTTTGAATCTGCCTCACTCACAACTTAAAAACGCTTAATTTTATGGCAACTTAAAAATAAACTTACTGTTACTGTTAAGTAACTTTCAATTACAAGTTAACTCTAAACTTTCGAAATTAAACTTGATTGGCAATGTTATATTTAAACTTACCATTATAAATACACTTTAAACTCGACACACCATTAAGAAGCCCGGCTTGAGCGCGGTCGTCCATAAAGGGAAAAAATCGTGATTTTTCCTCTTGAGAGAAGGCCATGCCCAAACACTCCACGTACACCCCCCCACAGTTCCGGGTTTTCTTACATTTATCCCGCTGAAGGCAGTTATAGGGATATTTGTAACATTCTGTTGTTGTTTTAGGGGTAGCGTGATGCGCTTTTCTCCCTATATCCCTGTTGTGGCGGTTGGTTTTTTGTATTTTCCCTCAAATTGAAATTACTAAATTTATTTGATCATCTGCTATTAGATACAAATGATAAAAGTGAACTCTTATAATTTGATTCATATTAAGATCCGTATAAAACACAAAAAGTTGCGTACTCTAGTATATTGTTGTAAAATATAAAAATATACTTATAGCAATTTTCTATTTTTAAATTGAATATATATATTTAACTTATATTAAATTTTCGAAAATGAACTTATAAATAACAATTTTCTGCTGATTTGATTTTGAAAGTTCACAGAAATAAGATTACTTCAAGTTTAAAAATTTAAGTTTTCTCAAAAAAGCTTGGTAACAACTCTCGATTATAAACTAAAAGTTGTAATATTATTGCAAATTTTCCAGACGCTTACAAAATAAATTTGAGTTGCAAGCCGGAAATAAACTTGCAGGAAGTGTTTGTAAGTTCTAATGTTTAGTGGGGGGGTCAGTAAAATGGTCTTGAGGACCCTGCTACAGGATGTATTAAGGAAATGATGATTTTCTCTGGGACCGAATTTAAGATTTTACAAATATTATTTTTCGATTTTGGCGACGGAAGGGTAGAGGGAGAAATTTTTTATTCGCTATCGGATGCGGAATTTTTTTCTTTGATTTGTGCCATACAAGAACTAGATCCGAAAACCAGGACGGGAGGGGGGTGAAAGCGCTTTGCCCTATAGAAGGGCAAGAGATACGGTTAGTGACTATTAGGACCTGCAGGTGCGCGTGAAATATTTATAAAAGCGGATGCGCTGACTCAGGTGTGAAATTAGATGCTGGGGAGGAGCCTAGCGCTCCCTCTCATCTCTCTCACAAATACTATTCCGGCATCTAATTTCACGGTGGCTGAGCTAGCGAAGCTGCTTTTATAAATATCTTCAGTTTATGCGTTTTTCTGGGCCCTTTATTTTATCTCTAGAAATCGGTTCGATCCGAATAAAATTACGTGAAAGAGACCTCGAATCTATAAGATCACAAATTTATTTTTCGAAAAGAGCGACTTTGTTTTCAAAACCAGATCAACTCCACTGTATCGCTTACTTACTACTTACTTTTTCAATTCTGTAGAATAAAATAAAATGTAGAAATGACAAATTTATGATCTGTCATTTCTACATTTTTTTTAAATTAATTCAGTGCCCTTTTTTATACGTATGTAAACGATTTGTTTATATCCGGTTTCACAAAGTACCTCCAATTTGTTTAAAAAAAAATAAGTTGGAAATAATTTGACATTTGGTCGCAACATTATAGTTTTTTCCAAAAACTAAGAAAATTAAAATAATATGAAAAACCTATTCTAAGCTGTAACTAACAGACACGTAAGGCGGGGGTTTGGAACCCCTCATCAAGATGGTCCTTCACAAAGTTGGATAAACTATAATCTAATAAGTCCGTCAGAACTCATTTTTTCTTCTCGGAGCCCACGCTACCAGCGCGCACCTGACTTTTATATAGTTCCTTCGATTTTTTATGGAACCCCCCTAACAAATTCTGCGCACCGGTAACTAATATTGAAAATAACTTTATAAGACCAATATTTTACTTTGTATACACAGTAAAATTAATTTTTGACGTTTTGAATTAAATTGTCAATTTGAAAATAATTTGTTTAAATACATTAATTATACTTTTAACATACTCCTTAACTTTGAATTGAATTGAATAAGGATCATTAGGAATTATTTAAATGGAACTCAAGGACGAGAAACGAAGACTTTTTAAAAAGTTTAATTGGTATTATGAAAGGTACCAGTTAATTATTTATAATTCAAAATCTTAAAGTTAGAATAAAAAAGTGCAAAAAAATTGTGGCAAAAATGTAATATATCAAAGTGTGATTTGATATAAAGTTAAATTGTATACGAAATTATTATATTCTCGCTACAAAATTGTGAATCCAAGCATATATAAATGTTAATGCATATTGGAAGCATAGCATTTAGAGCAGATTTGGCTTACTTAAATGACGCTCAATTTATTTATATGTCCATCATATAAAGTTATGAATTAAATTGTTATTCATCCATTTGCAACTTCTGTCTGTCTAAATCAAACTAATTGGTTCTGTGTGTAAAATAATTAAAATAGACTTAGGATACTGTGCACTGTGCTTCCGATATACAGATAAAATTATTTATTAGCCCAGTTGCCAGAGCCAGATATTGACCAAAAGCTCGCACAAAATGTGATATCGATGAAACTTGGCACTTAGGTACATGGTATGCTAACTTCAGAATTTCGAAAACAAAATCGAACATTTGGTTTTTTCATTATATCTCGAAAAACTAAAAGCACCACGTGAAAGAGCGTTAAATTTTACTAAAAATTATATTATTGCAAAAAAATTTGTATTACTATAAAAACTTATTAAAAATAAGAAAGCGAATTTGAAAACTCTAGGCGTGCTGAGCCGTTGAATACAAATATTCAAGCGAGACGTTTGGGAAAAAACTAAAGTATATTTGCCTAATAGAAAAAAAAGAAATCATTTTAAAGAGGAGAATCAAATCTTTCTCTGGAAGTCATTAGTTTTTATTTTTTTTTTGTTTTCTCATATTAAATTTGATAGGAAGATATAATTTCTAAAATTCTTACTGATATTTATAAAACTGAAGATATATATATTAATGGAAGCATAACAAAAAAAATCCTTGTAAATTTATCATCTTTATACTTTTACTTTTCAGCTAAAAATAATTAAAATGACGAATATTGTCTCTGTTTATTAAAACTTATGTTTTAAAACAGTGTTTATTTATTTACATAAATAAATTTCTGAATTATTACACATTATAAAGTGTATTTTTATCTTTATTCAGGGTTCCCACAATGGAAGCGAGAACATTTTCTGACTTTTCCAGGTTTTCCTTAACCATAACTTTTTTCAGAACAAGAATCCACCTTTTATAATATATAAATTAAAATAATGGCATATAATGACACAAAATGAAAACTGATGAAAATCTAAATTCCTTGCAAGGAATGTCTAAAAAGAATTCGAATTTGTTACATATTTGTGGATGTGATAAATTATAAAGATATCTTTGAATTCACAAATGAAATGTAAAAGTAGAAAAAAACCATTGATGTATTTTTTGTGCAGCCATTTGGTTTTCCATATACACTGGTTGAATTCCCCGACTTCTGTTGAAAAATTCCCTGACTTTGTCAACACTTTTTGAATTCCGTTTTCCAGGCCTGTGGAAACTGTTATTTAAAAATAATAATTTCTGATTTTTTTTTAGATTTATTAAACAGAGACAATGTTCATCATTTTAATTATTTTTACATCAAAAGTAAAAGTATGATGATAAATGTACAAGGATTTTTTTTTGAATATATCTTCAGATTTATAAATATCAGCGACAATTATAGAAATATTTTGCGATCAAATTTTCTATGAGAAAACAAGAAACAAATTGGCTTTCTGAAAAAGCTGAGTCTCCTCTTTAAAATACTTTTTTGCGTACATTTTAGGCAGATACTTTTTTCAAATTCAACAAAGATAGTTTTTTTCTCGAACGCCTCGCTTGAATATTTGTATTCAACGGCTCAGCGCGCGTATAGTTTTTGAAATAGTTAAGTTAGCATACACTTTAGAGCAACAAAGATTTTTTTATCGTTTTCTACACCCTTTCAAGTACCTAAGTGCCAAGTTTAATCGATATCAGATTTTGTGAGAGGTCAAAGTCTCTGACAACTGGGCTATATGACCCTAACACTATTATACACAATGTTTTTCTCAAAAAGTAATTAAAACTAGTTAGTCGATTTAAAATTTAATAAAAATGTAAAACTAGCTAGACATTCCAATACATGATCTGTACAAAATATCCACCAATTAGACATATTACAAGAGTGGCATATCTCTACCTTTCAAATCATTACTTAAACATTTTAACTGTTTTTCAAAGCCAACATTTGGTCTAATGCAACTCCTAGCAGTCTTACATATCTCATAAGATTCAGAATAAGTATAACCTTTTTTTAAAATCAAAAAACCAATGACAACTGAAGTTGATCTACTCACCCCAGCATTACAATGAACTAAAACATTTTTATTGTTATTAATAGCAGAGTCAATGAAGTGTAAACTTTGTTCTAATACATTTTTGAGGTTAGTTTCTGGTAAATCTAAGCATTCAATAAATTTGTATGTTACGTTAGAATATTTTTCAGGACTATCTATTCCTACACTTAGAACACATTTAATATCAAATTCTTTTAATACTTCAGAGTCACAACAATCTTGTGAACCTAAGTATAAATTTTTAATAATTTTTGCAGGGATTTTATCTGGTTTCGTATCAATAACAAACCCACTTGTAGTACCTATTACTTCAACGTTATTTTCTTTAGATTCTTTGTATATTTTTCCATCAAGTTGAGTAACTAAGGTTTCGGTTTGTTTCAAAACTTTTTTTTTTGATTTTATTGAATCCAATAAACTCATTTTATAGATTAATTTAAAAAATAATCTTGCAAAATTATGTTAGTTAAAATATATTCTTTTTAAGATTATAATTATGAATGGAGAATTAAATATTCTTCAAAAATATCATTTTTGGAAAATCAGTATTGATAATAAAAATGTTTAATTCTCACTACAATAGTATACACACCTTTTGATAAATATTATTCAAAATAAAATAATAAATGTGACACATTTAAAAATTCTAATATTTTTAATTGCTTTGATAAGTATTGATAAACACAAAAAATACCACTATGAAAAAAGAGTCTAAAGATTCCTTACCTTCCGCTGTTAGAATAATGTAAATTTCTTTGATAAACAAAAATATTTATGAAACTTAGTTTTGTAATCATTTAATAAAATTGATTAAAACACTAGTTGTGTTACAAAAATTTTAATGTTTGATATTTTATATATGTAAATATACGTAACTGAAGATTTTAAAAAGAAACAATTATACAATAATGATAAAAAATTAACCTATTTGCACTTTTAATAGAACATCTTATCTATTGAATGAAATATTTTGTAAAAAAAACTTGAAACTACAATTGTGTTTACTAACTTGTAACTTGAAAAAAATAATATCCAGCAAAATTGAAATATTTGGGAGAGATCTGTTTTAATGGGATCACTCTCTACACTTCAAAAAGTAGCAATATCCTGTACAAATGTCTATAAGAATGAAAAGAACCTATTTATTTCTAATTAAAGGACTAAATGTAGCTTAAATAATAAAATTTTATTGGTTACATGCTACTTCATAAAATTACAAACACTAACCACTCTGCTGTTCTTAAAAATTAGCGGTTTTAGTTTGGTGACCTTGATCTGCTCCTGGACTTAGTTCTGTCCTTGCTAGGGGATCGACTTCTGGACCTGGACCGTTCTTTGGAGGCTTCTCTGGATTTGGAACGTTTGTCAGGAGTTCTTGAATGGGACCTAGACCTAGAGCGAGAACGATCTCTGTCTACAGACTTCTTTCGGGAGTTAGACCTGGAACGGTCATTTGACTTCTTATGGGAGTTAGATCTGGAACGGGACCTAGATTTGGATTTTTCTCGGTCAGCTTTAGCACTACCCGAGCGGGACCTCGATCTGGACTTACTCTTGGATTTAGAGCGAGAGCTGCGACTGCGGGACCTCGAACGCCTTGCTGATCTGCTGCGGGATCTGCTACGACTGCTGTAAGAAGCCGAACGCCTGCTCTTTGTCTTTTTGTCTTCTACCAACCGAAGTCTTCTGCCGTTTAATTCAGTATCGTCAAGTTTCTCCAAAGCATTTTTCATATCAGAATAGGAAGCAAATTCAACGACACCCTCATTACGGTGCTGCTTGTGGGCATCTGCATAGGTGACTTCACCAGCTTGGCGCATGTAATCTTTCAGGTCTTGCCAGCTAATTCTGGACGATAGATTTTCGACAATCAAGCGGTAGTTGGTTCTGGTAGGGGGTCCATACCTGTCGTTGTGGGAGCGGTGGTCGTCGTTATTTCTAGATCTGCTACCACTGCTGCTGCCGCCGCCTCCACCTCCGCCGCCTGACCACTGGTCACGTCCTCTGGGGGTGCCTCGGGCCCTCTCGACAGTCACTCGCTCCCCTAAAAGTTTTTTACCGTTTAGTTCATACACAGCATCATCAGCATCTCTATGATCGTCAAATTCAACAAACCCGTATCCGTTTTTAATAAGAACGTCCCTCATTCGTCCATAACCCCGAAAAAAGCGCTCCAGGTCCCGCTCCGTGGTACCGTAGGGTAGACCTCCTACATAAACCCTAGATCCGACCATCCTGAAACTAAAATTTATAACACTGATTCCGGATCCGTCCTAAATGTGTCCAGGTCCTCCTTCCCGTATTCCACTTCACAGAGATACAAGCCGTGTGGTGGCAATGTTTTGATCTGATGACACCAAGAGTGACGGGATGGTATCTCTAGCATCAACTTTAAATCTCTAATTGTAACTTTACCTTGTGCTAACGCCACCAACGCCGCTACAATCCTTCGCACCTGTATAGAAAAAAAACCATTTATTCTAAAATATCTACCTTTCCAACGGCTTTACTTGGAGCCATTTTGAAATGTTTCCCTCCAAGCCCACCGGTCACTTTTAGGTTAAGCAACGTGTCGGAGCGACTTGCAACAAATTCTATTCGAGAAAATACATTCACACAACTACAAATAAAATGAAAATATATTTACTTGTGTCTAAATACGTTGATCTGGCACAAGAAAGCTCGATGTACTCACAAACAACTTTTTTTCTTGAAACTTATTTTAATGCGCTCATGTAACGCAAATGAAGTGAAGAGGAAAGTTCGGGAAACAGAGCAAGTCTGTCATGCAATGTTGCCAAAACATATTTCTTCTTTTTTTTTTCCTACAGTGTCTATGTAACAGGCCACCAAAAATTACATGACCAATAAGATCAAAGTATCAATTTATACGTTTAAGCAGTAGAAATTCGAAATAAGGGCAAATAAGAGAGAGATGGTAAAAACCGCTGAATGGTAGATTTTTGTAAAATTTAAAAAAAAATGATTCGATTGTAACACTTAAGTCTACGTCCCAACCACAACTCGAGTGATGACGCTGTTGCCAAACTTATCACATAACCTAATGCCGAAAACATGTTATCAAAAATTAATAAAATGTAAAAGATCAATAATTTACAGGGTGAGGTCAGGTAAGATAAGGGTACGTTAGGTCAGCTATGCTCAGAAAAATGATTAACATCGTAATATTTCAAGTAAATATATTGTATTGGCATTTGGCAACATCGTCATCACCCGAGTTGCGGTTGGGACGTAGACTGCAAAAATTCTTGTTTTTAACGGTCTTGCCATTTTGAACGAGACCTCGAAGTATCGGAGTTTTTTTTTAATGTTTTTCATTGAACAATGAAAACAATAACTGATGAAGATTTTATTTTTAAATTAACCAAATATTTGATAAAGTTATAATTTAATATTAATAAATATTTTGGATTGGTTGAAAGTCGCACATGGGCACTAAGTTCTATGTTATTTATTAAAAATGTAATTTCTTACCTGTCTATATAAAAAACCAGGTGATTTTATATAAACTTCAACAAATAAATAGTCATCTGCTGGAAAGTCTACAAAATTTGGCCAACTATAAGGACTATAACCAGTTCGTTCAACATTTTGAATTTTTATATAATTTATTAGCCTTCTAGTAATCTTATTCGGACCATTTTTTAAACTTTTCCCCATAAAACTTCTAAAGTCGTGGTAACCTTCAAATAATTTTGCCCCTTCTTTCATTTTATCCAAATCGAATGTATCGGTACTAAAACACATTCTTATTAAAATTAATATTCTGGGTCACTATTTGGGGGTAACCGCTGAACGTAAAATTTATAAAAAAGAGCTCCCAAGTTGCTCATAAAGTTATTTTGCAGTTTCAGCGTCGTATACCTAACTTTAACACCTATACTTGAAAATGAAGGAAACTTTTAACTGGTCCCACAAAAATATACAAACAATTTCAGTATACTTTATTAAATTATATATTTTTTCAGAAAACGGTATACGATAAGGAGAAAGTATATAAAATAATTTCCATAGTAAATATTTTAAAAAATCAATTAAATTAAACCCAAAATTATATGTTGTATATTTGTTTTTAAGGTAAAAAATGTCATCAAATTCAGTACTGTCTTTTATCATCGTCCTGGTTGCTCTTCCACGAGCAACCCTCAAAAGTCGTGCGATTTCCCAGCACAGCCCAAAGCACAACCCGATCCGCATGTCAATGCATGATCACCCATCCACAATCTAACCGCGGCAAGAGCTGCTATTAGATCGATATTTACCAAGTGAGTTGTCCTGACTTAAAAGTGATATTTGATATTTATGTCTTAATAAAAATATAATTTTATACCTGCGGTTAAAAATATAATTATAATATATAATAAAAAAAAAGATTATTTCTGATTTTGACCATTTTACGTTTTTTTAACTTGTTTTTAATTTAGTTGTTCAAGTATTACAACTACTTACTTACATAAATAAATAAATAAAAAATACTTAATGGTAAATCATGCAGCCAGGGTCATATCTAGGGAGCAATTTGATGTCATTGGCATCTAAAAAATTCTATATCTTTTTGTGGAGGGGGGCGGGCGCAAAATCAGATGTTTTCCCTGGGCGCCAATGTTCCAAGTTACGACCCTGCCATACAATATGTTGATTTAGATTCCTAGGCCATTTTCAACCTAAAGTCAATGTTAATTAATTTCCTGTTAAACTTTTTCTTCTTTATTATAAAAATTTTATTTATACTTTTTATATTGATACCGTTAATTTTTAATAAATTTTGATTATATGACGAATTTTTACAGCAGTTATCCCCCAGGTCACATATTTACCAATAAAATAAAGATCTATCCCAATCTTCAATTGGAATATACCGAAAATGGGGTGCACAATTAATAGTATTTGCCTTGCCTACAGTTATTCTATACAGATAAGTTCTAGATACAGCTTTATGTCTGCAGTTAAATGTATCTGGTACTAAATATGTCTTCAGTATTCTAATGGGGACATCTTGTTTATTAAAATACTTATTGAGGCATATTGTAATAGAATTAGGGTGATAAATCATTCCATTACTTCTTAATAGATCTACATGGCAGGTTGTATTAATAGCGTGAACACCTGAATCAGTCCTAAAATTGTAAACATTTACATGGAGATCTTTCTAGTTGCATATTAGAAAATATTCAAATTATATTTATGAAAATTTGTAAATATAAGATTTTTGAAAATTATGACATTTGCATTCCTCGTTAATCAAGAAGTTGTTTTATAATTAATTCTTTTTAAGATCCTTAAATTTATGAGTAGATAATATTTGGTATGCAAAGAACTATAAAGAAAACTTAAACAAATGAAATATAAGCATTTTATGAATCCCATTTCTTCAGTTAATGAACGATTAATGCTATTTTTGGGAACCGTCTCCTAAGAAGCCTTTAAATTGTAAACAATCGTTCTATTTGCTCCCTATATTTTTTTAATGGAAGTTCAACTGATTGATTAACAGTTTATGAAATTGGCCCATAACTTATTGAAAAAAAAGTTGACATATTTTTTTAATATGTAGCTAGTTAAGCAAATTTTTTTAACAAAAATTATCAATGGATAATTGTTCCAATATGTTGTTAACTAGGTAAATGTAAGATTTTTATACTGAAAAATCTTTTTTTTGCTTAAAATCACAAAAGATATATATAAATGCTAAAAACAGTAAAAATTAAAAAAATCATACAAAAAGGTTCCTTATTAAAATTACCTGGAGGATAAATAAACTATAGGTTCATTACAAGGATTTAAATTTTTTAGACCCATCTCTAGTCTACCCTGAACTGTTAACGGGTCATCTGCCCTTGGTAAGACCCCTAAAACCTGTCTTTGGGCTCCCCTATAATGAAATGTGAGGTTAGGTCAATATAACTTATTTCGTTTTTATGAGTACCTGAATGTTTTACCTATGTAACCTATATGCATTAGATACCTAAAAGCAGACATTGTAGTAGCGCCTAGCAAAAATTCAGTTTGTTAAAAAAATTATCCTGCAATTAAAATTTAACAGTTTATTTGGTATATTTGGAGTGGACACACATTTACTATATCCGTATTACATTTCTACAGATATACAGTTTATTTAATTATTAAATAAATAACTATCTAAAATATCTTTTATATTTGTAATTAATAATATTATTTGACTAAATAGAGAATTTCCTATTTTATAAAGTTGAATTTTATGACAGTGAGGATTATGTTAGTTTCTTCTTCTTTTCTCTTTATCTTGATTTACCACGTTATTGTTGTTTTTCAGTACAATTTTAAATAATAAAAATTATTATTTTTAACAAACTATTATTTAACAGTTGAATTCAAGAAGTAGTTCAGAGTTTAGTTATACAATAAATTATCAGTTTTTAAAGTAGTAAATTAAAATTTCAAAGTCTATTCTTTTGTAAATTAATTAGGTACGTTATTAGAGTTATAAAAATGAATGAAAAAAAAGATTTTAGTCATAAAATGTATTAAGTGGTAGTTTTTAATGAAAAAAAAATATTTGTGATGAGAATGCAAAACTAAACGCATATTCAGTTACAGAAACTTTATTTGTATAATATGTTTGGTTTCATTTTTTTTAACAAAGTTTAACCAAGCAATGGAATTAATCTAAAAAGAGCAAATGACTGAAGGCAATCGAATAAGCGAAATTAAAAAGTACAAATACGTTTCAGACAAATCACATTCCGCAGTCCGCTGTACTATTTTTAAACCAAAAGAAATATGGCGGCGGTCAGACATATCTCGATCTGCCTTTAGCCATCGGTCCTAGAAAAACTTTAAAATTCGCACAGTAAAAGGATGTGAATTGCAATAATAGAAGTGCCGATATTGAACAATAGTGCGATCAAATTAGTTTAGTAATCAAGTTTCTATTAGTGTCTGAAATAAGAGTTAAATTTTTTTTGGGTGGATTTAAATTTTTTTTACAAAAATTGGTAAGCATACCACACTGATTTTAGTTAGTTATATTATTTCGGATATTACTAAATACGGTTGTTTATTAAGTATTTGCCTAATCTTTATTAAAGGAATTTGATAAATTTTATCAATATGACACATTATGTCAAATATCTATATTTAAAAATTGGATTTATTTATAAATTAGGTTATTACTTGTCACGTTTTGAATTTAGTTTTAGTTTTCAAGTTTTTTAATATATTCTTTTTGTAATATATTGAAGTTTAAATGAATCATATCATTTAGTTTCAATGACCTATTTACCATTTGGTTTATAATATTTAAATGACATTTTAACCGAAAGTAAGAGGCGTTTGTAAGAATACTACTGCATACGTAATAACATAAATTCCTGTTATGTTGATGACGTCTTCTGTAACAAATATAACAAATTTTGTTTAATAATTTTTAGTTGTCATGATTCATGATAGCCTTTATTTTTTAAAAGCTTCATGTTAAGTTTAATATTTAACTTTTAATTTTAGATTTTATAGTTTATTTTTTGTTTTTGTATCAGTGTTTTGTAAAATTATAAAACGTTATTTTTCATAACAATTTTTTAGATTTAGGTGGTATGAGGTATTTTAAATATATCTTGGGATACCAGCTGCAAAACTCCGTTTTTCTTCTTACTAATGATAATTTATTCCTTGTTATACATCATAATTAATAAGGTTAAAGAAAATTTAAATACGTATTTAGTTCTCTCATTTGTACACTCTTATGACTCAAGACAAACAACATAGCCTGCAGAGAACTGAAAACAAATACTCTCAATGGAATTTATAAATCAACCTCTAAGACAGTTTAAACTACATTTGTACTAAATTAGTAAATTTCAGGTGTTACTTAAGGAAAATAGATATCTTCTTTCAACTTCCTAATATCTATTCTTTTAAGCTCATCCAACCTTAAGTTTATCTTCATATTAATTTAATGTCTATTTGTGATAATACAATGTAATTTTTGCTATGAGAATAAAGATTATTATAAAAAGTTAACATATAACCCATATATTTTATTTATTTATCTATTTTGTACATGCCGGATAGCCCCCTATACAATATAATGACAAGATCAATAAATTATGTTAAACTAAAATTAAATAAAAACTTTGACTGTAATTCTGTTTCTGAATCATAATAATGTATCAAAGATTTGTCTATGGTTACAATAATACTTACACCTTTTGAAAAAATTCGCTACCCATTTAGCAGATATCCTTGACAGCCAACCCTTCCAAAAATAAGATACTTTATGACCAAATGATACTAGATTTTATCAAAATTGAGTTCTTGGCTTGAAATGGTTACTTTAAAAATTCACAATTCACAACAAAAGTTTATAAGTATACATTTTGAAAACACCTAATATAGTTGAATTAAAACACATACAATTATTAAAATTGAAGAAATTATCTTTTAAATATCTCAGCTTTTGACTTTTGACTACCCCTTTCGGTTTTGTTCTATAAAAGATTCTAAGACTAACTAGATATCAATACACCTTTTGGACAGAAATCTCCTCTGTCAACCTGCAAGTAAGCCACAAAAAACTGTGATGAAATATGACAAATGATTCATAATTTTATCTGCTGTTTTTTTCTTGATAACTTTCAAGCCTAGCAATTATTTTTTTTAATTTTTACACATTCTCGTTATAATGGTCAAGATTTTATGACAGTAATTAATTATTTATGTTTTTAGGTTCAAGATGGTTGTAGGCGAAAGTATAAATAACATTATGGGAGGTATAGAAAATACTGGGACTGTCAAACAGCACAACCACAAAAAGAAGTTAAGACAAAGGTAAAAAAATCATTGAATTAGAACCACTAATACACTCTTATTTTCTGAGTAACTTTCACTTTTCAAATGTATGTAACTCAGATTTTAGACAACATGGAGCTGTGGTAGGGTTCGAGGATTGAGGCTTAATGTCAAATGACTCCAATACAATAGTGAGCCATAGTTTGTGTGGCATAGCTGTTGTACCATCGACAAAATGCATTTGAATACCTATTCGGAGAATCCTAGAATCTGCCACGGACCAAAAACAAGTAGGTGCTAGAGAACGTTTATAGAGTACAGAAGAATTTGTTTCTAAGCCATGATGGACATATTTTTGGATAAAGATCTATGATCGTGTTGTGCTTCTGGGGTTCACTTGTAAGGGGGTGAATTATAGCGTGTAAATTATTTTCTTTCTTATATGTCTTCTGTGGTAATTAACCTCATTCTGTGAAGGCTTTGTTACTGTTTCTCAGCGCCACGTTAGGAGTTCAACAATGGGAATCACACCTGTCATATCATAATCAATTTCGATGTGAATATGTAAATCCATGACCCTTGGATTATGCTTTACTGCTGAACCACCAATCCTCAGTATATTATTATCATCTTCAGTGATCAGGCACACATTCATGTTCGTTTATTTCATAGATATCCTTCCACACCATTTTAGTTATCTCGAAAATGACGTCTTGCCACTGTACAAATTTTGGCTCTATCATAAATATACCTCATAGGTTTAAATGTTATTTCAGGGACGTATGGACAGTGTGGTAAATTTGTAAAAATTAATAAACCTCTACTTTCTTAAAGTTATCTTGTTTATTTATGAAAATGACATACAGCCTAACCCCGTTCTGTACGAATAGGAATATAGACAGAAGACCCTACAGAACAACAACAATTCAATAATTAAAGAAAAAAATATCCACATTCTTATTTTTTTTTTCACATAAGTATATTCGTATACAATAGTTATAACTAACAATTATATAAACAAATTGCAATTCATTGTAACAGGCTGAAGGACCTCGGTTATTGGCCTATTGGGATTCAATAAAGTACATTATTATTTGACATACAGGGCGATGTGTGAATTGAGGTTAAAATTTAATTTTACACAGGAATACTGTATTAAACATTTTCACTCCGAACAATATATTTTATTGTAAATGTAGTTATATTATACAGAGTGATTTCGACGATATTGATATTTAATTAATATTATTTCTATTATGATACTGTTTTGCGTATCTACATTTCGCGTGACGGTAACATGCATCTTTAAATTTTTCTAAGGATATAATACCGGAGGAAATTTAAGTGAAGATTATAATCTCCAGGTATTCACTGACTACCCACTGTGTGAAAGTTTTTAACCTCAGAATTTATTCTCTATTTAAAATATATTTACACTGAGTTGTTTGTTGAAAGATGAACCGTATTTGCCTTAACACAATAATGAGTTTGCATACAATTTCTAAGATATGTGGATGACTTACAAATAAACATTATTTATAATATTTGTATTTTTGTTGACCATCATGTTTAACTAATTGGATTATGAATGTTGCATACCATTGGACAAAGTACGTGAACACACCAACAGTTCCAAAAGTATCAATTTTTTATTTAGATACCTGAATGCAACCCTATGACACGATGTTGGCTAAAAACTTGTACAGTATCGGCGTTAGATACATTTGAAAACTGAAATTTTATTTATTATTTATTATTTTAATTTATTATAATTGTGTATGTTTATTAGTATTAGTATAATAAAACATATTCTTTCTGTCTCTCAGCTTTAAGTAACTTTCAAATTAAATGATATAAAAGGGTATAACTGAAAAACTCTTGCAAACTGTTAGGGTAAAATAAAATTAAGTGGAAACAAACTGTTTATTGATTTTTAAAGAATTTACTCTTTAACTCTATATAATATATCTTGTCATTCTCTCAAATTACAAAAATAAGAAGTTCATTCTTCTTGTCACATCACAGTAACCTAAGTAAATGAAAAAGTCTCAAATGGTCAAGTCTGAGTTATAAGCTAGATAGAATCACTTAAAAAGTTTTGCACTATTGCGTAATTCAGCAGTAATTTGTCATGAACTTAGTTTTTTGACCACTTATTACAATACCTACTTATTACAAATACTTGACGACTTACTAATTAACATTGAGGGCTGTTTGATCCTCCAGTGGTAACTGGACCAGAGAGAGAAAAATTGGCAATAGTTTTTTCACCAAGACCATTTGACCTTGACATGATTTTAATCAGTTGCGAAGATCCGTTGAGCAGATTGCTTTTTTGATTCTTATGCAAATTCTAGTTATCAATGTTGTATTTTTTAGAGTCGCTTTACACAAATTTTCGCGTTCTTAAAGTAGACTAAACGATTGTATACATAATACGATTATTTCCTTAAATTAATTGACGAAGTTCATCTGAAAGCTCTACTCTACTAAAATTAAATAGCATTTTAAAAGCGTTTCGTTTTCGAGTTTTAGCAGAATTTTTCGGTTACCTTCGTAATGATTGAGACAAAAATATGCATAATGTGGATATCGTATTTATATAATTATTTTTCAGGTTTGACATTATAAAAAAATTAGGCCAAGGTACTTTTGGAAAGGTGCAGCTGGGAATAAACAAAGAGACTGGTCAAGAAGTTGCTATTAAAACAATTAAAAAATCAAAAATAGAATCTGAAGCTGATTTAGTTAGGATTAGAAGAGAAATACAAATTATGTCATCTGTACAGCATCCAAATATTATACATATATATGAAGGTAAGTGAATTTATGAATATCTGTAAGTAGGTTGAAAAAGGGATGTGGAGTGATATGGTTTATTAAGTATGTTGGTGTTTCTTATATTACGGTTTTGGATGCTGCTTCTAAATACTAATTTATTAAATAAACTAATAAGACTGGGACTTATTGTCCATAGAAAAAAAGGAAATTTAGTTTAGTTTATTGTCTATGATCGGTACATATTTACATATATTTATAGAAAGTCAGAAGAAGTACACAATTTCAATAAAAATTATAAAATTTGAAATTGAGCTGACTTATTAGTTAGCAATTTCCATAAAAATTAATTACAATTTAAGAAGTGTGCAGTGTAAGGCTTTTTCTTGCCACAAAGAAAATTATGCCTTACGAGTGACGCCTTTTAACAGAGATTGCTCGAGCGCCAAATTATTTAATGTGGTTTACTCCACAGTCCACAACCATTAGAAACGGCGTCTTAGGGGCACAGGTAGCTTCAGATGGAGATACTGAATTTCGAGTGGTCTTGTTGATTTCGGACTAGTTTATTAATTTATTATATATAATTTTTTTAAACTCTGAAAAAAAGGTAAGGTCTGTGATTATAAACGAAAACTAATATATACAGATTCAAAATATAATATTTCAAAGCCCAACCCTCAAAGCCCGAAACAAAAAAAATAAATTTAAAAGAAATGTTCGATTCGGACTTTACTAGCAGATTTTAAAGGTGATTTCCCAAAAGAAATGTTAAACGGCTTTTATTATAACGCAGAAATGAAAATTAGAAATCAAACGTTTGCTTCCGAACAGACGGACAATTAAAGTGAAACTAGAAAAACTCAAATGACTAATTTGAAAAGATTTTCTAAATTAATTTCCAAAAACAAAACAAAATAAATAATTTAATTTTCCAAAAAGAAAAACAAAATCTCAAAACCTATTTCGGAAAGAATCTAAATAAATAAATTAATCTCTTAAACAAAATCTCAAAATCTAATTCGGAAAGAATCTAAATAAATAAATTAGTCTCTAATCACGATTCGGTAGTTGTTAACAAAACGCAAAAATGTAATTCAAATAAAATTCGAATATATTTCGTTATTTAAAAAAGTAATTTATCGCGTGTAAAATAAACGATTCTTTCGGCTTCAAATTGTCGACGGACTTATATGGTGAAAAACTTATCAATGTTTACCTCGGTTTTATATACTTTACGGCGAAAAAATTCAGATACAAGCTTTCTAAGGTTTTAATTCTGACCGGTGAAATCGTAGAACAAGAATGAATCTTATTTTAAAATTCTGAAACCATTTAGACTCTCCGGATATTTTCCCTACTATTTCTACATAGATATCGCGCGCGCAGCCAGCGATTAGACCGTAGTTGCTTCATTAAAGAATAAAAAATGTACCCGGTGAGCTAGCCAAAAATTTTATTTAATTTGAAATAAATTTTTGATTTGATCTTAAATTGAATGCTTAAAAAAAATAACTTCATTACAGCAGAAAGTAATTCGAGGATGCTGAACATGATGGCGTTATCCAAAATTATTTTCGACTTGACCCCACCCCTCAAACGGCCAAAAACCACCCCCAAAATGGGGGAATCGCGGATTCCGCGTTTTCCTCCGGCAAGATATATCTTTCCCCTCGTATTCGAGGATGCTGAACACGATGACGGTATTCAAAATTATTTTCTACTTTACCCCACCCCTCAAACGGCCATATTTTGCCGGAGGAAGACGCGGAATCCACGATTCTCCCATTTTGGGTGTGGTTTTTGGGCCGTTCGAGGGCATTGGCCCAAGATTTAGCTAGGCAACCCATTTGCAATTTATCAATCTATATATTATCTAACATAATCTTTGACATCATCAAATAACATATGAGGGTATATATTCTTAATACCAGATATTGGACCATGATGATTCAATAAAAACAAAGTTGATACAGCAAATAAAATCAATGCGGGATGTTCCAAAAACAATATGCAGGAAACTACATCTTCCCTTCAGATATTTAACGTTCACTATTGTAGATTTAACATAAATATTTGAAAATAATGTAATTGGTCAGTTGAATCCATTATCTAGTTTTAGTATTTGTAATAACTTTATATAAGTTTACATCAATACTTTTATCGATCTCTAGGTATATGAGACATAATTTGTTACCCAGAAGATACATGTCCGAATGGATGAAATTAGGAAAAAAATATAAAAACTTCTGATGTTTTTGACACGTTTTATACATTTCTGATTTCACTTTTTACCTTATTCATCATCAAAGACCCACCTTATTGTTTTCGCCTTATCGCGTGTATTTTCACATATGTCGATATAAATGGCTATGAAAGTAACACTTTTAAACTTAAAATTTTCTAGGAAATTGAACAAAAAACTGATTTCCAAAGAAAAAATTTAAAGAATTTAGAAATCGTTCATAAATTTAAAAAATTAATATTATCAATAATATATCAATTATTTGACATGCAAATTTGATCTGAAATTTAGATTATTGAGTCATATTGTAGAGAAAACCGAGGATGAATACATATCTTGTCCTCCCAATAATTCCTAACATACTGTGTCCTCCAAACTTAATAGCTGCAATAATTAAGTTATTTTATTTTTTTAATATTTTTTCGCAATTTGCAAATAAAACTAAACTTTATATTGCTGTTACCTATTAGTAAAATAAATTTATAGACGCTTTTATTTTTATATATTTGAATTTTTTATCGACTTTATTTTAAAAATAGATTGGTTCACTAACCTTAGTAACAGTAAGTGGGTAGAGCCTAGGTCTAATGAAGCAATACTTATAATTATCTGATGTGTGCATAAGAGATAAAAACAACCTATTTGTAATATACAGGGTGTATATTCTGAGAACTTTTGAGATGAAAATATGGGTTAGTTTCTTTATTCTTTAAAACTTAAAATATTTTTCAACTTATGGACATAATCTAACAAATAGGGTGTTTGTTGCACCATTTTTCGTATTTGTTGCTTCGTTTATTTTAGCATATCTCTTCTAGTGACCCTTCATTCGTGCCACTAGTTTACATTTTGTACATACAGCTTTACTTCGACTTTTTCTAACAGGTTTATTGGACTTTTAAGTAAAATGTTGCCAAGTAGAATAATTTACAATACGTCAGGGCAAATAAAAATAAAATAATAGCCACAATAATATATCTGCTGAAATCCGTAATTTAACCACTTAAAATAAAAAGAACGTTTTACAAAAAAATGCGTTTATACAACATTAGTGAGTATTTTAATAAACTAAATAATGCTTAATATTAAAAACGTTATAAATATATTTACTTTATTTTTTGTGGCAAGAGTTTTATATGTACCATGCTTGTTTTAACAGTGAAATATTTTATTTATTTACTATGTACATATTATATATGACGACCGTAAACAGATTTATATGTATAACAGAAATAAACTATATAACTTTTCGACCACTTACATAATAAGATGACATTAAAAAACCATTTAATTTAAGCGCACGACAACTTGCCTTGTTGCTTGTTTGCTGGTGTTGCAGCGCAAACGAGGTTTGGGCAGATGGGCGAATATTCATGTTCTAACAGGAATGTTCTTGAACCAGCTTATTTTAGTGGTTTTAAAAGCTTAGATAAGAAGTATCCTTGATAAAATAAGTAATATGTCCGATGTCATCTGTGAAAAAGTGGGCGGGGCTTGCCATAAGAGTTGTTAACAAAATTTTCCCACGCTCAAGCGCCTTAACCCCTGCTAATAATTAACAACAAATTATTGTAAAAAATTAAAACATCAATTAAAAATATGATTTTTGCCTACCCTGGACATTTTTCAACGACATTTCCCCACATTTTTTCTGCAATTTGGTCAGTTATCTAAAGTGATACTTCCCTTTATTTTTTTTTTGTTCTAAGTAGTCTGTTACACTTATTTTCTTTTTGTTCTCTTTCTGTCCATTTTTGCACAAGAAATTTCTTAGTTCTGGTGAGCATTCCTTTGATTGTAATTTTCTCTTTGAATAAATGGTTGCCATGCCATTTTTTGTAAGTACTCATGCATTTCAGTCCATCCATATGCACAAAACATGATAGGAATAAATGACACGTTCAAGTTTCTGCTATACGCTCGAGCTAAATTCGTGGGAGATCTTTAAAAAATTCACAATATATGATAAACGCTTTCGGTTTTGTTCAAGCAAATTTTTCAATGCTAACTAGATGTCTAAAATGAATTATCTTGTATTGTTTATAATAATTGATTTCCTTTTTAGTATTTGAAAATAGAGAAAAAATGGTTCTAGTCATGGAATATGCAGCTGGGGGTGAACTATACGATTATTTATCTGAACGAAAGGTTCTAGATGAAGATGAAGCTCGTAGGATATTTAGACAAATAGCAACTGCTTGCTATTATTGCCATAAACATAAAATATGCCATCGAGATCTAAAACTGGAAAATATTTTACTGGACGAAAATAATAACGCCAAGGTAAGACTTAAATTTCTCTATAGAGTTTTAGGAATGGGACATCCTGTTTAGAATATTAGTCAACTTACTTTTTAGATCGCAGATTTTGGTTTATCAAATGTTTTTGACGATCAGAGACTACTAAATACATTCTGTGGTTCTCCTCTGTACGCATCACCCGAAATAGTTAAAGGTACACCGTATCATGGTCCAGAAGTTGACTGTTGGTCTCTGGGGGTACTCCTCTATACCTTAGTATACGGAGCAATGCCGTTTGACGGCAGTAATTTTAAAAGATTGGTCAAACAAATATCACAAGGAGATTATTTTGAACCTACTAAACCGAGTCGTAAGTATACCAATACTAAAAAAGAATATGAGTTTTTGAAGACCTTAACGCCGGGAATGCATTCCGAAAAATTCTGCAAACCCTTAATAGACCAGGGCCAATCATTTTGTAAACAAAAAAATCCTTAACAGTATGTGGATGGTCGGAAAATTTAGGGTAAATTATAAGTAAATTAAAAAAAACCAATTGGATAAATTAAAAGTTACGGAATATACAATTTGAGGATTGGATATTGTTTATTTTACTATTTGTGGCTGATATATGTATCATGTTGAAAAAAGTTTAATGTAAAAGTTGTATATAATTAAAAAGTGTAAAACTTTCGTGTATTTTTCAACATAACCTCAAAATTATCAAGAAAAACTATAAAAACGGTTTTTTTCGGTTTTAATTTTTATCTCTCGCTAAAATAATTTTTTTATGAAACTTGGTTTTAAATAAGCTGTATTTTTTCAAAGCAAAATATTTATTTTTTGATTTTATTCGAAATTTTCAATTTTAATTTAATTTTCAACTTTATCACTCCTCATTTTCTTCGTTGAAACCTCGACTTTAAGATGGGATGAAAAAATATATTGTTCGTATGGAAAAATATCGTTAAAAATGCAGAATACCAAAAAACGACTTTTTCATAATCGATTTTTGAGTTAATCTAGACAATTTTTTATTTCTTATTGCAAATATGGCCTGAAATTACCGAAAACATTGAACAATAATCAAGTACTTAAAAACTTCATAAAACTTCACTCAAATTATACAGGGTTTTCCATACATAAATGAACATACGCTAACTGTGGATAAAGGACACTTAGGTGAATAAGAAAAACCCATATTCGATATATCTAACTCGCTTCATTACTGAGTTACAGGTGCGGCTTCAAAAAAAATTATCGAAATGATTTTGCTCTTAAACAACAGCATTTATATAAAAATTTTAAAAATTGGGTTGCATACTCGAAAAGAACGGAAAAAGTTTAATAGGAATACAAAGTTTTTTGAGACCACATTTCATTCTACTAGTAAAATTTTAAAAGCAAACTTAAGAATTGCGATAAAGTTAAAAATTGAAAATTTGTATGGGAACTGTTTCAATTGAAAATTAGGCTTTTTTTTAAATTTAAATTCGTATAAAATCGAAAAATAAATATTTTGCCTTGAAAAAATTACAGCTTATTTAAAACACAAGAAAGTTTTCACCAAGTTTCATAAAGAAAATAATATTTTTGCGGGAAATAAAAATTAAAAACGATTTTCTCAATAATTTTGAGGTTATGTTGAAAAATGATTAATACATATGTTTTAGATTTTTTAATTATCTACAACTTTTACATTAAACTTTTTTCGATATTTCATATCTCAGCCACAAATCGTAAAAAACCAATATCCAACTCTCAAATTGTATATTTAGCTACCCCACTCCCTTTCCGGAACTTTTAATTTGTCCAATTGATTTTTTTTTAGATTATTATTATTATTATTATTATTATTTAAGAGTCCAGGCGAGCGGCATAGCCGATGAAGCTGAACTTAAATTTATAAATGTTTTAAAAAATACAAGTTTGATTTACAATAATTATCCCAGTTCAATTACAATTGTGACAATTTAACAACAAGTATCACAATTTTTTCAATTTTCACAGTCAATTTTCACAGATTAACATGGCAAACTGTAATGTACAAGTCTATATTTCCCTTGAGCTAGTTCCCTATCAACCTTTGCTTTAAAATGATTAACATTGTTTGCAGTTACAGTTTACTCTTGTAAAGTGTTCCATGCATACACCACTCTGTTTATTAAAAAGTTTTTTCTTTGCAACTTCATGCACTTTTCCTTTTCAAATTTCTTCGTGTGCCCTCGCAGCTTCCTGGATGTACTTAATGTGAAAATATTTTCACATGAGTAGTAACCGCTAGTCCATTTAAAGGTTTCAATTAGGTCTCCACGAATACGCCTTTCTCTTAGAGATGTTAGGTGCAGCTTATTGAGTCTAGTAGTGTAATCCAAGTCGGAGGAATTTTGGTGACTCTTCTTTGAACCCTCTCCAACATCTCAATATCCTCGACAAAATATGGGTCCATTACCGTTTGAGTAGACTCCAATTTTGGCCTTATATAGGTCTTGTAGATTTTTAGAACCATTTCTTCAGAGTGATCCCGGAATGCTCTTTTCACCAAATACAAGAGGCTATTTGCTTTTTTAGATATTGTGGCTATATGTGCTTCCCATTTTAGGACTGATGTTATTATTACCCCAAGGTCATTTTGGATCAAGACTGGTGTTAAAGTTTTATTATTGATACTATACAGAGTTCTGGGATTGTTGGATCCCATATGCAGTACAGTACATTTGTCAGAGTTCAGTGGCATTAGCCACTGCTGAGACCAATTGGCCACTGTATTTATGTCCTCTGCATGGTTATGACATATTGGAGGGGATTGATATTGGAGGGGATTGCAATATATTATTTTTTTGTCATCTGCAAACGAGGCTTTTTTTAGAAACGATTGATTTGTCTAGATCGCTGGTATACAATGTAAACAAGAGAGGACCCAAAACTGTTCCTTGAGGTACACCACTATTTACAGGTTAATTCGTTGATAGCTGGTTATTTACCCGCACACAGAAATGTCTATTTGTTAGGAAGTTCTCGATCCAACACAACAAATTACCTCTAATTCCAAAATATTCTAATTTACTTTACTTTACTCCTGTGTGGCACTTTGTCGAACGCTTTTCATAGTCCAGGTAAATTATATCCACATGTTGATTGCTATCCTGCCAGGTTGACCACTGATTTACTCCACTAAGGATATTTGTTGTTACAGATCTTTTTGGTACAAAGCCATGTTGCTCATCAGGAATGATTTTTTGTCACAACATAAATTCAGTGATGTCTTTCTTAACTATTATTGGTCGGTAATTGATGGCTTTGTATTTCTCACCTTTTTTATAAATGGGTGTAACAATAGCATGCTTCCAATCCTCGGGTAGCAGGTGCTCATTCATAGACTTGTTCATTATGATTGCTAATATATTTCTTATGTTACTTGCACAGTTTTTCAGGAATATTGGAGGTATTTCATCAATTCCTGGGCTTGCATCTTGTTTAAGATCTTTAATAACTTCTTCTATATTTTCTGCAGTAAAATGGATAGTTGAAATGCTTTCTTCAATTCTTTCAATGGAGGTAACCTGAGGTAGTTGTGCGTACGTCTCTACAGTATATAGTTGACTAAACTGTTCAGCCATTTTTTCAGCTACTTCTCTTGGATTTACTATCGGCGTGTTTGAGATTGGATCCTTTAAGTTTATTTGTGTACAATTTGAGGATAGTGTTCTCTTAATGTAACTGTAAATTTTTTTATCTCCGCTAGATAAAAGGTTATGTTTTCCTGGCATTGATCAGCAAATTCTTGAGGTTATTATTATGGATTCTATATGTTTGATAATCTGCTTCATTATGGGTGGATCTATATTTGTTCCATAATCTTCGTTTTTTATCAATATCCGCAAAATGTACATCAATTAGTCATGTTTTTTTGGGATTTTATCTTGCCACCTTTAGAGGGATGTATTCTTCTATTACATCCTTAATTAGATCCATACATTTTTCATATGTTATATCTTCTACTTGTATATGGGAGATGTTTTGGCTAATTTCTTTATTGATTGCATCATAGTTTGCTTTCCAAAAATTTCGTTTTTGAACTTTGTGAGTACTTCCAGATTTTAAATTTAACTGAATAGTTGCTGTAATGTCTACATGATCACTTAGTCCTATGGGAGGTTCTGATGTTATTGAGGTGACTAGCTTTTTATCATTTACCAGTAAAAGATCAATCAAGGAACTTTGGTCACTTCTTATTCTGGTTGGGAACGTTACTAGTTGCTTAAAATTTGAGTATATGTGGTTAGAAAGTCTCTTGCTTCTTCGTTGTTTTGAGAAAGTGTAGCCCAGTTAATTTCACGATAGTTAAAGTCTCCAAATATGATTACATTTCTCCGTTCCTGTGATGCCGCTTCATTCATTTCTGTTAGATGAGTGTTTTCTTGCTGTCCAACCAGTCCAGGGCGATAGATATATGATATCAGTAAGGATTCCCTATTAAATTTAATATCTACCCATGTAGACGTGATTTTAGAATCAGGGTGATCTTTGTACTCCTCATTAAGACTAGCACTGATTTTTATTCCATTAATTTGGTTTATTATGTATATTAATACTCCGCCACCTCTTTTGTTGGGTCTATCACTAGAAATGGGTATAATCTGGCAGGGATACCAGTTGTTTGTTATCATTAACCCATGTTTCTGTTATAAAGATAAGTGTTGGTGATCTTTTAATTGAAACTCATCTAACTTGGTAAAAAGGAAATACTTATAATTTACTCTAAATTTTCCGACCATCCACATACTGCTAAGAACTTTCTATGAATCCAGGTATTTAAAATCGGTTTGGCCCTGGTCTATAAACCCCTAAATGTGTATTTATTTCATTCCCCCTGTGACACATCAGAAATTGTTTTTCAAGGAAGGTAAATTTGAAACCACACATTTTTTTCTTTAATTTCTGGGCTGTAAGGTGAATGTTTCAGTAAAGTCACTTAAAAATTTATTTGATTGGTCTACAGAATGGAATGATGCATTGTCATGAAGCAGGATTAATTTTCTGGAGATCGTTTTTCAACTACTTCTTACAATGCTTTTGGTCAACACTTTATCCTCCCTCCAGTAGCAAACTGGCTACTGGCTCAACATTTCTTGAACCTTTAACTTTGAGGATTTTGGATTTGAAACAGTCGTGAAGATCCATTGAGCTTTCTTCATTTCAATTAAAATGCATAATTTGAATCGATCAAAAACTGAACCCTCAGTGGAAATAGTAATTTTTGCTTTTTAAAGTTGTCAAAACTCTCTTTATCTTATAAATGGTAGCAGAATTAGGTAGATTATCTTTTAGCTGATTTAGCTATTGACCTTACACGTGTTTGAAATTTAATTTATTGAATTCAAAGGCCTGACTGACGAAGTCAAAAGGAAGAAACCGGTCTTGATATGTAGAACTGAGTAAATTGAATCCCAAATTTGGAACTTTACTATGCAGGATTTTTCGGTGTTAATCTCATATTAAAATTGAATGGTAGTTGTTCTCATGTCTAATTAAATCTGTAATTTTAGTTATACAAATCAATTATTTTTTAGCTGCATCCCCTTTAATAAGAGAAATGCTCACAGTGAATCCGAAAAACCGCGCTGACGTAGAAAAAATTTGTAGTCACTGGTGGGTAAATGAAGGCTACTCTGAAAACTGCCTTGATATTTCAGAAGAATTAGCAAATCAAACGCCAGTCAGACTCGATGTACTTTTATCTTTAGCTCCACCAGCTCCACAATTAGAAAGTGAAAAACTTATGGTAACAGGCGAAGAACAAGCAGCAAAACAAGATATGGCTATTGCACCCACCAGATCTCACTCTGTTGGATCATTTATGGAATTAGCGCATCCTGCTGAAAGGAGGATAATAGATATGTTGATGGAGGATAAAATCACACCTAAGAGGAAGCTGGAGACCACTGTTAGTACTGACAGGGTCAATTTGGATAAACGGAAAGAAAAGATAGTTAAAGAAAATACTGTTGCTGATATCTCGGTAAGTTTCTTTTAATATAAAGTATGTTGATTTGCTATTAGCCCGGGAGATGGTGACAGGTTTCATTCTCCCATTTTATATTGCATGCTTTTTAAGCGTTTATAATTAACCCTGACATAATAAAGATAAAAGGGTTCTTATCAGCCGGCCATGGTGGAAATCGCTTTTCTATTTTTGAAAAAGTTCAGTGTTTTTCGGTAATATTAAATTAAATAGGATTTCCGTGTATTTAAATCACGTGCCGATGTAAAAATAAAAATTTTAATAAAAAATACACTCCGGTAAACTTGGCATGTGTCTCACGTTGGAGCAATTTAAAGGGAAATTTATCATAAAACATTGTTCTTACTTTTAATTATATTTCTAGATTTTTTTTCCATTAATTATATTGCATTGATACAGGTACATGGTCAACACAAAGAATTAGAAGATACCAACGCAACTAAACCAATACCATTAGATAAAAGCTTGACGCAAACATTGTCCAAAGAAATGGAAGTAGACCCTGAGATACTGGATCCTAACCTCCAAGGAGCTGCTTGTTCTGAAATAATAGAAGAGACGGAAAAGAAGAAGAACCAGAAGCTCAAGAAATCGTTAACAAAAACTATAAGCAATAATGTTTTAGAAAATATAAATGAAATTCCTAGCCAAGAAAATGTAGCCGATACATTGAACAAAGAAAATATTAAATCTGAAGTTAAAGAAACCTCTGAAAGTGATGTTAAGAAGCCTTCTATGGAATCTAAAACTTCAGCAAAGAAAAAAGTTGGTACCAAGAAAGTTTTGGTAGATAAAAATGAAAATTCTACTCAGCCAGTTCCGGTGGTTGAAGAAAAACCCAAAAAGGACGAATCACATCAAGAAATTAAAGAAACTGAAGTTGAAACTCCTTCAAAACCCATAGAAAGAAGAAGATCTAGAATATTTGAAGCTGCAGAAAAATTCCAAAACCTTATATCTCCCACAGAAACCAAACCTACCGTTACTGAAAAACCAAAGAAAATCTTAATACCCGGCGTCAGTGTTGATGGATTCAAAAAAGAATTTGAACGTAAAGCCAGCTTAACATCAACCGTCCCGCCCAAAGTAAAAGGTGCCTTAACGAAGAAAATTCCTGTAAAGAAGTCTGAAGAGAAAAAAGAAGCTGCAGAAAAAGCGCAACCCGAGCCTAAAGAGACTGAAGAAGAGAAAAAAGAACGCCTCAGAAACGCTGTCAATATTATTTCAAGTGCCTTAGATAAGGAAGGAACGAGAAAATCGAAATCGCGTCCTTGTATCGAAAGAAAACCACCAGTACCGTTCGGTGTCAGCGGTAGATCAGCATCTGGAAATATCGCTATGTTAACCACGTCAACTGTACCTACAGGCCCCAAACCTTATGTTCCTCCCAAATTATCCGATTTACAAGTCCACAAAGTTGAAGATAAACCAGAAACGACAGAAGATAATGAAAATAAGGTTTCTTCAGCTGAGATTACTCTTAAGAGTGCGACGTTGCCAAGGAGAAAGACTACCAAGGCTGAGATCCAGTTGAATTATCCTGTTCCTAAACCTTCGCAAATGAATTTCAAGACTGAAATGGCGCATAACGTTGAGGGATATCAGCCACAGCAAAGCGATATTGTTGCTGAAGTTACTTTGTCGAGGTAAATATTTTGTATACACCTATGTCGGTTTATTTGAAAAATAACAAGTTTGGTCTTAAAACTTAGAGCGCATGTCATATTTTCTAAAAACTGAAATTTCAAGAAGAAATTGTACATAGAAGTATGGTAGATTCCTCAATTTAAAATATTACGATTTGAACCAACTTGCTCTAATAAAATGTTGCTAATGAGTGTTAAAGCTTAAATTTTAAGATTTATTTTGTGCAATAATAGCGTTTTTGAATATGTATACATAAAAATTTGGAACTGGGGGTTTTTGGGCACGAGAAATCAGAATCTGGTACCTACTTTGATGTAATTTGTAGAGGGCGCTAGTTAGGCCACATTTGTGGCGTAAATGTGCGATAAACTTTTTTGCTCTTTAAGTTAGCGCTCTTTTTGTAAAAGAATATTAAAGCCACGTTACTTTAGTAGAAAAAAGCATACTTGTTACTAACATTAAAACTTAACGGTTTACGTAGGTATCAGCTTAATGATTACACTGGTAGGCAAAAAAATTTTTTTCTCGTGCCCAAAAACCCCCATTTCCATATTTTTATGTATACATATCCAAAAAATAAATCTTAAAATTTAACTTTTAACACTCTCTATATTCCTTATTAGCAACATTTTATTAGAGCAAGTTGTTGGTTCAAATCGTAATATTTTAAAGTGAGGAATCTACCATGTTTCTATGTGCAATTACTTGAGGACCACCTTGTATGTGGGTTATATATTGACCTAAAAACATTGTGAAACTTACAAAATTCCAAAAGCAAAGTTTGCTGAAATCGTCTATACGCCATTCACCATCGAATACAAACTTTTTTATTTATCTTAATTTTACTTAATTCGGCATGTTTAGATCTAATGAATTATATCTCAAAATTTAGATAACTTTCTATTTTTCTATATTTCTATTTTTATTTGAAGAAATTTTGACATTACTTCTGAAAATCATACATAATTTAAAAAAACTACAGTTACTGAGTGCACATTGTGAAAATACTTTCGATTATACAGGGTGTTCCAAAAACTCGTGGCAGCACAAACTTACTTTTTTTTTTAAATGAAAAAAATGTAAATTTGTGCTGCCGCGAGTTTTTGGAACACCCTGTATAATCGAAAGTATTTTCAAAATGTGCATTCAGTAACTGTACTAGCTCACACAAAATTAGAAAATTTTATCTCTTAGCACAATGATGTAATCCTCCGATGTCTTTTGCGCCACCCTGTATTTGTTGATAAAAAGGAAACAGCTGCAGTGCTGGGACAAAAAAGTAACCACCCTGCAATTCTGAAACCCTAATCAATCAAGATACGTGTATTGAACAAAAAAATAACTTAAAAGAACAAAAACGGCCAGACGTGTTTATTATCATATTATTTTTTACTAACTTTCTTTTCCAATAGTATCTAAAATTTCTGTAATTCAAAACTGGTTTATATTGTAATAACTCCCTTTTATTTTAGGTCAAAACAACAACAAGAAAGGAGTTCTACAAAAGAAAGAGTAATACCCATTTCGTTTGAAAGACAAGAAAGTCAAGAAACTGTACAAACGCCACCCATCAAACCTCCCACAGCAAGAGGCTATCAGACACAAAAGTCCAACAGCTCTCAAAAGTATGTATTCTTCATCTTTTCCTTTTCTCTTTCTTCATCATTTTATGTTTCTTAATTTTTGCATCTTCCTATTCTTCTTAAAAATCCTCCTTTAATTAGTCATAATCACAGTTTAAGCTGTTTTTGTTGTTATGGCTAAATTTTTGTTTCTCTCACTTCTTAAAGATATTTTGACAAAATAAGAATGACAAAAATAAAACCCCCGAGATTGAATGGGGATGATTACGGGAAACTCATCCAACAGAGAGCGCTGAGTGTTTGTCACATTGGTCATTAGCTGTCAAAGTTCCCACCGTTATTTACCAGTGTGGAAAAATTCTAGTATCGGGCCAAAGCCCCATATAAGTAATGTACCGTTTGATGACAAACACTTGGCGCCCTCTACATAGAACGAATTGACAGTTTGCTTCCCCATTGAATCAAACAAACAGGTCTTAAGTGACAGCTCAGTCGGCTTCATTACGTTTTAAATCTGAATTCATTCAGTATCATTAGTTAGAACAAACATCCATTATTAATATTTTTTGTTTAGGTCAAATCTATCTAGACAGTCCACACAGGATTCGGATAATGAAACCATAGCCTCTACTGGTGAGCCAATAAGAAAATCTCCTAGAGAATATATAATTCCTATTGCTGTTGAGGGAGGGGGTTACGTAACTCCTAGAGCTGGCAGCTTGGAACCTAGTGATACGGCCAGTACTACCAGCACTATGACGAGCCGAAGCAAGTCGAAGTTTGGAAGAGGTAGACGATTAAAGTAAGTTTTCTTTAATTTTTCTATAAAAAAAATGGCAAAAGAATAGAAAAACTCAAATTCTATCCCACATAATTATATTAATGATAATGATGACAGTTATATAACCATTCTTATGTCTTATAAATACTTAGAATCGTAGAAAATATTTTGTAAATTTTAAGAAATTAAAAATCTCTTTAAAGTGTGTAAAATTTTACATGTGTTATTTTTTATGTGTAAAATTTTACACACTTTAAAGAGATTTTTAATTTCTTAAAATTTACAAAATATTTTCTTCGATTCTACATTTAAGTGTGTACAAGTCATACAGTCTTTTCTAAAATTATAAATACTTGTTGTTGAAATACAATTTTTTTAAGAAAAACTAAGATTGCGACTCATGTCTGTGAGCACGCACCTGGATAATATGTAGTAGGGATAAGAAATTCATTATTGTAAAATGAAACTAAAATATATCACGCTGAAAGTAGTGAAGATCTTCTGAATGTCGAAACTGGTAGGTATACATGCCGCTATGGAGAAGCGGCGGTGATTTTTTTTTGATGCTGTCCTATCTCTAGATACACCTCAGCCTCTTGAGCTTTTTGTGCCTTCCGGGTTAGTTTCACAACACTCCGTAACTCTTGTTCCCTGTACCGTCCTGTACAGGTTCTTCACTGGTTGGCTGTTGTATTCTTCGGTAGTTAGCCTGGGCTGTCCGTATATTGCCTGTCTTGCGGTCCAGTGCCTCGCATTCTGACAGTATATGTTGAACTGTTTCTGCCCCTTTACCGCATTGCCTGCAGGAAAGTTCTCCATTGTACAGCCAGTGCAGCCTCATTTTGTGCAGATGTCATCTCATTAGACTGTGACCAGTGAGAAGGCACGTTATTGTTCTAAGTTAATTCCTGCTCATCTTGAGTAGTTCTTCAGCTTTGTGTTTGGACGGTTCTTTAATAAATGTTTCTCGTGGTGCATGAGAGGGGCTTCATTCCACCTTTCTCTTGGTTTACATTTGATCCAGTCCCGTATGCCGAGAAAAAGTTTCCTTAGTCTTCGACTCGGGATAACTATTAAAAAATTCATGCTTTCGGAAATATTTCCGATAGTAATTCAAGCTCTTAGTGAAAGTTGTACAGGAATCGCATCACGAAATTTTGTACCTTGCTTGACAATCCGACGTTTTACTAAATCTAAAAGCAGTTCAAACTCCACTGCAGTCATCCGAATAAAATTTTTAAATTGCTGTGCATTCTCCAACCGCAACTCGTTTATGAGAGTTGAACTGGCTCCCAAGTCAATTCGACGATCTACCCATTTCTTTACCCAACACTTCTTTTTTTTATTTTCCGTTTTTGCACAATATTAGATGCAATTATAAAAGTTAGCGCCTGACGCGAATCAATTTTGACACTTATACCTGCGATCAAGTCACACAACAGGGAGCGGATTGACTCAAGTGGACACGGAATTGTCTTGGTCTCGAGACTGGCGAGTCTCCCATACCTAGCGCGAGCCCGCAAGAGATCTCAAATGGACAACACCCTGAGACAAATCTCGAGACTTTCTCTCGAGATTTTATCTCATATGGACACTTAGCTTAAGAGCCTTTAGTAACGCCTGGCTGTCTGTGCACATTTTCCTTCTTTACTTTTGCGAAAAGTATTATTGAAAAAATAGGTATTATAGGTATTATGACTGGAAGGTGGTAACAAAAAAGTATTTTAATTCATGTAGACGAAAAAAGTATTTTAGGTATTTGTATTATTACTTTTTAACGCCACAACAGGTTAACTATAATAATATATGATCAAAATTAAAATATAAGCTTTTTTTTTAGTTCATTCTTTGGAGATAGAGATTCTGAGGATGAATCATTTTCCTTCCATCATCCTAGAGATAGTGATACTGAAGACTCTAGAAAGGATGCCTTCCATAGACTGAGGTATTTAATATTCTAACTTAAAATTCAGTTTTTTGTTATAGATTTTACATATCCAAAATAAAACTAAATGTTAATTTGATTTTTTAGGAGTACTCGTCCGAAAAAGGCTACTGTAGAACACGCTGAATCTGTTAGCTCTGGTGATGAAGATGATGATGAAGGTTTCGAAATTTTAACAGCAGAAAACTTGTTTTCAACACTTCTCTCAAGAGTAAGATTTTCATATTTTATATTGAGTACAAGAGATTTTAAAGCTGTTTGTTTGCAAAAAGTTCCTACGGCTAAACTGTCTGCATATCCCTATACGTATGTGAATCTTTTACAACAAAATTGCGTATGTGTAATTGAAATGGAACATATAAACATCCTGTATATACTCTTGTTCCAATATCTGAAGAAAACACCCTATAGATGTTTCTGTTCCAATTTATACTTGTTAAGGTGGCAAATAGTTTGCTGCGTACTGTATCTCTTGTAGTTTGTTTGTAGGTTGATGATTTGTAGTGAAAAAAAGCACTTTTAACTTTTAAACTTCTATTATTTAATAACGAAGTGTAACAATTTTTAACAGGAAAAAAAGTTAACAACTAGCTTGTAAATATTGGGATATTGCTCATTGAAATCGTTTGCTTGCAAGTACGAAAAGTTTTGTTTATTATTGTTAAGTGATTTGGCTTTGTTACGCTGTTGACACACACAACGATTTTGGACGTCCGACTTTTTACCGTCCGTCCACTCCAAAATATCGTGCCGTGCTGTGAAAAGTTCCATGCATTTCTTCACGCCACTAAAGGAATGTCCGTCCAAAATCGTTGTGTGTGTCTGAGGCGTTAGTCTATAACAAAATTGTGCAACTTGAAATGGACACGAATGTCCAGAAAAAATGGGAGCAGTCTGATCTGCTCGCGGTGAGAGCTATTGTGCTACTGATTTTGTTCTACAATAATTTCTATAAGCTTTGAATATATCGATCTTGTCTTAACTTGTTATTCTCTTTGACTATTTTAATTTATAACGGTTTTTCCCAGCCAATCGCTTGACTTCGCGGGCGGTGTTTGACAAAGTCTGTTTCCCGCCTGCTTTCTGTGAAACTTGATATCGTTGTTTGTTAATTTGTTTACGACTTTCGGCGAGACTCAAAGATGTACGCATTAGCTTTGTGATTTTGCCGCCAAACTAGCGGCGTTGCTAAATATTACGAGGTAGTTTTGTGCAGGGGGGGGTTAATAAAAAACGCAGGAACTATAGCTTGCTCATCGTAAAGAAAAGTAATGTAAACAGACTTTTGGCAACGATTTGAACTATACAGGTTGGCGCAAATTTGGGCGTACACAAAGTAAAGTATGATGCAACATATTCAAATTTATAGAATATGCGCACGAGCCTGGTTTTGTGTTTGTATCACGTGGTAGATTGTTTCTAGAATTAACGAATGCATCGGCGTGCTTCGTATTTTTATTTATTTTGATTGAATATTTTTATTAATTTTAATTGGAATTTTTGAACACAAAGGCGCCGTTATGTTTATATTTGAACAATAATGTTTGCTTTGTAGGTGAGGGATTTGACTCAAAGGTTAAATGTAGATGAAGGAATGAGACCTGGTTTTCCCAGTAGCAGATTATTCACGCATTTTGACCATGGAACTAATTTCTTTAATAGAATGGAACATCCTTTATCCAGGTAAGAATATTCTCATCAAAGTTAAGGGGTCAGTTCCTCAAAAATGAGCGAAAAAAGAGGTAATTTAAAAATGGAATTACAAAACAAGTTGTTGATGAATCCAGTTATTTTTTTTATTCTCCTGCATTTTTTGTTGTTTTAAATTGGGCCTGTGTCGGTCGCGCAGCGCTCTTTGCGCATGCGCACACCCCCGCTGAAGCTTCGATGGAGAAATGAATGTACTCGGAGGGTGGACGTTATAGCTCGATCAAAAATTCACCTAGAGGAAAAAAACCAAGAAATTTATTAAAATAGACCTACAAATTGACGTATGCATTAAAAAAAATCATCGGTAATTAAATGGCGCAATTCGGAATTAAAGATTGAAAAAACCTCTCAAATTCGCATTGAAAAACCCGTACAAGATGGCGGAAAATTTTTATTTCGCAAAAAGCCTACGTCATTTCGTAAACCAATTGGATAACAAAGAGAATCAAACAAGAATTTTTGAAATCGGTCCTTTTTTCCTTTTTTCATCACATGTTATGGTTGCTAGGTAGTTATTAGGATGCATAATAAGTATGAAAATGGCACTTCTGCTGTCACTTCAATATTGTTATGTCAATAAGTTTGGTTTTTGAGTGTTGTTTATTCATTATTATGATAATTTTTAAAATATAGGTTATTTATTTTAGCGAGGCAGTGACGTCACACGTTAAAAATCTGCGGCGTTGCCAGATATAATTTTTTTTCGTTCATTTAAAGATAAAATTTACTCCTAAGTGAGTAGGTAGTTTTTTATTTATTGTATGTAAATATCATTACTACGTCTCTTATAGAAGTAAGTGGAAGTAGAGGCCCTCGATTTTCACATTCTCGTTGAAAATAGTTTAACAGATCTGTTACCATTTCTTGACTTTGCCTGGGTAATGGTTTAGCCATTTTAAATGTTTTTGAATTTTTACCTCACAGTGAAGACTGACATAATGAATTAGTTATGAAAATAACTGTTTGGTAATGAAAATTACTATTTCTTGTAAATTTTAAAGAAAACTGAGTACATAAAAAATGAAACAGAAAAATATTAAAATATAACCTACAAACGAATGTAGATTAATAAATCAAGTATTTTCGATATATCACAACGGCAACGTCGTGAAGTGTTGCCAACCTTTAACAGTTAATTTCTCCTGCACGTTAAGTTTAAATCGTATTTGCTCTTAGTGTTTTCGTGTTTATTCCGTTGACAATAGAAATAACTAGAAATTGCGTCACTGTCTCGCTAAAATAAATAAGGTATATGAGCGACGAAAGTGATTTTGAAGAAATAGAACGGGCATGGGAAGAAGGATGTGCCGCAATAATTCCTGAAAAATCAAAATTTCAGTATGAGTATATCTATAAAATTCTGAACAGTAAGTGAAAAATCTGAACGGTAAGTGAATTACTTACCGTTCAGAAAATTTTGACGTTAGTAAATGCCCCTTACTGTTATCAAAATAGATATGGTAAACAGTCAAAAATGACTAATCGTGCAAGAAATGACAGAAGAGTGCAATAAAAATTTTATAATAAAGAACCACTTTTTCCAAAATAGTTTTGTTTTTTGCATGAACGCAAAAAAAAATATTTTTTCGTCGACCTCTATAAAAAATTACATTTTACGTATTAATTTTCGAATGAAAAGTCAACTATTTTTGAAGTCAAGTACTTTTCGTCCTCATATGACTCGCACCGTGCCGTATCCTAGTGACCACAGCGGACGAGACGTGTTTGCGGACGAACAATACTTGCCTTCAAAAATGGTCGATTTTTCTTTCGGAAATTAGTACGTTTTTGTAGATGTCGATGAAAAAAAGTAATATGCGCCTTGGCGAAAAACTGTCTATTGTCTCGCCTGCTTGCTAGCCTCGGCTAACAATTTGCAGACTCGACTATGATAGACAGTTTTTCGTCCTTGGCACATAAATAACTATTGTGATTAACCTTTACTGTAGTCTTGTTTCCCCTTATTTTAAGGCACTCATCGCTAGGTAGAACTTTTGGCCGCGACAGACCTACCGTAACAAAATCTACGATGGGTAGCAGTTTCGGAGTTCCATGGAGGCGAAGTGTCAGTCGCGATTTAGCCACTGACATAGACAGCGTGTTCAAAAATTCGAACACACCTCCATCTTCCCGTCCAACCGGTAAGTTTTAAGTTAATGTCGGTTTTGATATAATTTTGTGTTAGTTGTGAGACAAACGTTATTGATGTTTCAAAGAAGGTACAAAATGGAAGCGTAATTAAAACTAAATTTTTGCTGTTTATGAAAAAAATTGTAACAATCGCAATTTATTTAGTTTAACGGTAGTTAATATGGGCGTGTTTGTAGTCTAGCAGAAAAATAAAAAATAACTTTTTAAATCGAAGTAAAAAATGTCAACAGCTGACTGTTAATAAGTGGTAATTATTAAACTATAAAGCAATTGCGATATTATAAGCTGTAAAGGGATAATTCAATTTTTTACCCGAGTCCTCAATTTATGAACTAAAACCTCAGAGTTGTCCTGTAAACTACTATCTTTATTCACATTCCAACTGAAAGTCAGGGGGATTTCTCCGAATGAACGTCAATATTCTCAAAGTACCTTTACTTTCACCCTCTTTTAGGACCTTAGTTCTAGAATGCGTCTCCAAAAGAACAAAAAAAGAAATAATATTTTAGAGAGAACATGCCTGCGCTAAAAGTTTTTAAACCAGACGGTCATCTTGCATCAAGGAATATAAGCGATAATCAATCATAAGCTCAGAACTTTGCCGGTCAGCGGTCACACTTCTCGGTGCCACTTTGAATAAGACAGTTATTTTTTTATTAAATATTCGAATTTTTGCTATTTTAACAAACAAAGCTTTTTCTTAGAAAATGTACTAATCTCGATTATAACAATTGTTTAAGGTAGTACTCTCGATACCACAATAGTCAAATGTGCGATGTTATTTGACAACGCCGCGTAAAAGGAAAAGAGCTTTCAATAACTGTTTGAGCTGTCAAATGCATATGGGTTTGACATTAGTTTATAAATAACTTAAGCACTCTGGAAATTAGGAATTGTAGCGACACCACATTTAAAATAAGTATTCAGATTACAAAGCATGATAAAATGTGGAAACATCATTAATAATTATTTTTATTCAAAACTTTAAATACGGTAATGAGCAAATTTTAATTTACTAGAGCTTCATATGACAAAAAAACACTTGTTTATTCGAATATGTCAAAAAACGTCAAATTCGATACAGTACACAATAACAAAAAGAAGAACTTTTCTGTCCTAGACGTTTTTCGTACTTTTTCGGACGGTGAACTGTCCGAATAAGTAAAATATAGATATTTGGCTTACCTGCTTCTTTTAGCTTTAAATTAATAGTTGTGTACAATAATATTTGGTGTATTTTCTTATCGGAATAACATATTGACTTGCTGTGATATATGTTTTTTTAAACCAAGTGTAGGTTATGTTATAGTTATAATTTTTGTTTGAAATTTGATATTTCTTACACTTGTGTTCCGTTGCTTTTTAGTGTAGTCTGTATTACACTGACAGAACCGATCAGGTCAGGTCAGATCAGTCCAGCGATGTCACTGGCACGAAAAAGTGTTTACATGGGGTCAACTACTCCAATGTAAACCTGACCACATAAACTAGATATTTTATAGATGTCTTTAGCCGATAGCGGGGAATGTTTGTCCTTGGTGAGGGAAGGATCTCTAAGATTTTCTTTGGCGGTTTGAAAACTGTTTTGATATTCTTTCTTTGAAGGACCTTGGATATGCGATCAGTGACACGTTGAACATATGGAAGATATTCATTGGGATTGGGGCGAGTTGATTCGGAATTCTCGAACTTTTATTATTTTTTATTTTAATTAATAGTGCAAAGAGATACAGCATGATGATATGTTACTTTGCGCCATTTAAAATACTTTTCAAAATGCCGTTGCAATTTTAGTTGTTATTTAAAAATAATTTTCAAAGTGGCGCCATCAGTGATGATTATATCACTAGTTTTTAAATAAAACATATTTTTGAGATTTAATTTGCGGATATTCATTTAGGTTCATAAGTTAAAGGATGGCAAAATTAACTTTAGACACTTACTGTATAAATACATTTGAGTGGCTTACAGGAAAAGTCTGAGGGTATGATTTAGGAAAAAATAGAATTCAAAAATAAAACTCCTATCGTTAGTAATTATGTAGCAGTTGTGAGTTCTCACGTCGCAATTTTCAGTTATTATTTCACAGTTGCTCTGTACTTTGAATGCAAATTGTTAATTATGTCGCAATTAGATCGATTTTGGGAAATTATAGTCATAAGCGTCGCTCACATTTTATACTTTTTTGGAACATTATCTAAATTTTACGAAATGTATTGTGCAGTAGAATATGTATACTTTTTTGTGCTAGTGGTAGTTTGTAGGGTATTTTTCCTGCAACCCGGTATATTAAAAGATGATTATATTTTTTCCTTATTTTGTTTTTTTTATAAAACATTGTGTACAGACTGGTGCAAGTTAGAATGTCCTCTACAGAGATCACGTAAACCATAAAAGATACAAGTCATCAAATTTTCAAAAAATCTTGAGACTATCGACAGGGTAATATTTTATTGTAGTTTTAAAATAGAAAATTGTTGTTTTAAAAATCACTATAAGTGATGCTATAAGTTAGCTATACTTTATTTAAATTTAAATTATTTCACTTATATTTAATTTGTTAATGTTCTACAGGGTGTCTCAGACTAGATTTTAGGTTTTAAACTTACCTTACGCCCACCCTGTTCGAAATTCAATGAAAATATTACGTCAAGCGTATAGCGGACATGTACGGATTTCAGTTATTACAGCACAGTGGACGAGTTCGCAGCGTGCTTTTACATGGTTGAGGATTATTTTAAAGCCAACGATTGGTACACAGTTGCTCAGCGGCGTGTTTGCGATGCGTTATCGGAGATGTTAGTTGACGCGTAAAAAATTTAGAGACCAAGGAGTTGTTACAAATGTCATAGTCTGTAAATCATAATCCTCGACCCTCTCAATATTGGAAGGAGTTCGAATGGTTTTGGTTGACCTGGATGTTTGACACTTGTAACAATTCCTTGTTCTCTAAAATTTTTTACCAATGCCTGAACTAACATCGCCGATGGTGTATCACAAAAACGCTGCTGAGCAACTATGTTTGAATCGTTGGCTTTAAAATAAGCCTCAACCATGTAGGTACGCTACGAACTCGTTCACCTAACCTCAGAAAATTAAATAAAAGATTAAAAAAGAATGATCCATCTCATAAATATAAGATAAATGTAGACATCCATTTTTAACCAGTCAAGATAATTGACTTTAGTGTTGGCCTGTCAATATATATTTAATTACACAGCATATATTTTGAATCTATTATAGTTTACCTTATAGAGGACGACTTGTATCTTTAAATATATTCAGAAAAACACAGAAACAAATACCGAAATTAGGTGAATACAAATACAAATAAAAAAATGTTTTCTCCATGAAACTAAACAGAAACAGCAAAACATTATTGAAATTATTTAGTTTATATCAGTTTTGTGTCTATTAATTTTGGGTACTTATTTCTGTATTACTTTGAATATTTTAATATTTTAACTACGCTAATGTGGTATTCATAGTTAATAAGTTGATATTTTATTTTATTACGGATATTGGTATAGTTTAATTAAGTGTACGTTTTCTGATGTATCAATCAAAGACCGAATCGTTATTGCAACATTGATTGATCTCAATGGAAAATGGCGTCGTGTATAGTATATATTATTTACAACAAAAATTTCACAGTTTACTAATTAATTTAATAAAATATAAAAAAATAGAGAAGTAAATTGCAAATTTTTTATAGTTTTGTAATTGTTAGGAAACGTCTGCAAAAATTTTAATTTTCATAATTGTACAGTTTAGGTCTTATTAGCGATAGTACTAATAGCTAGCAAACAATTTTTTTTACATAATTAGATATCACTTATACAGGGTGTCCGGTAAACCTTGTACAACATTGAAACTGGTGATAGACCAGGTCATGACTGTTCAGAATATCAGAATTTCACATCACCGTTTTCGAGATAATGGGCATTTTCTAAATTTCTAGAAAATCGCTACCTCATCTCGGAATTTTGAATGCTATGTCTACAAATTGAGACTATACTGAAATCGCGATCGACACGGAGTAATAAATCAGAATTTTATTGGAGTTTTACAGCACAGGCGGCTCAAACAAAATCTGTGATTTTAAATAGCCGGTAGTTAAAAGGTGTGTTAAAATTAAGAATTTTTGTCTGTGCTGCCCGTTTTTTATTGGACATAACAATAGACTATCCTTATTTTAATCCTTTTTAAGACTCTGACGAGCTCACGGTTGGGTAAATTAGGGTGCATTTGTTTGTATTATTATTTTTTTTGTTACTATTTTAAACTTAAATAATTGTAATTTAGCCGCCGGGGTGCTTGTTTTAGATGAGTCCCCTCGCCACTCACCCCTGAAAAAAAAATTTTTTTGGTTGGCTAAGGCCAATTTTTTTGTTTTTTGTGTTTTTTTTGGTGGGTAAACTTGGTAAATTCAATATTTTCATTTTGTAAAGTACCTACAAACCGGAATAATACTCAATAATACATATTCAAAAAAAATTATTTTTAAATGATGATTTTATGTACCCCGTAAATAATATATAGGCACCCATATCTGAACTTTCCTGTTCTGACAGATATATTACTCCGGCTCGATCGCGATTTCAGGATAGTCTTAATTTGTAGACGTGACATTTAAAAATCCAAGGTGATGTAGCGATTTTCCAGAAATTCAAAAAATGCCCATTATCTGATGGTGAAATTATGATATTCTGAACAGTTATGACCTGGTCTATCACCAGTTCCAATATTGTACAAGATATATGCTAGAAAATAATATGGATACATCAAAAAACGTGTAATATTGTCAAAAAATAAAGTTAAGCATGGCCGTGACTTGGTTGTGTGGTTGCAGCGCGCGTGCGTGTTACGGTGCATGTACCCTGCGGTCCAGCCACTCAGAGGGGTACTGACTAACAGCCTGCTGGCAAAATGCTACGACACAGATTCGGTAGGCCGCATGCACAACTAAACACAATTTCACAAAATGTCCATCCATAATTTATGTCAAAATGATCAACATTCTTCAATAGAAAACGAGTAAGGAATTTAATTTATCAGATTCGACATCCTAAGACCAGTTTCTGCCTTTCGGCTTCGTCAGTTAGGCTTTTCGAATCCAATAAATAAAATTCCAAACTCGTACAAGTCAATAGCTATATCCGCTATAAGATAAAATTTTTAGATGTGCTACCATCTATGATTAGAAGAGGGTATTGACAATTTTTAAAGCAAATAATTCCCGGTCTTAGGATGTCGAATCTGATAAATTAATTTCCTTACTCGTTTTCTAACTTTGTATTAATCTCTGAAAGGGATACGAAAGAAGAGAGTAGTGACATTTTGACTAGAATCAGTCAAATAAAAGCTTTGCAACACACAATGCAAATTGTGTATGCAACCCCAATACATCGGGAATTATTTGCTTTAAAAATTGTCAATACTCTCTTCTAATCATAGATGGTAACATTCTTCATGTTTATGTCGTATGTATATTCGACAGATATTCATTTTTCAAAATTGATAGTTGTCAGTTACGATATCTTAAAACTAATAACTATGTAACGGTCCATAATTAGGTACTTTTAAAATTTTTATTTAAAAACAATATATTCAATTTATCATAATTGGTTAATACGAAGAAAAATTCTGTCATAAAAAACATTACTTTTATTTGAAATACATTTTTATTCATTTAACGTAATTACCTTTATACATTCAGTACGATCGTCATAAAGTGTTTCTAAGCTCAAAAAAATGTTTAGATTGGTCTGAAAACCGTTTGTCCATATCATCTATTACTTCTTGATTTGATAAAAATTGTACAGCGCATTTGCTTTTTTGTATTTAATAGTTTAATGCTCTCATAAAAAAGAACTCTAAATGTATGACACTAATCACCTGTATAATCGAACGTGCCGAATTTAGCGCGCCTGACGATCATTAGATGAGTTTGGGCAAGGCTTTCGAGGTGTTCCACATTAAACACATTAAACAGATTGTATTTTAAACTGTTATCGTAATATAGGCCATCATCTGATATATTTTCAGTTTTTTACCTGCCAGATATATTATAGTCCAGTAAATGAAGGCCGGAAAAGGTATCAACCTGGGCATCAGGTTGCACAAGAATAATTTTTTTTTAATTTGTAGTTATTCATGGGTACATTGAACTCTGAAAATCTCAACTCCGATATCTCCCAAAATATGACTCTCAGAGAATTATTGTTCAGACAAGAAATAAAGAGCAGTCTATTACCTACAAAATTGGCCCTCATCATTTTTTTCGCTACGCGAATATTTTGTGCGAAAACGGCGATCGAAAAATTCATAACTGTAAGGGAATGTAAAAAAAAAGAAAAATACCGTAGACAAGGGGACAATCTAAGCTTTCCAATGATGTGGGTTGAAACCCGATAGGGTGCTTGATTATCTATCAATTCCCGATTAGCCCCGAGCATTTTGGAAAACTCCAAAAATCCAAAAAAAAGCAACCCTGAAAAAACACGTTATTTATAAAAATACGAAAAAAATCCTTATTGAATCTTTTGGAATGTATTCAAGACCTTCCCAAGCCTCATTGGTCAAAAGGATTTAGTGAAATTACTCTTTATAAAAAGAATATAAACAGATTGATAGAAGGGCTAAAATCTCGACCAAAAACAGACTTTGGCCCCGTTTTTCAATAGTCCCGAAAAATTACTAAAAGGAAAAATTAACATGGTAATATGGCTACAGGTCCCTCCTTTCACCTGAACTTTGAATCATGAAAAAATATTAATTTTTGCCCGATTTATTCAAAAATTTTAGTCCCTTGGGAGTGGCATTGATCTAGAACGTTCTCTCTAATACAGGTCGGGAGCTAAAAATACAAGATGCGGTTGGGGCCGATTATGTCGAAAACCATTACATTTTCGAGAAAAATGATAAGGATCATTTTTGTAGGCAATAAACTGCTCTTTATTTGTTGTCTAAACAAAAATTCTCTGAGAGTCATATTTTGGGAGATATCGGGCAAAAACGGATTTTCCAGAACTCTGGGGCGATTTTCCCACCCTTCCACAAATTTAAAGGAGTTGAGATTTTCACAGTTCAATGAACCATGAATAGCTGCAAATTAAAAAAAAATTATGCTTGTGCAACCTGATGCCCAGGTCGATATCTTCGTTTATTGGACTATTATCCCTATTCATGGATTAGCCAGACTTCTTTTTTACTTAACTTCAGTATACCTCTTACTACTAGAACTATTTTTTTGCTTTCTTATGTTCTGACGCATTTTCCGCCTCAGCCCATCGGAAACCTCCCCCCCCCCCCTAAATATACAGTGTGTTCAATTAAGTCGGCACCATATGGGAAACTTTTTTATTCTTAGTTTTATGAAAAAAAGTTATTCTTTATAAAAAGTTATGCAAGGTCTAAAACCTAAAATGCAACTATCAGATATCAAATTTTTACAGTCGTATACGAGGTTTGCCAAAAAATATGAATTTTGCTCAAGAGTAAAGTACCTTTATTTTTCAAATATGAAAAAAAAGTTATTAAAAAAACTTGTTTCTAATGATATTTTACGTCAACATACCGATTTTGTACAAGATACCATTTTTTGTTAATAAATAAATAATAAATAATTCCTTTATTATTGGTTTTTCAAAAAAAATATTCTTTATAAAAAGTTTTGCATGACATAATCAATAAGCAGGAATTATATTTTCAAAATATTTACTGGGATACAAGGGAAATCAAAAAATTTTAAGATATTTTAAATGATTATTTAATTCTTTTAATTAGTAGCACTACAGCTTTATTCATTTTTAAGAACATATTGTAAAATGGCCTGTAGGCTTTTTTTCTTCTCTTTTCCGTTTGACCCCTACCTTAGAAGGCATAGATCTAACGACTTTAGATTGAACAAAATTACGTACTTAATAGTTCATTTGACGGTTGACAGTGTCAACTCCGCTTTGATAACTCTCTAATATTTTAAGAGATAATTTTTCACATGTGTGAGACAATATTGATCATTTTGACAGAAGCAAAAACGTTTAATTTTTCTTTTGCCGATTATTTTTAAGCAAAGCTTCGTATTTTCCATTGACACTACTTGTAATTTCTTAACAAGTTGTACACATCAAACTTTGGACAAAGTACTGTTCACCAAATCAAAATTGGCACCGTTTTGTTATTATTTAAAAACTTACGTATAATGCAGGAAAAATACCCTACACTGTTTGTTTATTTTGATGTTTACAATTTGTTGATTAGATTTTTTTTTGAGTTGATTGTTAGATTTTATTCCTAACATTTTTTAATTTTTTATTTTAGTTTTTGGTCTATACTCATAGGTCATAAATGGAGAAATGTACCAATGCTCAGCAAATAAATAGTACAAATTGTAATTTCACGGTTCAATCGAATTTATCTAAAAAAAACTATATAGACAATGTTTGTCAATTTTTTACCATCATATTCCTAAAATTCTAAAGTATATATTAGTTTTTCGGTTATGAATCGAAAGTCTTGAGAATCGAATCTACCAGATTGCCAGACCTTCGTTATTTTATAAAAGCTGAAAGTTTCTCAGCCCATGCTTCCGATACAGGTAGGAACGATGGGCTACTATGAACTTTGCCAGACACTTACTATCGTGACAACCCCTTGCCAGACACCTTTAAACTTCAATAAATTGTAACTGTACTTATAGTATAAAAGCTGAATTTTATACATGTTACTTGGGCAACTATTAGAAGATGTATAAACTTCAAAAAATTTCCAATGTAATTTCATGCTCTTTCCCCCGAGCAGGAGACAAAAATTTCCGGATTTTTTTTTAGTTACTATGGTAACGATACAAAATAAAGGCTTTTAATTAGTCGAAAATGTTAGGTGTGGAATTTTCAGTATAATACATGTACTAAATAACCGAAAGATACGCAGTGAAGGGCCGCAAAAGATCTATCACTATCTCACTCACATCTACTCGAATATATTGAAATGGTAATCAAACTTTTAAAAGGTTTTTAAATTTCTTAATATTCTTTATTTTTTAACTTCGCCTCTGACATTTCTTAATCTATTCTAATCAACATAAACAAAACATCTCCTAACAACCATTATCTTTTTGCATATTTTTTTTTTAATTCGTTTAAAATATACTTTCCATAATTTTGTCCCATTTTTTACGCCATAACAACATCCCCCAAAATTTGTTTTCTTAATTTATTTTTATCTTAAAAAAATAAAATCATATTTTAATTTCTATTTTTCCCGCTAAAATCTTGTTTTTTTCCTTGATTTCTTTTTGTATACTTAAACTGTCTTCCTCTGCTATTCCCAAATTCATTTTTATTTGTTCTTTTAAATTTTCTTCCAACATCCAAAAATATTTTTTTAATTTCATCTTCCATCTATGATAATTTCTTTTCAAATTGTCTATTTCCTTCTGTATTTCCTTAATTCGCTCTTCTGCTTTATTCTCATCTTGTTTTTGTTCTTCTCTTAATTTTGTTCCTGTCTCCTTCACACTTTCTTCTACTTGTTGATGAAATTCTGTTAAAGTTTCATACCATTTTCCTTCTAGATTTTCCATCTTTTCTTGGGTGTCTTGAATCCCCAATTTAATTGCCTTCATTTCTTCGTTAATGTCTTGCTTGACTTTTTTTACTTCTTTTTCAATTTTTTCTTTGAAAATCTCTTCCTTTTCTTGTATTTTTTTTATTCTATTTATTTGTAAATTTTCTATTTCCATGATTCTTCCAATCACTTCTTCCCTCATCTCCTGTTTAGTGACTTCTATTTTATTTTCCATGTATAATTTTGATTCTTCCAATCTCTTTTCCACATTTCCTAGTTTTTCTTCCATTTTCTCTATCATTGTTTCATTATTTTGTTTCAATTGTTGTTTCATTTCCTCCAGTTCATTATTTAAATTGTTATTATCTTGTTTAACTTCATCTTTGATTTGTTTTATTTCTTGTTTTGTATCATTATTTAAATTTTTATTGTCTTGTTTCATCTCTTCTTTAGATTCTTCAATTATTTCTCTTATCATTTCGAACATACTCATCAAATCCATTTCCCCTTTCTTTTCAGGAGTCTCTTTCTCCTGTATATTTTCTTATTTTCTTAATCATACTGATCAAAAATTTTATTTGCCCCAAGTTGGGCGCCAATTGAAATGGTAATCAAACTTTTAAAAGGTTTTTTAATTGCTTAATATTCTTTATTTGTTAACTTCACTCACCTCTGACATTTCTTAACCTGTTCTAATCAACATAAACAAAACATCTCCTAACAACCATTATCTTTTTTTTAAAGTCCTTTTTACATAATTTTTTTTAATATACAATATATTGCCTTGCGCTCGCACCTACAGCTGCACTATATGTTCGTCTAGCTAGGGGTTAGAACTGTCGAAACTGTTTGGCTACTGAGAAAACATCTTCTAATAGTTACCCAAGTAACATGTATAAAATTCAGCTTCATACTATAACGTAAGTACAGTTACAATTTATTGAAGTTTAAGGCTGTCTGGCAAGGGGTTGCCACGGTAGTAAGTGTCTGGCAATGGATGCCGTGATTTCTAATATTATTTGACAAATTTAAGTCGGTATTTTATACACTTTTGATACCTGTTACCTGCCAAAGCCACCCAAAGTTCATAGTAGCCCACAGTTCCTATCTGTATTTGAAGCATGCGCTGAGAAAATTTCAGCTATTATCTATCAATGTGTTGTTGTAGAACCGAATTTTATATTAGAATTACCTTGTTAATGTACGTATGAATTCTTAAGATTGCGATTGTTAAAGAACCTTTTTGCAAAGTTTCATAAAAAAAAACTGCGAAAAGTCCGTTGTTGGGTAAAGCACCTTAACTTAAAAATAATTAAGCTATTCAATTTTCAAAATTTTTTTTCCTAGAGAAGGTAGAGCAATGAATTTAATTTTCTTTTGCCAGTACATTTTTTTATTGCATGGTATGATGTGACAGTACCCATGATCTTGTGTTTTTTTATTTTGACTAATTTGTGTTGTTTGTGTTTTTTTTATTTCAAGCTGCAGCAGATGTTTTGTGCCAAAATTTCATTAATCTGTAAAGGTAGGTTTTTGTTTAATTGTTTAATTGCAACTATTTCGACATAACAGCATGTATTTTGAAGTTTGACCTTCGATTCTTATCAGTTATTGCCATTTTGGAATGTCACTTTATGTTAAAGTTGTGTTCTCGACTATTGCTAATTAATTATTTCATACTTTTGAGACTAGAGCAACTCTACTTAGAGGCAACAATGTTTTCTCCAATGAGTAAAGACCTAATTACTTTAGCAAATTAGTGAAAAAATTGTTGATGAATTGATGTGACGGCCAAAACGACATTTTTAGTTTCACAAGAAATTTTTTTTTAGTCCTGAGTAGATATAAAATTTCAATAGAAATCAAATGCGCATGGTCCCAAATTTCTAGACGATTTTCTGAAGTCATATCAAAATCTTCGATAGTTACATAGTATTTTAATGTAAAAAATATTGCTTACTAGATGAAAAGTTTGAATGAGTCTGGCCCCAAGGTTCTATCTTTTTTCTTTGAAGAAAGTGAACTTCACTTTAAAATTTCAGTTTTCCTCAATTTTTTTCGAAAATATGACACCTGATCTAAGATTTGAAGTCGAATTCATTATTTTTAGTTTAAAATACCTTGATGTAGGTAATATAAACTAAAATTTCATCTTCGACTAATATATCCACATTTTTATCAAACTTTACATTAAGAATTCAACATAGACTAGAGTAGTTTTTCCAAATAAATTAATGAAATAAACTTATGACAATACACAATCATGGCAATAACTCGTATCTTCAGTTGTTAGGTCAATTTCTTTATTAATATTTAAAATCCAGGGTGGTATGTTTATAAATGTCGCCATTATAAATAAAATTTTATGTACCTACAGTGATGGTATGCTTCGAGAAACATCTCATGAAACAAATTATATAAATTTCAAGATACAGTAAGTAATAAATAGTTCTCATGAAATAGTAAGTCGACTATTTTATGAGAGGTATATCAAATATAATATTGTAAACAGAATGAATATTAAAAAAAATATTTACGTCTCGCACAGCTTCAAATGCATTTAACTTTATTTTAGCTTTCTTTTATTTTCAAACCAAATGGTGACTATAGAAACTATCCTCACCCTGTATATTATTTACGAGCTAATTCCCCAATATTCTTTCAGATGAATCGGCCGACGAAAACCTTAATTTAGCAGATCTAGATTTAAAAAAATTAAAATTGTCCGACGAAGACGCTTTGGCACTCTCCTATCTAACACCCGGTCTGTCGAAACGTATTCAGAAACAACTACTAGCTCAACTAGCCCCATCTGAAGCCAGAAAATTGCACCGCACGATGTCTTCGTGTACATCTGAAGAACAGCAAAATAGTAGCTTGTCGAAAAGATCTACTTTACCAAGGAGGTACTCTGTGGAAACCCATAATTCAAATTTAAAAGAAATAGAACCTAAAAGATCATTTTTACCGATAAAAAAAGAGGAGTATACACCTTCAGAGTTTAGTATTAGATCTTCTAGTATAGGCGCTGAGCCTAGATGTGATAATAAATTTCTTAGAAAGCCTAAAGTAAGCAAGTCAATATCGCTTCGTGAGCCTAAAATAAGTTCATCTAGATCAGATTTACAGAGTCCAGACTCCAGTATTTCAGAAAGTATATCGACTTCTCACAAAAATGATAGTTCTAAATGTATATCTGATTCGTCAGTATCAAGGCCTTACTCAAAATACTCATCTGAGTCTTTACATTCAAGATACTCACCGAACAAATCAATGGAAGCAATAGATTCAACGAGCAAGACTGATTTACAAAAACCTAAAAAAGTTTCTAGATTCTTAAGACCCGATTTTTTTGAAGGTCAAAAGGAAGAAAACGTTTACCTTAGAGACAAAAAAGAACGTGAAATGGAAACCCAAAAAGTCCTAAAAGAAATTAGAGATAAACGAAAAGGTAGATTGTATTCTAAAAGAGATGGATCTGTCAGTAGAGATATAAGTGACAAATCTGAAGATCAATCTCTTAAAGAGACGGATGGATCTATAAAAGAATCTGATACCTTATTGAATAAAGTTTCAGATAGTATTAAAACTTTAGAAAATGCTAATAATATACACGATTACGTAAATGTACCTGGTACCAGTGGAAGCTCCGATCAAAATACAGAGGTTATTCACGATTATGTCAATGTAAAAGCATCTAATATTTCTACAAAGAAGGAAAAACAATCTAGAATAGCACGACCAAAATCGTACCCTACAGAAACTGCAATCAAAGAAAATCCTAAAGAGAAAAACTTAGCATCCCCTGAAAAGGAGTCCAAGTTAAGTAAACTTAGAAAAGGTTTTAGTAAAAGCAAGGATAAAAGTAAAGAAGAAAATAAAATCGTTCCACAGGAAGATAAAAGCCAGAAAAATAAGTTGTTACAGACTTTAGAGAAGAAACTAGAGAAATTTAGAGCGTCTAAAGAATCTCAATCTGTCCAAGAAAAAAAATCTAGCGTAGAAAATGTTATAAAAAGGTTAAGAGAACAGAGCTTACCTAGAAATTTAGAACATTGTACCGAATCAGGTTTAATAAAGCGAGCAGTTTCTGTGGAAGACCTATCTGGAAACAAAACTTTACAAGCTTCAAAGAAATCTGTTACAAAAATCTTAGGACTGTTTAAAAAATACGAAGAGCAAGAAAAGAAAAAGATTGTAAAGAAACCAAAAAATAAGTCTGCGAAGAAGGATAGCGAATCTAACAACGATCAAAATTCTAACCCTAGCAATGATGTTTCTGTAATCGATTCTAAAAAGGAACGACCTAGATCTCTACTAATAGACAAAATCAAACAATATCAGAATGGTACAAATGATAAAGAATCTAAATTAAAATCTAAATTACCAGTCAATTCTTACAGACGTAGCCTTAATTTGGATAACATGTCTGATGCTGTAAACAATAACAGTATAACTACAGATAAACCTGACAGACGAAATTTAAAACTAGATTTTAGTAAAATTCAATCTAAAAGCGAGCCTATGGTGATTCGAGAATCGATTCCTAATTCCAGTACTCACGAAGATTCGAATTTCAACGAAAACAGGAATTCTCTTGCGATGACAGATGACAGTTCGACAGTTTTATCCCCGTCTGATGACTACCAAAGTTGTGACAGTTGGTCTGTTATGTCAGAATACCAAAATGTCAACGATCTACACTCTCCTTTGTCACCAAATGGATATTTGTATTCGGGAGATGAAAATGAGTCTGTTATCGATAGGATTAGGAGGAAGAGTTTTTATACGAGATTCAACGAAAAAAAGAGGACAAGAAAACCGAATTCCTATAATTTGGATTTGGGCTATAAGAGTCCTACTGATTACAGTTCTTTGGATAGAAGTAATTATGGTTATAGATCGTCAATTAGCCGTAGGTAAGTTTATTTTTAAATTATACTAAAATTTATTACTTTAAAATTAAGGATGATGTTTTATTATTTTAGAATATTTTTAAACTACTTAATGTTCATCTAAACTATTGATTAAAAAGAACTTTTGACACGACTTAAAATTTCATGTCTAGTTAGGTATATTTTGATTGCGTCTACTTTAATTTTAGTTTTAAAATTTTGCGAATTATTAAAAAGAATATATATTTTTAAATTGCGAACTTTTGAAACGCCGTTTTTGCAAAAAATATTAGTGTAGCGAAAAAATCATAGGGACAACTTTTGTAGGTAACGAACTGCTCTTCATTTTTTGTCTAAATCAAAATGCTCTAATCAATTTGTGTTAAGGACAGTATCCACTGCTATTCTTTTAGGAATATTTTAGAAGAATAAAAAATATCCACTTTAATTGTTTAATTTAAAAGTTAAAAATTCCTAGAAAATAATTTTAATTATTCCTTTTTTAGGCCTAGTTATATAGCAACTGCTCAAGAACCCCCTAGAAACTATAGGCCTTACTCCAGAAGCTCTTCCTTACTCAACGAATACGTCAACGTACCTAATCGCTATCAGACATATAGTTCAAAAATCGCTAGACCCGTTTCTTCTTTATATTCAGACTGCGAAGATAACATAGATGATTTGATGTCAACTGCTAAACCTAGACAGTAAGTTCTCAATTAACAATTATATGATTACCAAGTCATTTTCTGATAAAAAATTAGGACCAAAAGAATAATTAGTCTTCAAAAACTTCATTTAACATTCAAAGCGATTTTATCTGGTTATATAGCTTGCATAAATGAGACAGATAACCGTAATTGATCCTAAATTGTCGATAGTAAGAAATGAAACCCCCTCCAATTACATGTCTTTCGTTTGCTGCTTATCAAGTTGATACTTCGGTGAAGTAAATATAAAAAAGACATGAAAAAGTTCAAATCATTAGGTATTAGGCGGTAACCCGAAACTTATTCAATGTAACTTGCACTGATAGATCAACCCCTCCCACCCAATTAGTAAGAATAAATAATTTTGAATAACATGGATGCATTTCTTCTGGAAATCATAACAGACCTGACGAAGTCCGCAATGAAGAAAGGGATGTTATGATTTGTGCAACAGTACAGGAAATGTCTATGAATTCTTCTAGAGAAACATCACAATTTGGTGTTTTCTAGCAAACAGCTCTTTCTGTTTTGAAGAAACATGGGTATCACGCTAACAATTCTTTTTTATTACGAGGGTTGCCTTTTAAATTTCGGGATTTGGCAACACTGGTGCTGCTATCTGGGAACTGACAGCTCTATCGTAGACTTTGACGTTTTAGAAGCTATATTTACTGAAAAAGTTTTTTTATACGGTCGCTATTTTCAATTATAAAAAGTTGTTCGCGGACTAAAACAAATGGTCGCCTGTTTTTTCGAAAAAACTGGACATGTAGCAACCGTACCTTTGGTCCAACGTAAAACGGTCAACTCTGAATGGTACACAACCATTTGTTTGCCAGAAGTCTTCGCAGAAATAAGAAAAACCAACCGCCAGATCGTTCTCCACCACGACAATGCGAGCGCTCATACATCGGCACACACAATTGAATATTTAACCGATCAAAACATCGAATTAATGACACATCCGCCGTATAGTTCTGATTTGGCACCCAATGACTTTTTTATTTCCGAACATCAAAAAAAAAACGTTTTTCGGCACCTGAAGAAGCATTCAAAATCCATGTTTCTGCGGTACCTCAGTCTGAGTGGCAAAAGTGCTTCGAAAATTGGTTCAAACGGATGAAAAAGTGTATTAAACATCGGGGAGAATATTTCGAAAAACAATAAAGCCATTTTCGATAATAAATTTTTGTTTTTTTTTACTATAATCCCGAAATATAAAAGGCAACCCTCGTATCAAGCACTTTATCGAAATTGATCTATCAACAATATATCTCTAAATTTAAATGTGTTAATGATACTTAATTCTAAAATTTCACCCATTAGTGCCTCTCAGGTTTGAACTGTTGTCATTACTTCTTTCTTTTTTGTTTATTCATTTCATATTGATTTTTCTTTTACAAATTGAAAAAGTCCTTTACCTTTCCTATAAGTGGATCTTCATTTACTACATCCTGGAAATTTTGAGATTGGACAAAGGTGGCATCACGTCCTTTTGAAGGAATACGAAAAAAAGTGTGAGACTTTGACCAGCATTGGTCAAAAACCTGCAACCCGCAATGCAAATTGGGAAGTTTTGCTTTGTTAATTTGTCAAAAATCTCTTCAGGGTTTCATTTATCAGTTTTTGACGGTAGCACAGTTAAGCAGTTTACCTTTTAACGGATGTAGCTATTAACCATAGGGAATTTGATCTATTGGAGTCGAAGGCCTAACTGACGAAGCCGAAAGACAGAAACCGGTCTTAGGTTGTCGAACCGAATAAATAAAGTGATCTTTTGATCGGATATGATCGATAACTTTGCAATCCTAATAGAGCAAGAGCCCATGAGTGCCAGACCTTCGTTATTTTATAAAATCTGAAATTTTCTCAGCGCATAATTCTAATACAGGTAGGAACAATGGGCTACTATGAACTTTGGGTCATCGTGGCTTTGGCAGGTAACAGGTAGCAAAGGTGTATAAAATACCGACTTAAATTTGTCAAATAATAAATCGTAATTAAATTTAGACCGTCGTCCCCCCGTTTTAGAGGATGCTGAACATGATGGCGGAAGTCAAAATTCTTTTTGAGTTGGTCAAAAACCACCCCAAAAGGGGAATTCCGCGTCTTCTACCGGCAAAACTAACGTTTCGAGGATTCTAAACACGATGGCGGTGGCTATAATTTTTTAAGAGTTGACCCCACCTATCAAAAGGCCAAAAACTACCCCCGAAAGGGTTAAAAATTTGTTCTTCGCTATAAAATTCAGCTTTTATACTATAACGCAAGTACATTTATAATTTATTGAAGTTTAAGTGTGTCTGGCAAGAGGTTGCCGCGATAGTAAGTTTCTGGCAATGGATGACGTGATTTCTAATATTATTCCGAAGAAAAACATAAGAAAATTACGCTTTATTTGACAAATTTAAGTCGGTATTTTATACACCTTTGCTACCCGTTACCTACCAAAGCCATGATGACCCAAAGTTCATAGTAGCCCATCGTTCCTACTTGTATTGGAAGCATGCGGTGAAAAAATTTCAGCTTTTATAAAATAACGAAGGTCAGGCAATCACGGGCTCTCAGACTTTAATGCAAATTGTGAATTTTTGCTTTATTAAGTTTCTTATTTGTATATTTCATCAGTTTTGCTGATATATGGTTGTATTTCATTAGGAGATTTTTACATTTTAAATCTCTTAACCTAAGGTTAAAATATTGGTCACATCAGTTTTTTTAACAAACATTATTTTAATTATAAATCTTTTAGTTACAGTTTATCTACGCCACCATCCAGATTAGGTAGAAGATCAGTTTCTCCCGCTAACGAGTATTATCTTGGTCATCCGTCTTCCGCAATGATATCGCCAAATATTGCTGAACCCAACTAACTAGTTTTATCCTTTTGCTTCTAATTTAAAATATATTTTACTGAACTGGTGTAATTCGAATTATCAAATAACTTTTACTTTGTTTTAGTACGCCCGTGGAAAGTGATTTTTTTTTTTTTTGAATTTGTATATCTAGACATGTTCCTTTTAGGCTAAGGTTCGATATGTTAAATTGAGGTTTTTTCTTTAGCTTTTTGCTCTCTCTCTCTCTCATTAATTTTAAGTTTTGAAACGTGGATATTCTTGAAAAGAATTTTTGAATATAATTCATTGATTTAAAAAAATGCAATAATAACATAACTCGATTTTATAAAAATTGTAAGATTTTTTAAAAAAATAATCGACTATCTTCTTGTCTTATTTTTATTTCCTTTCGAGTAAACTAGTCAATAAAGTTTTATTTTTTTGAAAAATCTTGTATAATTGTTTTTTTTTGCTTTTATAACTTATTGTATTTATATTTATTTAGTGTTTTTTAGTATTTATTAATTATCAAAAGGTCTGTTTCCAGGAAAAAACTTTCTTTTTTAAATTATATATCCTAAATACAGTTAAATTTGTTCTAAACTAAACATATTTCTCTAATATTTATAACGCAATATAGACGACCTACTGGTGGATCTAAAGGAGGCACCATTTTTTATTATTTTATAGGGATGTAGACCAGGGTCAATCATTTTTGAAACAAAAAAAACTCTTAGCAGTTTTTGGATGGTCGGAAAATTTAGGGTAAATTATACGTAAATTAAAAAAATAAATTGGACAAATTGAAATTCCCGGAAGGGGGCTGGGGGTAGCTAAATATCCAATTTGTGGATTGGATTTGTGGCTGAGATATGCATCCTATTGAAAAAAGTTTAATATAAAAGTTGTAGATAATTAAAAAATGAGAAAATCTTTAAAAACAGTATTTTTCGTTTTTAATTTTTATCTCGCAAAAATAATTTTTTTTTATGAAACTTGGTGAAAACTTCTTTGTGTTTTAAATAGGCTGTAATTTTTTCAAAGCAAAATATTTATTTTTCGATTTTATACAAAGGACTTGTTTATGTGGACTGTAAAGCTGCGTCTATCATCGAGCCACACACCAAGGTATTTGACACGTCTACTCCAATTTCAAGGTGTAGTCCCTCACGTTTTCTCTTACCCTTCAGTATCATAGCCTCTGTTTTGGAGAGCGCAAGATGCAGGTCGAAACGCTCCATCCATCTTTATGTCCATTATCGCGATATTTTATATAATGGACAATATATCAGCCATAAGAAAACTCAGAAGTAAAAATATTTTTTTTCTAAGATATTGTACGAATAAAAATATTAGAAAAAATCTTCTCTGAATTAAATATGTTCAAAAACCATAAATGTTGGATATATCGTAACGACCTATTTCAAACACTTAAAATTCTGATAAGTGCTTTATATTATTGCTCTGTAATTTCTAAATGAAAAATTGTACTTTTTCGACTTTTATTTTTCATAGGTACTGACTAAAACTAATAAATATTTATTACCCATATAACGTTAACCAAAAGGTAAAGTTAATAGAAATAATTTTTTTTCTACAAATTTTTTTAAAAAACAAACAGTTTTTTTATATTTTACGTTAGTGAATATAAATGAATATTTTTGAAGATATAACAGTCTAATTTAGCAAAGCGAAATGGTGGTCGTAGAAAAAAACTGTTTAATATCATAGTTTAGATTTATCTGTTAGGTTTTAAACATGTTTGATTGATTTTTTTCTGGAAACAGACTCCTCCCCCCACTTCACGTAGCTATTTATTTCACACCATTAATTTCATAATATCGAGAAGAAAAATATCATTTATCAACATTCTCATACGTAGTTTTTAGACTACTAAAAAGTTTATAGTAGATATTGTTGAAGTTTTAAATAATTTTAATAATAATGTTGCAATATTATATTTTAATGTATTTTTTCTTAGTTTACCCGTCGAAAATGTTTGTGTTCACACCACTATAAATTTTACAGTTGTTACGTCACTGATCATCCCTTTAATTAGGTTGAGGTTTGTGTGAATTTGTTAGAGTTGTATGTTGACTTTGTGATTTCATAAAGAATTATTGAATATTGAATTATGTATTTTATTTGCATTTTTTATACAGGGTGCCCACGACGTACTGTACACAGTCCAACCATAAGTACTATGGACCGAGGCCATTTCATATCTGGTATTACAAAATGGCTTGTTGCGTTTTTGCAGGGTGATATTTGAAAATATGTGAATTATTCTACGTTAAGTATATCTAAAAGTAAAAATCTCAGACCAATCAAATTTGGCACACTGAGTGTGCTCCCTGAGCTTAATAAAATAGATTTTAAAAAAATTTTAATTTCAGGTCCGGACTTAGTTTTTTTTAGATTTTTATTGGTTTTTTGAAAACAACACCCTGTAAGCCAGATCAGACAATTTTTATTTTTCTCACTTTAAAGCTTAAGGATGATACTAAGCAACAGGTAAAAAAAATTGAACGCGCAACTTTTTGTTTTCTGCAGAAAAAAATAGAACTTTGAAAAATAGTATAATTTTAATTGATTCACATTCTTCTTATGACTGATGCGGCACTACATTGATAGCACATCATCATTTTTCAACAAAAATCATAAGGACAGTTCATTTTACTCGATATAAAGTATTATTCTATCAACCGTTGAAATTCCAGGGCTAAAAATCTAAAAAAGTCCGGACCTGAAATTAAAATTTTTTTAAAACCTATTTTATTGAGCTCAGGGAGCACACTCAGTGTGCCAAATTTGATTGGTCTGAGATTTTTACTTTCAGATATACTTAACGTAGAATAATTCACATATTTTCAAATATCACCCTGTATATCCGTCAAAAACGCAACAAGGCATTTTTTAATACCAGATATGAAATGGCCTCGGTCCATAGTACTTATGGTTGGACTGTGTACAGTACGTCGTGGGACACCCTGTATATCCTTACCTTCTTTAACCGAGCGCTTTTGCGGCGAGTTAACAAAATACGACCGTTATGTGAATTATACCATTCTATAATTTCACGTATAGTAGAATAGATCTGGTTTTAAAAACGAAGTCGCTCTTTTCGATTTTTTTTTGTGATTTCCTAGATTCGAGGTCCCTCTTTCATGTGATCACTATATGAAAGCTAAGGGAGGTGTGAAGGGGGTAAATTAACATGAAATGTTTCCGTTTTTCGCACGTAACTCTCTGAGTTTTATTCGGATCGAAACGATTTCTAGATATAAAATATAAGGCTCGCGAAAACGCATAAATTGAACCCGTCCAAATCGGTCTAGCGGTTCTCGATTTGAAAGTATGCGGAATTTTGCCAAGGCGAGATCACACCTAGAGCCGTGTTCACGTTTTTCGCAGGGAAGAAAATGACCTAGATACTTGTTTTTTCCTCCGTTAAATAGTCATGACCCAAGTACTGAGTCCAAATTTCAAGTCGCTAGGTTAATTAAGGGTGGGGGGAGGTAAACTCTGATTAATCTTTGACTCGAGGTAACTTTTTAATTTTTGACCAATCCGGGTCAATAAAATGGCCTTGAGGACTCTGCTACAGGATGTATTAAGGAGATGATGATTTTCGCGAAAATAGGCAAATGGAGACCGAATTTACAATTATCGAAAAGAACGGCAGCGCGATTTGGCTCAGAGTGTACGTAGTATTTTGCCTCCTCCCCAGGCATTTCACTTCACGACTGTTGAGCTCACGCAGTCACTTTTATAAATGTACCACGCGCACGCAGCCCCTCTATAGTTAGGGCTTTGGGGTAAAAAAATCTTGAAAGAGAATTGATTGCCATTGAAAATTACCCCGTCCTGAAGGGCTTTCACCCCCTTCCCTCTGTTCCTGATTATCGGATCGAGTTCTTGTGGGCCTTAAATCAAAGAGAAAAAAATTCCGGATCTGATGGCGAATAAAAAATTTCCCCCACTTTACTCTTTTGTTGTGAAAATCGAAAAATAATATTTGAAAAATCTGAAATTCACTCCCGTTCGGAATCCTCCACTCGTGTCGAATTCTCATTCCAACATTGTTACAGAATATACTATTATGTACAAGTGCATAAAAATTAGAAAAATAAAAAATAGATATATACCTATTTAAATTGTAATTTGGCAACATTGTGTCATTATCATGGCCGGATCTAGCCGATTTGCAAGGGGGGGCTGTCTTCCACCCGGGTGGGGTTGAGGGTCTGGAGGCTATGGAATATATTATGGATCCGCCCTTGGTCATTATACAGAGATTAAGCAGACAAAATATCACCGTAAATGATTAACGAAACGGAGGCATTTCGATTGTACCCGGGAGGGATTTCATGCATGAAAATATTTACCTGAAAAAATCGGAGGCATTTCGATAACACCGGAACCCATTACACCCCATCAGTTTTATGGATACTGCAAACCACCACTATTGTTTCTTCCTCCATTTGAAAGAGAGACGTAGGGAAGGACCGAGGAATGACATTCCTTTCACGGGATGAATGTCTTTTTGTTAAAATCACGACGGATATATGATGAGACAAACGTACCCTGAAAAAGCATCGTTTTTTGTGATATTTCTTTATTTCAAAGGACCTTTAAAGTGGGTTCCTTTTACGTTTGACACCTTTTTCTGCAAATGCTCTCTTCAAATTCCAACAATAATTAGCCAGCATGTTAACGTTACGTCTTCCTTGATATCTAGGTTCCATTACCTTAAGATCTTGGTGGAATCTTTCCCCTTGTTTCTCAATGTAATCTCCTAAATTATGATACTATCCCAACTTATGAAAATTTTTAGCGGTCCTATCCATTTATTTATTTATTAGGCGACGGTGGCTCAGCGGAGAAAGACGTTTTCATTTCAGTACATACGATCAAGTGGTCTGGCACCAAATATTGCCCGAGTATCTTGAATGTGTTTGGAATTTCTCTTTACGAAGCCCAGTAACCTAAAAGCTTTTAGAATGACACTGTCCAAGTGTAAATTAAAGGATGTCAAATAGGACTCCAAGGTCGTTAATTGATGAAACTACTTCTAGAGAGTCATTATTTATATAATAAAGGATATTACTAGGGTTCGTACATCTATAGAATCTCATCAGTTTACATTTTGACACATTTAGCTGAAGAAGATTTACTTCTCACCAGGAGACAAATCTGTTTATATCTAATTGCAGATAATTAGTGGCTCGTGATACCGGAAGGAATATTTTTATATCGTCTGCATAAATAAGATACCGTGCATACTTGAAACATGAAGAAATGTCATTAATAAATAATATAAATAAAACATGGCCAAGATGAGAACCCTGTGGAACACCAGAAGTTACAAACCCTTCGCGTGACACTGAACCACACATTGAAACGCGTTGCCGTCGGTTCGTAAAGTAGGACTTGCTCCAGCTGAGAAAACTCTCAGGCAAGTTTCTTAATCAAGAGAGAATGACACACTATCAAAAGCTTTGGATAGATCGGCGTAAATAACGTCTATTTGATTTCCCTGTTCAATAGAGTTAGTTAGAAATTCCTGGAAGATGGCAAGATTGGTAGCTGTGGATCGTCCTCTATAGAATCCATGTTGATTAGGGATAATGTGGTGTTTATAACAGCTAAAGATGTCATCTGACAGTATCGCTTCAAAAACTTTTGGAATAGCGGAGAGTAACGAAATTCCACGGTAATTCTCTACGTTGGCTTTATCGCCTGTTTTAAATATTGGTATTAGGTTAGCATATTTCCATTGATGTGGGAAATGTCCTCTATCAAATGATCTTTGGAAAATAGATTGCAGAGGGATTGCCAAAGAAGGACAATTTTTTAGTAATACCGGAGGAATCCCATCTGGTCCGGCGCCTTTTGAGGAATCAAGTTCCAGAAGCATGTTCCTTATCTCTTCCTCGGTGAAAGTATGAGACGACAGATTAGAGATAAAGTTCAGGGGTGTTCTGTACTCAGTGCTAACAGAATCATATTTTTATAGCAGGATTGGAAATGAGAGGCAAATGCATTCGCTATAGTGAGAGGATTGTCGAATATGTCATTTCCAAATTTCATAATGCTTGGCAGATGTTCACCTCTTCTGAGGTTTTTAATAAAAGACCAAAAATGTTTTATATTTTCCGGAATCAGATGCTTCGCATTAGTGACAAAAGTGAGGTAGCAAAGGTCAATGCGATCCTTAACCTCTTTACGAATGTCAGCATAAGTGGCGTAATCTGTAGCAAGACCAGTTTTCTTGTATATCTTATGCAGTTGATTTTTTTTGGCTATCAACTTTCGAAGATGCAAATCATACCATTTTGGGAATTTCTCATCTATTAATATTTTCATAGGAACGTACAAATCTATCCCTCTAAAAAGACAATTATAAAAACGCTCCAAAATTTCGTATAATTCAGCACGATCGTTTAAAAAGGACCAGTTAAATTGCTGATAAAATGCGTTTATTTATTAAAGTTGGCCTTGGAGAATTGATAAACTTTTATGTCAGTAACACTTTTTAGAGGACTTGTGTAGATTAAGCTAAGAGATTCCCACAACTCTAAAGCAAATACGCCATCAATCGTCACTAAGTCACCCCAGAGCGCCACGGCAAATAATAATAATAGTAGTCACTCCCCCGTACTAGCGCTGCTTCTGGGCTTCTGGGGTCCACTCATAAGGGGGTGAATTGAACTGCGTACATTATTATTAAATAAAGTCTTTCCCTTAAAGGGTTATACGAAGCAACCCTCAATGCAAATTAGAAATTTTTGCATTGTTAGTTGTCTTGCCTCAGTATCATTTATCAGCTCTGCTGGTAGATGGTAGCACATTTACTAAAATATTTTTTTAATAAAGTTTTGGGCGATTTTGTCATTTTCGCGTTTTTTTACGAGCCATATCAAAATTTCTCCTTGAAAATTTAGTTTGTTTCGGTTTTCTGGAACATTTGACAAATAATTTTAATTTAGATATCAATTTTGTAATTTATATATTAAAATATATCGGTATAAGTGAATTAGTATATTATATACACCCCGCACCCAAAATACCTCGGAATTACCCTCGACAGAACACTAACCTATAGCTATTGACTTGTACGAGTTTGGAATTTTTATTTATTGGATTCGAAAAGCCTAACTGATGAAGTCGAAAGACAGAAACCGGTCTTAGGATGTCGAATCTAATAAATTAAAATTCCTTACTGGTTTACTCACTAACCTATAGGAAACACCTAGAAAACACTGCTGCTAAACTGCGAACAAGAAATAACATCCTACACAAGCTCTGTGGAACTTCATGGGGATCTACTGCCGACACCTTACGTACCTCGGACTAGTCTACTCAGCTGCAGGTCTGGCTCAATAGCGCACACACGCACAAGGTGGACCATTAGCGGCACACTAAAATCGACCCCCACCCCATGGCTACCTGAGCCACATACAACCGCCTGACTTCCGACGCAATTTAACAGAATGCAAGACAACCTTCAGTTGACCATACACCGGGACCTAGCCGACCTAGACAGAAGAAGACTGCGCTCCAGAAGACCATCTATGAGAACTGCAAGGGAACTGGGGGCACCCGATTTCAACCCTACAGACCTCTGGGAACAGGAATGGAGAGATGCTTGCCCAGCCCAATGCCAGAACCTATCATGCATAAACCAAAAGCCACCTGCTTATATATGAACAGCTTCGCAAAATATGGACATCCATCAACAGAATACGTACCGGCCATGGAAGGTGCGCAGAATCGCTCCACAAGTGGGACAAAATACCAACCGCGAGATGTGACTGCGAATGCCAGAACAGTGCCTACCGAGGTGACTTCAATGATTTCCTGATGGCGACCAACGATTCAACGAGACGATCGACTACATTCGCCAACTAGATGTTAGCCTATGAACTTATTTTTTATTTTTTGTTTATATATACATGTGTTATTATGCCATACGATAAATAAATAAATTATTTTTTTAGCTAGGGAGTGACGTCGATGTACAACGGTCGGTCAGTGCGTACTCTGCTTCCGAGCTGTGTGCATGAAGTTTGCATCGAAAATTGATAAAAATGTAGAATCTAGAAACTAGAAAATCGTGTGTTGTGCCAAAGTGTTCATTTACTATGTTAATTTCTTGTTACATTACATATTAAAAAAATACCAAATGTAAGTCATGATCAAAACTATGTGGGTACAATAACACAGTATTGTTTTTAAAGTCCCACCCTGTTATAAATACCTACGCATTCTTCCTTCTCAGGAAGTTCATAGTATCAATATGACATGAAGTCCATTTATAAAACACTAGTAATGAGAAATATGTACTTATAGGGATCAAAAGATTTATGATAAAAAGTAAAATGTTATTAAGTAATACTTACTTTTGCATTTTTACTCCTCGCATCTCGGCGGCCAAGAAATCGGAGTTATTTGAAAAATAGTGAGCAACCATTAACCTGTCTATTTCAGGCAAGTTATCAGATTGCCCTTTTTCAAAACCGTCATCCATATCTAATATTATACTTATAACACGACACTTATAACACTAATATAATACTGATTCACATAAAAACTTAAGTTAAAAACGTTATTGTGGTCAAACATAGAGAACATCCCACAGCAAAAGCAATGAATGATTGTACGGTGAGAACGTTGCGTTGTACAATGACGTCACGCGAGAATGGCGCGTTCACGAAATATTTGAATATGGCGGCAACTAAAATTGTCGAAACTTTTACACTACTTGCCATCTATGATTAGAAGAGAGTATTGACAATTATTAAAAGCAAAAAATTCCCGGTGTATTGGGGTTGCATACACAATTTGCATTGTGTGTTGCAAAGCTTTTATTTGACTGATTCTAGTCAAAATGTCACTCTCTTCTTTCGTATCCCTTTCAGAGATTAATACAAAGTTAGAAAACGAGTAAGGAATTTAAATTAAATTCCTTACTCGTTTTCTAACTTTTACACTACTTGCTTGATTTAAATGAAAAAAAAACAGGCGTATTTCTAAACATTTAGGCTACACGGTTATGAAGTTTCAAGTTATTTAACAGACCCAGTAATATTCTTCATTATTATTATTTTACAGTTGATTTCAGACTTTGATTTACACTGACGTTTAATGAAAATTTATGTGAAACGTCAAAGTCAAAGGTGTGGAGATAGTGAAACACTACAAAATGTGTTCTTTATGATTTTTGCGGCCCAAGGCCAGAAAATATTACTTTCGGTCTGATTTTTACGGTTGATATGATTCATTTTCACATATGGTAGGAGAAAAATAATTTTAAAACTCGATTTTAACCAACTACAATTTTTTAAAGTTCGCAAAAATTTAAGGTAAACGCACGTAATATTTAATAAGAAATCGAATTGAAAAGGTGGGTTAAGAAAATGCATTTAGCAATACTCGAGAGCCTGTCTAAATCTATAAACAGTTTAAGCATTAAACACTGAAAAAATTATATAATTTTCTCAAACTCCATATAGTAACATAACAATAGCCATTCATTTCATCAACATAAACCCTCTTTATCTACGTTCAAAACTATCACGTACCACCCCGTACCATTCACATTAATTGACGTATACCTTGACATATATTCTTCACCATGACCTTATTGATTAGAAATGTGTATACAAAATACACAAAAACAGTGTAAAAATCTACGCTGTATCAACTTTGGCTAAAAAATGGGCGCTAGCAATTGCAAGCCCTGCAGAAAAAAGAAAAAAGCGTTTTCAGGAGGGTCCATTTTGGATAGGGTTATAAGCCAGTCTTCGAATCAAGATCAGTGTTTGTTGTATAAGTTGGCGAATTATAAGAAGGGTAAGTTTATAATTGTTACTTTTAAGAAAAAAAGTGTGGCATGTGAACATTTAAATTCATACCCACAGAATTGCACAAAATAAACTAAAATTACTTTTGAACTAACGTTTATATAAAAGATTTCCTAGCATTTAAAAATATTTCAAAAATTGTATATCTGAATTCTTTCTTTTTGCTTTCAAAATATTGAAAAATCCAAAAATAAAGTTAATTTTTTTTATATCAACATTGTTCGCCACTCTTTCTCATTATGTCGATCATTTTCGTTATCAAAATATTAAAAATATTCTCAAAATTTTGAACAGGTGTTATCGCTTTTTTGAGAAAATGGAGGGAAACTGTATTTCCAATGAGAGTATTTAAAAGAATTTTAATGATGTACGAAGAAGATTTTTTATAATGGGTGTGTGTATAGCAAAAGTATGTAAAATAATCTTTACTACCGTCATTGTTATTATTATTTAGGAATAACGAAATATCTTTCAGAGTTAGAGAGCCTGATTTACATTTCTCAATCTCGTTAGAAATAAAATTTTTTATGACATCATCTGTAAGTTATTGTTGCATTTGATGACTTCGTCCCATTCTGCATCTTCAAACTTTTTCATCAATCCGGATTCTTGTCTTCCACGCCGAAATTACCCATTTTGAAACGTTGAAACCATTTACGAGACGTTATTTCACTAATAGCAGCTTTATCAGAAGTTTTACAATCATTCGGCGAACCTCAGCGGCAGATTTTTTGAATTTAAGGAAAAAACAAAACTTACTGCAAATGACGCATATTTGGCTCAAACTTCGACATATTTGCGCACAAAAAATATATGACGCCAACTAAAGTTTACAAATCTAATGATGAGGATTTGCTGATAGATGTCTAAACATACCATGTAACGTTTTTGATCCGCCTTTTTGACCAGCTTTTATTGCTGGTGCCAACGTCGGTTTTTCATTTGTACTTTGATACCCTTGATACGTGACATGTCTTTTAATCCAGTATACAAATTGGGACACTTACAGAAGTATGCTTAGCAACAGCATAGACCTAAACATCCGACTCAAAAAGGAAGAATATATAGAAATAATTAAAGAGACATTTATAAAAAACTACAACAAGTGCACAACAGTCTTCGCCGACCATCTCACCACGAAAGGTAAACCAAAATGTATCCACAGAGATCAAAAAATTAATAGCAGAAAAAAGACGTGCCAGAGCAAAATGGCAACGTTCCCACACACCAAGTGATATACAGATATATAATCAAGTAAGTCGAAAACTAAATACAAAACTTAAAAAAGAACGAAACAAAAATTTTGAAGAATACATATCAACATTAAGTAGAACTGACCAATCCACCTGGAAACCAATAAAAAACTTAAAAAAAACCTAAAACTCCCGCACCACCCATAAGAAAAAAATGCAATCAACCTTGGGCAAAAAGTGACTTAGAGAAAGCTAACCTGTTTGCTAAACACCTGGTATTCCAACCTCTAGACAATAAAACGGACATAGAAATAGAACGCAGTATAAAAAATCCACCTATAGTACATACACCTATTAAACTGCTGACACCAAAAGAACTAATGGAAGAAATTAAATTCCTGAATCCCAGAAAAGCACCAAGAGCCAAGAGCTGATTTGATAACAGCGAATATGCTAAAGGAATTACCCAGGAAAGGTAGTTCTATTAACGTATATCTTTAATGCTATCCTACATCTTGGATACTGGCCAAAAAGTCTTAAAACTGCCCAAATAATACTAATTGGCACGAAGGTGGAATTTTTTGAACCATAAAAATTCCAAAAAAGGACCATGGGCGTAACAAAACTGCCTAAGGATATGAAATAAAATCACACATGTTCCCAAGAACAAAGACATTAAAAATGTCCTACACTGCACCAGCGTCTGGACTTCAACAACTACTCCTTGGGCTATGCCCCACCAGGTATTGAATTACGAAAGTCCAGACGATTTTGTTTGTGATACACTTGCTCTAACGCAAACACTTTTATCAAGAACGAGGCGAGTCGAATTCATTTTCAGACATCCTTTAGAGACGGGATGTCGAGCTAGCCTGCTTCTTACTGACGAGGCACAATAATGCCGAAATCGGTCTAAGAATGGCAAGCTCCTTTAATAACAAAATCGAAGTTTCTGGTTTAAAGCCCCGATTTGGTCGGGCACCAAACCACGTCTAGACTTTCGTAATTCAATACCTGGTGGGGCAAAACTCCTTGGCTTATAGACATATGTATATATTGTTCTGATTGCTAGATCACGTATCAAAAAAAAAATCCAGTATACCTTCCACCAATAACAATGTTTCGATAATTCTAATTAATGGAAATTCAAACCCAGTTTTATGCTCGTTACTATTTTTTTGTACTTGGTAACATGTATGGAACCAATTTAAACAAATGGTAAAAGGTAATTGTCACCAACTTATATTCAATTTTTTTTATTGCCACGTTCTCTGCATATAGATTGTGAATAAGTAACAGAAGATGTTTTGATCTTTTGTTTTGTTTTTGTTCCCAGGTGGTGAATTAATAGAAGCTTATAATCAAGGAGGTCAAGTGGAGGTAGAAAAACTTATTCGTGAACAATTTGGGCAACTGATGTATCAAGATGGCAAAGGCCAGATAATTAATAGATCAGAATATTTGCGGTGGAAATTTAGAGACTGTGAACAAGTTACTCTACCCATAGAGGCTTCACTTAGCAGGTGAATAAACGAAAACATAAACCATAAAATTCTGCAGATTATTAAATAAATTACAAAACTTTTAGTATCTTATACTCGCAAACAAGTATATTTGGTTTTAAAGTAAATTTAAATATCTGCATGTGTGATGTTACTCTAAACTAAAGTCTAAACTAAAAGTCGATTATTGGGAAAAATATTTTGTTGTAATCTTGTATATTAATAAAAATCAATTTGCCGAATGTTTATAATCGTCGAGTCAATGAGATGGAAGAAGAGCGTAGACAGCGATTGAAGGCAAACATTATGCAAATAAACACAAGAATAATCATTGGAAGTTTGTGGAATAAATCTTGAATTGCCCCGTTTTTCGCATGTCCAGTTGTTATTTGTTTTCTCTCCGAAAGGAAAGACAAAAAATATTAATATTTTTGTAGGTATGACCCATTGGGCAAATGGGAAGACCACGAAGCCTGTTGGCAAATGCAATATAGGGGATCTTTAGGAGAAAGCCTCCTTCATGTCCTTATAATATGTGATACAAAAATACATACTAGGTTAGCAAGAACTTTAATAAAGTGCTTCCCGAAACTAGCTTTAGATGTAGTGGAAGGTGAAGAATATTTAGGTAAGAAGTAGAGAAAGGTAAGGCTGAAATTTTTCATACAAAACTTTTATTTATTATGTACTTTCAGGTGCAGGAGCTCTGCATTTAGCTATAGCTTACAATAATAATGAATTAGTTCAAGACTTAGTGGAAGCAGGGGCAAATGTCAACCAGAGAGCAATAGGTAATTGATGAACTCTTTTTTGGTGGTCGTAAAATCCCTGACGAATGAATTCATTTGGCTGAGACCACCAAGCACACCAAGAGTGTTCATTATTGGTCCTTCCAGTGCTTCTGGTGCTTTGGGAATTAATTCGAGAAGGATGGAGGATATTTGATGTTATGTTTATTGTATCTTCGGTTTATAGTTTCTAGTATCGTTTTCTTTCCTCTTCAGTATTTTTGCTATGTACGGTTAGACGGCTTGCCAAGTTCTTGGGTTCTATAAAATATTTGCTGTTATGTTGACTAAATCTACATCTCTGGTTAGGCTTAGGTACGTATAAGTGTATGTATACTTCTACTGTTTTATACTTATCCGTGGTCGGATATCTCGTAGTCTTTTTGTTCAATTTCCTGTGTCGGCATCCTATTGCCACCTATGGAGTAGATTAGTTTCTGCTGCTTGTTTCACTTTGTAGTGTTCTGTTATCTTTGGACACTTACGAGCTTGTTTAAGACTATTTTCTTGTCTCTTCTAAACACCGGCACCGACATATAATAATGAACTGCCAGATAGAAAGTGTATGTTGCCTTATCTTGGTTCTCCTATGTTGGACATTAGCTTGCTGATGTAGCTTAATGCCTTGTATGCCTTCTTTGTAGGTATTTAAGGCGACTCTTGATTATTTTGCCGTCGACTTACAGTGAAAGTCATGACTTTTCTTCCCGCAACAAGAAGCACCGCTTCTGTTTTCAGGTGAGCCAGGATCATTCGCTTATCTTCCATCCATTCGAATTTCAGTCGTACTTATTCTATTACGGCTTCAGGATCCTTGCCGTCACAACTATTCCCAGGTCATCAACCAACAAGTTTGACTCCGTACGAAAATATAAAATTCCATGTTTACTTGTGCTTATTGATTAAGGGCTTGACCAAAACCGTGAATACCGGTGATGTGGCATTTTCAGTTAATTTTCATTATCAGTATAATCTAAAAAGTCTAATGCAGAATAAAATATGATAATTGGTGTCTACTTATTTTAGGAAGTTTTTTTCTTCCAAGGGACCAACAACGTCCTAAACCAGCGAAACACACAGAATACGAGGGTTTAGCTTATTTGGGGGAATACCCTTTGGCATGGGCAGCTTGCTGTGCCAACGAGAGTGTCTACAATCTCTTGTTGGATAGTGGCGCGCATCCGGATTACCAAGATAACTTTGGAAATATGATATTACACATGGTTGTTGTCTGTGATAAATTGGTAAGAAAAAAAATTGTGAAACAGGTTTTTCTTTTTTGTATAATCAAATTTGTTTTTTAGGATATGTTTGGGTATGCTTTGAGGCACCCAAAGCTTCCAGCTAGCAATGGTATAGTTAATATAGCTGGATTAACTCCTTTAACTTTGGCTTGTAAATTAGGTAACAATTGTTATTTTAATCTGCTTGTATTTGAAAAAAATTACGATTTAGTGGGCGTTGGTGAGCGTCGATCTAATAGTTAACGTCTCGTCGCGGTTAGACTGTGGCTGGGTGACCACGGATTGTAATTACGGCCGTGCTGAGAAATGGGACTGCATTTCTGTTAGTTTTTGAGGGTGGAGATAGAATTTTTTTTTAAGACTCTAGTAACTTCTGCGTAGAAATGAATCTAAAATACAAATTAGCGACAGTTTCCTATAGTGCATACACTTCAAAAATTTATAATAATTATTGCAATTTTCGTTATTTTAGGTCGCGCCGAGGTTTTTAGAGAAATGTTGGAATTGTCAGCCAAAGAATTTTGGCGATACAGTAACATAACGTGCTCTGCGTATTTCCTCAATGCTTTGGATACTTTGTTACCAGATGGCAGTACAAGTAAGCTACTAATAATATTTATAAAAGTAATAGAGCACAACAAAATTAGCAATTAACATAAACGATAACATCTGCATGGTTAGCGTTTCCAATTCATTCAACCAGAAAAATAAATAATAAAAAAATTATCAGCAGTGGATGAACATAAAATTATTCAAAATAATTTTAATGAGTTTATAAAATTTGTCCATTCAGGGCCGTTCCTGGGTGTTTTGTCGCCACATGCAAAAGAATAATTTAGCATCCCCCTCAATAACATTTTAAAACAGAAATACGAATTTAATAATATTACTGGATTTGGGACGTCCTTAAAAATAAAACTATAACCTGTAATATTATAATGTATTTAATTATTATGCTTAGTTAATTTATTTTGAGCATGTCGGATTTTCACTTACTAAAACCCTTCCCCCTAATTACCTACCATTTCGGAATCGCTCCAAGCTGTACATCGAGGGGGGCGTCTGCGAAGGTTATCGTTTGAACTTCCGTTGATTGCCTAGTCCTAAGAACCCTGTTAAATATAGAATGTAAGGTGTAAGGTGGGACGCCACCTCATAATGCAGGTTGCGGATCATCTCGATCAACCCTTTCCCACTTATGAACCTACAGTTTGGCCTCCCCACTCGCCAGATCTAACACCACTGGACTATTTTTTGTGGGGTTCTCTTAAAGAATTGGTTTATCAAACACAACCTGTGGATTTAGATGATCTTAAAGAATGAATTCGTGAAGCATGTCGTAGCGTTACACCAGCTATGATTCAGGCACAAGAACGCTTTTAACGTTTTTCAGCTTGCATGGATTCTGCAGGAAATATTTTTGAACAATTGCTGTAATTTTTTGTTCGTTTTTTTGAATTGCATCATAGGTATTTTAGTTGAAATTCATACTTCATACTTTTTTTAGATTGGAACTCCGCCTTATTTATAATCTTAAATGGAACCAAAGAGGAACATTTAGATATGTTAGATGGCGGCATAATCCAACGATTATTAGAAGAGAAATGGAAAACGTTTGCAAGGGTAATTGTGCCAGTCTCGCGCATTGTACTTCGGATGCACGAGAGCGACTTTCATTTTTCTTGCAGTCACATCTCTTTTGGTTATTTTTAAGCCAGAAAGCAGAACTGTTTCTTATTCTCAGGCATCTGTAATGTCATTTTGTATATTTCTTTTGTAAAAATTCCGTTACCAACTTTTCTTCTTATTTTTTATTGCCATTGTCAAGTATTTCTCTTCGCGCAAGAGCTGTAATACCTATTCACTCAATAAGTTTGTAGGATGACTTATAGATGGACCCACTATTGACAAACCCATATGATTTTTAGGAAGTACTAATCTTCAATTGATACATTGTCAAAATTTCATGACAAGTTACAGCGATTTTGGTGACGCTACTTTTGTAATTTTCATAATAACGGAAAAATCTGAATTTCGTGTGTTGATAAAGCGACGCTTTTTAATGGAAAAAATTTAAGCGAAGCAATGGTGTGAGAAGAATTATTCGGACTCTGGAAGCTTTTTTTCTGAGGGAGGCGCCAATTGTGTTGTGCTTGATTGTTGTTTGGTTTCGGGATTGTAACCATAGCACCAAGACTCGTCACCAGTAATGCTTCTGGATCAGTTTGAAGCTGTTCGTTTAAAGCACGACATGCTTCCACTCGACGCACTTTTAGTGGTCAGTCAGAACGAGTTAGGAATTTAATTTATCAGATTCTACATCCTAGGACCGGTTTCTGCCTTTTGGCGCTTCGTCAGTTAGGCTTTTCGAATCCAATAAATAAAATTCCAAACTCGTACATCTAAAAATTTTATCTTATAGCGGATATAGCTATTGACTTGGAATTTTATTTATTGGATTCGAAAAGCCTAACTGACGAAGCCGAAAGGCATAAACCGGTCTTAGGATGTCGAATCTGATAATTTAAATTCCTTACTCGTTTGCTAACTTTGTACTAATTCCTTAAACGGATACAAAGAAGAAAGTGACATTTTTACTAAAATCAGTAAAATAAAAACTTGCAAAACACAATGCATTGGGAATCGTTGCTTTGTAAAGTGTCAAAACTCTCTTCTATCTATAGATGGTAGCACATCTAAAAACATTCTTTGCTTATTTTATAAATCATAATTTGGGTGGGACCAAAATAAGTGCAATTAGACCTTTATACAAATATGCTAATAATAATTTTATAATAATTTAATGTAGTATTTCTTATCATACATTATGTTCAAGTGATTAAGCAAGTTAAATAAGTATATTTAAAAAAATAGAAATTAAAAAGTGGCACTTTTATCCATGGTCTACCCTACCAAACAGAATTGCAACAACCTTACATAAAAGTAAGAGATGTGACATTGCATAACACCAGATTTGTACAGTGTAAGAGTAAGTTGTAAGCTATAAATTCTGTCTTGAGATACTTTTAACGTTGGTAATGATTATAATGCTAAAACGAATTGTAAGAGATCTGTCAGTTCAAGAGATGTGCAGACGAACAAGTCGCTCTTGTGCATCTAAATTGATAATAGACCAATTTTACTTATTAGATGATGGTACTGAGTAAATATATATTTATTTGAGTCTACTGATCAAGTTTTACTGAATATTTGTATTCTCTTTTTTAGAACCAATTTTTAAAAAGGCTTCTAATCTTAGTACTTCATTTAGTTTTAATGTCATTGGCTGTGTACCTGAGACCTGATGATCCTGATGTACCTCTTTTGGGCTGGAGAAATGATCCTACTACTATAGCAAGGTAATAAGGATGTAATTATTCAAAAAAATATACTCTTATTGGAGAATACCTGGTCACTCAATAAGACTGTCTACTGTGTGCCTTCACATAAACAGTCTTTGTTATTGTTGCCAGATGAATATTACAATCATAAAATGAATCATGAGCATGCGGTAGCCACTTTGCTGGCACATGGGTGAAACTTAACACAACGCGCTAGGCGCGGTGCTGGCAGTGAAAGGGATAAGGTAGTACTCTCGATATCGCAATAGTCAAATGTGTACTCTGTGTTATTTGACTACTGTAGCATTTATATTTGGCAACGCTGCGTAAAAGGAAAAGAGACAGAAGTATGCTTTCAGTAACTGTTTCACGCAAAAAGCTATCGCGCTCGTCACAAAAAAATATGCTGTCAAATTCAAATGCACTAGTATGCGTATGGGTTTGACATTAGGTTATAAATAACTCAAGCATTCCGGAAATTAGAAATTGGGGCGACCGATACCACATTTAAAATAAGTATTCAGATTACAAAGCACTAATTATAAAATGTGGAAACATCATAAATAATTATTTGAATTCCAATGATAACGAGCAAATTTTAATTTACTAGAGCTTTATATGACATATGGAATCATCAATTTTATATAACTTCTCTTAATAAATGATGGGTTTTTTCAACTGAGGAAGGAACTATCGGTTCAGAAAACTATTTAGCTGCTATCTTCTTGTTCACCTCAGCTCGTTATCATTGGTATACTCGACACGGAGATCAGTTAGAAAATGTATGCACTTCAAAACATTAGAGCATATTTATGTAAAATGGCAACATCGCAAAATTGCTTTGGTACATTCATTCATGATATTGTCGGACTACCTGGAAAAACATAACCCACTCAGTTTACACATTCTGACGGATCGGAAGGCTGTGCCGACTATTTTCTTAATTATTTGCTAATTATCACAGGCTCTGAAGCTCGATTTGTGAGTTAAAGGTTTTGTTTTATTAGTCATACTACGAACTTATTCGGTGACCGAGTAAGGCTTGCAACTATACTAATATGTGTGATAATTTTATGTATGAATAAACAATTTTCCACACTTTTTAGGTACTTTGCAGAAGTCGGTACTATTTTAGGAGTTCTGAGTTACGTAATCTGTCAACAAGGTGATGAAATAAGAAACCAAGGACTGTGGACTTTTTTAAAACAACAAGTAATTTATTATTTTTTCCTACGAACGTTCCCAAAGTAGTACTTTTCCGCATGCATTTGCATTTGTTGTTATATGATATGAAGTAGGAAAAATTTTATGCCTAACACGTGTGTAAGGTGTTACTTTTCTGCACGCAAAAACTTATCCGAAATCTAACTGTATATGCGTGAGGAAAAGTAAAACTTTGCGCGCTTGTTAGGAAAATAACTATAGCCATATATTTTAAAATGTTGTGTTTTACTTTTAGTCCAATTCCCCACCAAAAATGTTATTTTTAATTTCTAACTTTCTCATTTTGGCATGTATACCATGTAGACTTTCTGGAGATAGAAAAATAGAGGAAACCATATTGTTATTTGCTGTCCCTGGCTCTTGGTTTTTATTAATGTTTTTTGCTGGGTAAGTGCTCTCTTTGTACTAATGAAATTAAGATGCCGAAATTGCAGTTGCAATGACTGAGATCTCCATCATTTAGTATACTTAACCATTCTTTAAATCGTTTGTGGTTGTTTTGGTCAGCCGGCAACGCTGTAGGGGAGAGTCGTCTGGTATCGGACACTTTAGGTTTTCGTTCAAAAACAAAATTGGGTTTACCTGAAATGGATCTGGAAAGTCATAAAACAACTCGTCAATATGTGACATGCGTTCACTATAAAGAGTGTATTGAATTATTTGCTTTTAGATATTGAGGTACACGAAACAAAATGTTCTTCCAAATTACCAAAATAAGGATGGTGCTTAATTAACTCTTTCCTGCTTCCTTAAGTTTTTTATTCACTCACACGTTGGACATGAATTTTTGAAATAGTTCTCGTGTCCGATACCACCGGACTCAACTCTGTCTGGTGCCACCCTACAAACACCCAAAATTAAAAAAGGCGCCATAAAAAAAAGCAGTGCTCCAATCACAGTTATCAGCTGAAAACTAACTGACTACTCTCTAAGTTACGTGTTAATAATAATAATATTTATATATACTTACTTGTTAGTACTCTGTCATTCCGCTAACTTAGTTCAATGCAGGACTTCTCAACGAAAAAAGCAAAAAACGCACACTTCGAGTCAAGGTGGTAAAGATTCAACTTTAAACGTCTAACGCTTGATAGGTGCTGATAGGCGCTTGACAGATGCTGTCATATAAAAGATTCGCAGTAATTAGACACTGTCCGATACCGCCTGACGCGCCGTCCGATATCAGACGACTCTCCCCTATGCTTTTTAAAAGATGCATAAAACTTGATAATCTAAAAAATTAAAAAATTGTCTTTGCTTTTTAGAGCCGTGAGGTTAACTGGACCGTTCGTAACAATGATATATAGCATGATCACTGGAGATATGCTCACATTCGGAATAATTTATACTATCGTTCTGTTTGGTTTCTCTCAGTCGTTTTTCTTTTTATACAAGGGTTTTCCAGGAGTAAATGGCACTCTGTACTACAGTTACCCTACTACTTGGATGGCTTTGTTTCAAATTACCCTTGGAAACTACGACGTAATTATTTTAAATAGTTTTTTTGAAGACAAATCTTTTTCATTAATTTCTTTTAGTACCAAGAATTGAGTTCAACAACATATCCTGGTGTAGCAAAAACAGTTTTTGCCTTATTTATGGTTTTTGTACCAATTTTACTTCTAAACATGTTAATAGCTATGATGGGAAATACGTATGCTCATGTTATCGAACAAAGTGAAAAAGAATGGATGAAACAGGTAAATAAAAAGTACCTATATAGGAATTTTCGAGTAAATTTCCCCAAATAACGCAAATTTCACTACAAGCAAATGTTGTTAGATCGAAGCATTAAATGCGGAAAAAAGCCAAGCATTCTTTATGAAGCCGTTAAATCTCTTTGACTGCTAAATAGTAGTGCCAATTAATAATAATTGCTAACAGGCTATTAAATGGAAATATTGCTAACCCCGAATTTTGTATGTAAACAAACGTACTACACAGGCCTACCAAAGATAAAAGTGATCTGAACTTTACATGTGAGTAGGCTACCCTTATGGATTTTAAGCCGCTGAATTTATCGATTATTTCCGTTGCCTGTCAAATATCAATTTTTCACCAATCACGTGGTTGGAACTGATTTGACGCAGCCAATTAAAACAAAATAAAACGACTATTCACCTTGACTCGGGAAATAATCTTATTAAATATATCGCGACCTTGACAAATTAGCTACTATTTTTATTATTTTTATTGCTACTAAATTTATCGTATATTTTACAATTTGTCTCGACAATTTTGGCATTAATAATCTGAATAACTCCCAAGATCTTTAGCTTGAGGGAGTTATTCTAAAATTAAGTCTCGACGAATTGATCCTAAAATAAACTCGAAATTTAGATGCAATAAAAATAGTCGGCCATTTTTGAAGTCTTGGTATATTACTGTCTATAAAACCGCTTCTTCGTAATTGTTTTTTGATTAAACTGTATTTACCTTTTTTGAAATGTCAAATATAAACATTTAACAACTTTTATTTAGCATTATCAATTATTATTATACTAAAATATATTGCAAATCTATGATAATACCCAAATTTCAAAATTTATTAGTAGTATCTCTTACAAAATGTTGAGAAAAAAAAATTGTAGGTACTTTAAAATAATTTTGAAGAATTATTTTCGAGAATGAAGCTAGGCACCTCCACCATGTCACGAGGTCCGGTTATTTGGCCTTCGTGTTGCTGCTACGTATCTAGGGCGAAACGCCTTTTCGACCTTTACGAAGTTATGGAGATCTCTCCCCGAATACTTAGCAGTTATTACGCTTTAGTACCACCACTCACTCTGAGAAATAAAACAAGAAGTACAAAACAAATACAAATGACGATGTTAACAATTATATCTTACCTAAGCATGTCGGGTAAAGGGCTGGTCACGCTTCTCCAAATTTGCACTATTGCGCTGAAGGTTCTCGCTCCCAAACCAGGACCGTAACTCGCGGACTATCAACTTCTTACTTTATTTACTTTATTTATTTAAACGTGAATTTCTTTACTCTCACCGAATTTTCTTCTGGCGGTCACCTTTTCGGTAGGGGACCCCTTCGTAGCTAAGGACCGACTAACCGACTAACCCCTCTCTTTCCCCTTGGAACGTTTTTAAAACCAAAGATAGCTGAATGTACTGAATCATTATTTTGGTTAGATTGCCCTACATTTTCTGTCTAGCTTAGACTCGTGCTTGAGCCCCCCAACCTTGACTTTCGTGATTCTGCACATCAGCGAAATTTAGCGGCGCGACCTGGTTTGGTTAAATGTTTGGGTTTTCGATTGATTATAAAAATAAACTTGTATTAAAATAGTTTTGATAAATAAACTGTTCTAAGAAGATTTTGACTTTTCGTAAATATTTTAACTATATTTGGGATGCGTGACAATAAACTAACCTGTTTATTCGTTTATTCACACACACAACAATAGATTTGCAATACATTTTAGTATAATAATAATTGATAATACTAAATAAAAGTAACGGGATTTTATTAATAGATTACCTTGAGATAGGTAGAACCATATATAGCAAATATTATATGGCGTTATTGGTGAGTTTGAAGGAAGACGTTTCGAGAAAATGACCGCAAGTTAAGATTAAAAAACTGCTTTTTCACCATGACAATGCACCGTGTATCACAAGTCGATAATGGCAAAATTGCACGTATTGCATTTTCAAATACCGTATTCTCCGGATCTGGCTCCAAGCGACCATTACCTGTTTGCAGACCTAAAAATATTGTTCCAGAGATTTGTATCCAATGAAGCAATGAAGCTTATTATTGTAAGGTGTACAAAGAAGGCGTCGAAAGGCATCGAAATGTTGTTAGAGAAAAATATCTATATTATTGACAGAATCATTTACCATTAAAAACTGTTCTTGTCTGTCTTTAACATTATCAAGCTTCTCAATTAAGTTGTGATATTCTAAAATATCTTTCGGTGATATTGGAAGAACGACTTATACATTTTTTCCCTCCCTTAAAATATTTTTTAACGTTTAAAAATTGCATTTAAAACTAATGGAACTGGAAAAAATGCCTAATATTTAACTAAATCCGATTAATTTATTTCTTTTTTTTTATTAGTGGGCAAAAATAGTGATAGCTCTAGAACGTGCAATACCCCAATCAGATGCTCATCGTTATTTACAAGAATATAGTATATCTTTAGGTGGCGGGGATGATCCCGCCACTGAACAGAGGGGTGTTATGGTCATAAAATCTAAAAACAAGACTAGAGCCAAACAAAGAAAAGGAGCAGTTGCTAATTGGAAGGTACAAAAATATTTTGAAATAGTATTATTCGGAAACGTGCTACCATCTATCAGTAAAACTGAGGAATAAGACTCAGAAGTTTTGACAACTTTTAAAGCAAAAATTCCCAATTTAGACCAGGGCCAACCGATTTTAAATACCAGAATTCATAAAAAATTCTTAGCAGTATGTGGATGGTCGGTTTTTTTTTAAATACCCCTTGGAGTATCTTCCTGAGATTAAAACTAGTCTTAGTAGACTAACCATTAATGTACATCTAACTATTCTTAAAACTAGGTACAAATGATGTCTTCCAGATTTTTCTAATCTATATACACTACACTCAAGCACTTTGCTCTGGTTTTACACAAAACACACTACACAAGATCTATTGGTTTGGTTCTTTTCAGTGTTCGGACGTGGTGTTGGTCGTGCACTAGCTGAAGAGCTTCTGCATTCACATGTAGGTGGAGCCTGGCTTCATGCTTGCCGGCTATCCTTTTAATTTCTTCCTTGACTGTTGGTAGTCGAAGATCTCTGTGAATATCGAAGTTACGAACATACCAGGGGGCATTCACTATATTTAGTAGCACTTTGTTCTAGAATGTTTGGATGCACTTAATATTGGAATCGCTGGCACAGCCCCAAAGCTGCATACCATAAAGCAAATTATAAGTAAATTAAAAAAAATTAATTGAAAAAATTAAAAGTTCCGGAAGGGGGGTGGGGGTAGCTATATATGCAATTTGAGAGTTGGATATTGGTATTTTACGATTTGTGGCTGAAATATGCATACTATCGAAAAAAGTTTAATTGTAGATAATTAAAAAATGCGCAACTTTTGTATGAATCAATTTTTCAACATAACCCCAAAATTATTGAGAAAATCGTTAAAAACCGTATTTTTTGTTTTTAATTTTTATCTCCCGCAAAAATAACTTTTTTTATGTAACTTGATGAAAACGCTCTTCTTTGTGTTTTAAATAAGCTGTAATTTTTTCAAAGCAAAATATTTATTTTTCGATTTTATACGAATTTAAATTAAAAAAAAAAGCCTAATTTTCAATCGAAAAAGTTTCGATTTTTTATCTTTATCAGTACTCATTTTCTTCGTGGAAACCTCGACTTTAAGATGGTATGAAAAAAATGTACTGTTCGTATTGAAAAATATCGTTAAAATTGCAGAATACCAAAAAACGACTTTTTCATAATCGGTTTTTCAATTAATCTAGACAATTAAACAGATTAATTTTCATGTATATTTAGGGACTATCTAAGATAAAAAAATTATATCTTCAGTACTAAGATGAAATTTGAAATTGTAATAAGCTTACACTGTTCAGTAAATATTGTACTATCATTATGAACTTACCAAACTTAATTGTTTGAACTTATTTGTTAGAAAAAAAAATAAAATCTGAACATATGAACCACAAAAATTAAGTTTAAAATTAAAATTTTATTTAGGTACAAAATACAAATAATGGCACTACCAACTATAACTCATTGTAAAATATTAAGATTCTGCACAAAATTCACATTTAAATGTCTCATCATCTTCAGCTCTACTTTTTTTTTGTTCACTTTCTTGATTCTCAATTTTTCTTTTGACTGTTTCTTTTTTCTTTGCTTCTTTTTCCTCTTTTATTTTTAGTTCAGCTTATAACTCCAATTTATAAGGACTAGATGTTAAGATTGCTGCTTTGCCCTTTTTTCAAAAAACAAAATTAGTTACATAAAAATATACTTGGTGCAATGTGGACCACTAACGGTTCACTTTGCCCCACATAGACATTGAATTAAACACGTTTAGGTTATAATAAAAGTTTATAACAAATCCTAACAATAATAATTGGCATATACTAAGCACACTTTAAATAACGTGTTGAGCGAAAAAAATAGATATTTACTTACCAAATAATTCTAATTTTACGTTAACACGTTTCTTAGATCGACGCTGACGAAAAACACTATTTGGTTATAAACTCGGGTAAACAATCCCCTACTGCTGCCAAGTTGTTACAGAGAATCAGTCAGACACATATGCACTTAAGTAGAATGGAATTCTCTACATTGTTGCCGTTGTTATGAAAAAAACCTAGGTGGCTTACATTGCCCCCGTAGTCCACATTGCCCCAACCTCCCTTACTTTAAGCCACAAATCGTAAAAAACCAATATCCAACCCTCAAATTGTATATTTAACTTCCCTCACCCCCCTTCCGGAACATTTAATTTATCCAATTGATATAATTTATCCTAAATTTTCCGACCATCTAGATACTGTTAAGAATTTTTTTGTTTCATTATCTTTGCATAGTGCTGCCTCATCGTTTCAGAAATTTAAAGCTGTCGAGAAACATTCCATCACCAAGTGTTCCCAGTGGCGCGCATATAAATACAATTTTATATTAGAAAATCCTCATAAACTAGAAGTGAACTTTGCTTTAAGCAAGAGCTCCGTATTGCTCTTAAAGCGATACGAAGAAGAGACATCTTGACCAGAATCGGTCAAAAAATTTACAATCCTTAATGCAAATTGGGATTTTTGCTGATAGATGGTAGTATGTTTGCGAATTTTATCTTTTAGCGTGTTTGGAATTTGATTTATTGGAGTCGAAAGCCTAAAACTCCCGAAGCCGAAAGGCCGAAACGGGTCTTAGGATATCGAATCGAATAAATTGAATTCTTAACTAGTTTCCTTATTTTATAATTATTATTCTTTTTGTTTTTGTTTTTTAGCGAGTTGGAAAAGTGACAATAACTGCGTTAAAGAAAAAAGGTATGACTGGAGAAGAAATGAGGTGCTTAATGTGGGGAAGAGAATCAATAAATACTCCCATTAAAACAAAAAGGTAAATTACTTACTAAAACATTGATTCATTGATTGATTCATTGATGGATTGATTCATTGATTGAGTCATTGATTGATTCATTGATTGATTCATTGATTGATTCATTGATTGATTCATTGATTGATTCATTGATTGATTCATTGATTGATTCATTGATTGATTCATTGATTGATTCATTGATTGATTCATTGATTGATTCATTGATTGATTCATTGATTGATTCATTGATTGATTCATTGACTGATTGATAGGTTGATCGGATTTATTTATTAATTTATTTATTTACTTATTGCTAATTAGCTATTTTTATGTACAACATAAATAACAGTTCATATAGAACTAGTTTAACAACTGAAAGTTTTTGGTCATCTTTAAAAAGTTTTTTGGCCAGACGTGGAAAGTGCGCAGATATACACGGAACAATTTATTGCACCAATTGCACCAAATAATCATTAGATAAATTGCTAAGAACAATCTCTGAGTTAAATCGTATATGATCTATTTAAATCATATGCCGCTTCTTAGACAATTGCGAGAAGATGATCCTGATGATTTTGATATTATCATGGTATTGTGACGGATTTAACTGCAGATAAATCGTTGTGTTTATGTCAAACAACAAAAACTATCGCTTCCAATTATTGGATTTATTGTATAACTTTATTAGTTTCTACAGTCCCCTAATGAACAGTTTTATCTTTACAATTTTGGAGATCTAACAATAAATTGCTCAAGGAACACTGGAGTAAAATTGCACCATTCAGCATATAACACCGTAAATTGGCAATTTATTTCATCAAGATCACCAACACTTGGTGGGTCATGGGAACCCACAGTAAAGTTATTAAACCACCATTTCGGTCTCCTTCATCCGAAAACACCAATCACTTCCAAGCTCTCACTTAATCACACTTTTTAATTGGAGAGGTTTTAACAACTCCTCAACCTAACTATACAGACGCTCCGATTAATCGATTAGATCCATGGAATCAGATTAAAAATCTCTATCAACATCTGTGGACATGATGGTCATCAGAATATCTTATACATCTTTAGAATCGAACTAAATTGACATCACAGACATCAAATCCTCAATCAAACCGACTTATTTCTTCTAAAAGAAGATAATTTTTCTTAAAATAATTTATTCTTCAAAGTTAGAGCAGTATGTTTTAATCTTTATTTGTTTTATTTGTATTTATTTTGTCATTTGTACAAATTGTGATGGTACAGGTTCTTAGTAAGTTTGTATATTCAAATACTCAAGATAATAAAATAATAAAAACCATCTTTACTATTCTAAAGTCATTTATTGAATTCACTGAACATTCATCGACTATTCCAACCGACTGCAGAATTGCTGCGTCGTCAGGAATAGTGTTGATTAATAAATTATAACAATATAAAATAATTAATAATAAAGAAATTGCTTAACCTAGTTTTAAACAGTTCAATAAACTATAAAATATAAAATGATATACGGTATGATATATTTGGATGCATCCAATAAACTAAATCTAAATACTTATATTATTACATCTCCCACGGAAAAAGGAAAAAAAAATATTTATCCATAAATATTTTTTTTTTTTAGCTATTATACAGTTTAACTCTATTTTTGTGAACTTCAACTGTTTTTTCTCCCATCTTTATTAAAATATTTGGAGTTTTTTCCTCTATAACGCTAAAAGGACCGCTATATAAGGGATCTAACTTATTGGTACCCACATTTCTTAACATAACCTTATCTCCTACATTATATATTACAGATTTTTTATTTACATCATACGTAGATTTTCTTTTATATTTAGAATTATTTAAATTGACTCTTGCATCGTTACATGCTTGTTGCAATCTATATTTTAGTTCCCGGGGGTAATCATCGAAATTATAAATAGGGTCTATTTGATTTTGTAAATTAGACGGCAATTTAGAGAGTTTTCCAAAAATTAATTCGTAAGGTGTGTACTTAGTTTCCGTATGTACCGTTGTGTTATAAGCAAAACACCAGTAAGGGACCCATGTGCTCCATGCATTGCCATATTTAGATACTTGAATTCGCAAATATGCACCTAAATTTTTATGAGAATTTTCAAGAGCACCTAGGGTCTCATGGTGGTATGCTGTTGAATTAAGCTTTTTAATTTGTAAAAATTGACATATTTCTTTTAAAATACATGCCAAAAATTCCGTACCCTGATCTGAAACAATTTCATTTGGGATGCCATACCTTAAAATGAAATTATTTATCAAAGCCAGAGCGACGGTGTGCGCTTCTTTATTTTTTAAGGGATATGCTTCTACAAATTTTGTTAATTCACATTGTAGAGTTAAAATATATTTTTGGTCTTCGGAATCTTGTGGTAGTGGACCAACTAGGTCTAAGTAAATTTTTTGAAAACCCGAGAAAGCTGTAGTGGTGATAGTCATTTGCTCTTTATTTAATATAGAATGTTTATAGCGTTGACAGTCGTCACATTTTTTAACAAAAGTTTCGATGTCTTTACGCAAACCTCCCCAAAAATACCTTTTTTTGATGTTGTTAAACATTCTGTTAATGCCTGCATGGCCCCCTGAGGGAAGAATATGAAAATCATTTAATATAATTTGTCTCGTTTCAAGATCTGTGACATTTTCTACATCATGTATTATGGATAATTTGATACCGGTATCTTTTATAAGATTTGAGAACTTTAAAATATCGTTAATAAACTGTGCACTTTTCTTATTTTTTAAAACAACCAATTCCGGAATGTCATATTTATCATAAATATGTTTCAGGTCTCTCAACATAGTACCTAGGTCTGATGTCGATCGAGGTTCCTGATTAAAATATATTATTCGCGAATCTTTATTATAAATTAAGTTCCCAACAATGTAATTCCATTTATTTTCTTTTTTAATATTTTTAAATTCTGTCATAGATATTGGATTTAGACAAAAATAATTTTTAGGACGTTTCAATAATTCTATAACTCCAGGGTGATCAATCCTTTCATCAGAATTTTTACTGAAACTGTCTAAACATTCATTTTTGACATTTTTTGTTTGAGCTCTTGTTGTAATATAAACTGAATTGCATATTTCATTATTCAAATTTTTTAGTTCTTCTGAAGATATATCTATACGAGAGAGGGCATCCGCTACAACATTCTCTGTACCTTTAATATATTTTACTGTAAAATCATACTCTTCAAGAATTAATCTAAACTTTATTAACCTACTGCTTGGATTTGTCATTCCAAATAAATACACTAGAGGGCGGTGATCTGTCAAAATGACGAATTTTTTAGAAAATAAATAAGGCCTGAAGTGTTTTACTGCAAAAACTATCGCCAACATTTCTTTTTCGATTACGCTATAATTTTTCTCTGCTTTATTAAGAGATCGACTAGCATACGCAACCGGTTTATCATCGGAATTTGACAATACAGCCCCCAATGCAAAATTCGATGCATCGGTTCTTACTATAAATTGATTTTCTGGAGAAAAATCGGGATATTGCAGTACTGGTGGACATTTGTTTTAAGTTTTCGAAAGATTTTTGACAATCTGAACTCCAAAAAAATTTTACTTTCTTTCTTGTAAGATTATTTAACGGTGCAGCAATATCTGCGAAATTTTTTACATATTTCCTATAATAATTAGCGAAAGCGACAAATCTTTTGACTTCCTGAGAATCTTTTGGAACTGGAAAATTTTGAATCGCTTCTACTTTAGAAGGATCAGGTGAAACACCATCTGCAGAAATTATATGACCTAAATATAGAATCTCTTTTTTCAAAAAATCACATTTATTTGGATTTAACTTTAGGTTTACTTGCCTCAATCTTTGGAAAACTTTAACTAAATTTTTATTGTGATTGATTAAATTATTTGCAAAAACGATTAAATCATCAAGATAAACAAAACAGCATTCATAGTTAAGTCCCGACATTGCAAGTGTCATTGCCCGAGAAAATGCACTAGGGCTTGTTTTCTCTAATTCTATCTGATAATAACCTTGAGATAAATCAAGATGAGAAAAATACATTGCACCTGAAAATGCATCTAAAATTTCTGTAATACAAGGTAATGGAAATTTGTCATCTTCTATTTGCGCATTCAACTGCCTATAATCTATAACTATTCTAACTCGTCTCTCCCCTCTTTCATCTAAACCCTTTTTTGGAACGATTAATAAAGGAGATTGCCACTCTGATTTACTTTCTTCGATAATGCCACTTTGCAACATTTTATCGATTTCTGAGTGAATTTGTGTTTTTTGAGCATGAGGTAAACGATGTGGCTTTATAAAAACTGATTTTGCTGCGTCTTTTAATTGAATTTTTTCTTTGCCAATATTGGAGACAGTTAGCGGATCATTTTCGAGATGAAACACATCAGAATATTTTACTAAGATTTTTTCCAATGAGTTTTTCTCTTCCCTATTTAAATGTTGTAATTTTATCAAATCTAATAACTTATCTGCTCTAGTAACTGAAAAGGTAGGTTTTGTTTTAAATTCGCACAAATTATAGTTTTCTAATTTTTCTAATTTTGGTTTAAAATTTTTTAGAGTAACTTCCTGGTCTCTTACATTTAGAATTTTGACAGGAATCAAATTTTCTTTTGCCTTAACTAAAGTTCCAGCTATAAAAACACCTTCACATAATTCGCTAGGTAGAACAACACAATCTGCGTTTATATTTACTTTACAATATTTAATTACTTCGCATCTAGCAGGAATTGACATATAATTAATTTGTTGTGTTGTTTGCATAGGAATTACATGTCGTGTATTATGATATGAAAGCGAAAATAAAAATTTTTCGTAGTCTATTGTCGCAGAATAATCATAAAAGAAATTTGAGCCTAAAATACCGTGCATTTGAATGTCTGGTTCAAGGACGTCTAAAAGCTGAAATTCATGAGACAGTTCTACGTTATCTATTTGTAATGTAATATTGACTGTGCCATCTGATACTACTGACCCAGATATACCATTTATTCGTAATTTCTTTGAAAAATCAACGACTTCATCATTAAATATCCTATTTTTAAATATAACACTTACACTAGCTCCTGTATCTAATAAAAATACTAATTTATTATTTTTAAAGAAAATTTCGACGAAATTTAAGCCACTTAAGGAAAATATGTTATAGTTTACACTTTTAGGCACGAAAAATCTGTCACTCGTTGAAGGATTTTCTGAAATATTACATTCATTACTATTTACTTCATCGGAGTTATTTATATGAAATATTCTCCTATCTTTGCCTCTAAAATTATTTCCCCTCACATTACTATTAAATCTACCTCTATTTTGGTTAAAAGAACCTTATTAAAACTAAAGTTATTTCTAGAATAATTTGTATTAAAATTATTTTGATTATTAAACCCTCTAGAACTTCTATTATTGCCTCTATAATGAGAATTAAAATTTTGACGACCTCTCATATGATAAGCTTGAACATTTCCTCATCTTTAGCGGCTTGGATTGCTTCATTTAGTTTTGCATAATTCCGAGCTTTAATGATAGTTTGTAAATTTCTATTTCTCAGTCCATTTGCAAAAATGTTGAGAGCAATCTTTTCATTAACTTCTCTTAAAATTTGAACATAATTTTCGTTATCGTTGGCTTGGGTAATCGTTAAGTCAGTTAACAATTCTTCTAACGTTTTCCCAAACTGTTCGATAGTTTTTGACCCTTGTTTAGCATTATGTAATTGTGTAGCTAAGGATGTTGAAGATTTTTTAGAAATAAAATACTTTTTTAGATCACTAACTAAAGTTTGATTATTGTTGTAAATTTTATTTAATCTAATTTTTGCATTTTGACTTAAGCTTTTTTTTTGAATATAAGTTGTTAATAATTTCTTTCCTTCAGCATCAAGCATAGAGTCATACAAATCAATGGCATCAATTAATTGTTTCGTTACAGTTTCGGTATCGTTCATAACTGGTAGCAGACTAGCCGCGGTTTTTAAATCGAATTTTTCACCCATGTTAAATGCGTTATCTGAGCAATCTGAAAGAGAAGAGTCTACTTCTAATTGGACATCACTTTCAGTTTGCTCTATGTGCTGTTCAAATTGTAACCTTTCCCCTAAATTAACTTGAATTGCCTCAATATATTTATCTATAACATTTGCAAGCTCTTTAATTTCAGTTTTTAATCGAAAATCTACGTCTGATGTATTAAATAATAATTTTAACTCTTTAAAACTATCTCTAAACTTATCTAATTTCTTAAACTTACGGTTAGTTACATTTAGGTCTTCTTTCACTACTGTAATAGATTTCTATAAAACACTTTTAGTTCTTCTATTAAATTTTTGCACTCCTTTTGCAAACTCATTCCATAGTTAATTTTTTTTTTTTTCAACCTAAAAACCTAAAAAAATAATCTCTTCTGTGCTTCTCTTGTCTAAACTAATTCTTGGCTAGCTCTAATTTGTTTGGCCACATTTTTCTCTATCATCTTCTGGCATTTTATTGTAGACTAGCATCAACATCAGCATCCATTTGTTTGGCCTCCACTGTTTCCCGGCCATGGTTTTTTAAATTTAATTTTTAATTTTCTTCCATTTCTTTTCCACTCCAGTAATTTTTATAAATTCTTGTTCTAAACGTAATATTTTCTTCTTTCCAAAATATTTTGGACTGGCAGGATCGCCATGTGATGGTACAGGTTCTTAGTAAGTTTGTATACTCAAATACTCAAGATAATAAAATAATAAAAACCATCTTTACTATTCTAAAGTCATTTATTGAATTCACTGAACATTCATCGACTATTCCAACCGACTGCAGAATTGCTGCGTCGTCAGGAATAGTGTTGATTAATAAATTATAACAATATAAAATAATTAATAATAAAGAAATTGCTTAACCTAGTTTTAAACAGTTCAATAAACTATAAAATATAAAATGATATACGGTATGATATATTTGGATGCATCCAATAAACTAAATCTAAATACTTATATTATTACAGCTTAAACAGTCCCTCTGAGAGGCATACATTCTGATTTGGGTTTTCTTTTGTCAACATTATATTTTTGTTTTATTTTTACGATTTATTTTTACATCTCCTTAAAAATTTACGATTTCCTTTCTAGGAAAAATAAAAATCCGTATGTATTAGAGCCTCCAGGTCCCAACTTGACAGGGGGATTTGGAGACGCTTTAACAGGTGCATTGGATGTCATTGCTTTTACTCACGATGTTGACATCAATGGTGCTGTCCAGGGATTGAATTTGGCCAGCGCCAAACAACAGCAACCACCTAGTTACAAAGATGTTTCAAAAACTTTAGATCCAGTTCAGATAAAGAATGAAATCAATGTTAACAAAAATGTTGCTCCAATTGGAGGTAAGAAATATTTCAAAACAGATATGAGTATAAACTATTTAAGGTCTTAGGTACAACGAATTTAAAATACCAGGCTTGTAAATATGGAACCGGAATTATTTTTTAGAAAGTGTTGTCCATAGCTCTAGCTACACATTTTCCCCAATTTGTGGATGCCACGCCAAAAAAACTGTGGCATTTTTAAGGTAACCATTTTTGTAAGACGTGAAGCGCGGCTCAGGAAGTGCTTGTCCCATCGATGCAAATAAGTTCTAATCGACGTATATTAAACTGACACAGCCGTTTCGGCATAGTCAACCGAAAATATTACAGTATTTTCTAACTATTTATTAACTAATTTCTAACACAAACTAGAATTTTCTAACTCAAGTGGTTCGCGAGAAAATGGTGTTGTGCTAGCTTAACCCTTAAGCTGGCACGACTCTTCTATAACTTTTTCCCCGAGATAGTTATGGAGATGATTCTAACGCCCAATTTTCTAACTTTTTAATAACTCTTTTCTAACTCGCGAATCACTTGAGTTAGAAAATTCTAGTTTGTGTTAGAAATTAGTTAATAAATAGTTACAAAATACTGTAATATTTTCGGTTGATTGTGCCGAAACGGCTGTGTCAGTTTAAAAAACGTTTATAATCGGATGGAGCATGGTGACTATGCCGCATGTGAAAGTATTTCCCAACTAAACACCCCAAACGTTCCTTTGACCAATTTTTGTGTTCGATGGCGTATTAACATGAAGCAAAATCAATTTGTGTTGCCTCTTTTGATATTCACGTCGTTTTTAATGCAATGCTTGGTTCAAATCGATCAATTATGATTGGTTGTGTTCAGTAATAACGGTTTCGCCAGATTTTAGCAGCTCATAATAGATCACTCTTCGGATGACACCAAACACAAAGCGTTATCTTCCATCCATTTGGCCTTGCAGTCGATGTCGCTGGTTTTATTTGTCTGGAGTTACCTACGATATCTTATGCTCAGGATTCATAACATTAATAATATTATAAAAGGCAAAAAATGCTTTATTTTGGTGACAATAGTGCAAATAATAAAACAGGAATCGGAATGTTATTAAACCCCCATATCACATGTTTTAAAACCCGTTTCTTCCACTCTATATATCAAAGAAAAATCTTTTCATATGTATTATTTACATCTATTGATCGTTTAATAAATCTGCCATTACTTTTTTAGGTGCGGCAATGATTGGAGCTCTATCCCAACTTACAGAATCCCAACCGTTGCCTCAAGTTCCTGACACCAAATTACCAACACCCACTATTGCTCCTAACTTGCCATCAGAGGATCTTATAAAAGTTGAAGATCCCTTAAGAGAACTAGTTTTGTGCGCGGAAAAAGACGAAGATCCAGAAAAACTGAAATTTCTGGCACTTTCGGCAGCAAATTTAGCCAAAGAGGAACTTAAACTAAAGAGTCAGTTGCAGAAAACTCAAAGTTCCGGAAATGGTCAGGATAGAAATCAGCCCAGTTTAAACGTTTTGGCGGGAATTTTCGTAGGCACTGAAACTCTTATAAAGAAAGTTGAAGATAATTTGAAGAAAAAATTTGCCGTTTTGGATCATAGTGATAGCGAAGGATTCGGAGGTAAGAATTAAGAAATTAATTTTACTTTAACTTTGCTCATTTTAATTTCTAAATAATACTAAGTAACCATAATTATATTAATAAGATTTTATGAATTTAAAAGCAGACAAAAATTTATCTAAAACAAATCCTAATCAGTATAGACTTTCAATTACACGATTAAAAATGTCAAGACGTCTTTCTCGTATCCCTTTGAGAATAACGAACTCTTTTACTTTTGTTGAACCGAATTTTTCCAGCTAACAATAGAAACATTACTTGTCACAATTCTAATTAACTCTATTACACTTGGTTTTAATTTGGGTCAAACGTTTTTTACGTTTTCGGATCTGACTCTGAATTTTACCTGATGACACACGTGTTTGATGGTGTTATAGTATATTACGTAACAAGTGTTGCAATTATTTCATCCACCGTTTACATTAAAAATTAATTAAAATATTCAATTTTTAGAGGGTCCATTATTGGGTAAAGTATCCAGAACACGAAGATCGAAATCAGCTCATCTCCGCAATTCATCTGCAAAGTCTAAAAATTCCGATAAAAGAAAGTTACTGTTGAATTCAGATTCAAGCACAGACACCATTGATGTGACTTCAACAATAACCGATGAAAGAGCATTTTTAAATTCAACAGGGGAAGCAGTTTTACAATCTGGCCTCAATTTTATAGATGTTACTATGGGAGAACAAGACCTGTAAGCAGTAAATTATTAAATGTAAAGATAAAACTTCAAATCAATCCGAAATAATATATTTTTTAATAGTAGTACACTGCGCGTCATATAAAACTGGTACAACTCTTATAATCGAAAATAGTGTTTTTCTAGGTGTGTAAATGCATCTTTTAAAATGTGTCAATACTAAACTAGTTTTTATGTTATAATTTCTAGGGCAGTGATGCCAGGTCAACAAAAATTTTAGTAGATGTAACGATAAAATTAAATTTATTACAGCAATAAAACGAGATGGAGAAATTAAAAATTTCAATTCAATAATTAATAACTTGTCATAGCTCCATTACTATTAAATTTTCATCTTCTGCCAAGCTATTTTGGAAATTATTCGGGTTTGATCAAACTTACTTAAATGGGCTGGCATTCTGGATATGCGCTTTGACAAATTTGACAAATGTGACGGTTATTTTGGTTAATTAATTAAGTTAGGTTTACATTGGGAAAAAAAAGTGTACCAGTTGTATATGACGCGCAGTGTACTACTAGTTACGGCGCAGGAAGCGAAAAGGAAGTTAAAAATTATTGTTACTATAAACCTTAAAATTAAAGTACATTTTGTGTCGGAAAAAAATACAAATATTTTAAGCAGCAACCAAATCACCTCTCCCCCCATTTTCGAGGATGTTGAACACGATGGCGGTGGTTAAAATTTTTTTGGTAGCTTCCCAACCCCCAAACGACAAAAAACCACCCCTAAAATGGGGGGAATCGCGTATTCCACATATTCCATCGTTAAAATATTCCCTACCGCCCGTTTACAAGGATGCTGAACACGATGGCGTTATCCAAAATTATTTTTGACTTGACCCCACCCCTCAAACGGCCAGAATCACCCCCAAAATGAGGGATTCGTGTATTGCCCGTCTTCCACCGGCAAATTATATCTCCACCTTCGTTTCCGAGGATGAAGAACGCGATGGCGGTATCCATAATTATTTCTGACTTGATCCCATCCCTCAAACGGTCAAAAACCAGCCCCAAAATGGGGGAATCGTGGAGTCTGCGTCTTCCACCGGCAAAATTTATCTTCCCCCTCGTTTTTGAGGATGCTGAATGCGATGGCGGTATCCAAAATTATTTTCGACTTAACTTCTCCCCTCAAACGGCCAAAAACCACCGCCAAAATGTGAGAATCGTCGATTCCGCGTCTTCTATCGGTAAAATATATGTTCCTCCTGTTTTCGAGGAGGGAATATTTTACCGATGGAATGTGTGGAATTCCCCCTATTTTGGGGGTGGTTTTTGGCCGTTTGGGGGGTTGGGCAGCCTCCAAAAGAATTTTAACCACCGCCATCGTGTTCAGCATCCTCGAAAAAGGGGGGGAGGGGTGGTTTGGTTGCTGCTTAAAATATTTGTGTTTTTCGAGGTTTTTCCGACTCACAGAATGTACTATTAAAGCAAGCCATTTATTTATGAATATCGAAGAGGTTATTTTTTTGATATATCTAGGCCTTTTCAGAAAATATTTATAGAGTCCGTGATCAGACAGATTCCTGACAATTAAAAGCCAGGCCCGACGAGTGGGTCAGGGGTGATTCCAACCGGGTCCGAAGTTTTCGAGGGGACCCGGATTTCAATAGAAATCCTGAAATCCGGAAAAAGTTATAATAAACATGCATTTGATAAATTGGGGGAGGAAGTAAATCGTTCCTCTCGGGCCCGGATTTTTTCCCGACGGCCCTGTCTAAGTCTAAGTTCAGACTTCAAATGACAGGGGATATTTAGAAATTTGGCTAAATAGGGTATGATTTTTTCGAACGGTGTCTGCGAAAAATTGCAATAATCCGGAGTTCACAAGTAAAATAATTGATATTTATCAAAAAAATCCAGAATTATTATTATGATTTCTTAAGGCAAATGGTTCAAAATACAGAACCATAGGCAAACGTCAATCGATATGGATAGTAGCCGTATAATGGGGTCTATTTTGCAGCGAATACTTTTTATATTTTAACATTTGTTTGAAGTTAAAGTGAATCATAATATAGATTATATTAAAACTCTATGTAGGTACTTGTTTTATTTTCAGATCTGCGTCTGTTTCCGAATCAGTAATTATAAAGGGGGTTGGAAATGGTGTAGATACAGAATCCAGTAATGTAAAACAAAAATCTAGGAAAAAGAGAAGGGCTACCACTGGAAAGACGAACAAGTATGAAATAACTTAACTTTGTAAAAAGGTTATTTTTTACCCAATTTCAATAACTTAATTTCAATAACTCAATTTCAATTAAAAGGGTCTAATAGGCCGCATACGTGTGGAATTTAAAAAACAGGTTTATGATAGGAGAAAAATAATAATAAAAAAGTGGTAAATTTTTTTATTATACAAATTAGTTCGGTTCGTTTTCAAAAGATGGCTCCGACTACTATGAGTGGTTCATAGTGATTGCCGATTTTAGCCGTTTCAGAAAGGTTAGACATCCGCCAATAATATTCACTTTGAGTTTCATACAAAAACAGTGTTTTTTGTTTTTTCAGTGTTGAAAATGTCGAATTTTGTTTAACCAAACAGCATTTGCAGGGAGGTTTTAATTTTCTGCTATAATTGGAAGAAAATTGCATCTGAGGCCCATCTAATGTTTGTTGAAGTTTATGGTGACACTTCTCCAACTGATAAATCATGTAGGGAATGGTTTCAACGTTTGAGGGATGGAGATTTCAGCGTCGAAGACAAGTCTTGATCTGGACAGCCAAAAAAAATTAGTGGCATTTCTCGCAGAAGATCAGAGTCAAACGCGAGACAAACATGGGAGTGATTTAAAAACAAGGAAATAAAAGGTTTTTTGCATCGGATTGTAACTGTAGATGAGAAGTAGGTAGAGTGGGGCAGATTCGGACACCAAAACACAAATTACAATATTAGTGAAGTAGATCTGGTTTTGAAAACGAAGTCGCTCTTTTCGAAAAATATTTTTTCGTGATTTCATATATTCGAGGTCCCTCTTTCACATGATCACTATATGAAGGCTAAGGGAGGTGTGGAGGGGGGGTAAATTAACATGTAAAGATATGTAAAATCGGTTTTTCGCAAGTAACTCGCTTTTTATTCGGATCGAAACGGCTTCTATATATAAAATAAAGTGTTCGCGAAAACCCTTAAACTGAATGAACACCAAGAGCCGTGTTCGCCTTTTTCGCATGGAAGAAAGTGACCTCGAGACTTGATTTTTTTTGCTCCGATAGATAGTCATGACCCAAGAATTGTGTCCAAATTTCAATGCGCTAGTTTAATTCGGGTGGGGGGAGAGGGAGGGCAAACACTGATTAATTTTTGACTCGAGGTAACTTTTTTAATTCTTGACCAATCCGGGTCAGCAAAATGGCAAACTCTTTCATGAGGAGACTGCTACAGGATGTATTAAGGAGATGATGGTTTTCGCGAAAACTGACAAATGGCGACCGAATTTCGGATTTTGCAAATTTTATTTTTCGATTTTCGCAACGAAAGAGTAAAGTGGGGAAAATTTTTTATCCGCCAGCGGTTGCGGAATTTTTTTCTTTTTGATTTGAGCTCTACAGGGACTCGATCCGAAAATCAGAAAGGGTGGGAGGGGGATAAACGCTTTTTGCCCTGTAGAAGGGCAACGGACAGGGTTAGTGACTTCGTGCGTGGCTATTTTCAAGTGCAATCAGTTCTCTTTCAAAAATTTTTTACACCAAAGCTCTATTTATATTAAGGCCTGCGGGAGTGCGTGATATATTTATAAAAACGAGTGCGCTCGCTCAGCCGCCAAGAAATTAGGTGCCGGAATATTATTTGTGAGAGAGCAGAGAGATGATGTGAGAGAGACGAGAGATGAAAGGGAGCCCTTAGCTCCTATCCCGGCATCTAATTTTACAGCGGCTCAGCGAGCCCACTCGCTTTTATAAATATATCACGCTCACCTGCAGTTCTCTATAAACTTAGAGCTTTGTGGTAAAAAAATCTTGAAAGAGAACTGATTGCCCTTGAAAATGAGCCTAGCACGAAGTCACTAACCCTATCCCTTGCCCTTCTACAGGGCAAAACGTTTTCACCCCCTCCCACCCTTCCTGATTAAAGGATCGAGTTCTTGTAGGGCTCAAATCAAAGAGAAAAAAATTCCGCAACCGATGGCGAATAAAATTTTTTCCTCATCAAGAATTAAAAGGTTACCTCGAGTCAAAAATTAATCAGTGTTTTCCCTCACTCTCCCCCCCAAATTAAACTAGCGGATGGAAATTTGGACACAATACTTGGGCATTACTATCTATCGGAGGAAAAAAATCAAGTCTCGAAGTCACTTTCTTCCATGCGAAAAACGCGAACACGGCTCTTGGTGTTCATTCAGTTTATGCATTTTCGCGAGCACTTTATTTTATATACAGGGTGTGCCATTAAGAATGGGACATAGAACAACCGCAGATTCTCCAATTCAAAATAAAACGATTAGCGAAATATGCTTAGATAAAGTGTTACTCGTCTCCGAAATATTAATGGCCATAATTTTTTTAATACACCGTATAATTTTACTCAAATCGGCACACTTGTTAAATATCATAAAAAAACCAGTTCAGTATGCTCTACCAGTGGCGTACGGCAGGAGTAAATAATGCTTGTACCCCTTCTAAATGTTACGCCGCTGTCTAAATTTTAATTTTGACTATAATTTTAATTTTTTTGATATTTTCTAAGTCAATAATGTACACTTGTTAGTTTGTTGTAAAGTCATTGTTTTTCGAGATATTCGCAGTTAAAGATAGATAGACATGTACTTTTTATTTGTATTATTATTAATAATAATCATTTCTACAATTTTGTCTTAAAACCAAACAAAGTAAAAACTAATGTAATGAAATTTTAACTTCAACAAATTTTCAATGTATCCACCATTAACTTGTACACACTTCCTTAGACGTTTAACTAAAGACTGTCTCACTTTAAACAACTGATTTGCTTGATTTTGTCGAATTGTAGCAGCAACATTCTGAATTTTGTTCCAAAGTTCCTGACGGGTATTTATTGCTTCACCATAAACAAGACTTTTGATGTAGTCCCAATAATAAAAATCTAAAGGATTAAATTCAGGACTGCGTGGTGGCCAAGCAAATTCGCTTCCACGTCCAATCCAACGATGTGGAAAACGTAAATTTAGGTAATTACAAATTTAGACAGCGGCGTAACATTTAGAAGGGGTACAAGCATTACTTACTCCTGCTGTACGCCACTGGTAGAGCGTACTGAACTGTTTTTTTTACTGTTAGGTGCATTTTATGATATTTAAAAAGTGTGCCGATTTGAGTAAAATTATACGGTGTATTAAAAAAATTATGGCCATTAATAATTTTTCAGTTTTCAAATTCAACACCACATATTTCGGAAACGAGTAACATTTTATCTAAGCATATTTCGCTTAATCGTTTTATTTTGAATTGGAGAATCTGCGGTTGTTCTATGTCCCATTCTTAATGGGACACCCTGTATAGAAGTCGTTTCGATTCGAATAAACCTCAGCGAGTTACGTGCGAAAAACCGATTTTCCATATCTTTACATGTTAATTTACCCCCTCCACACCTCTCTTAACTTTCATATAGTTATCACGTGAAATAGGGACATCGAATTTATGAAATCACAAAATAAAATTTTCGAAAAGAGCGACTTCATTTATCTGTTTTTTTTCCGCCAGATCGACTCCACTATATCTCTGTTCACGATATGTTTTAGGTTTGAAAAAATATATCTACAGATGTGATGCTACATTGTACATGCTCTCAAAGTTACTTTACCCACTAATTATTATCTATAACGAAGTAAAAAATTAAATAAAAAAATGTTACATTTGTCCGAAACTGCCCCATCGTGGGTTAGTTTCCGACAGAAGTGGGGTAGTTTCGGATAGGCGTATTTTCATAAACCCTCGTATCAACTCTAATTCCGCCTTCTTATCCTGATTCCAGTTATCCGGAAGTCTTTTCTCTAATTTTATGATAGTTTAATTTTTGACGATTCTTTTAAATAGTTTTTTCCAACTCAAATTCTTCCATCGCTGAAAACTGGTGTGGGCTAGCATATTTTGAAGAAGTTGGATGTGCCTGGACAATATCATCATCCGTTGTTTCATTGCCGGAGTCTGCGATGACATCTTTTAAATCTTTGCATATCGTCGAACAACGTAGATTTTGATATGGCAAAGGTGGATGTCGCCAGCCGTATCGACATTCTCTGACTTACTCAGGGGCGTACCGAGGCGGGGGTGTTGGGGGTATGACACCCCCCCAAACTTTTGTACCGAGTCGACGTGGTTTTAGAGAAAAACGGCCGGAATACGGGCAAAGTTATTCTTCTTCATGACGACGCTCTGCCTCATGTCGCCAATATTTGGAAACGCTCAAATGGGATGTTTTACCGCACCCCTCGTATTTTCCGGACATTGCCTGTTGATTGTTTCAAAGGATGCAGCACGATCTGGCAGGCCACCGGATCATTTCTTTTGCAGAAATCCATAAATTTGCTTCAAATCTCAAAAGACGAATCATTTTTTTGAGATGGAATTCGAAAATTTCCTAAGGGATGATCTTTTTATTCATTTTGTTTTGTAATAAATACATTTTTGAACACAAAAAACGGACGGAACTAATTTGTACTCACAATAATATAAAAAGTTTTGAGTATAGATAAACAATCTTTAAAAAGTTTAAAGAAAGCGCATTCATATTATTTCTACTATTGAGTCTTATATTTTGTTTCATTTCTTATATCGTATAGATTTTTTTTCAAATACATCTACTATATAATATAAATTTTTAGAGTGGCGCCATCTGACCAACGTCAAGTTCAATCAGCGAAAGATAAGCAAGAATTGCATTCTGACGAACTTTCTTCTCCTGACCCCTTGGAACCGTGGAGTACAAAAAATATAGCGAATATGAATACAATTTTGGCCTGGCAACACGAGCAAGATAGTTTATAATGACAGAACGTTTCAATCAAAAAGTACCTTCATATTATCAACGTTACTTAAAGTAGGAGTTAATTTTTTGAATTAACTTTTGATATTTCCATTTTCAATTGCACAAATATAAAAACAAAATTCCCAGATGTGACGATAAATTGCCTTTGAACGGCTTTGGCGGCTTGTACAGGGTGTGTCACGAAGATGGCCCATTAACCATATATAGAGAACTATAGATATTTGAAAATTGTCAGTCCGATTTATTCAATGAAAACATTTTCAACTTCCAGTATCCGAGAAGAGATATTTTCACGTACAAATTGAACGAAGTTAGGAAATAAAATAATCTAATTGTCCAGTAGTTTGTTTATTACAACTGTCATTTTCAATTTTCATGGCATGCTACATTATATTACCCACCAATTTATGTAAAATACGTAACTTTAGGTATAGGGAATACTAATACAGGTCGAAAAAGAATAAAAAACTGATTCAGGCGTGATAATAAAATACAGGGTGTTTCGTTTGAAATTATTGACTTATTGAGAATTGAAAATATGAACATTGGACGCTTCATTCTAGACACCCTATATAAAATATCGCATTTGACGTTTCACTGTATAATAGAAGGATATTCTCGCAATCTCTTTGTAAAATTTGAAATTAATAGCTTAACAACTAAGCCAGATACGGAAATTAAAGTAAGTGCGTGTTTTTCAAAAAAATTTACAAAAATCTCAAATATCTCGGAACCTGTTAAACTTAAACATGTGGTATGTTAATAATTTTTTGTTCATTCACTGATTCAGGCGTGATAATAAAATACAGGGTGTTTCGTTTGAAATTATTGACATATGGACATTAATCGCTGAATTCTAGACACCCTGTATAAAATATTGCATTTGACGTTTCGCCGTATGCTAGAATGATGTTCTCAAAATAGCTTAACAACTAAGCCAGATAGCGAAATTCAAGTAAATACTTGTTTTTTAAAAATTTTTATAAAAATCTCAAATATCTCGGAAACTATTAAGCTTAGACCTGTGGTATGTTAATAATTTTTTTGTTCGAAATTTGATGCTGAATCCAAAAATAAAAAGAAAAATGGCACATGTCATTTGAAATAAAGGTGATGTCTACTTCCGGTGTAACCGGAAGTTGGAAATATTTTGATTTAATAGATCGTACTGACAAAGGCCCCGTAACCCAATTTTCAAATGTCAAATATCTCTATATATGGCTAATGGGCCATCTTCGTTACACACCCTGTAGATGTGCCTACAAGTTGCTTTGTATAAAGTATTGGCGGCTTGTATAAAGCGGGATCATTTTGTTATGCAATCGAAAATAGATCTATAAACTATACCAAGTTACTTAAAGTTATTATATGAATTAACACTTGATATTTACATATTTAAAATGTTAACTATATTATCGTTACCTATGTAAAATATTTAAAAAATATGTTTTAAATTATTCGAATTTTATTTCAAATTCACGTTACAGCTAAGCCATAAATCTGCATCAGGTGTCTGCCTGCCGTATTTCCTGACTTAACCCCCCTTTACGGGGGTTACTTAAATAGCAGGTTTATAAGCTGGGAGAGGATTATTTCTGAAGAATGCTAGAAAATTACTCCAGATATGGTACGATTAAATATTTAGAAAGAGTGGGTGAATGTTAGTGAATTAATTAATAATCGAATTATAAAATAAATAATTAATTAAAAGTAATATAAATGCTTTTCAATGTGTAGAAAAATTTGTAAAAATAACAAAACCTTATTTTTGATGCTAAATGCATGTAATTGCATATGTGAATGTTACTTTCAATTCTGATCAACTTTTCTTAATAAAAATTTTCGATATTATCGAAAATAAAGGTACTTTACTCTAGAATAAAATTTATATTTTTTGACGAACCTCGTATACGACTGAAAAATGTTTATATTTGATGATTGTATTTTTGGTTTTTCATCATGCAGAACTTTTTATGAAGAATAATTTTTTTCTTAAAATTAATAAGAAATAAGTTTTCCATATAGTTCCAACTTAGTGAGACATACTGTATACATTTTTTGTCGAAGTTATATTTTTCCGGATATTTACGCTAGAACGATCCAGTTTCTTTAAACACCCATTTTTGAATTTCCATATCTTCCTTCATATTAATCATAGAAAAATAAAAAATTCATTTTAAATGTTAGCTCAAGGCCATAAAATTAGTCAATTTTTACGTAATACAAACAGATTTTCGGTTATATTTAAAAAACTTTTAGAAATGTAGGATTTTTGTGGTGAAAATCGTAATCTTCTTCGCCCTATAATTTGGGAGCAGATCTGGGACGAATCCTCAAAAAAAGGATTCGAATCACGAATCCGAATCACGAGATGTGATAGGAATTACGGATCCAATGTCCGAATCCTTTTTACTAAAAAAAAAGGATTCGAATCAAGTGATTCGAATCCATTTATTGGATCACGGATCATGTCAGTGTAATACCATGTAATCATGTATTATGTAAGATTGTATGATTCCTAATCATTACCGGCAAAACTAATATAACAATTCTTTGAGAGTTGACCCCACCCCTCAAACGGCCAAAATCACCCCCGAAAGGATGAAAAATTTATTTTTCGCTATAAACGAGAAAACCCTAGTCATCTCTCATGGTGTTGGATCTTCTCCCCAAGCTGATTCTAACCTCTAAACAGCCAAAAACCACCCCCAAATGCGTGAAAAAATTTTTTTCCCATCACTACTTGAGTCGGCCTGTCGCGCCGATGTAATATGGTCTGTAAAAGGATCCGAACCTAATATTGGTGATTTGAATACGAATCCTTTAGGATTTCTTCGGCGAATCCGGATCACAAATCCTTTTTTTTTTCGAATCACCGGCCTCGGATCCTCAATAAGGATTCGAATCCTCCCCAGCTCTGTATGGGAGCGGTTTATTTTCATGAAAAATTGTATTTAACTTTAATTCATAATTCATTTTCTTTTTTTCCCTCACTTTTTGATTTTATAAATCATAATCATGGGGGGGTAATTACCCCCGGTACCCCCCCTTATTTCTACAACTAAATTTTATAGTAAACAAACTATATAACAAAGATCAAAATGCCGTTTTGCAATAAATTTTATGACCGTCTTTAACTGCATGATTTTTTTAGGGTTAAAATTTAAACCCCTAATATAATAAACCATTTAAATGTTGAAAAAATAAGAATTTTCTAGAAACCTGTTAACAATTAAGGGGATCTTATAAAGTTTATTATCCCAATAAGTAGGATTTAGACTTTCTAGAAAACAATTCCAAAAGGATTATTGGAAAACCAGAAAGTTAAATTCTTAAACGGATTTGAATAACTTTTTCTGAGAAAAATTAGAAATTATACAGGTTATCTAGTTTTACAGGGTGATCTTAATAAACTGGTTATTGCATTTTGAAAAAGGTCATAAAGTCATAAAGGCATTTTATTTACTAAATTACAAAATAATTTATGAATTTCATACAAAAATTACATACCGTGCGTTGGAATAAGTGTTACTCCCTAGTAACTAAGTCTATTTTAGAAACATAAGCAAAACGTTGTCAAAAGTATGTCAAAAAAGTTTCCACTATTGCATGATCCCCTTTTTTAACGAAAGAGTAAATTACGTGACACCTCATTTGGAAGCTATTAAAATACTGATTTTATAAGGGTCTCGCATTTGGATTCCCAAATTTACAGAGTTATTGCCAGAAAAAGTTCCTATAATAAAACGTTTTTTTTAATTTTATTGAGACCTTTTGATGGTATAAAAAAACTCAATTTTTACAAATAAATTTATGATTGACGTTTAACAAATTGCAAATAACACCACTAAATAATATCTGATAGTAATACTTAAACTTATTTTAACGTTTCAAAAGTCCAATAAAAATAAAAAAAAAATCATTTATGGTTGTTAAGTTGTTAACATTTTTTCTCGCATAGGTTTCAAATGAGGTGTCACGTGATGAATTTTCTCATTTAAAAATTAAAAGTATGATTGTCACGTGAAACAGATCTAAATTTTTATGCCATCTATGATTATTTTAATAATCAACCTGCCCGAGAGCTTTGCTATTTTTTCTCAACAAAACTAGTTGAAATTCAAAAAACACGTTCATAATAAACGACCAAACAATCTTAATAAGTACCTAATCGAATATTATATCTGAAGTACTATAAAACCACGGACACCCAACAAATTTAGATGAAAAAATTTTTGGAAAAATTTCAACCCAGTTTTATTAGATTAGGGTAAAAAAATCGATTTACGATATATTATGATAATCATCTATTCAAAACTTTTAAAAAAATTTTATTTATTCATCGGTTAAATGGCTTTAGGGGGCGTGAGCAGTGGCGAAATCTCATGCAAATTTTCCACTTTATATTTTTGATCGATTTGTTTTTTGTTAGTTTGATAATGTTGTGGCCTTTCTTTTAACGAGAGCGTAATCTAGGCGACAAATTATTATTTTCACCGAACAAAGGGTTCGGTATTTGAATTCGATCTATGTGTGTGTATATCTGTAACTTTTTTGTGTATATGAATTTTAGAATCCTGACTTCAGGTTTTGATAGACCATCAAAAAGTAAGCTTAGGGTTTGCCGTACCTCTTCGGGAACACCTTCAAAATGGGTCCCAAAATATGAAAATTTTGAAGTTTAAAATGACATTGAATTTATAGTAGACACATATTGAATGACGATTTTTGGTAAAAGTGAGTAGACTGTGGCTGTGTTGATTAGAATGAGAACTGTCAATCTAAAATTTTATTAATAATTTTATTACAATTTGTTCGGTCTATGGCAATGCTAGAAGAGCATTCTCAACTGGTTATATCTGAAATGACAATTGTTTATTATACCTATAAAATGCCAAAAACGCAGCAAGAAGAGGAAAAAAGAAAAAAGAAACGTCTTCTTTATAAAGATTAAAAAAAAATGTTGATGAAAATAGCCATTCGTCAAGATCTGGCATTTTCTTGGATCAGTTTCGAAAGGGCGATGGATAGCAAAGATATTTAATAAAGGATCTAGAAGAAACTGAAGAACAATATTCCATGAAATTCGAGAACCACATAAAACACAATATAGTTGGGCTTCTACTGTATTTCGAGAAATAATGAACGAATTAAAAACGGAGTACAATAATAACAAATGAATGGCGCCTGGAACGTCTTATATGTATATTTGCAGAAAACGAACTATCATTTAACGAACATGTAATTTCATCATCGTTCATCAAGTAAAAATATAAATTCCCATTGCCGGACTTCTCGCTTACCTAATAATTTATTCATATATATATTTTTAAATTTATATAAACTTATTTCTTATTTCAATGTATTTAAATATTTTTTGTACAACTTTGACGATGACAGAGAGATTTAAAATTGCTCTAATTTAGAAAGTAATATCAGATCAAATATCCACTCATTGGACGACAAAAGCTGTACTGTCGTCAACCAATGGGATTGAAGATTTTCAAGAGGGGACTTTTTCGATCGATGACAGCTTATTGTGTAAATGTCAAAACAGAAAGGACTCGTAACAGTTTAATTTACATGACAATTCATAACTACGATGGGTATATTTATATCCTTTTATGTCCTTTTATCCTTGTAATATCAGCCATCGTGATTTAACGGTTGTAGGAAAGGCGTAGATATGGTGGGAAAAGAGAGGGTAAATATTTTTTTTTCAAGAAATAAATTATAACCAAGTTTTCAAATGTTCTACCATCTCTCAGTAAAACTGATAAATGAAGTGAGTTTTTGACAACTTTACAAAACAACATATTCAACATATAGAAACTTCTCTTAGGATGTCGAATTGAATAAATTGAATTCCTAACTCATTAGTTTAAATTTTACCATATTACTAATATGTATTTCATAAAACACAGTGTGTATAATTTTTGGCAAATGAGTAAGTACTATCCATTAGAATTTGCCTGATACAAAGGATCAGTGCAAGCCAAGGGCGGATCCAGCCGATTTTCAAGGGGGGGCTGTCTTCCACCCGGGTGGTAATGTCGAGAGGTTATGAAATATCCCCTGCTCAGCGGAGGGACCGAGTACCCCCTTTTTTTTAAATATACAATGCTTGAAAACCTCTTTTTAGGCTCCTTAAAATATTATTTTAAGCCAACAAATTTACATTCTCTCCCAAAGTCACATGAAATGAAAACCATGTCATTTTATTCAAATACGATACATTTGGATTTTTATTTTAATTAATAAATATCTTGGTACACTTTATAACATATTGGTATAATTTTCATAATGTTATTTTGAGGTGACAAAAACAAGTTTTTGCCTAAACAACAAAGTTCAACTTTCTATTCTTCATTTTAGCAAACCTATCAACGACTTTTTTGACATCAACTTTGTTCGTAATTTCCCTGTGCATGTTTAGCAGTGCTAATGCTACAACTCTATCTTCTGTCATAGTTGTTCTCATCCAGCCCTTCAACCTTCAAAGGGTTGAAAAGTAGCTGTGCTAATCGGCAGAGTTGCAAAAATCTTCATCAGTTCGTGTATTGCAGGAAAACCTCTTTGACGCACTTGATGAGAGTTTCAATGCCTGTTTCTGGAATTTCTTCATTTTTTGTCTTTCGTTGCTGATTTAACCATTTGTTTGGCCACAAGGCAACTTCACTGCTAAAAACAGCTCCACTATGACTTGAAATATTCCTCACTGCAAAGTGAAATCTAGAAAATAAGACCTTTGCTGATTCTCTTAGGTTTGTTGGGGACATAATGTTTCTTTCCCCAAAATTTAGCACTAGCGTTATCTTATTTGTTACTCTATTTTCTTTGTTTCTTTGCTTCTTGTAATCTTGAGTTCTTTCTTTAAATTAAAAAAAACATATAACCTGACCTAAAGGGGGGCTGCAGCCCCTACAGCCCCCCCTGGATCCGCCTATGGTGCAAGCTGCCAGGCACGTATTGGCCAAGTGGCAGGTGTAATAAATGTATTTCTTATTGTAATTAATGTGTAACTAATTATCCCGAGGCCGAGGTTAGTTTAGTTGTGCGGAATATGTGCTTCGGTAGCTTGAGGTACATCCTATAATCAGTGGGGATTTTTTGTCTTATTCACAGTAGATTCACAAATGAACTAATAGGCGATAAAACGGTGATGCACGAATTAATCGAGCGACAGATGATTTCATTGGTCAGAAAATCATGCAATCTTATATATTCACAATGCAACTGTGAAGTATTCACAATGCAACTGTGAATAATTCACAATATTTCTGTATCAGTACCTTCCACTTTTAAATTCAAGGAAGTCGATGACTCCTTTGTATATGACAATATTTGTAAAATAAACTCCAATGCATTGGGCTGTGATGGACTAAATGTTAAACTTATTAAACTTTGTTGTCCTCTTATTATACCATATATTACACACATTATAAACTGTTGTCTTTCAAGCGGTGTTGTCCCTGCTGTTTGGAAAATGGCTGTAGTCCAAGTTCTGCCTAAGAAACAAAATCCTTCGGAATACAAGGATCTTAGAGGTATAAGTATTCTACCTATGCGTTCCAAGATTTTGGAAAGATCAATTGAAGTACAGATGAGACAACACTTAGCAGATCACTCACTGCTGCCGGCTGTGCAATCTGGCTTTCGTAAAGGCTACAGTTGTACTGCGGTCTTACTTAATATAGTCGACGACATCATTGCTTCAATCGATAAAGGTCAATGTACAATTTTGGTACTGCTAGATTTTAGCAGACCGTTTGACACTATTAACTTTAAATTAATGCTTCATATTTTGCACTATATAGGCTTCTCAGAAACGGCTGTTGATCTTATACAAAACTATCTAAACAATCGTAAACAATGTGTGAAAATCGAATCAAAACAGTCCGAATATATGACTCTGAACTCGGGGGTGCCACAAGGTTCAATTTTGGGTCCTCTGCTTTTCTCGATATATACCATCAATTTAATAAAATCCCTAGATCAATGTAAGATTCATGTCTATGCCGATGACACGTAGATCTATCATAATTTTCCTCCATAATTATCAGATAATGCTTGTGAAACTATTAATAGGGAACTGGCGACGTTTATCAAGTTAGCTTCGGAACATTGTTTACTAATAAATTGTACTAAATCTAAAGCAATGTTATTTGGTTCTAGGTATAATCAGGCTAGACTTCAGTCCCCTATTAATATAGAAATTAATGATGAATCCATCGCTATGTGAAGCATTTCAACCTCGCTGACTTCGTATATGGTCCGAACATAACAACTGTATATAAAAATAAAATTCAAAAAGTGCAGAATTCCTGTTTAAGGTTTATTTACGGCGTCAGAAGAAATCAGAGAATATCACATAAATTAATACAGATTGGATGGTTAAGTATGCAAAAGAGAAGAATTCATCACGCAGTCACCTTATACCACAAAATTGTTTTATTTAAAATTCCTACATATTTGCACCACAAAATATCTTTCAGGACAGACGTAAATAACTTAAATCTACGATTTAAAGGTTTATTATCCCCGCCTAAATTCAAAACTGAAATATTTAGGCGATCCTTTACTTACCAAATTTATCAGTTATATAACTCCGTTCCTGAAGGTAGGTATAAAGAATCTCAGCATTACTTGTTTCAGGTCTGAATATAAAAACGAACTATTCAAAACACAAGTCTACATCTACCCCAGTGCTCAAAAAAAAAAGAAAAAACTAATAAGTATAAAGATAAATAATCATTCCTTTCCTCTCATTCTCTGTCGTCAGTCAGAAGGTTACATACTAGAATGTTCTCCTTGGCACACTGTATTAGGGTTAAGTAGAAGAACATTTTCTTAGTGAAGCTACTGTTTCTCTAGAGAAAATGAACTTCGCCCTTTATTTTTCAAAAATCTTTCTTTTTTCTTTTTTGTATATTACTTCTATTTATGTATGTTAATAATAAAGACCTTTATTGTTATTATTATTATTATTATTATTATTATTATTATTATTATTATTATTATTATTATTATTATTATTATTATTATTATTATTATTATTATTATTATTATTATTATTATTATTATTATTATTATTATTATTATTATTATTATTATTATTATTATTATTATTATTATTATTATTATTATTATTATTATTATTATTATTATTATTATTATTATTATTATTATTATTATTATTATTATTATTATTATTATTATTATTATTATTTTTTTTTTTTTTTTTTTTTTTTTTTTTTTAGGCATCGACTGCTAAGGTCATTAGCCTATAGATCGTAATTATACTACAGTTTGTTGGTGAGACCTGCATGGTTAAGAAATGCTATAGTTTTGAGAAGTGTGTTGTGTGAGTTCAAGCAATTTTGTACGGTATTAGGTAAGTCAAGGATTTGTCTCAGGTAAGTGTACTTTTGGCAGTTTAGGAGTATGTGTTTAACAGTTATTTCTACCTCACAGGTACTGCAAATAGGTGGTCTTGACCCACATAGAAGATGGCTATGAGTTAGGTGAGTGTGTCCTATTCTCAGCCTAGTTAATGCCACTTGTTCACGCCGCTTTAGTGAAGGGTAAGTAAAAGATTTTATTTGCGGTTTTATCTCTTTGAGCTTTGTATCTGATTCATTCCATTCTTTCTGCCATTTGTTAATTGTTTTCTCTTTAAGGTGTACTTTTAGGTCTTCTATTCGAATCGGGATGTCATTGAGGAATGGTTCGTTAGTGGCAGTGCGGGCGGCATCGTCAACCTGTTCGTTTCCTGGGATACCAATATGTCCCGGGATCCATGTGAAGTCCACTACCTTCCCTGATTCACGTAGCAACTGTATTGTGCAATTGATCATTTGGATTAAAGGGTCAGATGAGAAGGTGTTATGCAGGGCTTGGAGAGCGCTGTGTGAATCAGAACATATGAGGTAGGTTCCACTTGTTTTTGAGTCAATATACCTTAGTGCTTGTAGTATAGCAAATAGTTCTGCTGTGAATATAGAAGCTATAGGGTGTAAGGTGCATCGGTATATTTCTCTCTTACAGGCAAAAGCTGATCCTACTCCGGTATTTGTTTTGGAGCCATCGGTATACAAAATATTAGTGTCAAGGTAGTTATCTGAAATTTCTTTAAATATTTGTTTGTATACGATAGGGTTTGTATTTTCTTTTTTATGTTTGTCGCATTCCAAGTGTATGTTTGCAGGTTTAGTTAGCCAAGGAGGGAGTTCTGGATATTTTAAGGGGAATACGGGTGGAAGTTCCACTTCGAGCGTTTCCAGGTTGTTCTGAAAACGGTATTTTAGTGTCTTTGCGATGTTCGTTTCTGCAGTAAAGATATGGTGTACGGGATGGGAAGGTTGGCCCCATATTTTAGAACAGTAATTGTAAATTTGTTGATCACGTCTATATTTTAAGGGGGGTATTCCTGCTTCAGAGTAGATTGATAAAGATGGGCTAGTACGAAAAGCTCCTATGGCCAGTCGGAGCCCCTCTTTATGAATCTTTTCGAGTTCATATAGACGACTTTTACAAGCCGAAGCATAAACAATGCATCCGTATTCTATTTTTGGTAGGATGAGAGATTTGTATAGGTTTAACGTGACCTCGCGATTTGCACCCCAATTAATGTTGGAAACGCATCGTATGATATTAAGAGCTTTTTTACATTTTGTGGAGAGTTCGTCAATATGTGTCTTCCAATAGAGTTTTCTGTCAAATGTAATTCCAAGTATTTTTGTATTATCTCTAACTTCGATGGGATGGCCCTTTATGGAAATGTTAGGGTTATTGTGCTCGTGTCTTAAACGACAGAAGTCGATACAGTGTGTTTTTTGGGGTGAAAATCGTAGTCCGTTTGAATCAGCCATTCTAACAAGTTGGTTTACAGCTAGTTGGAGTTTGTTTTGAACTAGTGCTATATCCTTTCCAGAATAATATATAAGTAGGTCATCTACATACAAACTCTTGCCGATTTCTTCGTCCAATGATGATAATAGTCTATTTATTGCAATCAGGAATAGTGTGACGCTAATGGTGGATCCTTGTGGTATTCCATTTTGAAGATATCGTGTTTCGGATGTAGTTTGTCCCAGCTTGACTTTGATTTGGCGGTTTAGGAGGAATTGGGATATGAAAATAGGTAAGTTTCCTCTCATTTCCCATTCGTGTAAGCTCTTAAGGATTCCGTGACGCCATGTTAGATCATACGCTTTCTCAATATCAAAAGATACAGCAACTAAGTGGTTTCTATTAGCAAAACTTTCTCTGATTTTACTATCGAGTAGCACAATTTGATCCATAGTTGATCTATGTTTACGGAAGCCCATCTGATAGTTAGATAAACAATTATTAGTCTCCAAAAACCAGATCAGCCTGGAGTTAACCATTTTTTCAAGTAGCTTGCTGAGGCAACTAGTGAGAGCTATTGGCCGGTAGTTTGAAAGTACTGTAGGATCTTTATTAGGTTTGGATACTGGAATAATTGTTGCTTCCTGCCAGTTTTCTGGATATCTACCTTGGGTCCAGATTTTATTAAATAAGAGAAGGATTTTTTCTTTTTGGCCTTCTGGAAGCATTTTGATCATGTGGTAGTGTATGTCGTCAGGGCCAGGTGCAGAGCTTTTTGACTCTTCTAATGCCAGTTGTAATTCGGCTAGGGAAAAGGCGGTGTTGTAGCTACGTTCTTCTCCATCTTCATTAAAATCTAAAGTTGTTTCTTCCGTGGCTTTAATTAATTGGAATTCTTGTGTAAAGTTTTCAGAGCTGCTTACTTTTTCAAAGTGTGTAACTAATGCTTCTGCTATGTTGGTTTCACCTGTAATTTCTTCGTTGTTGATGAGCAATATAGGTGAAGGTGGTATGAATTTTTTTCCTGTAATTGCTCTGATTTTTCTCCAAACTTCTGTCAGAGGAGTTTCTCTTGTTAAGGTAGATACGTAGTTCTCCCATGATTCTTTCTTAGCTTTCAAGATGATTTGCCGGGATTTAGCGCGAAGTCTTTTGAAGTTTATCATGTTATCAGTAGTAGGGTGTCTTTTAAACCTGTTGAATGCTTGCCTTTTTGCTTTGATGGCTTGTTGGATATTGGTGTTCCACCAAGGTACCGATATTTTTTTTGCTAGGCCACTAGATTTAGGTATGCTTTGAGAGGCAGCGCTTATAATTTCATTGGTTATAAGGTCAACTGTTGCATTAATGTCTTCTTTTATTTCTAGGGGTTTCAAGGTATTCTGGAAGAGGTTCCAGTCAGCTCTTTTAAGTTGCCATGTTCGGGGGAAGGAGGGAAGCGAGTTTGCCACATTGAAGTTAATTTGGATTGGAGCATGATCGGTATGGAATTGTTTGGATACCACTTCCCAATTCAGCTTATGGGCGATATTAGGAGAGCATATAGATAGATCTAGGTGGCTAAGAGTATTGGATCTAGAGTTCAAGAAGGTTCCCTCACCAGTGTTTAGAAGAATCAGGTTTGTATCATTTATTAGGTCTTCGATAAGTCTCCCTCTGACATCTAATCTATTAGATCCCCATAGAGGGTTGTGTGAGTTAAAGTCGCCTACTAAAATAAAAGGAGAGGGGAGTTGCCCAATAATATGTTTGAGTTGTTGTAGGTTCCAATTAAAATCTGGTAGGTAGATATTACATATTGTAATCTTTAGGGGGTATAAAATTTGGATGGCGATAACTTGTAGTCTAGATTGGATAGTTAATTCTACAGATGGTAAGTTTTCTTTAAGGATGATTGCTACGCCACCATGTGCTCGTTGATTTGGAATAACGTCTTTTCTATATATTTTGAAACCTCTAAGTGAAAATTTATCGTTTTGTTTTAGGTGTGTCTCCTGTAGGCAAATACAAAAGGGCGGATATGTTTCACATAAGATTAATTTAAGTTGAAATAAATTATGAATAATACCATTACAATTCCATTGTAAAATGTTTTCCATTAATTTAGTTTTTAGGGAAGAGAGTATTATAACATTGTTATAAATCTTATGTAAGATTAAGGATTAAATTTTGTGTAAGTGTAAGACAAAAATTTAAATAGTATAAATGGGTAAGTATTAAATAATATAAATTATAACTAAGAACATAAAAGTATAAGAATATATGGTGATAAATAAATCTCAGAGACCTCCTTCTGAGGGAGGTTCTAATGGTAGACTTGCTGGATCGGCAGTTGATGCCATATCCATGTCCATTGACGTCTCTAGACTAGTTTTTCTAGGTTTGCCCAGTGGCCAACCTCTTTTTTTCTTTCTTTTGTTGCTTTTTGTCGAAGTTTCACTAATTAGTGATTCCGATTCGGAAGTATCAGTTCTTTGCGAAGACTGGTTAGTTCGTTTAAAACCTGATTGTTTGTCTGATAAATCGTAGGAATGTGTTTGCTTATGGGATATAGGGTACGGGTAGTTAAATTGGGTTCCTACATTTGGAAAAAAGGTATTCATTGGGAACATCTCACTAATTGCCTTATTAATATGTGGGATTAGGGATTTAACGAGATCTTCAGTATTAATAGTAGCTGGAGGTGTGGGGTGGGCTGCTTGAGCGTAGCTAGTATTCGGTTTTGGAGTGTTAAGGATAACCTTCCTTTTGGCGTCGAAGTATGATAGCTTCTCTTTAATCTTTATCTCCTGTATGGCAGCTTCTTGTTTATAAACAGTGCACTCTTTAGATCTGGATGTATGTGATCCTTCGCAGTTAACACACTTGAATGGAGGTGTGCATGCGCTTCCTATATGTAATGCTTTGCCGCAAATGCATACCTGCGGTTTGTCGCATTTTGCAGATGTATGTCCAAAACATTGGCATCTAAAGCAACGTAGGGGAGATGGTACAAAAAGTCTAACATTTAAAGAGTAGAATGCGACTTTAATCTTTTGCGGAAGGACGGAAGAATTGAAAGTAAGTACATGGCTTGGAGTATCAACTAATTGGCCATCTTTTTTAGTTTTTATTCGGTATATCGAGATAACACCTTGATTTTTTAACTCATCTTCTATTTCCTTCAATGGACAGTTCAATAAATCTGGACAATAAATAACTCCTTTGGAATGATTCAGCGAAATATGGGGAACAACTTCTACATCAATGTCGTTAAATCTGTTAATGCTTAATAATTTCCTTGCTTGGCCTGGGGAGACAGTTTCAACTAATAGACCATCTTTAATTTTTTTAACCATTTTAGGGATACCACATAAACCATTTAACGTTTTTTCGATTAAGAAAGGGCTAACATTACCAAAGTCTCCGTCTTTCTTTTTCACGACCAAAAACCGGGGAAGAACCTCCTTTTCCTGGTTCGTGTTGTTTTGGTCTCTGTTTTGAGAGGGAGATACCTCTGTGTTTTTTCCTTTAGGTTCTGACATACAGTTCCCACGAGAAGGGACGAATATGAGTCCGGCACAGCAGTGCGCCCTTGCCATGCTAAGGTCTTATATACGTCTGGATGTGACCTGGTGTCCAGAAGGAATCGTTAGTGACCAACTCCGTATGGCCATGCATCCCAAGGCACGATGTCTTACACCCTCAGATTACGCTAGGAGATTTTCTACTTGGTGGTCCCGCTCCTAGTCGGGGATGTGGCTCGGGTCCGTGGTGTCGCATACTCACCAAAGAATGTAGGGTCTCCTACATTCCCCCTGCGGGGATTATTATTATTATTATTATTATTATTATTATTATTATTATTATTATTATTATTATTATTATTATTATTATTATTATTATTATTATTATTATTATTATTATTATTATTATTATTATTATTATTATTATTATTATTATTATTATTATTATTATTATTATTATTATTATTATTATTATTATTATTATTATTATTATTATTATTATTATTATTATTATTATTATTATTATTATTATTATTATTATTATTATTATTATTATTATTATTATTATTATTATTATTATTATTATTATTATTATTATTATTATTATTATTATTATTATTATTATTATTATTATTATTATTATTATTATTATTATTATTATTATTATTATTATTAATTGCATTATATTTCTATACAAGCTCTAAAATAAAACGAGTTTAACCTCATATTATGATACTGGGATTAAGAGCTTGATTAAAAAAATGTTTTTATTTGTTAATTAACAAATGCATTTTTAAAAACCATTTTTTTCTCAAAAATTATTATTTTTCTCAATGATTAGGTTTCTAGAAAAAAATTCCATACGTAAACATGTGAAAATTTCAACACTATACAATCTGATATTTTTGTCAATGTATCTAATATTACAATGTAAGATTCTTATCAGTGTAATATTACAGTGTAATATTCTTATTAATGTAATATTACAGTGAGACATACTTATCAGGATGCAAATTCACAATCCATTGGTAAATTAACAATAAATTTGATTTTACTCCTCAGGTCTTGTAAATTGGTGGGTGCACAAAGGTATTTACGAACTAAATTGCCTTACTTAAGTATTAAACTCGCCGGGAAAAGGATTGAAGCAAAATAATGATCGAAAGCAATTTAAAAAATTAATTTATTTTAGAACATCGAACATCTTAATCATTACATAATTAACACTAATATAATTGGACAAACATGATATTCAAACATATTTCAATACAATTATACATTATTAATATTACATAAATAACCCAAACATTTTACAAATGCGAACCTAGAAATTTTATCATTTTTATATTCTTCTACTTTTTTGTTAACTAGTTTTTGTCTTATACGCGTTGACAAATCTTTGTTTCTAGCAGTTTCATTAAGGCTTTGAATCTTTATATATGTATCAATCTGCAAAGTTAGAAGAACATCGAGAAAAAGAAAAATTGAAGGATGCGTAGAATAAAAGTTTCTATTAAATTTTGAATGAAACGCTTCGCATGCGTTCAGTGGCGGATCTAGGGAGTTTTTCATGGGGGGGGGCATCAGTTAATGGAAATTTGTAACCAAAGTGATTAAGTGATCAAAATTTGGGATGTTTGAGTCTTTGAGAAAATATTCAATACAACGAATAATTTTGGTTTGTATAACATGTGTTTTCTTCTTGTTGAAAACCAATCAAAAGGTTTACTTGCATGTTGTTGTTGAACCAATATCAACTATTCAAAAATTTAAGGGGGGCCATGGCCAAGGATTTTGTGTGTACTTTTGTCTAAGAAAATCCAACATTTTATTTTTTTATTTAAAGTGCCCAATTTAGGGAATAATAAAAAAAATCGATTTTCATTTTTTATATTGACTTATATTGATTCGTTCCCTCACAAAAATCTTACTTTATAACCTGAAATATTTAAAAAAAAATTTAAACATTCTTTGGACTGAAATATAGTTTTTCTAAGAGAATCAAGCATAAATATCGCCATAAAAAATTGGAAAAAAATGAAAATGGAATTTTTTTTATTACTATTCCCTAAATTGGGCACTTTAAATAAAGAAATAAAATGTTGAATTTTCTTAGACAAAAGTACACACAAAATGCTTCTTTTCAAGATAAAAAATTTTTCTCCACTATTATTTTTCCAAAAATGGCGGCCAGTTCAATTTTTTTTTTAAAATGCCGATTTTGCCTTGACAAATAGATTTTTTTTTTTAATTTTTACCATGTCTTCCCGACATAAAACCACATATTTTCTCCAATTTTTAAGAAAATTAGAGGATTCTTTGGTTATTTATTGCCAATTTAGTAAAAGAAAATAATGTGCGCGAATTCGTTTTTTTGAGGTTAGGATACATTTTTTAAAAAACCCTACTATACGGATCGATACTCTACTTTATCTTTTTTTTATTTTTCCACGACTCTTAGAGCCGGAGATATTTAAAAAATAGTGAAGCAATCCACTGGAAAAATACCAAAAATGCCGTTTTTGACACATATCTCGCGAAGCTCGAGCCCAAATTTATTGAAAAATTTTTTAGAAGCTTCTCTTTATGTATGAAAAAATTGACTTAGCTCTTACTTCCATATAAAATTCTAATTTCACTCCACTATTAGTCTCGACTAATAAATCTAAGATCCAGGGGGGGGGGGGGCGTCCGCCCCCCTTGCCCTTGTGTAACGGCGCCCTTGCTCTCAGCGGCGAGTTTATGGGTCGGATTATAGGTCAGCATTTTGCGTCGCGGCGAGTTTAATGGTGTCATTAAGATCTCCTACCTGCTTCCTGGCGAGTTTAATGCCGCCAAAATTGGTTGTATTTTCAAAAAGTGAATTCGCAAAGTCGACTGTAAAAACACATAAAAATGGTGAACTTACAATACGTTTTGAGAAAACAATAAGTAGGTATCTGTGATTTCTCATTGCAATTTTACATTTTGTGTAGTGTAGCATTTTACAGAAAAAATGTGTTTTATTACTGGCATATCTTGTGAATTCTACAGGTTAGGTATATGAAATTTCACAATATTTCTGAGAAAACACATTTATTTTCACAACGTTCTTGTAAAAATCACTTGTTATTGTTGGCAATTTTTTTTACATCTTATATGGGACTGTAAACTTTCCGTCAATATCTACGCAAATTCACAATGTGATCCAAATATTTTTTCAGTGTGATGACTGTGATTCAGTTATATTTACCTTCAGCTGCATTATTTGTTCTATGTCGCCTTTTGAACAAAACAGTCCAAAAATTCTTCCAATCGCTGACTTCGAACAGGAATTTCTTGACCTTTGACCAGGTTCCACATCAACATTAAACGTGATTTCAGCCAGGATATTCAACTCGCCTTCCATATACATCTTCTGGTTTCAGCAAAGCGAGAGCGATGCATTTTCGTCGTTTTTGTAAAAAGTTGTCAAACCATATTCTTGAACTTTGCAAAAATTATTACAGATCCAGTTTCAAGTTTTATACTTGTACAACAATAAAAACCCATAGTAGGTAGGTAGTTAAAAAATAAACAAAAATCAACAAAAAAATCTCAAGTATTGTTACCTACTAAACCTATAAAGAGCTTAAGTCATAAATACCCATCTCGTTCAATCTTTAATCGTAAACAATGGGATTAAAGAGATAATTCCAAAATATTATCTGTTCACCATTGATAGGCTGCCTCCCCATTCTACTAAAAAGAATCCCCTACATATTAAAATCACTCAACAAAACGCACCATTCATTGGTTGTAGGCTGTTAGACCCCTCCCATAAGGCGTAACCTTGCCCTAACCATCCCGAGCTATAGAAAATCTCTTTCAGTAACCTTCCGACTGTTGTTGTGTATGTTATATTTAGAAAGGGAATAGTACGAAAGGATCGAGTTTTTGACATTGCGTATACAGATCTTTGTTGTAAAAATGCATTCTATGAACGATCCTGCTTCTGTTCTATCAGGGATGATGTCATTCGATTCTATCAGTTTGTACGAACAGCCTAAACCTAGGTTTATTTTTAAAATGCCGCGTGTGGTGCCTGATCAAAAAGCTAAGTTTGAAAGTGACGAACTTTTTAGGAGATTGAGCAGAGAAAGTGAGGTAAGTCATTAGATCTGAATTAATTTTTATTGTTTATTGGCATCTAAGCATTTATAAAATTTAGCGCCAAATTAAAACATTAAGAAAAAAACCGTTTTCAATTAGGCAAGTGCAATTTTTAAAAAGTTTGTTGTTTAGAATCGTGTAAGAAGTTAAATAAATATAAAATGTACGAACGATGATTCATTACCAGGGGGGAGTAACGGGGGGATTCCCCCGGGTCCGCAGTTCTCGATGGGGCCCGGGCCAGTACGAAAAATCTCTATTCGCACTATGCTTCACTTTTGTAATGTAATTTTTACCCCCGGGCCCGCTTTCTCTCTCTACGGGCCTGTCCATTACCTACACCTTAAAAATCAAGTATAGATCAGGTTATTCTCTAACTTACCTAATCTCGATTTATTTTAATCCGAAAATGATGAATTTGATTTAAAAATCAAGTGTAACTTTATCGAGATAAACTAAACATTTTGACACAAGTTTAAAAAATTGTAGGCATAGTATATATTTAAAATATAACGTTTGATTTCATACCTTACCTTGAAAATATCTCTTCAACACTTCAACTGTCTAATCACTCTAATCGGTAAATGCAGATTAGTTCGTAATAGAGCCGGACTTAGTTTATAGTGTATATTAATTTGAAATCCAACCATCATGTAGGTACCTAACTAAAATTATATCTTTCATTCCTGCATTTGAAGATTTTTTTTTGTTTGGCACTTTTTTCATGAATTTACTCAATCTATTAGTTGGGGAATCATCAATTTACTTATAGCTAGCATCGGGTAACAAATATTTTTCTTCCCATATTCTACTAGGTACAAACTATATAAACGGTTCATGAGTGAAAGAAATAGTATATTGTGTTTGCGGCACTCGCCCTTCAGGCTCGTGTCACAAACCCACACTCGTGAGAAAAGTGGAACTTTCCCCACATATTGCACACTATACTTTTTCTACAACTGCACAAATTTAAAGAATACAAGTATATTTATTTTGTGGTTAGCAAAACTAAAATAACATTAAAGTATCCTACTTCTTAACATTTAAATAATTTTTTAATTTTATTTTTGTGTTTCTTCTCCATTCCATAAATTTTTCGTATGCCAATTTATACTTTTTTCTTGAAATTAAGGCAACAAATCTAACGTTACTTTTGCAGCTTTTTCCAATATCTCTGGCGGAGTGATACCAAAATCGTATCCATATTATTTATTATTAATATAATATTTAATGGAAATTGCGATTTTTAAAAAAGCGCGAATGAAAACTACCCTAAAAAGTTAAAGAACTTCTATAATATGATAGTTGTGATAACTATTTAAAGCTGAACAGCAGCAGTGGCGGCTCGTCAACTTTCTCGTAGAGGAGGCAAATGGAAAATAACAAAACTTTGCCATAGTTCAGTCTTATGAACTTGATAGCCAACTTAACCTCAAAACCACTCCTAATGTAAACACAGACACTCACAGAGAACTGATTTATTTTATGCGCATGATTAAGATATGACCGTTAATGTCCAGTCCACTCGTTGGCTATGGGCAATTACATCATAAAATTCGCGTACCGCTATTGGTTGGAGGCTAGCCTCGATTTAGAATCAAGACTATCAAGAGTCGCGTTGTTGCCATATTAAAATATTAAAACCATGCCGTAAAATCTGGGATAATAGAGAAAATACTTTAACTGTGTTTAGGACTAAAATTAAAATTAATTAAAATAAATGGAGGGTCTATTGTGTAAATATTTCAGAGGAGGCTCAGCCTCCGTTGCCTCCTTGGGCCAGCCGCCACTGAACAGCAGCCAACTAGGTTTTTGTCATTTTTTTTATCCTCCATATAAATGTATGTGGTGTTGGCCCTTCATGTTCGTGTCTCAAACTTCCACACTCGTGGGAAAAGTTGAACTTTCCCGACTTGTGCTTGTGCACAATATACTATATAATAAGATGTATACAATTGTAGGTACAATTAGTCATAAAACCAGTTGAGAATGCTCTTCTAGCATTGCCATAGCATAGACCGAACCAATTGTAATGACAGTATTAATAAAATTTTAGATTGACAGTTGTCATTCTAACAAACACAGCCGCAGTCTACTCACTTTTACCAAAATCGTCATTCACTCTGTGTCTACTTTAAATTCAATGTTATTTTAAACTACAAAATTTTCATAATTTGGACTCCATTTTGAAGGTGTTCCCGAAGAGGTACGGAGGAACCCTTAGCTTACTTTTTGATGCTCTATCAAAATTTGAAGTCAGAATTTTAAAATTCATAAATACAAGGAATCAACACACACACACACACACACACACACACACACACACACACACACACACACACACACACACACACACACACACACACACACACACACACACACACACACACAGATCGAATTCAGATACCGAACAATTTGTTCGGTGACCAGATCGTTGGTAAATTTAATTTTATACGCATAAAACAAATTTGAATATAAAAAGTTTTATTACCCAAAAAAATGCTATATTTGTTTAAATTTCAAAATAAAATCTATTTTCGAGATCTATTTGAATTTTTTTCTTTATAAAATTGTTCAATATTCTCTAAATTGAAAGAAAAAATTTATGTAAGGCTCTAAAATTTACAGGACGTTTCATAATCTCGGGATTTAACAAAGTATAGTATATAAAAATCAGAATTAAAAACAAAATTTAAAAATAATTAATTCGTTATAATTACTTATTATTAATATTATTTATTTTTATCCAAAAAATGAATCTGCCCAAATTTTCAATATCTAAAACAATTGCTGCTGATTTATTAACAAAAATTGAAAAATAATCTTCTAAAATAATCTACTATTTTTCGCTCCCGCTCTGCAATTAAAATGTATATGATATATTACTTATGAAATACATTTTACCTATAGTACAGTCGCTGAAGGTTTTCACCTCCGATTTCGTTGAACATCCATCGATTTTCATGAAAATCGGTAAGTAGTTATAGGATACCTCAAGAAACAAAAGTGACATGGTGCCAACTTGCTCTTCTACCCTGGGGGTGGAAATTATTTTAGTAAAAATAACCCCAGAAATTCTAAGAAAAATTTGTTATATAAAGTTATTAAAATAAATCAATACTTTTTGAGTTATCAAAGATCAAAGATTTTCATTTTTCTTGAAAAAAATGCATGTTTTAAATCGGTTTTTCATAAATATCTCAAAAACTATAAGTTTTACAAAAAAATTGTCATTACTAAAGTTGAAGCTAATAAAAAATCGAATAAATTGCTTACTTGAAAAACCTTTTAATATTAATAGGTAATTAAATGTATATTTTTTTTCGGTGAGTACTCAAATCTTAGTATTCAAGCTTAAATAACGGAAAACGATGCATTTTATAAAATATACTTTTCAAAGTACTCAGAAATACCTATCAAGTGAGCTCTAGAAGAAGTTGATAGCATCAAAATTAAGCAAGTTATGATGAAAATAAGAGGACCCTTATAAAACATACGCCATTTTCACAAAAATGAAAATTTATAGTAATCCCTATAAGACTTTCTTTATTTTAGCATAAGTAATGACCTCAAAAATTTTGACCGGTTTAGAATGCATATTTTTGAAAAAAAAATATGATTTAAAACAATCTGAATTTTTCAAATTTTCGTAAATTTCATTTTCTTTTGATAATAACTCCAAAAATACTCGATATGCGTAAAAAATGATAGAGAACAAAATTTGAGTTTTTTTAACAAACATTTGACTTTTTTATTTTTATGGGATAAAAAATAACCGAGATAGAAACGTTTAAAGCCTAAATTTTACTGCGAGACCATGTAACCGGGGCCTTTTAATCTTTTATCTTTTAAAAAATAAGGGATTTAAAAGATTAAATTTAATACGATGTTATAGCCCTTGAAATTACCTTTCAAATTGTTTTTGGATGAATCTGATATCATAAAAATTAACAGAGTTATTGTAAAAAAACCAATAACATTTTTTTGGAAAAATTTTTGGAGCAGAGATTTTGTATGTATATACAGGGTGTCCCACGACGTACCGTACACAGACCAATCAAATTTGGAACACTGAGTGTGCTCCCTGAGCTCAATAAAATGGGTTTTAAAAAAATTTTAATTTCAGGTCCGGACTTAGTTTTTTTTAGATTTTTATTGGTTTTTTGAAAACAGACAATTTTTATTTTTCTCACTTTAAAGCTTAAGGATGATACTAAGCAACAGTTAAAAAAAATTGAACGCGCAACTTTTTGTTTTCTGCAGAAAAAAATAAAACTTTGAAAAATAGTATAATTTTAATGGATTATGATTGATGCGGCACTAAATTGATAGCACGTCATCATTTTTCAACAAAAATCATAAGGACAGTTCATTTTACTCGACTCGAAATTCCAGGTCCGTATTTATTTTTTGCAGTTTCTGTACCAGTTGGGGGTGATATGGATGTAGGAGATCTTTCTTTAACGTCCTGTGGATTTAGAAATATTCAAAATACTGGATATTAGCCGGGTAGTTAGCTTCTCATTTTGATTTACCATTTCCAAAATACCCGCTTATTGGTCTTCTGTCAGTCGCTCACCACGTTCTTTCAAAAACTGTCAAAATGGACATCAAATCGAATTCAAAGCCTACTTGCATTTGCACAATAATCAAAAGTAATAGTTTTTTCTTTGACGTTACAGAAAGAAAATTTGTACAGGGTGTTGTTTTTACAGGATCAATAAAAACTTTAAAAAAAAAATACGGCCCTGGAATTTCAACGGTTGATTGAATAATACTTTATGTCGAGTAAAATGAACTGTCCTTATGATTTTTGTTGAAAAATGATGATGTGCTATCAATATAGTGCCGCATCAGTCATAAGAAGAATGTGAATCGATTAAAATTATACTATTTTTCAAAAGTTTTATTTTTTTCTGCAGAAAACAAAAAGTTGCGCGTTCAATTTTTTTTAACTGTTGCTTAGTATCATCCTTAAGCTTTAAAGTGAGAAAAATAAAAATTGTCTGATCTGGCTTACAGGGTGTTGTTTTCAAAAAACCAATAAAAATCTAAAAAAAACTAAGTCCGGACCTAAAATTAAAATTTTTTTAAAACCTATTTTATTGAGCTCAGGGAGCACACTCAGTGTTCCAAATTTGATTGGTCTGAGATTTTTACTTTTAGATATACTTAACGTAGAATAATTCACATATTTTCAAATATCGCCCTGTATATCCGTCAAAAACGCAACAAGGCATTATTTCATACCAGATATGAAATGGCCTAGGTCCATAGTACTTATGGTTGCACTGTGTACGGTACGTCGTGGGACACCCTGTATAGGAAAAAAGATAGATAGGAAGAAGTAGACGTGTCGATAGGTACATGCTCACAAAATATACATGTGTGGGTGTGTGTATGTATATTTTGAAGATAGAAAAAGTGAAAGGAATTCTGTACATCACTAATTTTCCATTATTTTTATGACAAGGGGTAGTTTTTAAGGGTGGAAAATTTCGCAATAAATAAATAAAGATTTTAATACTCAGTAAATGAGATTTCAATTCAGTAATGTATTATTCAAACGATTAAAGTTTCTTGAAACCAATTTCTACAATGATTCTGCTTTAAGGGGGTGGTTTTTAAGGGTTGAAATTTCACAGTCAATCAAAAATTATATCATAAACATTAAACAAACTGTTTGTATAATGTTAATATGCGATTTCATATTTCAGAAATATAAAAAATGATTTTTTCATGATTTTCGATTTAAGGGGTGGTTGCTAAAAGGGTTGAAATTAATTAAAATTGTAAATCATGCATATCCTTAAATCTGCATCATTCTCAACTAAATCGATGTATTTTCACCTGACAAAAATAATCAATCAATTAATCGATAAACACTAAGGAGATAATTTTTAACGTGACTTCAGAAAATCGCCTATAAAGATCAATTTAGTTTCAGATTAAAGTAAGTAAATCAAACGTAAGTAAGTCCTTGGGATTTTGAGGAAGTACAATGGAATTCTTTGACAAGATTATTAAAAGAAACTAACAATTATAGGTAAACCCAATATTAAAAATGCGCCGTTGATATGCTTCAATAGTTATGAACAGGCCCGTAGAGAGAAAAATCGGGCCCGGGGGTAAAGATTACGGGCCCCTATAGAATTTTTAAAATTAGTAGCCCATCACATTACATCTGTGTTTCATAAAAAAATATCATTTTCCAGTATTTTCTTAGACCTAGAAATAGCATTTTCTGGGTGTCAAACACCCAGGGTGCACTTTAAGGGTTAAAAAATTTAGTAGCGCCTGAAAAATTTCTTATGAACTGGGAACAGGGCCCCCCGTACGGAAAACCACTATTGGCACTACGCTTCACTATTGCCGAAAAAACTACTGTGAAGCGTAATGCGAACAGGGATTTTTCGTACGGGCCCGGGCCCCATCGAGAACTGCGGGCCCGGGGGGAATCCCCCGTTACCCCTCCCCTCTCGTCAGGTCTGATGGTTATGAATACGTTCGTGAATCGTTTGGTCGATATTTCAAAAATTTAGACAATTCTATAACCAAAAGGTTAATTGACAATTTGACAAACGGATACCCTCTATATCACGATAGTTTTTTTCTGATATTATAAAAACTTCATTTATCCTTTTAAAATCGTTCCCAAAAACGTTACAAAAAATATGTTGAAAACAGAGATTTTGACCTCTTCAATTTCAAAATCTAATTTCTTTGTTCCGTGTTGTTATCATATCTTGTAAAATTGAACGGTTTTCTGTTTTTATACTCATACTAAAGTATTGTAATATTTTTAATAGATAGCGAAAGGGGTCAGGATCAAAAACAAAATTGAAAAAACGTCCAATTCTTTTTTATCATTCAGCAAACTACGATTCGTGTATAAGGAAAGAACCTATACCGAAATCTAGTCCAATGAATTTGAAACTGATAATTTTAAGAACACAGTAAGTACATAATGTATGTAGCATAAAACAAAATTTTCCTATGAGTCAAGTCAATTTAAAAAAAATCCCATTAAATTAAAACTAAACGAGTTGTCATGAATGAACGAAAACAGTAAGAATGATGCCATTTTCATGTTTTACGTAACACTCGTGACTGCCGACCTCCTTATACCATATCTCGTTAAGCAACGCTTGACGAAATCTGATTTCAAGGAAATAAAAATGGGTATGGATAAGCGGTAGTGGTGACTAATCCGGATATGCTTAGAATATTTTACAGATTATTCCTTTCTGTGTTGTGCCACTAATAAAACTTTATAATAAATAATTCTTTATATGAGGAGTAGTTATAAAATGGGTTTTTACACGTTTTAAATATAATTAATTCGCATTGTATTCATAGCCAGTGGCGTAACTAGAGTTGAGTCAGGGGGGAGGGTGGTTACCCCAACCAGTCAACCACTCCAACATATTACTCCCTTCAAAAAAATATTTCTCATAATAAGGTATAATATATAGATATTATACCATATAGTGGAGTGAAATTAGAATTTTATATGGATGTAAGAGCTGAGTTAATTCTTTTTAATTTTTTCGATTTTATACATAAAGAGAAGCTTGTAAAAAATTTTTCAATTTTGGGCTGGAGCTTCGCGATATGTCCGGCTCTAAGAGTCGTGGAAAAATAAAAAAAAAAAATTAAAATGACCGTGGTGAAATAGAGTATCGATCCGTATAGTAAGGTTCTTTTAAAACCTCAAAAAACGAATTTACTGAATTGGCAATGAATAACCAAAGAATCCTCGAATTTTCTTAAAAATTGGAGAAAATATGTATTTTTATGTCGGGAAGACATGGTAAAAATTAAAAAAATAAATAAATTTGTCCAGCTAAAATCGGCAGTTTTCGAAAAAAAAAAAACTGAATTGGCCGCCATTTTTGGAAAAACAATAGTAGAGAAAATTTTTTTATCTTAAAAAGAAGGATTTTGTGTGTACTTTTGTCTAAGAAAATTTAACATTTTATTTCTTTATTTAAAGTGCCCAATTTAGGGAATAATAAAAAAAATTCGATTTTCATTTTTTATATTGATTTTTTGGACTGAAATACAGTTTTTATAAGAGAATTAAGTATAAATATCGCGATAAAAAAATTTGAAAAAAATGAAAATAGAATTTTTATTTTTTTATTATTCCCTAAGTTGGGCACTTTAAATAAAGAACTAAAATGTTGGATTTTCTTAGACAAAAGTACACAAAAGAATCCTTCTTTTCAAGGTAAAAAAAATTTCTCTACTATTGTTTTTCCGAAAATGGCGGCCAATTCAATTTTTTATTTTTTTTAAATTGTTACTTACAATTTTTTGTTAATTTCTTCAAAGCAATGGGGGGGTTACATCCCCAATAACCCCCCCCCCCCTCGTTACGCCTATGTTCATAGCAACAAACCCGATTAATTGTTATCCGAATTTTTTTCAAATATTTTTGCAACTTTACCTTTCTGTCTTGTGGTTTTTTACAACGAATATACAGGGTCATGCGGATTTTTTGTATCAAGTTTTCTATTTCATGATTTTTTCTGAAAAGATCCGTTTGTTTCTATATTTTTAAATTGAAATACATAGACATGAAAATAAATTCCTCTTTCACGGTGAACATATTTTATCAACCTGTTTAAACATTTTCTAAGGTTTGCCAAGAATGTTCTTAAAACCTCATTTTCTATTTTCTTCAAATTGATCTCAATGAATATTTGAAAAAATAGGCATTAAAATAAAAAATTACTTACAAGGTTTTGTATACAGGGTGTCCCAACTACAATTTACACCCACATATCTCGAGTTTTGTTCAAAGATTGAAAAAATGCCAAAACAATTTTTATCGTAGTTTCAAACTTCTTTTTTCATCCCTCTAGCGCACAGAACCACCCCTTGAAAAATCTTAAATGGCAAGGGGTGTTAAGTGGCACATTATTTTGAAGTTGCTTTCATTATCTAATGCAACCCCGTTATTTTTTTATTTTAAATGACTCTTTTTTGAGAAAATTGCTTAGATTGCACAGCCCCACAAAAAAATTTTTTGTCTGCGCCAAGAACTTCACTACTGTAACTAGGGGTTTTTGGGGTCGCTGAATCCAACTCCGAGGTCCGCTTGACCTCGTTAGGGTGAAGGTCATTTGAGGGTCAAATTGAGGAAACCTTCCGGGAAAAATCGGAAAAAACTCATGTAATGGTATTTAAATTAAAAAACCTTGAATTGAACAGTACATTCGTTAAAATTAAATTGTTTTTTAGAACTAGGTATAGTTCGTGTAATACAGCTTTAAAACGCGCCTTTGATGCGACCAAAAAAACCTCACTGTTTAGGCGAACGCGGCATCCTTTATTGACTGCTTCAAAGGATGCCGAACAGTTAAACCATGATTTGGTCGCGTAGCCGAGCCATTAGTCGTTTACAACTTAGCGATTGCACATGTTTTTATTATTTTAATTTATACTTTCCACTCTCTGGCTCCCGAGCTATATATTAAAGTAGAACACTCGATAGTGACTTTTAAGAAATTTTTAGATGGCTGCACTAAAGCGATTGCGAGAACTATATATACTATTGTTTTCTTTCACAATCTAAGCAGTTTTCTCAAAAAAGAGTAATTCAAAATAAAAAATAGAACGAGGTTGCATTAGATAATGAAAGCAGCTTCATAATGATGTCACTTAACGCCCCTTGCTATTTAAGATTTTTTAGGGGGTGGTTCTGGGCGCTAGAGGGACGAAAAAAGAAGTTTGAAACTACGATAAAAATTGGTTAAAATTGACGTTTCGGCAATTTTTCAAAATTTGAACAAAACTCGAAATATATGGGTGCAAATTTTAGTTAAGATACGTTTTTCAACTGTTGACTGTTTGCCATTCTGCTAGTCCAATTTGATGGAACTCGCGATTTTATTGTGTAAATTGCCTCTAATCAAATTTAGAGAATGTATTTTTGCAAATTACTTTTTGTTTTAATTGTCACCAAATCATTTCATTAGAGTTGAATATGCAGAAGTATGGCAGCAGACAAAGTACCTACAGTATGGCTATTTTTTTCAAATTTTCTAGTTGAGAGAACCGCGAGCAGTTCTTTATTTGTAACTCTCTTTAGTAGTTGAAAATTAAAAACCGCTCTAATGAGTGCCTATCTCACAAAAGCAAACTACTTCCTGTCATTTTGTTTCTAGCTCAAGCAGTTTGGGCTGGACGTTGATGAGTGAATGAATGTTGTTCATGTGGCGCAAGATAACTCTTTCTATTTTTTTAAGGTTCGATATACGGGTTACAGAGATCGACCACAAGAAGAGCGATCGATTCGATTTCAAAACGCCTGCAGAGAAGGCCACACAGAAATAGCTTTTGCAGCAACCGGTACCAACTTACAGCTAGTCTTTGCACCTCCAACAACTGGATACATGCCCGATAAAGAGTGTGATTTTGACAAAGAACCCGGCAAGGTAAGTTGTTTTAATAAATATCAAAACAGAATTGACTTTAATATGTCCTCTCAATAAACTAGAGTAGGTATAATATTCGCTCAATAAGTTCGTAGGATGACTTATAGAACAACGGACGTAGGTAAATTGAGGACCAAAAGCAATTATAACTTTGAGTTGATTCCACTACCTGAAATATGCTAGGTAAATTGAGGACCAAGGTGTATAATAAGAAAACCAATTTATACATTTCACATTCATTGGTATAGTGCTCCTGGCTGGCTTTAGGTTCGGACCAAATTGGTGGAGGGAAGAGCGCATCTTTAATGTAATTATCAACCAAATAATCAGCCAGTCTGGTAATGGCTTCATTGGTTGAAATTCCTCAGAAAAACAGTCACCAACGTCGTCAGGTTTTAAAAATGATAGACCAAATAGGTACCTCATCCATATTTGTCTCTGTATTCTTTCGCCAAACCTAAATTTTGAATCTTTCTAAACCACGATTGGCCCAGATGAAATCTTCTCGAATTCCGCCATATTAAGAAGACCGCATCTAGCCCAAATGCTTAATCTCTTTTACGGTCCTCAATTTACCTCCATATTTAAGCCTATATCGACTTGGTGCTCAATTTACCAGCGCCGAAAACAACAACTTTTAGTTAAAATTCGAGTTTATTCAATCTTCCCACAGTGATACATTCGTTCCAGTTTTGACACTTCTTCATTATCGATTTGACTCTGTAGTCTAGTAATGGATACATATTTCATCCTTTACCACAAACCGTATGTAGACATTATTTTTGTTGAGCTAAAACAGCTTCAAACAGCGCTCTGAATCGTCGACGCGTAGTTATTTTTGATCGACTCTGAGCAAACGTGTTACCCACTTCGAACAGAGCTTTCTCATGGACAAATATTCTTATAAAATGGAGAATACACCTTCTGGTATCTTTAAGGTATCAGGTATCTCACGCAACATCAATGGAAGAGTTCCCTACTAACCTCAAAATCTGAAAAAAGGCCTACCAACGGGGAAGGGTTTTATTGGACAAAATCTACTGCATCATTTCCGCAATGATAAATATGATAACAAAATTCTACTAAGCTTTCCAAAAAGTATCGTTAGCAAAAATAATTTTTATAAATTCCATTTCTAATTGGTTGAAATTAAAGTTGGTATCGAGAGTCGATGTGACAGTTAACATGTTTCGTTGTCAAATGTCATTTTACCTACGTCATTGGTTTCGTTAGCTAGAGGCGTCTCCCGACAGTATGAATTTGGCTGCCAGCTGCAGGCTTCGGCGATTGTAGGCAAGCAAAAATTAATAAAATTAATAAAAACAAGCCTAAAGACGAATGACGTAAAATGATATTTGACAACGACGCATGTCAACTGTCACCCGCAGTCTCTATACCAACTTTAATTTTAACCAATCAGAAATAGAGTTTATTAAAATCATTATTTCCCTTCGCCCCTCCCCTAAATCCGCCACTGGAGCAGAATCCAAATAATACTTGTCTGGCAATTGCATTTTGATACTTATTTAAAGGTTAGTACTTCCTAAAAATAGTATGATTTTTTTAATAGTGGCACTCTCTATATGTCATGCTATGTATGAACTTGTTGAGTGACCAGGTATTTTCGACGGCAATGAAGGATGAATGAAAGTACCTGTATGGATTTTTAGATGAAGTGAAATCTTTTCAGTGCTTTTGCCGTCGGTTAACTTATTTTACCACAAGTAAATCAATTGTAGGGAGTATTCCTGTGAAAACTCTCCTTTAGAATACAAACAAAAAATTTTCTATTAAGTCAATTTGAAAGATGTAACAGACTAGATTAAAACCTGGTCAGAAGATAGGATGGTGGGATGGTTTTAACTTTTTCAGTCGTCTTGTCTCTTCTGGCGGTGAATTCATAAGGATTCTTGCTAATTTGTTTGGATGTGATGACACTCTTGCACTATAATATTCACATAACTTGTTGATAGTGACTTTAACAAGCGTAACTTTTAGGTCCTTGTGGATTTCACTGTTTTTTACGTACCATGGCGCGTTCACTATTATGCGTCTTGTTTTGATACCTCTGAATGATATCAATATTGGAGTTACTAGCGGTGCTCCAGAGTTGTATACCATAAGACCAAGTTGGTTTGAAGATGACTTTATATATATAAGTAAGTTGTTTCGAGACTGAGTTGTGATTTCTTTCCAATTAGCCAATAGTGTTGTTTGAGTTTTAGTTCTAATTGTTTCCTTTTGGAAAAGATGTGCTTTTGCCAGTTGAAGTTGTCCATTTAGAGTTACCTAGGGGCAGTTACCTCGTTTCAGAGTGTATGTCACGTGAACAGATTTGCTGCTATTGGCTTTCATGCGCCATTTTTCTAACCAACTTTGTACTTTATCTAGAGCTATTTGAAGATTTCTTGAAGCGATTTCAGGTATGAGACGTTAGTAGGGCTGTATCATCAGCGTAGGTTGCTACTAAAGTTGTTGGTGGTAGATCTGCAGTGAACAATAGGTATAACGTAGGCCATAGGATGCTACCCTGTGGTACTACAGCAGATATTGGTAGTATTTCGGAGTAGGATTCGTTTATTTTGAAAAAATCTTTGATGTAAATAAGATTTGATCATTTCATAGAAAGGATATGGTAAGTTTAGTTTGATTTTATATAGTATTGCGTCGTGCCACACTTTATCAAAAGCATTATGTCCAGAAAGGCAGCACAGCAGTATCTTTTACCTTGTAATTTTGTTAACTACACGATTTATTTGTTCCACGGTGCCGTGTTTACTTCGAAATCCGAATTGATGATCAGGTATGAGTTTTCTTTCGCTCACCTTTTCCAGTAATCGTATATGTATGATCTTTTCATATATAATTTTGAGAGTATTGGCAGCAAACTAATAGGCCTGTATGAGTTTACGTGTTCAGCTATTTTTTCAGGCTTTAAAATCATAATAACTTGACCAATTTTCCATGGGGTTGGGCAAATTTAAAGTTAAGGTTATTTCTTTTATTTTAACTCTTCGGACAACCAACAACAAACCGCACGTAGTGTAAATAAGAAATACAGTCCATTTTGCTGCCTTCCTGATATAGTCAGGTTGGATTTGGGAACATTCCGAAAATACAGGGTGTTTACACCTGGCAAGCAGTATTTTTCGTGCCCATCTCTAGATCAAATATAATCACCCATCTCTACACTCGTTTTATGTCAGTCACAGCAATTTTTCTGCCCTATGAAACTTAACGTTCCATATGACAAGCATCATTGTCATACGCCAACCTCATAAATTTTTAAAAATTCTTTCAAAATGTTATTTGCTATGACTAACCACTGTCCCTAACATTGATGGACCCGCAGTAGTTGCGGACAATAATGCAACGTTATTGCTTTGAAATGTTTGTTTTATTTCAAAAAAAATTTCCACCATATATTGGTAGGTTATTTTTAACTTAATTTTGCCACTTGTAATTGTAACCTAGATCTACATAGAACTCATTACATTTTACTGAAGATGAAGGATTAATCCTTCGAAACATATCCAGATTTTGATGAGTAAGTCTTCGGACCATATTGGTATTTATAATTAAAATTAAACGAAGCGATTGTGCCAAAAAAATTAGTTCCCAAAATAGAACTTTTTTATATAAATCGACGTTACTATTGGGTGATTTAAAAAAAGTGCAATTCACAAATATATCAAGTATAAAACCAGTGTTGTGGCATATGTGACATATGGTCATGAGACAGTAAAACGCGGCACCTCAAAAGTGAATTTTGTGTATAGTAAACGCATGTTTATTGTATCTGAGACATATACTTTGCCTTAACAAATCCTCATAAAATCGGTTTATAACGCATCAGGCGCCTATTTAGCTCCTCATAGACGACTAGATATCTTTCGTTTTTCTTGTCGGAAATTAGAAATAATCCGCGGTTACTCTCAACAATCCTGTTTGTTTTAATGTACCTTTTATTAACGAACTTCAAAGTGAAATTCCATTAATGTTTCCTCAATAAAAATCGTAGGAAGTAAACTTTAAAATTTAAGATATTTGTTTAATAAAATGGTTGAAAATTGATATGATTGTGCAGTATTTTATTCATGAATATGAATTTTTTTTCACCCAATATTACAATATTGTATATCAAAATTATGTGGTTGCTAAAAGTACAAGAACTGACTGATTTGATTTCAGCGGTTTCCCGTTTCCTGGAATTGTTTTGATGTTTATAATTAATATTGTATTGATATCATATGGCCATATCAGAATACCGTCCAGGTGGACCTGATACACAAGAACCAAAAAAACGATCAGAATTGGCGTAGTGTAGTGAAGAAATTTCACACCCAGCTGCACGGTGCCTTGTAATTACCTATAAATTGACGATATTTTTATTTAGTCTTTGAAAAAATTAATGAACAAAAAATCAGTATAGAAAAGAAGCACCTACATAGGAGATCTAGTTTTGACAACGAAGTCGCTCTTTTCGATTTTTTTTGTGAGGTCTCTCTTTCACGTAATCATTATATGGAAGCTAAGGGAGGTGTGGAGGAGGGATTAACATGTAAAGACATGGAAAATCGGTTTTCGCACGTAACTCGCGAAAACGCATAAAATGAAATTTGACACGTTGAAATCGGTCTAGCGCTTCTCGAGATATTGCGATTTGAAGATAACCTGAATTTCGCCGCGGCGAGAACACACCTAGAGCTGTTCAACCTAGACTACCTAGAGAATTAAATGTAGTAGGTATTTCTACATTTTTTTTGAATAAAAATGCGATATCTCAGCTCTTTATTGACAGACAGACAAACAGTGTAACTAACATATTCTAAACAATAAAGGTTACAGCAAAATATTCCATAAAATCAGGATGAACCTTGAAGAAAATTAAATGACCAAAGGGATGTACTTTTTTACTATCAACGAGATCATATTGAACCAGTTGAGAACGCTCTTCTAGCTTTGTCATAGACCGAACAAATTGTAATGAAAGTATTAATAAAATTTTAGATTGGCAGTTCTCATTCTAATCAACACAGCCACAGTCTACTCACTTTTACCAAAATCGTCATTCACTATGTGTCATTCACTTAAAGTCAATGTCATTTTAAACTTCAAAATTTTAGACCCCATTTTGAAGGTGTTCCCGAAGAGGTACGGAGGGACACCTCAAACCCTAAGCTTACTTTTTGATGCTCTATCAAAATCTGAAGTCAGAATTTTAAAATTCATAAACACAAAAAGAGATTCGGTGAAAATAATAATTTGACGCTTAGATTACGCTTTCGTTAAAAGAAAGGCGACAACATTATCAAATTAACGAAAAACACAGCGATCAAAAATATAAAGTGGAAGTTGAGAAAATGGTACCTAAACATTGGAAAATTTGTATGAGATTTCGCAGCTGCTCACGCCCCCTAAATCCATTTAACAGATGAATAAATAAAAAATTTTAAAAAGTTTTGAATGGATGATTATCATAATAATATCGTAGATCGATTTTTTTACGCTAATCCAAATATTAAGACTTTTTTTAATATAATTGATAGAAAATCGAGTTGAAATCTTTCTAAAAATTTTTTTCTTAGTCAGTTATTGTATGTCTTTATTTATTACAGACTATATTATACTTTTCTTTCAAAATGGTTATATATAAAAGTTTATAACAACATTTTATCCAAATAACAAACGTGGATATTGGATATACAACAATAGCTTTATAACTTCCTATAAGTTTCTTGATTACATAATGGCGCATATCGACGCCGGTCTAGCCTAACCAATGGCGTCACTACGTCCTTATTGATCGTCGTCGGGACGCCATACTTGAATGTACTCTCCCTGCTAGTGTTGAAAGTACAGTAATATCAAAAGATTATTTTTATCCATAACAAGATATCAAACTTTTGGATTTTGTTTTTAATTTACTCAATCATTTTTATTAAGATGTTTATTTAAGATAACATTTGGATATATCTGTAAAAATATTTAATAATCAAAACTTCAAAAAATTAAGTCGGATTCTGAATACAAATTATAAAATTACGTAAATTTAGAAAAATGGCACAACGTGCTGGAATAAGTGTCCCCCTCGCCCCCTATCAACTAGTTTTGTTGAGAAAAAATAGCAAAGCTCTCGGGCAGGTTGATTATTAAAATAATCATAGATGGCATAAAAGTTTAGATCTGCTTCACGTGACAATCATTTGAAAGTTATGCGAGAAAAAATGTTAACAACGTAACAACATAAATGATTTTTATTTTATTTTTATTCGAGTTTTTTGACGATATAAGGAGTAATACCCTTGGGTGTTATTTACAATTTGTTAAACGTCAATCATACATTTATTTGTAAAAATTGAATTTTTTTATACCATCAAAAGGCCTCAATAAAATTAAAAAAAGAGTTTTATTATAGGAAATTTTTCTGGCAATAACTTCGTAAATTTGAGAACCCGAGTGCGAGACATTTTTACAATCAATATTTTAATAGCTTCCAAATAAGGTGTCACGTGATGTACTCTCTCATTAAAAAAGGGGATGATGCAATGGTCGAAACTTTTTTGACATACTTAGTACGATTTTAAAAATCGGCCTATCCGAACATTTTGCTTATTTTTCTAAAATAGACTTAGTTAGTAGGGGGTAACACTTATTCCAACGCACTGTATGTAATTTTTGTACGAAATTCATAAATTATTCTGTAATTTAGTAAATACAGTGCCTTTATGACTTATGACCTTTTTCAAAATGCAATAACCAGTTTATTAAGATCATCCTGTAAATGAACTAGATAAACTGTATAATTTCTCATTTTTCTCAGAAAAAGTTATTCAAATCCGTTTAAGAATTGAACTTTCTGGTTTTCCAAAAATTCTTTTGGAATTGTTTTCTAGAAAGTCTAAATCCAACTTATTGGGATAATAAACTTTATAAGATCCCCTTAATTGTTAACAGGTTTCTAGAAAATTCTTATTTTATGGCTCCGAAACCCCAGAAAAAAGAGGCTTCAACATTTAAATGGTTTATTAGTTTATATTAGGGGTTTAAATTTTAACCCTAATAAAAATCATGCAGTTAAAGACGGTCATAAAATTTATTGCAAAACGGCATTTTGATCTTTGTTATATATTTTGTTTACTATAAAATTTAGTTGTAGAAATAGATGGCCAGGGTTAGTTCGTATTCATACTGTTCCAAGAATTTTTCACAGGATCACATTAGTTATTTGAATATTTTAAGTATAGTCGGCGCCGACTTCGGTTAGAAAATTTACTCAAAACATTAGAGCATATTTCTGCAAAATGGCAACATCGTAAAATTATATCTGTACATTTATTCATGAGCTTCTCTGCAAAGTTATGATTCACCCATTTTACGGGAACAAACCAAAGTCTGTGCCGAGTATACCAAGCCACTATAAACTATAAAAATGAATTAGGATATTTAAATATTAAAGAATGAAAACGAGAAAGTAGCTAATACCATAACATAATTTTGAAGGTGATAAAAATTGGGATTACGCTACACGTATGTTAATTATATAGTTCGTTTTAAGATATTTGGTTGGCTTTCTAAGTTCCGCAATAAGAAAATCCGTTAATACCCACAATTTGTGATTGTAAACAGAAAATAGTAGGCAAGTACGTATTTAGTTTTTATTAGTTTATATTAATATGATCACTTAATCACATTAATAAACACATATTAACTTTAACCAAATAATTTTATTTTTTTTAATTTCCCAGTAATGCAATACAACTCGAATTTCTTTAATTACTCGGAATTTCCTAAAATAAACGGAATTCCTATTCATACCTATATCGAAAACAGGATACGGATCTGGTGTTGTTTATTTTATAATGAGAAATTTGCAAACCACATTTACAACTCATTTCTATAACTAAATACTCTTCTTTATGGATATTGAAACCACTTATTTTGTTAAAAAGTTTTTTGATTTGACGTTTCGACTTCCAATAATTGGAAGTCGTTTTCAAAATGACATAACAAAATATACAATACAAAATTTACTATAGAAACAGAATACTTGATAATCTTATAAAAATATGACAGCAACATAGGACACAAGATTTTGAAATTGAAGATGTCAAAATCTGTTTCCATCATATTTTTGTGACGTATCTAGGAACGAATTTTGAAAGAAGAAGAATTGCATATTATAAGAGAATTTACTTTGTCATAAATGAAGTTTTCTTAATGATTATCCTAAGAAAAAACCAGATAAAAACTTATGATCCTATCCCGATATTGAGGGAATCCTTTTTGCAATTACCTCTTTTTGTAAAATAGGCGTTCAAATTTTTTAAATATCGACCAAACAATTAGAACACATTCGTTATTATTTAAGCATATAATGCTGCTTCTTTAACTTTGCGGTTATAATTATTAGATTCTTTTAATGAATTATCCCTTGTTAAATCTATCTTGATTAAGAACAACTACCCTAGTAAATTTATAAATCATGAACAAAATTTAAATCCCCCAATTCTTCATTTTTCATATAGTAAAAATCACTTATATTCCAAAATTATCCGAAAAAATTAGAAGGATTGGCAACAAATTTAATTTAAAAATAGTTTTTCAAACTAATAATACATTAAAATCTTTAATAATGAATACAAAACCTTTTAATGAAATTCAAAACACAAAAAATTGTATTCACAAAATTCCATGTGAATGTAATAAATTTTATATAGGAGAAACATCTAGACCTTTTCATATTAGACTTAACGAACACCAATCATACATTAAAAATAAACAATTCGAAAAATACAATGGAATTCTTCAACTAGATTATTAAAAGAACCTAATAATTATAACCGCAAAGTTAAAGAAGCAGCATTGATATGCATAAATAATAAACGAATGTGTTTCTAATTGTTCGGTCGATATTTCAAAAATTTGGATGCCTATATACTTATAATTATATATACTTATAATTTATTACATTCACATGGAATTTTGTGAATACAATTTCTTGTATTTTGAATTTCATTAAAAGGTTTTGTATTCACTATTAAAGATTTTAATGTATTATTAGTTTGAAAAACTATTTTTAAATTCATTTTGTTGCCAATCCTTCTAATTTTTTCGGATAATTTTGGTATATAAGTGATTTTTACTATATTTGAATGAAGAATTTGGGGATTTAAATTATTTTACACAAAGAGTACCCTCTATATCGGGATAGTATCATAAGATTTATCTGAGTAAACCAGTAAGGAATTTTAATTTATTAGATTCGACATCCTAAGAAAAGTTTTATCTGTTTTTTTCTTATGATAATATTATTAAGAAAACTTCATTTATGACGAAGTATAAATTTTCTTATAATATGCAAATGCGCTATCCTTCTTTAAAATTCGTTCCCAGAAACGTCACAAAAATATGATGTTTTTGTAAGATTATCCAGTGTTCTGTTTCTAAAGTAAATTATATTTTGTTATCAATTTTTGACAATGACTTCCGATTAAGGAAGTCGAAACGTCAAATTAAAAAACTTTTTAATTAACAAAATAAGTGGTTTTAATATCCATAAAGAAGAGTATTTTATATTTACAACCTTAAGGATAATCCTATTGCTGTACTTAGAAAGCCAACCAAATATCTTAAAACGAACTATACCTTGATAAGCATTTTTTGTTTGTTTTTTAAATAACTATGTTTTGCAATAACTTTTAAGAATTAGAATTAATTTTTAATTCAGTAAATTATATTTTTTATGACTTTTAATACTAATACAGCATTAATCATAGAGTTATTTTATACAAGAATATTAACAGACCCTCTGCCTACCCTTTCTAGGGCGTTTAAGATTTAATAGGGCATGACAAATCGCATAGATATGATAGTAGGCATCGCTCTTTTTCGAAAATTAATGATCGGACCAGGTGATACATGATACACTGCCGTTTCAAATCGGGAATATTATAAAAGGGTTGTTTTTGCTTTCGATTTAATAATATCGAGTGGTTTGGAACATTTGTCGTTTTCACAACCATTTATTTTTTTTATTTAAAAATTGACATTAATAAAATTCGTCCCTAATAATAAATTTACTACAATTTTGATGTTTATTTATATACTGAAACGGAATTTGACATTATCAAAATTATAATATTTAGCTAAAATTAAAATAAAAAAAACCAAATACCCAGACTATGCACAATCCAATATTTCTTCTAAAAAGGTATCTTGTCAGTTTAAATATTAATTGAAACATCACCTAGAAACAAAGAAATGGTAGTATTAAAATAAAGTTTAAAAGAATAAACAAAAATGTTATTTTATTAAAAAATATAAGAGTTAGAAGTTAGCTTACCTGTGAAAATCATTTAATGTGAGATAACTATTACAGTAAAATAACCTAAAAATTAAAATCAAAAGGAAATAATATTCAAAATTTAAAAATTTTACCAATAATTTAATTTCAGGATAATATGTATAACAAAATTAAATTAAAAGTTGTGACAACTGTTTAAAATGAAATTCAAAGTTGGTGACTAAGTTACAAATTAGTGAAATGTATAAAAACAGACACCAGAATATAAAGGAAAAACATGTTAGTCGTTATAATTAAAATTATAAAAACTAAAACACATAAAATTTAAAATAAAATATAATAGAATCAACAATTTGAAATAATAATAACTAATTAAGAAAATAATTTGAGGGTTTTTTGTTTTGCTGGATGATGTAACATAGCAATGGAAAAGAAAGGAGGTTGTTGAAAAATTGGTAGAAAAAGAGTAGTATGGAAATTTGAAGGGGAATATTTTTATTTAAATTTAAAGAAGAAATTAATAAAATTGAGAAAGTTTTATATTCTGGAGATCTTTTTATGACTACGATAATGTACAATAATTAGTAAGTGACTAACATTAAATATTATTTAAACAATCACTTGCCTGATGGAAGAATAAAACGCCGTTATTACTTTGTATTGAACCTGAAGACTAATGGTGTGCATATTACTCAGTAGAGTGTATACAAGCCTTAAGAGACACCGAACTAGGAGACATCACATCATGAGAATTCCAGTTGCACAATATATCACTGGTTGTGAGAATCGCGTTGAGGAACAATCACAAATATTTAGAAGGTATAAGCTCATCATTTTAATTATAAAGTGCTTCATAAAATAACAAATTTTGGAGACATTTTCATTATGTTTGATAAAAGTAACTAAGACAGTGTCTTAAAAAGGTGTACCAACTTTAAAAAGTAAAAATTTTATTGCGCCAAATTTAAAACAATAATTAGAATAAGGTTATCATTGGATGAATGTGAGGCATGAGAGTAACTCATATAACATAAGGTTTTGTTATGATCATTCTTGTTAATATTTTCTTTTAAAAAGAAAAATAAATTGATTTAACAGTTGAAACAATATTTTATTTTTTTTAAAAAATTTACAGAGATTATCAGTAGCGAAGAGTAAAAGAAGGTTACAAAAATTTGAACTCACAATTAAACAATCCCTGAGATAAAATATTTAAATGCATATAATAAAAATTCTGAGCGTAGTCGTGGCGATACCAACACATTATTAAAATTTTTTTAACAAAAATTGAAATTTCCAAATTATAAAACATAAAAAATTAATAATATAAATCATATTAAAAGTAATATACATATACACTTTCGAAAATTCTGGTTACGGTATGCCGTACTATTACAGTTTATCAAATAGTAAAAACAGATGTTAAGAAAATTGTCAAAAACAACAACTCTCTAAAGTTTTGCAAAAAGAATCACACCCTCTTCCATCTGTTATTCCTTTTACTTTGATCTCTTCGAGAAACCCACCCTTGTTTGTCAACCTTGCTACTATTAGAAAAAATTATGTTCGTTTCAGAAATTTCTCTTCCTTGTCACAATTTTAGTGCTTGACTCGTGCTCTTGTTAATAGTTTAGTTAAGTCGCCAGCTGTCAAGAAACGTTTATCTTTTTAAAATATATCGCTTTCATATGACGTTTATGTTGCTGGATTCCTAGGAATTCTCGGGATTTTGTTTTGTTTGATCTAGTAATTTCTAGGAAATATAAACAAAAGCTTTTTCTCTATGATTTATTAAGTATACTGGCATGATTTAAATATGAACTAATTTTTTCTTGTTCTTGCAAAAAACAGTAAATAATCTTAATATGAAATTTTGGAGTCGACACGTTTAAAAATTTAATTTGTGGTACCTGGGTCACTATAGAAGGACAATGAGAATACTTGTAGGTATAGGAAAGAGGAAACTAAGAATTTTTCATAACAACCGTTCATTAAAATTATTTACTATAATTATCAAAGACAAACTTTCTTTTGTAGATGTGCTACCATCTATGGTAAGAAGAGAGTATTGACATTAAATTTTGACTGAATCTAGTCAAGATGTCACTCTCTTCTTTTTTATAGCGGATATAGCTATTGACTTGTACGAGTTTGGAATTTTATTTATTGGATTCGAAAAGCCTAACTGATGAAGTCGAAAGACAGAAACCGGTCTTAGGATGTCGAATCTAATAAATTAAAATTCCTTACTGGTTTACACAAACTTTCTTATTTGCGATTATTTTAATTTTAAAATTAACGAATTAAAGTTTAGAGTAAATATCATTTTTGAGAAAAACTGAATTTTGAAGATGTTTCTGAATTTGAAATTAATTGATTTTGTTAGGTTATTGATAAACAGTGCCTCATCACAGATCCACGAGAAACATTCAAATTTGGGTAACTTTCCTAATTTTATTCTAAAATTATACATCTGAATCTAAAAATATGTTTTATTTCCAACAAATTTAAAAATTTTAAACTCTAGATTTTATTTTGAATCCCTATACAAGAGTATCAATTGTCACTTGCAATAGATATTCACTCATCAAAGTATCTGTAAGATAAAACTTATTACACAATAAGTAACATCACCCCTCGTATGGCATTACACGTATCAATTGATCGGCATCTCAGGCACCCATGCAGAAGAATATTTTTGACATTTCACTGCACCCGCTCGGGACCACCCTGTAGACGACTTGTATAGAGCTCTTTTCGATGTTGAAAATCAATTTATTCAGCGTAACGGATTTAATGTACTGTGTATTCATGTGTAATTTTGAATGCTTTAAATTTCGTGTTTTGTAAATAGGATTAACATGGATAAAGATGCATTTCAGAATGTATGGAAAGCCTTTAATAGTTAGGTTTATTTTGTATAAAGCAAATGGTAATGAAACAAACGGTAATTTTTTTTTGAAATGTATACAGAATGTAATAGAAGGACAAACATTAAATCGCTTATTATGAAGACTAAGAAAACAACTTTTAGGCAAAATTAAGCAAAATTAGGTAAGCAATAAGCCAAACAAAAACATTACATAATAAATTAATTAAATTATTAATATACAGTGTGTACCTAAGTTATTCTTGATAAAATGTCCTGCATCACTTATTAATAAAATATCAGGAATTTGTAAAATACTTTTAAATATAAAGCAAAATATGAATTGACAAAAAATATAAATCATTTCATAAAAAATATAAATCATTTCATTTATTCAATAAATAATCCAAAAACCAATGCATATATATTGGAAATTTTTGTATTTTACAATTTTGATGCTTGATTATGGATTTCTAAGTGACGCAGAACTTTTTTTTCGTAATACTAATAAATATTAAATATTAAAATTTAAATTAAAAAGAAGAAAAACAAAATTAATTGGCAAAAATGTCATTATGGGGGCAAATTATCCTAAAATATTGAATCCACCAAAAATTCCCACCAGAGTTAAAATTTGCACCAAAGTGGGAAATTTCCAACCAAACGGCAACACTGGTCAGCATTCTGTGATTTTTTGACCCATTCATGAAATCATTCTTCTTCTTTCTTCGGTTATGGCTTGCATACTAGTGCATTTACCAGTTCATGAAATCATTGTATTAACAGTTTACTTTGATTTCAAGTTTCCAATGTTTATTAAATATTATCTATCAGAACACTATAACAGCAAAAACACAATATTTTATAAATATATTTCTTATCTCTGACACTAAATACAATTTTTCATGAAAATAAACCCCTCCCGAGTTATAGGGCGTAGAAAATTACGATTGTTCAATTTCATTAAAAAAAAATGTATTTTTTGCCCGTGAAATTTCAAACGGCCATAAACAAACAAACAAAAATGGAAATTATTTGGAAGAACATTTGCTTAAAGTCTTGTCTCTAAATTTTTTTCAAAAATCAATACTTGTCACGCGATTGACCAAAAATTGAAATTGTCTTATAAAAAACATTTTACTCAACTTTAACAGACCAAAACTTAAAACACAATTATCCCATAGGACTAAAAATTACTGGATGATTGTAGAAACATATGATACGTCTTTCTGCAAAAGGATTTTTTTTCAAATACCACAGTCTAGATATCTTAAAAAAATTTATTTTGTCCATAACTTTTTTTCTGCTGGATGGTTTTAAAATTTTCCCAATGTTGTTCTCTCAGTAGGATGTTATATACATTTTTTTGTGAAAGTCATATTTTTCCAGATATTTACGCTAGAACGATCCAGTTTCTTTAAACATCCATTTTTGAATTGCAATATCCTCCTTCGTATTAATCGTAGAAAAATAAAAAAAAAGTAATTTTAATTGTTAGCTCAAAGCCATAAAATTAGTTCATATCAATTTTTACGTAATTCTAACATATTTTCGGTTATATTTAAAAAAACTTTTAGAAATGTACGATTTTTGTTTTGAAAATTGTAATTTTCTACGCCCTAGCTATACCCCGGGAGGTGTTTATTTTCATGAAAAATTGTATTTAACATTAATTCATTAAAAAAGGATAATTTATCGATTGCGTGAGTTTTTTTTCCTTCCCCTCACATTACCTTCTTCTATGGTATAGTGGAGGGCGGAAAAGTAAAAGCGGTAAAAAATAACATAGACTTTTAAGTATATAGTGTCAAAAACACATTCCAAAAGAGAAAATGAAAATTCGATCGCTGCCAACTTCGTTCGAGGTATAAACCTAACAGCACTTCACTAATTGTGATTGTATATAAATTGTATTGTATTAATATTATAAAGTGTTTTTAAATTTAAAACGTCATGACCTATGGTTATACAATGTGACTATTATACCTTATAATTTTTAAACTGCAAACCTTAGTTTTAAGTACTTTTGAATATTGCAAATTTCTTTTTTTCTTTTGTTTTGTGAAAATGCACAAGTTGTCCGTCAAGAAATAAATAAGTGGCACCATCTATATGTCATCCTATGAACTTATTGAATGACCAGGTATATTTAATAAATTTTAAACTACTAAATAAGAAATGGATATGTCAAAAAAGTTTGTTAGTAAAAATATGACTACAAAATAACCAACTTAACTAATAATTCTACTAAAGCCACTAAAAAATTCACCCTCTTTTATAACAACATACTACTTTCCCCTTTTAGAACAAAACTAGTGGGCACGGTCCAACACAGCAGGATTCGCTTTTCAAATTCGCATTTTTCGACCCCACTCGTACAACGTTACTTTTCTCTATAGAAAAGGCGTGCGAAAATTATGCTATTAAGGAGTATTTTTTTGAGCTGACATTTGGGCAAACAGAAATTGAATTATTTACAACAGAAGAGAGGCAAAGGGTTCATCTTGACGGGTGGTATTTGACACCTTTTTATTTGTTATTATTGATGTGTCAAAGCTAATAGAATTAGAGTTGGATTTTATTAAGACGTGAGAAATTTCAGGTATTTTTATAGTCAACATCATAAATATTGTTGGCAAGACAAAAGAAAAAAAATTCAGAATAAATAAATTGCACAAAAAATTGTGTTTACAAAATTTCTCGTGAATGTAATACATTCTATATAGGAGAAACATGTAGACCTGTTCAAATAAGACAATAAACACCAATCCTACATTAAAAACAAACATTTCCAAAATCAAAAATGTGTAAACATGCTACAGAAATTAATTTTCCATATATTCTTATTTCACTAAATATACAAAGTATTTCATATTTATTTTGTCTTTCATATTGTTTCTTTCAAATTTTGTCTTAGGGTATTTTGTTTACCACTAATGTAATTACGAATTCATTTTAATTAATTAATTCTTATATTAACAAATTCAAACATGATCTAATGCTCTTTACCACCCAATAAGCATATTTATTATCTATAGCACAAGTCCTAATTTTACTGATTACTTTTTCCTGTCTGTCATTTAAATCAAAAAGCGCATTAAAATTCAAAAGCGGAACAGTGGGCAGTTGGATACAATAGGAGGAGGCCTAATTTGGGAACTCAACTTTTTAATTTATGTCCTAAGGCATTGAGGCTGTTGGCTTTGTCGCCAGTTGTAAAGCGAGGCACATTTTAACTTCTTTTAAAAACAAAGCAGTTGTAAATCTTCCTTCTGCTTTTGTTCTGCAACTTACTTAGTTGTTGATGGGTGACAAATTAAATATAAGAATATTTTTAAGGGTGTACATATATAAACGTGTAAAAAGAAAGTAAAGCACCTTCTAGATTTTAATAATATTTCTTCTTTAACTTTATTTTGCTTACTAATAAAATTATTTCAGAATACTGAAGATCCTGATCAAAATTATTAAATATAAAAATAAACAATACAATTCCTCCGATTTACTTATTTTTATATTTTTTCAAATAAATACGTAATCAATATTATATCATTGTGGTCCAAATTTTACGCATGATTTTTAAATTTAAAAATTACCTGCTACGTCGAAAATATGTTCTTCTGATCTTCAAAACGAAATTATCATTTAATTGTTGCATTTAAATACATTGGCAAAATTCGGGATTGTCAGATTGTGAAGTGATATTTGGACATTTTTTTTTCAGTTAATACGAACTTAAAAACATGAAAAAAAATCATACCTCTCTTTTGTATACTAACTATTTTTCTGAGATAAAAAATTGTCTTCTATTAAAGAAATTCCTGGAAAATATTACTACAGTTATTTTTTGTCAATATGTTACTTTAAAGAATTGTGGAGATTTTTAATATTTCTTAAATTATACTTCAGTTTTGTTTGTACATAATTTAAAACCTAATATTTAAATATAAGAACAAAAAGTTATTGTTAACTTCTTCTCAAAGATCCGGCAACACTGTTTTACCAAAAGCACTTGCCTGTGTTTGGAAATTTGGAATTAGAAATTATAAAAAGATTAAGAGTCATGAATATCACTATTAGAAAAGAAAGAAATTTTTATGTCAAAATAATGACACATGACTTGACATTTTGGTTAAATGAAAATAAGATTTTTTGTTTACTTTTTGTGCATATCAAAATTAAACAATTACTACACTCTTATTAACTAAATGTATATGCTTAAGTAACTAAATAAATATAATATTTTGAAACAATTCGGTTAAACTTAACTTTACAAATCCGAGAAAACTTCGTTAGACGCACTTCAAACTACAACGATCAATGAGGTACGTCAAATATTTTAAATATGGGTGATACACTTTGAGATCACAGAGTTGCTACAATGTTTGCATATTATTATATTTTTAAACTTATTCCATATTAATTATATTTATCAAGATTCTTTTAATGACACAAAAACTCTGCGACAAAATACATTTATAGGTTATTATTCTGCACTGCCAATTAGTTGAACTGTCCTTAAATAATCTTATAGGCCAACCCCACATCTCCCGACGCGACATCTGGGAGACCGGGTCCGACAAAAATTATGTGGTATATTTCCAAGATAAAGAAAAGTGACAGTTCTAGTACACAGGGTCGCATTATGGGTGTTATAAAAATAAGTATGTAATCGATTTAATAAAAAAATATCATTTTTGATTTTTTAATAATACTTTAAATTCTATTCTCATTGTAATATGTATTATATTATTAGTTTTACGAAAAAATTTTACTATTTATAAAAAGTTCTGCATGGTGTAAAACCCATGATGAAATAATAGTAGTGTTTGGCATTAACACTTTGCTCTCTTCTACCAGTCTAGCTTCTTTTCCCACCCTGCATCTTCCCTCTGCTAACACTATGGTGCTTAGCATAACATTTTCCACCAAGTGATCCGAAGAAATATTACTGACGTCCTTACACCCGTAGGTCTCATTACCTCTTTTTGATGGCCACAGATTTGCCACTTCTATTCTATAATTAATTTTAAAAAAGTTTTCCATATGGTGTAACTGAAGTAAACACTCTGTACATATTACAAAGAAAATAGTATTACATACTTATTTTTATAACACCTTTAATGCGACCCAGTGTACTTGCAAGATCAGTGACGTTTATGTTTCTTTAACTTGTCATTATCTGTTATTAGAACTTATACAATAATTATAATAATTATATACATAGCTCGATTGTCGGCTTGTAAAGGTTTGTTTTCGTTTTGGTGCTTAGTGCTTAGCGCAAAACAGTTCCTATAATCTCAGATGATCCATCAGTTTTTAACTCGTAGACGCCGGAAACATAATGGATTTCAACGAGTTTCTTGCCTTTAGTGAGGCTTTTCTTTCGAAAAATTGTTAAATTTACCGGCTTGAACCCACATCTTAGCAAAACCGACATTGTGGGCGGTTAATAACAATAAATAAGCGAGTTTTTCAATTAAACTTAAGCGACCGATTTAAATCGACAATCAATTATTGTTTTTCCCGGCCGGTAGAGCGGCGCCCGCGTCGCGCCAGCCGATGCGGGGCTGGCCTATTGTCAAATTAAAATTCATTACTTTTAAATTTTTGAGGTGGGTCATTTTCTTACTAAATCTCCCACTTGCTTGGATTAATAACCAAGCACATATATCGTTTTTTGAAAACGAGGACATTTAAAAAAGTTCGCTAATGAGAACACCCTTATTGCATCATAATAAGCTGCGACATACTTAATTATAAAAACAAAAGAACAAAACACCTATTATGCAATTAAAGGGGAAGGTAGAAACGGTTTTGTTTCTTCCACCCACCGGTGGCGCGTGCCAAGCTAGTGCTGCCCTCTCTTTGAAACGTCCCATTCACGTCAATTACCAGTCGAGATGAAAAAAAAAGTTCTATATAGTTCCGTTAGACGCACGCGACGCTTTTGTCATTTGTGTTGTGTTTTTCTTCTTTTGTTTTTAAGCTCCGAGACAGCGTGTGATTATTTTAATTGATCGTTCATGTCTACTTATAGTTTTAGTCTAAAATTTTATTTTATACATAAAATTTTCTAACAGAATTAAAACTAAATGTTTTGAGCTCATGGGTTTTGAGACAAAATGTAGCAATTATTTTCGAAGACAACACCGCATTTTTAAATAATTGTCTGTAGCTTCTAAAGTGGACTGTAGTTTTTTATAGTTGAATTTTTCCTGTTCCAGAACTCCAAAATGATACTCACATGTTACTTGTATCTAACAGTTTATTAAAACTTTTTTAAAACAACGAACAAGTACAAAGTAACAGAAAAAAATAGCTTTAGATTGGTTCACACTTTATGTTACCAATCACTCAGAGAAAATCACTTGCATTTTAAAATGCTTTGGTTAATTAATTATAAAAAAGAAACAAATTTGCACTGCATTTGGGCAGTGGAGTTGAAAAATATTTTTGAATAGTCTGGCTAGATTCGCGGCCAAAGTCTTACTAATATGTCAGAGAATAATTAAATTTGCTGCACTGTCGGAGCACTTGAATAATTTAAAAACACATTACGTCGTATTTGGGACGACGGAGAAGCCTTGCTTGATTCGCATAGAAGAACTTACCACTTTGTCGGAGAATTTGCGAAATATTACGTCGTATTTGAGACTTCTTGCTTGATACGCGGCCAAGAGCTTACTAATTTGTCAGAGAATAATTAAATTTGCTGCACCGTCGGAGCACTTGAATAATTTAAAAACACATTACGTCGTATTTGGGACGACGGAGAAGCCTTGCTTGATTCGCAGCGAAGAACTTACTACTTTGTCAGAGAATTTGCGAAATATTACGTCTTATTTGAGATGACAGAGAAATCTTGCTTGATACGCGGTGTTCGAAATCGAACATTTTTACCTACGCCCATGGCGACAAAGGAAATAAAAATAACCAAACCGCACACCTAAGTGACCAGCATAGCAACAGTACAACACGCATCGTAAATCAAGGCCATCGCGCAGATAATCAACGCGGAAGTAACTCACCGACGAGATAAACTTCAATGCTAAAAGCCGCCCTTGTCGGCAACCGCCTTTACATATACCGCGACACACTGGCGCGACTACAGGCTACCAGAGAGATAAAACAAAAAAAGCCGCAAACGGTTAGCGGTAATTGGCCGAAGGGATTTCGTCCAACGGCAAGCGTTTCAAATAAATCTAAAATCAAATCAGTACAACATCAGACTCCGTGTGGATCAGGTCGTAATCTTTGGACTGTCCACACGTAATAAATTTAAACCAGTAGAACTTCTATCTCCGTATAAATAGGTCGCAATCATTGGACTGTTTCATACGTAATAAATTCATCAATTTTTAACTTATACAAATTGCATAATATTACATACATACCCGTATTCACATTCAGTTATTTTTTGAGCAATTGCAAACACAGTTTTGAATTTGTTATATTCTATGTTTGTTGAAAAGTGTTTTGTTTTTTACGAAGTTATCGTTAATATATAAAATTCAAGTAATCAGAGTATCATTTCGCTACAACCTATATACAGTCCACACACAATTTCTCAGCCAACTTAAATCTACAATAAGTTGGGACAGGCCCATCTGAAGGGTGTGGCCTAATAAGTTTGGGTCTCCAAATTTGGCATTATTTGGAACTTCCCAAAACACGCGGCTAAGAGCTTACTGATTAAAATTATTAAATCTGTTCAAGAACCTTCTTGTTTTAGCCACGCCCACCGAGTGGTGTACGTGCGAATATTTGCATACGTTATACGAAGGACCGGAAGTGTGTCTACGTGAGACTATGTGATGGTATAATGGCGAGTCGGAAGTCCGTTTTGATTCTTCCGTCTCAAAAGTAACAATTCTGTCCCACTCGCTCTGAGTGAAAAATATTGACTTTATTTCGATCGTATAATTTAAATATTTGTCTAGCCGCTAGTACACTATTGCCAATGTTGTTCTTTGTCAGAGACGCGGCTGGTTCGATATTTTGCGTAGCTGCCAATTTGTTCTTTAATGAATGATATGAATTATGTTTAATTGGAAATTAAACACTAAAGTTAAAAATTTCTAGAATTTCACCGATGAAAAAATTATTAAGTGAAATAATCTACTAAAAATTCTCACAGTATTTTTTTTTGCCGAATCTCTCACTCCTTAACGTATTCATATATTTAAACCTTTCATCGCTGGCAACCTTCTATTATGATTTAAATTAGAAAAACAAATATTTAAACAAAGGGAAAAGGTACGTATCGGCTTTGTGGAGGCCGTAGTTCAGTCGATTTTTTCTAATAAAACAATAGCGTGACAAATGGACAAGCCGGTTTATAATAGAATTAAAATCTGAATCATTAATATCTCGAGAAAAAGAGAGCGCGTCAAAAAATGTTGACCCTTGTTAACAGAACAGGATTTCGTACCCTCTGTATATCCATTTAATTTTAATAGGTGCTAATAGGGGATGTTAGGACAAAAAGAATAAAGGTCTTCTTTCAGTTTTTAATGGGTTTAATGGACAATGACATGTTTTTTCTTTTCGTATTGTGTATGAAATTGTTCTAGTTTTTTTTATGTAGCGCCTTATGTTTGTAGCCGACCGACGTTGGAATTGACAACTCGGAACTACAAATAATTATTTCAATTTTGATCATAAAAAGTTCTGCCGATTTTTTATTGTAATTTTATGAGGAAATCATATCAAGTATAGATCGCAATTCTGATAAACTGAAGGATTGAGAAGGAATAGTTCCTGTTTCTACTGCATTTGACACATGATTTTGGATCATTGACAAATTACACTCACATGTACTTATAACAGATACTTTATACTTTGAGCATTTTCTATGACGTATATTGCACGGAAAAATATAATTATATTGATAGAAATTGAAACTTTCTCATGTTTTTCTCATTTGGTGTCTTCAAGAAAGGGAAATCTACTATGGGTACCTGTAGATATTCCAAAGATGCTCTCATTAATTTATCGATACCTTTTTTTCTGATATAAAGTGTCGCTCTATAAAAAATATTAAAAATGTTAAATTACCGAAAATTGTAACTTTTTTCCATTATTTGTCACATCAGCACACTAAAATCAACAGGAGTCGCTTATCAAAATGAAGAGGAGGAGGAACTGGGTTATTAGAATCAAAAAGTAAATACAGTAAAATTCAAAGACTGTAACATATCCACTTTTTTAAAAAGTTCTACTACTTTTAACACCAAACTTTAAAAGTATTTTCTTATAGAGTCCGTAAACTTTTAAACTATCTAAAATAACTATAGAAAACTTAACAAGCGTTCTAAAATTAGACAAAATTTGGCTCCATATGGTGTCTTGCATGATACAAAACACGCGATTTTTCAAAAAAATATTTTTTTAATTCTCCCTCTTAATTATAGGCTGACATGTAACGGCATTTTAATAATTTGAAACGGTTCATTTAACATTTTGAAACTGGTATGTAATTTTATAATTATCAGATCAATTTAGGGTAACAAAATAATGTTTATAAATAGAATATTTCAATAAATATAGGTTTCAACACTTTACGAAATAATATTTCATTCATTTCATATATATTGGAAACAAATCCGAAAATCTCTTGAAAAAAACTAATTAGATAGACCTGTTACATAAACTAATTTGTAACATATTTATCTCAATAAAATCACGCAGAAGATTCTATCAACTTCTATTTGTACTAAGCAAAATTCGACTTTATTTATCAATATAGTTCCCTTCAATATATTCCAACGTTTCTCTAACATGTCGATCAGAGCCGGCCCGAGGCCAGTTTTAGATTGGAGCGAGAGCCAATTATGGCGCCCCTTTGATTACCCCTATTCTAGAATGGAGCTAGATCCAATTATGGCGCCCCTTTGAGTACCCCTAATATCAGTTATGCGTGCAAGTATGAATCTTGGAAGATTAAATAAAAGATTAAAACTTCTGACGTACATGGAATGGAATTTTATTCACATGACACGGCTTTGGCGCCCCCTGGGCCTAGGCGCCTGGAGCGACCGCTCCGTTTGCCTCATTGTAGGGCCGGCCCTGATGTCGATGCCTTTTTTGTGGAACAATTTATCTGTGGCCTTAAAACAGGCTTCAGTTTCGCCAATCACCTCTTTATTGTAGCCAAATCTCTTTCCCTAAGGCATTCGTTTTAAGTCTGCAAACAGGAAATAGTCACTGGGTGTCATATCTGGAGAATACGGTGGATAAGGAAGCAATTAAAAGCAGTTGAAATTGCAATTCGTGCAATTTTTCCATTTGCGATCCTTCTTTCTTCCTTCAAACGCACCAATAACGCCATATTCGCTATTGACTCCGGATTGTAGTAATGTTTCATCCATCATCCACTTAAATCAGAAAATCAAAATACCAAAAATCCACCCAAGGGATCCCTAAGATATAAAATTTTGGACATTTAAGCAAATCGGATGAAGAATGCGATCAGTAGGCTGTCAACGCGATTTAAAACACGGCTTAACGTTCTGTTTTCTACGTGAAACATCAATTATTTAATTGACTTACTATCAAATCTCTTTTTTTTATAGTAAAATTACTCTAAACGGGCCATGAATTTAAATAGTTTAAGACACTCCGAGGCGCCCACTAGAAAATGTTTCTTACTCGGTTAATATTGTTAATTCACTCTTTTAACCTTCAGAACATCTTTTTTGAGTGTTCCCTTACGTCTCTATTCACTATACAACGGTCAAAAAGTTTTTATAAAATATTGCCATGGTGTTTCTTCACAGTTTTCTTTCGAAGATTATTTAATAATGTCGAATAATATTTGTTCATGATAGTTTTACACTTGTAAGTAATTGGTCACAGAGGCGCGCGCGACGTTGGGCATCGGATACTTGTTCCATCTCTTTGGCTTAGTTTTTTAATAGAATTTAACTTTCTTCTGAGAAAACAGCATTTTGTTGTCTTGGCTGTTGAAATTATGTAGAAATCTTGTACCTTTACGACTAATATCTACTTGTTTTTACGGTATTAGACTGTGTCCTACCGTTTGGTAGACCACACTTTATTATTTTCAAGATGCATGAGTTTCAAATGTTCTTAAAGGATCTTTTCTGCACTATTCTTATTCTTATCAAAATTAGTTGTTCAAAGTTTAAGCTTACACTGCCGATTAATATTTTACAACACGGTACTTTATCGAACATATATATATATATAACAAAAATACTACTGAATTTTTAATACTATTTTATTTTTTCACACCAGTAAGCTTAAAATATACTGTAGCTCTAAAATCTTGAAAACCATAAAAATTACCCTGATAAAACTTTCATTGTTAATTTCAAATACAACGATATGTTTTACACTTTTGCGTTTTTTCGGGCCCTCAGCAGCAAACCTTGCGAAGTGACACTTTCCTTCCTAGTTAAACAAATCGCTATTTTTTATAATATATACATGGAAAAAATGCTGTTAAACTCATTTTGGATAAGCGTAAAATCCAACCCTGTTTCCTGTCCAGTCGAATCATTCGTCCACTGCGTTTTATCATAACATCTCATGAAAAGAACATGTCAATTGTGTCGTACTGAGAAAATAAGAAATTGTGAAACCTTTCAGATCTCCGCCCATGAACATCAAACGAAGTATAAAATATAGGTGTAAAAATGTCTTTTACAGTTTGTACGCATCATCAGATTCGGCATCAAATTTATAAAATGGGTTTCTCAAGAATAAATGAGATATTACCCAAGCAGAACAAGGGGACTTTCTTATAAACTACACGGTCAGATTGATTTTTTTTCTCTCGTCCATTCATTCAACTTGAAAATTATAGTCTCGAGGTAATTGATTTCTTGGATATTTATATTTAGTTTAGATGAGATTTGGTTTTTTTGTTTTGTTTTATCATAATGAGAGGTTATCGGTGTTTCTCTTGTATTTTCATTCAAGAACTGGTTATAGAAACTGATAGAGCGTGAAAATTGTGTATTACAGAAAGACAGAAGTGCCATATTGTAGCATAAGAGTGGGAATTGAGAAATTGAGTTAGGATGTGCTTCCAACATAAAAAAGCACAAAGTGAGGTTCATAAATACAGGGTCTTTCATAGGTAAACAGAAATATTGTAACGGTAGATCAAAGTCACAGGGGCGGTTCTAAATAACCTATATATATGCCAATTTTAAAATCCCTGAATTAAATAAAATATTTACAAAATTGCAAAACCAATTCTAATAGTAAAATTCTGAAACCAGAAGTTCATTTTTACTTGTTAAATTACGAAAATTATTTGATTACAACTATACTCCGTTTGAAAATGCATGATAGCACAGTTTTTAGGGCAAAGATCTTTATACCGGATTGTTCAATGCAGAAAACAAGTAAATGTTGATACCTTCTTATCTGAATTTTCACTAGATTTTAGTATGACCACCCCGAAAAATCGCCTATTATTACAGAACTAACAATTCTGCGTGTTACAATCACAGGACTACACAAACAGAAATGTAAAAGTTAACTAAAATAATTTACAATCTGCACAACATTTTCTGTCGTTAGAAATTTTAATCCTTTCTAAGAAAGTTGAGGGCTACTTAAATTGATCTTGAATTGTAAATATTTTCTACCTGTAGAGATTACATACATACAAGAATTAAAATAAATTGGTGTTTTTTAAAAAATTTAAAAAGAAAACCCAAGATTTCATTTTGGAACAAATAATGCTAAATATTTTATTTTAGAAATTATCCGCCACTGATTTATGATGTTATATTGGGGTTTATCTTCGGGGTCATAAAATTTTTGTATAACCTCTACATCGGGATAATATCGTGAGTTTTTTCTCCGGGTTTTTTATTATAAATATTTTTATGAAAACTTAATATATACAAAACTTCAAAAAACATTTTATTATAAAAAGTGGTTTTATAACCCAGAAAGAAGAATATTTAAAAAAACAAACCACTATGAATTACAGAAATTAATAATACGCTTAAGTTATAATTAATAATATGCTTAAGTTATACATAAAAAACTACTGAAAATTCGTTTCATTTGAGAGTGCCTTTGTTAAGTAAATTATTTTTTTCATTTATTGGCAATGGAAGCCAATCCTTTAGCCCCACACAAATTGACAAATTGTTTTAACTATTAAATTTTTATATTATTTTTACTTTTATAATCGACCAATAAATCGTACACTATATAAATTATGGATACCCAAAATAGACAGATAAAATTAGTGAATCTTCAAAATATTTCTTTTTGTAAATTAAACTATATATAACAAAACTTTCAAAAAATACTTATATATGGCTCCATTAAAAAGATTTATAACAATTTGGAACGGTTTAGGGTCACTGCTACCTGTTCCAAACTATGGGTATACCCGGAAAGTACAAAGCAAATGGCACAAAAAGTCAAGCGAAAACGTCAATTTGAGAGCTTATCCGTTACTAGGGGACAATATCGTTCGGTATCATTCTTCCAAATACAAATAAAGTTGTTTACGACATTCCAGGAAAGTGAACAAAGTGTCAAACTGTCTTCCAAACACTTTGTGATTTTTATGCGTCAGTGGGTTCAGAGCAGGTGCGTAGTACAAGTAGAAAAAGAGGATTTATTTGATTTAGCAAATTTTAAATGAAATTAAAATAATATAAAAAAAAATGTGGAAGCTAAAACACAAGTGATTTTTTTACTCAAATTTTTATTTAAATATGGAATTTTAGGTGGGCAACTAGGATAAAATACATAAGTTACACCAATGGAATTTAAGTCAGGCATAAAATTTTTGAGAAAATCGAGTAAAATCGTATTTTGTTAATCGATATTCGATAATCGTTCACAATTTTCTTTGTAACATACGCTTTTGGAATCATTCTCTTTCTTTTTTACAAGATTCTCCATAAGTATGCAATTTTGGGACTATTTTCATGAAATTTTTATCCTCCTGGGTACGCTGGGCGAAATTAATAATTGTAAATTTTTATGTCAAAATAATGACACTTTGATTAAATGAAAATAAGATTTTTGTTTACTTTTTGTGCTACAATTTTTGCATAACGTATATTTTTAAACTTATTCCATATTAATTCGATTTACCAAGATTTTTTTAATAATGACACAAAAATTCTGCAGCAAATTACATTTATAGCTTATTATTCTGCACTGCCAATAAGTTGAACTGTCAGCAAAATAATCGTCTACAATTTTTCCAAAGCCATCTAAGCTGTTATTTGTTTCATCTAGATACTTGGAAATGGCAATTACAGCATTTACAAATTAATTAAAAAAACATGTTCCACTTACTTTCGTGAGCCTAACTTAGGTTAAAACTGTAAAATAAATTTGTTTTAAACAATTTTTACTAAATTTATTAAACTAAAACCAGTGGAACATTGCTATTTTCACGATTTTATTTAGATACTTTAAAATTTTGACTTACCAACAAACACTCATGGCTAACTAACTAGCCTTTGCTTCTTCATGTCCTTAAATAGTCTTATTGTCAAATTAAAATGAATTATTTTTAAATTTTTTAGGTGTGAAATTTTATTGCTTGGATTAATAACCGGAAATTTTTCCTCGTCTACTAATGTTTTAAAATTCGTGCACTCGAAAAAAATTTCTGGTAATAATCCAAGGCACTTGGGAGATTACAAGTGAAAATTTGGAGATCTAATGAGATGAGGTATTAAAAGCAAAATACGAATATAAAGGTAAAAAAGATCGTTTGACATTAACAATTATTTATTAAAATAAACAAGATGATTCAGCGTAACGTCGTTGTTTTTTCTAAATGCATTGTTGACTACAGTTAATATTCCATCAAAGGTGACCCAAAGAGAGAGATCGCTTCAAGGTCACCAGACCAGCACTCTAGAATAATAATTGCTAAAGGAAATTCCAGATATATTTTTATTTTAAGCTTACTAGGAAAAGTTGTGACGTTAGTAAAAAAGGTGCGTTTATGGTATTCGATTTTTGCTGGATTATTATTTGTTTAATTATTTAAAAATATTTCATCAGAGAGATTGGACCAAAAACACAAATTTATTGATTGTCTTTGTTATTTTGTTTTTTATTTAAACTTTTCTAATTGTCCTGAGTTCTTAATGTCTGTTTAGGTTTCAGTTAGCGCGTTTGCAGAAAATTTTTCATGCAGCGAGCAAATAACAAAATCTATTAAATTTTCAAAAAATATGAAAAACTATTTCATTTCAAAGGATACTTCCACAAATTCAAAGAGCTAGGGAGGCAAATTTTCACTGTGCTGCTCTAACACCTTTTTATTCCAGTTTTTTTCAACGCTACAGCAAAAAAGTTCTTTTAAGCAATTTTCATGAAAGTTTCCCCACAATTCCTTTTAGATGTTATAGATACTAATATTTTTTACATTTCTTGTTCTGGAGTATTTGTTGTTATTTTGACGTAAGTTTTAAGTTTAAATACTTTTATTTTATTAGATATTGTAATTGAAAAATAAATGAAGAGTAAACATTTCTCGTTAGAAATAGTTTTTCACAATTTTCTCGAAAATTTGATACCAGAGATCAAATTTATTATTTATGGATAAGATTTTAGAGTCCATTCTCCTTTAGTTATTGTTAAAATCAAAAAGACGGAAAATTTCCTTCGAATTTAATAGGCCGCGAAAAATGCAAGTTTTTATTTTTTTAAATTAGCCTGTTGGCCGTTTACGGCTGCCCTTCCAACAATTTATGCCTCCCCGCCCTATTCAATTCACCAAATACTTTATTTTACATAATAATACACGAAGGGCTTACACGTAGGGCAAAAGGGGCGGATCTTGCAGACCAGGATAGCCAACGGCTACTCACTACCCTTTACATGAATGAAGGGATGTGTTTTCAACCTTACATACTAGTTTGTGTATAAAAAAGTATTAAAAAATTAAACAGGGGTTAAATTTGTTTAGTCACGTTGGGTGTCGTTTGTTGCAATTTTTTAGGTACGCAAATTCGATTTTGAAATCATTTAGATGACTCTCATTTTCGAAGTTTTGGTGTAGCGCAATATTCATTATAGTAATTACATCATTTTAGTAAATTAAGTATTCAACAAAATGAAGTGAATCATCCATCAGTCATTAAATGAAATGATTTTTAAAATTGTAATTAGAATTGATGAAAAACTACTAGTTTGACATTCAACAAACTTTAAAAAAGATTTTAAAATTCTGTCTTTAAAAAACATTTCTAGATTTATCCACACATCTCTTCCAAATTTTAAACTTCTACCTCAAGTAGTTTTAAATAGAATTTTGACACTTAGCCAATTGAAAATCAATTTTAGCAAATCTACGATATTTTTACTTTTAAATTTAAAAACAATTTAACACCTGGTCAATATTTTCACTAGTAAGTGGTAATTCTCTAACGAATATGTTAAATTTTAAATGACGTTAAAAAAATAACATGTGGTAAAATATAAAAGTTATTCTGTACGTCTCAAGGTAAATATTTAAGTGATGTTATTACCCAGTAGTTGAAATAACCCAATTTTACCCATTCTGTAACATTTTTAACGTCAAAAAATAACTGAAAGGTGTTAAAAATGTCCGTTAAATTCACAATTTTAACATGTACCTCTTTGGACCCGCTTAAATTAAGCCAGTTAGTGTAGTGAACTATAACTAGAAAACATGGCGTTAGATGGTCTAATACATTTTTTAATTGAAGATTTAAATGACAATCTGCAAAAAATGTAAATATGATATATAAAAAATGTTTTTTTTAATTAAGTTAAATTTTTTGTGCCATCAATAATTTGAGGTATAGGAATTTACGAGACGTCAGCAATCAGTGGCGGATACATATGGGGGCACCCGCCCCCCTTGGCGCTTAGAATTCATCATTTAAGGAAGAGAACCACAATTCTAACTATTTTATATCATAAGATAAGATGGCATTGTCTTGTGTATGTGTATAATCACTTTAAATAAAACTTTCTTAAACTGTGCATATGACTTGATTATTTTTATTACGATAAAAGTAAAGATAGCTCAAGATATCTTTAGCGCCCCCTCCTCGAGTTTTTTCTGTATCCGCCACTGTCAGCAGTCCGTTTGAAATACTAGAAAAACTTTTTCTCCACTACTGAATGTAGTTATTCTGAAACCACTTATAATAAGAGAAAAGAAATATTCTCGCTCTTGAGATTGAAAGAAAATTCTGAAACACTTGTCTCTTATTATTTTATACGTATTTCATTCTATCACTAGACAATTAATTATTTGACAGCTGTACATTTTCATTTTAGTTTCAAAGCCTACTATGTTGAAATATGTTAAAGTAAATTAAATAGATACTGTGCTAGAATATTTTAAATGCAAATATCTAGAAATGAGCTGAATTTATGCTATTAAAACAAGTATACCTTTTTTGTTCAAATTTACAGGGTGTTTCATAAACTCTTGAAAAAAATTTAAAAAAGGCCAGGAATAAAAAAAATTGGTACTGTTCTTCATCCAGTAGAGTGTAGGTGGCGCCCTCTTGATCTAATCTCAAAATTGATAACATACTTATGATTTACTATATTAAAAATATAACCATACCAAATTTCAAGTCAATACATTAAATAATAAAGAAATTATTGCAAAAAAACGAAAAATAAATTGTATCTTCAACACCCTATTTTTGACCGAGAATTATTTAGTAAAATATTAAGTAAACATTTGTTGGTCTAAAATAATGTATTCTATTAGCTATCAATTAATCTGTATTATTTTACAGTGAGCGGAAGGGTGAATTTTTATAATTTGACACTTGACAGAAATACTATCGCTGTGGTACCGCCCAGGGTACCCAGGAGGAAAATAATATCGCCAAGTTTTGTGGTTGCTAGAGTAACGATCTGAAACGAAAGTTTCTTATTGGTTAAAAAATGTTGGTGTGTGATATAAAGTAACCATGTCAATTGCAAATCGGTACAACTTTTTAAAACTTTGATTTTAAGGCAGCTTTTTCGAATATTGAAGTTCTACATCTCTAAAAAATACTTTCTTTAGTTTTTCTTAAAACTGTTGAGAAACTATAAAGAAGAAGTTAAACTTTTTGTTTTCTTTTCATAAAAAACAAAGTATTGCTGAAAGCCACATATGGCCCGAATTTTTGTAGGCACCCTGTATACGTCGGTGTACCAATTTTAAAATTGCGTGCAGAAACGAAGGTGCTTAACAATCAGAAAATTCTTCGTGACCCAGCAAGCCGGCATTGTTGAAAACGGAAGTGACCATTTGACCATTTGTTGCCCATTTAGACTAATTTTTCGACTTCATTGTTGTTTTTGTGTCACACGCTTTAAGGTCCAAGTGACCGTGTCCATTTCAAAAGATACTGCAAATGACGGAGAAAGAACAAATAAATAGATGAATGTAAGCGTAGGTGTTAATAGTAAGTAATGGCGACAGATTTATTTTATTATAAAGGGGGTTGTGTAGAAAGGGACTAGCCCTCAGTTTCGCTGTTGCAAAATTAGTGACATTGGTGCTTAATGTTAGACTCAGATCCAACGATTTCCAAATAACATAATTCCAATTCCGATATTAAATATTTAAAGAAAATAATAAAATGAAAAATCTTCTTTTTAAATGACATCCTTAAGCGTTCAAAAAGAATTTAAATTTTGAAATTAAATTTGTTCTTTTTACATCAAAATAACACAAGTAGAAATAAAATGAAAATAATAACCATTTTTTTTATTATTAAACGCCCATATATTACAATCTGGTCAACAGTGACCAATGAGCAATTTAATTCTAACTTAATCTAATAGAGTTTGAAACTAATTGCACTAAACTTTAACGTGCACACACAAGCTCTGCTTTTGCACTAAAAACACTAAACTAACTCAAAGGGCTTGATCCTCTTAAGTCTTCTTTCTAACCCAGTATTGTCAACAAGTTGGATTGCCTCGACATTGACATGATGATGAAGTCTTTCTTCATGACTCTTGACTAATTTCTTGATGGTGTGGTCAACAGTGTCCATGTCCAGATCCCTATGGAGGTCACTATTGCGAATATACCAAGGGGCATTTACTATGTTCCTCAGTGCATAAGCTTATTATGTAGAGACAGAGTGGAGGTTCTTCCAATTAGCCAGTACATTTTTCTATATTTCAGTCCAAGATCTTCTCTTTTCTTCTTAACATGCACTTTCCATCGGAGTTTGGCATCTACGGTAATACCTAAGTATTTTGCTGTGTTTGAATATGGAATCAGGTTATTGTTTATTCTGACTGGAATATGATCTATCTTTTTGTTTGTAAAGTTAATGTGGAGTGATTTAGTTTCATTAAGTTTAATTTTCCATCTCATCTACCAGTCATAGATAAGGTGGACAGCTGTTTGCAGCTTGTGGGTTGCTTCTTCATCGCTCTTTCCTACTGCTAGAATAGCAGTGTCGTCGGCGAAGGTGGCTATGGTATTGTTTTCTAACTCTGGAATATCACATGTGTACAGTAAGTTTAGGACAGGTCCTAGGACACTCACTTGTGGTACTCCAGCTTTAATTTCTTTAAGATCGGAATAGGCTTCTTCTTGCCTAATTCTAAAGTATCCTTCGGATATATATATGAATGGAGGATATCTCTGTGTATTGTTTTGGCTTATGATTAAGCCTTCATGCCAAACCTTATCAAAGCTTGTGCTACATCAAGAAAGATAGTAGCACAAATGTTTTTCTCTTCTAATAATTTCTCTATAATGTTGGTTATTCTATGAACTTGGTCGATCGTCGAGTGCTTATTTCTTAATCCAAATTTGTGATTCGTTACCATATTGGAAGAGTTTGTTTTTGAAAATGTCAATTTTTTTTTTGTCAATATAAGGTGTATCACGACGAGCTTAAACTATATCTGTCAGAAACTACTTACACCAACTAACCCTAAGGCTTGGAAAATTTCAGTTGGTAAGCCGTTGCCTAAAATGTCTAATCCCAAAGAATACTCCAACGTGAGAATTATTAGCATTTTAGCAGTTTTTTCGAAAATACAATTAGAAAAAATATTATTTATCAGCTATGCAATTTTTTCATAAAGAACCAATTAATACCTGACACCCAAGCAGGCTTTAGAAAAGGTTATATTAGTAGCTTTAGCCGTTGTAATGGATGACATTATTAAAGAACTTGATAAAAGAAGATTTATTTATTTTACTAGATTTTCAAAAGCATTTGACATCATTAACCATAAACTGCTTTGTGTCAATCTTCGCTATTATGGTACGTCACAAGCTGCAGTCTCTCTTATTTTTTCGCAGTCGGGGTCGTTGAAGTCAAATCAGAAGCTATTATTACTTTAAGTGGCGTTCCTCAAAGATCTATCCTTGGGCCTTTATTGTTTATTTTTTACACGGCTGATATCTAAGATATACTCTTTAACAAATATCTATATTGGTAAGAACAGCAAAGTTCAAAAAGAGAAAGGTAAACCAACGTATTGGTTACGATATAGAAGGTACACTCACCGCGAGAATTTTGTTTTAATTGTCAATAGTTGGGAATCTGACGCCTCCTAGGAAGCGTTTTAAAGATGCTCTATACAAGTCGCGAAAAAAACATTAAATGAATTTTTTGGTCGCCCTTTAATCCGAAATTGCGAAAAATGTCGAAACATGACATTTTTGATAAAACAAAATTTTCATTAAAATAATATTTTTTGCAAATTAGTGCATAACTTTGTTAATTGATGTCCGATCGTTATGAATTTTGGATATGATATTTTAGAGTACTTTCCTGACCCAGTTTCATAACAATAAAAAATGTAGAACGTCACATAAAAGCTACGTAATTTTTTTTTCGCTAGAATACACAAAATATCGTTAATTTCTGGATAACAAAAAGCACAATACTTATACATAATTGTGTCCAAACTTGAACTCGTAATATAACGCAGCTTAAAAGATATGATTCTGCATAAATTAACTTCTTAACTTCGGCAAGACTACAGCCTTTTTTTTATTTATTTATTCTATAAATCAGCAATCAAAATACATGGTATTCTATAAGCTAATGTGCTGGCATATGACCTAGAGCTAAGAAGCTAAGGTCAACTAGCATGATGAGGTTCTCTCCAGCGAAGGGACCTGCTGCTTCCTGTTAATTTCGCAGGTCAGTTGGCCATCGTCGTTTTATTCTTCTTATTACATCATTTTCAGTAGCGGTTGTAGTAAAGGATTTGTGTGGGCTTCTAGTTTCTTGTGGTGGCTAGCACTTCTTTCAGGAATGACTTATTTTACTGTTAACATCTTCAGATCATTGTGGATCATTTCATTTGTTATATACCAGGGGGCATTAACAATATTTCTTAGTATTTTAGACTGGCTTCTTTGTATAATTGCTATGTTGGATTTACTGGCGCATCCCCATATTTCGATGCCATGTACTACAGGCTTATGTAGATGATACGTAATATTATTACCGTTTTGCTACTAAAAATTGTGAAGAAACTTGCCGACTTGTTAACCAAACCTATATGAAGTTAGCGGGACAACTTCGAAAATGCCTTTTTGTCGCTAATTAGTTGCGGAGAAAAAAATTTGTCGCTCTTTTTTTTTTAAATATGCGTAATCCGTAATCCGTAATTTCTATTTTTTCACATTTTCTATTTGTCGCTAATTAATTGCGGAAAAAAAAATTTCATTGATATGAGAGTTGAGTTTTTTAAATCGATACGTAATACTTTGCAGGTGTGTGATTCGTCGGGAGCTCCTTTGAATGCTTGTTGTTGGGCGTTTACAGGTTATGATGCAATAGAAAAATATGCTGAAGCTGGTGAGAAAAATGAATTTCTCAGGACTTTCATCAGAATCGGCGTTGCACGCTATATTAAGAATTAAGCCGACTTTCTAAAAACAGAACGAAAACTGGTGAAGAAATTTGGCCAATTGATTTTATCCAGAAACCAAAACGATTCTCGTCGCATCAGCAAAGCACTTATGCTAATTTCCATGAGTGACACTGCAGGATAGGGAGCGAACAGTTTAAATGAATCTTTGGAATTCATTAAGTACTTGATTGTCGAAAAAAAAATGATGAAGAAATCGAACAGGTTGTTGACCAAACCCTACAACAATACGAAGCAGAAGAAAAGATAAACACAGTAAAAGGAAGAGCTGTGGACATACACGATGTGGACGCCAATGAAAAATATTATGAAGACGAAAATGAAGATGAAAATATTATGACAAAATGGGCTAAGACTATAGAATCAGAAGTTAGTGAAATTTTGCAAAACGAAAAAGGTGACGACTTGAATCTACGCGCATGCGTCTGAAGTTCTCAAGTCGACTAATTAAGCAGCTGACAACATTGCCATTATGGTCATGCATCAACAGAGATTCTTTTGGATATGGACGAGTACCAGCAATTAGCGCTCCAGTGGAAAGTGAATTTAGTAATTTGAAAAATCGTATTTTACGTAAAGTCACAAGAATTGATTTGGCTGTCGAAATATTATAATGGCAATTTAAAAATCATTGACACATCTATTGAATCAAAAAATAAAAATCCTGTCCAAAATGTGATGGGAGAATCTGATGATAAAGATGATGGATACTCGCAGAAAAATTTAGAAGAAGAATTTTTTTTCTCCGCAACTAATTAGCGACAAATAGGTGGCAAATTATGGACACTTCAGAACTGTGAAAAAATAGGAACAACGCATATTAAAAAAAAGAGCGACACATTTTTTTTCTCCGCAACTAAATAGCGACAAAGAGGCGACTAATTATTTACACTTCAGAACTGTGAAAAAAGTGAAACAACGCATATTTAAAACAAAAAACAGCGACAAATTTTTTTCTCTCCGCAACTATACTGTATTTGAAAATCAAGAGAGAGTAAATTCCCAGAAATGTTTTGCAGTTATCAGTGTTAAAGGCAGTAAACCATAGACGTGCGTTTTCAAAATTAAATTAATATGGAAATAGAAATATTTAATTTGTTTTAGTTATTTATACCTAGATTACCAATTTTAGATAGATAAACATAATTCGTAAGTAGTAATTTAATTTGGGTAAAATGAAGAAAAAGTCAATATTATTTTAGGCATTTTGTTTTAGGCATATGTTTATTTACAAAATATGTATATAATATGTACAGATAATTACAATTATTTATAAATTAATATGAGGAGCTAAAAAAACAATTAAGTAGGTATATGAGAAAAAAAAAACCAACCGCAAGGATAAAATTTGACGAGCATCATGCAAAAAATACGACAATATTAAATCTTAAAAAATAAAAATCTAAAAATAAAATTAAAGTACATAAATTAATAATTTTAAAGTTATGGTTCCTCGCACTCTGTGTCAGAAGATTCACCATCTGATTCTAGAGAAATTACAATGGGCTCTATAGTAATATCAATTATGTTATCTAGCTCCCACATTTTTTTTTCTATTTCTGTAACGTGTCTAATACATTTTTGCCAATTTTCACTTGTTACTTCAGATATTGCCTTATTGAAGAGATTTTTAACATCTGATAATTTAAAAGTAGTGTTATTTCTGGCAACATAACCTTTAACTTGAGCCCATATTAATTCTATCGGATTCAGCTCACAATGGTAGGGTGGTAAACGAAGGATTTCAATTTCTCGTCCACGTTGACTTTTAATAGTTTTGGTCTACCTGGTTTCGGCTTTGGTGAGGTTACTCCACCTGATTTTTCCTCCTTTAGAACTCTATATATTGTAGATTTTCCATATCCCATTGCCTTAGATGTTGTTTCAACTACACTGTCAATAGTGTTTGAGGGATTTTGATGTTTAAAATAGTGGTACACATTCACTACAGCACTCTTTTCATTGAGCGATAAATGGTCTAGTTTTAATTTTTTCACTGGCGTATACTCACAAACTGCTTCCATTTTTAGTCACTACTATTTGTCACGTTTATCGAAAATCAAATAACTGCATTTCTAGAAACTATTTAAGTCAAAATATCTGTCATTAGAAGCTGTTGCCATTCGGAGGTCGTTAAATAACAATTATCCCTTTCTATTCTGGTTACGCCTATGACGCACGTTAATCCTCTTAGGCCTACTGTAGTAACAATGAAAGATCATAAAATAATGTGATAGTCCAAGAAATTTAATAAATTTTGTATTGAAATTAACAAAAACAATTTAGAATGCATTACAAATATTGAAGTTTTACCGCACGTACTGTACTATAGTTTTGCATACCGAATTACTTTTTATTCTGGGAATTTACTCTCTCTTGATTTTCAAATACAGTATAATTAGCGACAAATTGGCGGCAAATTATGGACACTTCAGAACTTTTTCGAAGTTGTCTCGCTAACTTCATATAGGTGTTAACCAAGATTCATCAAAATCAAAAGTGATGATATTTTCATCTAGAAATAACAAAGGCTTTCTTTCCGAAAACATTAATATTCGTGTAGATAGGGTATGTACCTTTACCTATAGTGGATGAAACCCGAAATCTTGGTGTTATTTTTGACAATGAATTAAGATTTCATACACATGTACGTAATCTAATGCAAAAATGTTACGTCTCTTAAATTTATTTATGCCAATAAAGCACTTCTTAGCCGCAATTTGCGAAAGCTTTTGTGTTTCATTGGATCTTTCGCACTTCACTTATTGTGACTACATTTACTTATTTTGCTTAGATGAAGCTGATAGGCTAAAGGTACAATATAATCAAAACTCATGTTGTCGGATTATCTTTGGTTTAAGAAAATATGATCATATCATAAAATAAAGGAATTAGATTGGCTTATAATGGAAAACCGGTTGAAATATCATTTAACTACGTATGTTCATAAAGTATTATTCACTTCTATACCCGAAATCATAAAACAAGAATTTGTCGCCCGTAAAAAAATTACGCCTTACTATGCCAATCCATAGTTTAGGAATGTTTAATCGCAGTTTTACATACAATGCAATGTCATTATAAAGGTAACGTAATACCAAATGAAATAACAAAATTTAAACACTCAACATTTAAATTTAAAGCAAAAAAGTTGAGAATGCTCTTTTAGCATTGCCATAGACCGAACAAATCTTAACGAAAGAATAGACACGTTTGTATAGAGACGTTTGTATACTACATTTTGAGGCTCTATGTGAATATAAAATCAAAATTTTCATATTTTGGACACCATTTTGAAGGTGTTCCTGAAGAGGTGAGAAAGGCGACGTTAAACCCTAAGCTTACTTTTGAGCTTAATCAAAATCTGAAGTCAGAATTTTAAAATTCATAAACATAAAAAAGCTACAAACACACACAGAACGAATTCAGATACCAAACAAATTTGTTCGGTGAAAATTCTTTTTAGATGTACAAAAACAAAAATAATAGGTAGACACTTTTGTAATTTAAAACTTTGTTCAAAGTTCCCTTCCTTATGAAATTTAATATTTAACTTTAGCAAAACAATTCTTAAGTGGTTAAACTTCGCCACTCCCGATTTCTGTATTTTTAAATTATATTTTGCATTTTTAATTTTTGGAAATAAAGACGTTTATTATTATTATTATAAATGAAGCCCAGAAGTGCGTTCAGACAACTTTACAAAGCAAAAATTTCGAATTTCCATTGGGGGTAGCAAAGTTGTTGACCGATTCTGGGCAAGATGTCACTCTCTTCGGTTTCGTCAGCTAGGCATGAAAAATTGAATTCATATAATCTCTAGGTTAGTCTAGATTATCATTAAACTTCTGGAAATGGTTTTTAGAATGTCAAATGTCGAAACATTACAACATGTAGCATGGCTACAATTTTCGTCAAACTCTAGACTTCATAATAGTTTTATTCAGAAATAACCATTTATACTAATTTATTTTTTCTTTTGTTCCAGGTTCACATAAAAGCTAATTTCATAATGAACGGCGTTTGCGTAAGGTGGCGTGGCTGGATCGACACCGAGCGTCTCGACGGCGTCGGTTGTGTCGAATATAACGAAGAACGCGCTGCCCAAGAAGACGCCCTCTTGCGAGAGCAAATCGAAAGGTACAACCAGAGGCTGAGGGAATTCGAAGATAAACAAAGGGGATACAGACAAGACAGGACTGATCAGGATCTCGAGGTACGTCACGGGATGCAAAGACAGTATATGAAGTTATTTTGAGCCATGTTTTGTTTGTTATTTTTTGTTTATATGAGAATTGTGATGAGTGATTTGGGAATTAAGGTTTTGTGCAATATGTTTAAACGAAATATGCTTGTTACTTAGGCTCATAATGTGGGGCGATATACAAAAACAATGATCAGAGTTTAAACATTTGAGAAATACAGGATTTTCTATGGACTTAAACCTAATATGTTAATATTGATTGAATAGGGTATTTACCAAAAAACGTCAATGATCAATATCTTTTGTTCCTTCAGTGATTGTAAAAATATGATATTATTTCGTTTTTAAGTTTACCTCACGTGTCTCTGGCACCCAGTAAATAAACAATAAGAACGGATGTCTATTATTATACCATTAGAATATTATATATTATATATATTTTTAATTAAATTCATTAACTCGTTTCTTTAATACTTGTATGTTTACAAGTCGGTAGGATGAGCAACATTGTTTCCAAAAATTGATAAAAAATATATTCAAAAGTAAATTTAAAACGCGCTGTAGTATTGTTAAATATTTTTTGTTATTGTGAAATATAACTAATGAATTTATCAATTTTTAAGTAGGTATTGCACAAATCTTATTCCTAAAAAAACAAAGATCTTTAATAAATAATTCATTTTTAAAGGATACAATTATTTTAAAATTTTTAACTTTTCACATTACTTATTTGTTTTGGATGAGGTTTTTTGTATATATTTTTATGTTTTTACTTTGAGTTTTATTATGTAAATACTCCTTGAATACTTAATTGTTAAATTGAAAATGTCACTCCAGAAAAAAACACTTCACAATTTTATTCAGTTTGAATTATTGTCCGATTTACTTTCTTAAATTTTATAAAATTTTGCTTTTATGGACACTTTCTAAATATTTCTGGAAGTGATTGTAAATATTTAAATAGTTTAGTGATATAATAAATAAAATGTAAAGCTGTGTATGACGAATAATTTTGAAAAATATAGGCTAGTAACTTTTGTTTTTTTATTTTTATTTTTTTTCTTAAAATTATTTGTCTTATATAGTTTTAGTTATTTTATCCATATAGTAAGATTAAAAGAAAATAAATAGTATGAATTTAATTTGCATTTTATTTTGCCTATCTTTTTCTTCCTTTTCTTTTGCTAAGCTTCATATTGTTTATTTTTTATAATTTCGTTTTTGAGCTAAAAAAAATGTAGTACAGCTTTAATGTCAAAGTTTTCACAACTAGAAAACTAGCTCATCTTACCAACATATTGAAGTTTTGAATTTCACGCAAATTTTCATTTGGAACTTGCTTACGAGTAACAGAGCTGAAGAATGTTATGGAAAAGTTCTGCGCCCAAAAATAAAAAGCGAATATTGCTCGTTTTTTCATTTTATCGAGAAACAAGAACATGTATGATAAAATAAATAAAATATAAACTAGCCTATGAATCACTCTGAAATTCACTATGATGACGTTTGCCACTTGTTAGTGCACGACAGTAATGTCAACTTCTCGCAGCAACGCCACCTGTCTTCAAACACGGGTAGTGATTAATCCATTCTCATATATCAAATTACTAAATCAGCTAAATCAGTATTAATTAATCTGTCCGGCCTAAAACCATGTTAACTAATAGCTAAAAATTTGTTACTTTCCAAAACAAAATTTTAAGAATTATTATTTTTAGATTGAAGTATACATGTACCCATGTTAGTGAAACTAACATATAAATGTGTCTACGTACGTGAATGTATTACGGAATTCCGTGATCAAGTATCAATCAGTTGCTGTTGTGATGTTTGAAGTATATTAAAGTGTTGTTGTATGCTTCGTAACAAATGAAATATATAGTATGGAGTTACTAGTTTTAAGAAATGATAAAAACTTCTAGTTTTAAAAAAAGTACTGAGGAAGGCCTACTATAACACCGAAACGTGGACAATGTTTGATTTATCGTCCTAAACCTTACAAACGACCGTCCAGTTATTTGTTAACGCAAGGACGCTAAGGTCTCAACCAATAATAATTTACTATAGAAACAGACTACTGGACAATTTCACAAGATATGTTAACAACATGGAACAAAGAAATAAATTTTGAAATTTAAGATGTCAAAAATCTGTCAACATGTTTTTTGTGTTCAATAATCAGAACAGTTATTCTCCATTCCTCACGTAGTGTCGTCAAATATATGTTATTTTGCCTTTCCTTAGTGGAAGATAACTTTTTTCTTCTTCATTTAGGGTCGTTTTCTCCCAATTTCTTCATCATGTACATGTTATCCCATAAACTTATTGAGTGAACAGGTAAATAAACAAAAAAAAAGTAAATTATTTAAAGAGAAAATTAAGCCAATAATTCTCACACGTTTTTCTACCTACACAAAAACATTTCAATAAAAACATCAGAAGCCGAAATCTCCAACATCGCTATAATAAAAATCCCCTTCCGCTTTGTCGAAATTAAATTCCTCATTGCATGAGCGGAGCCGTACGCCCTTATTAGTCGCTCGTGGGGGGCCGAGGGGCGCCTCCCCTACAATATTCTTCGCGACAGGGTTTCTCGTTGACATCTGATGAGGTGCCGAGGTGATAAATAAAAAAAGGGGGTCGATATTTGTGTTTATATAGCCCCCCGTGGAGGGTGAAGTTTCAACACGTTTTTGTTACAATATTTTTTCGGTTGTCAGCATATGTCGAACTGAATATGGGAATAATAAGCTTAGAGGCTGTATATGAATTTCTAAGTACTCTATATTTCAATTGTAGATATAGTAACTTGTATTAAGCCCACATATACAGGGTGTTTCGTACTTAAACTGACACACGTTAACTGTGGATAGAAGACACTTAGAGGGTTCAGAAACACCCACATAGTTTGGATCTATCTCGCTTTATTACCGAGTTACGGGGGGGTGTTTTATCAATTTTGGTCATTTCTTTTAGTCGCTGTATATTCTGAACCACACTGTATATTTCTATGAAATTTGGCATGAATATTCTCCTTTACAAGGACAATCAATACTGCACATCAAAATTTTAACGTCAAACTTAAAATTTATAGGATTTATTATACATTTGGTATTGGTATTTTCATCCACAGTTAACGTATGTCAGTTTAAGTACGAAACACCCTGTATACAACAACTAGAAAATATCAAAATTGATAATGTTACAGAGAATGCCGTTCATATATAAATGAACCCTAATTTGAATTTGAGGTTTTCCCTTAAAAGTAATGCCAACTCTAAATCATTGAAAATCATGTTTCTTTATATTTTCATTCATCGAATCTAAAGTCTAAACTTTTAGAAACCGACAAATCTATTTTATATTAATTTACGAATTTATTCCCTATACAGGGTGTCCCACGACGAATTGTACATAGTCCAACCATAAGTACTATGGACCGAGGTCATTTTATTTCTGCTATTAAAAAAATGCCTTGTTGCGTTTTTGACGGATATACAGGGTGATATTTGAAAATATTTAAATTATTCTTCGTTAAATACAGTGTGGTCCTTAAGTAATTGTACATAGAAGTATGGTAGATTCCTCATTTTAAAATATTTCGATTTGAACCAACTTGATCTAATAAAATGTTGCTAATAAGGAATATACAGGGTGTTAAAGGTTAAATTTTAAGATTTATTTTTGCAATAACTTTAGCGTTTTTGGATATGTATACATAAAAATTTCGAACTGGGGGTTTTTGGGAACGAGAAATCATAATCTGGTACCTACTTCGATGTAATTTTTAGAGGGCGCTAGTTAGGCCACATTTGTGGCATAAATATGCGATAAACTTTTTTGTCCTTTAAGTTAGCGCTCTTCTTGTAAAAGAATATTAAAGCCACGTTATTTTATTGAGAAAAAAGCATACTTGTTATTAACCTTAAAATTTAACGGTTTACGAGATAATCGTATTTTAGGGATCAGCTGCATGATTACATTGGTCAGCAAAACATTTTTTCTGGCCCTGACCTCCTGAATCCGAATATGACCTCAGTTTTACCCCATCACCCACCGTTTTCGGAGGGTGGTCCCCCCACCCATTTTTATCACTATTCCATAATTTGGAACGATGAAAAAAAAACGGTGGGTGATGACGAAACACTGAGGTCATATTCGGATTCAGGAGGTTATTTTACATAAGAATCAGCAGGAATAGTATAAGAGCCGACCAGTGTAATGATGCAGCTGATTCCTAAAATGCGATTATCTCGTAAGTTTTAAGGTTAATAACAAGTATACTTTTTTTCTACTAAAATAACGTGGCTTTAATATTCTTTTACATGAATAGTGTTAACTTAAAGAGCAAACAAGTTTATCGCACATTTATGCCACAAATGTGACCTAACTAGCGCCCTCTACAAATTACATCGAAGTAGGTACCAGATTCTGATTTCTTGCACCCAAAAACCCCCAGTTCTAAATTTTTATGTATACGTATCCAAAAATGCTAAAGTTATTGCAAAAAATATATCTTAAAATTGAACCTTTAACACCCTGTATATTCCTTATTAGCAACATTTTATTAGAGCAAGTTGGTCCAAATCGTAATATTTTAAAGTGAAGAATCTTCTATGTACAATTACTTAAGGACCACCCTGTATATCTAAGAGTAAAAAACCGAGAAAAATTGAATTTCCGATATGACTTGAGAAAATTGTCAAGTACTATCTTAAAAAATCTTGTAAACTTTAGAAAATATTCGTGAAAACCGAGAAAAATTGAATTTCTGAGAAGAAATTTTAATATGGCTTGAGAAAATCGCTAAGTAATTTCTTAAAAAATCTTGTAAATATTCATTAAAACCTCAAAAAATATAATTTGCAAAGAACGATTTCTTTAAAAAATAAGACAGATCTTTCATAGTTTTTTTAAAAATTATTTAATGAAATGTTTTAGAAGAAGTCAACTGAAGTTTCTATTTTTACCTCATTCCTTCGTGAAAAATATTTTTGTTGATAAAAATATAAGCGACCTTGTTTCGTTATCAATTTTACTGATAAATGTAAAATAACAACTAATGATTTGTTATGCGATAGTATTTATAACATACTAAATAATTTTTTTCTTTAATTTAGTTTCTTATTTTATTTAATTTATTTTTAAATTATTTTACTGAATTTTTTTGAAATATCAGATTTTTCTGTAAAACAAAACAAACTGTTCCTTTTAGAGTATGATAAACAGTTTTTATCACAGAGTCAAAAATTGTGAAATTTAATACGAAAAATATTTCTTATGTGCACAAAATGTACAGGGTGTCCCAAACCTCTGATAAAATTTAATATCTCCGTTATATTAAGAATTACGAAAAAAAGTTATTTGTATATAAATTATAGGGTCTATATTTAATTGTTGTTAAATAAACAGGGAGTCTCATTACTTGGTGGCAGCACAAAATTATATCTTTTAAATGAGACCGTGTATATTTTATTTTAAATTTGAATTTAGTTCGCTTTTTCCATTTCAGCAAAACATGTTACAGTGATGAATTACCCTGTATATTAAATAAGACAATTTAAAAAACTAAACGTTTGAAAAAAATTGATTATACTTAAATGATCTAAAATTCCAAAGGAAAATACCGACAGAAAAAATTGGTCTAAAAATAACTCCGCAAAGGACCTCGCACCATTTAAATGTAAAAAACGTCCCGGTCAAATTGGCTTTCTTCAAACCTTTCTGATTAAGAAATATGAAGTCCCAATACGACTCAATTTTTTGTTATAAGCTTTAGAAACCTTGGAAAATGGGTAAAAATACAAATTCCTAATTTTGAATTTTTCAACTTTAATAACTTTGACCATCTAAAACTATGCAATTGCAGGCTCAGAAGTCCATTTTGAAATTAAAATACGATGGTTGGCTATAGTTTTTGAAAATATCACAAAACTAGTATACAGGGTCCGGCAAACCTCTGACGTATTTCTATTATTTTCTTATTGTATAAAACTTATAGATTTATTTGAAATATATCTATTTATGGCCGTTAAAAGCAAACATTTTAAAATTATTTTCATGTATACAGAGTGGTCCATTAGTAAAGTAGGCAAACTTAATTTTTTTCAAATGGAATGCCATACTTTTGTTTACATTTTTATAACCGCCATAGTTAGTACTATACACCCCCATTTTTTTTGCAAAACTCTCAGGCATCTTCGAGAAAACAATCCTTTCCCCAAAAATATATGAATTTGCACATCCTTACTTAGATTCATTTTTATTATAAATTATAAATTTTATGAGCATAACTAAGGACTTTATATGTCCTCAAACATAAAAATCAAGTCAGGACTTCTTGGTGGCCATTCAAAATCACTTCCTCTGCCAATCCATCGTTGAGGAAATATGTCTCTTTTCCTTCTTAAGAATCGTCATTTACATTTGGAGGAAGAACATATGGCCCTAGTAGTTGGTCGCCTTTAATGCCACACAAAATATGATTGTGACGAGGCATTTCAATCGAAAAGCTTTAAAAAATAGATTATAATCCACAGTTAGAAATGACATTTACCAGAAACAATTATCTGACCGTCCAAAGCACACTTTTCATAAATGAAATAATATTTCAAATCCCCTTGTGAGGCTCTGAACTGCTCAATTGCGTTTTTCTGAAAAACGGTGAAATTATCGTGTTTAAACAAAGGTACCAATATTACGTAGAAATGATGTTTACGTCATATTTTCTAATCAAAATCACTATTCCATAGCAATATTTTAAGATATATTTGGTCATATCGCCATATTTTGGTCACAATAACCTGCCCTTAACCTATGTCCCAATAGTTATGAATCACCCTGTATACGGTTGTAGCCAAAGGACACCGCTCCATTTAAATGTAAAAAACGTCCCGGTCAAATTGGCTGAAAATTTCGTGAAAATTTTATCAAACCTTTCTGATTCACCTTGGAAAAATGAGTAAAAATACAAGCTTGAAATTCTGGTTGTTATTCGGACTCCATCTAGACAAATGGTAGAGAAATACTGACTGCGTATTTTGGGATAAGCAAGGTATTTTATTCATCAATTACATTGAGAAAGGAAGATCCAATAATTGCGAATATTATATGGCGTAATTGGTGCGTTTGAAGGAAGAAATTACTAAAATGAAAAAGAACAAAGACAATGCATCGTATCACAATTCGATCGCGACAATGGCAAAATTGCACGAATGGCACTTTCAATTGCTTACCTATCCACCGTATTCTGGCTACCTGTTTTCTGACTTAAAAAAACGCTTAAGGAAAAGAGATTTGGCTCCAATAAAGAAGTGATTGCCGAAATTGAAGGCTATTTTGAGGCTATAGATAAATCGTTCTACAAAAAAGGCGTAGAAATATTAGAGAAGCGTTAGTCAATCTTGAAGGAGACTATGTATTTTTTTCTGTATTCTAGGAGAGCGCAACTATTAACTTGATTTATACATGCATGTATTTCAAGAGCATCCCGTACTTTTCGTCTTTGTATCCATAGTTATTTTTGGTAATTCAATAATTTTATTTATTTATTTTTTATTATAAAAAAACATTAAAATATGTGTAAAACTGAATCATGGATCGAAAAATATTTAAAAAATATATTTACTATGCGGCGGATTATTGAAGTCTTAATCGTACGTAATACGATAAAGACAAAGACACACACCTCTTATATTAAGAACGTATGCATTTTTAAACGGAGATATATTTTTGATCTGCATGACAGCATTTGAATTCGTTATTTAATTGCATTATCAGGCACTCCATATTTTACCCTGTACGTTGTACAAGGGTTGCTCACCCTTCTTTATCCCCATTTTATTTAGTCCAGTCTTAGCATTCCTAGGGGGTTCGTTCAATAAAACATTTTAATTGAAATCAAAATATATCTGTACGGAAGCAATAAAGTTTATTGAATCCACAGTTGTTTAAAATCTTGTTGCCCCCTTTCAAAGGAGGATTTCAATTTAGAAAATTGGCTGGATTGGTATTTAAATTAAACATATTTTCACCTGTGGAATTAAATAACTAGAATTGATTTACTTTACTTGGTTACTTGTTACTTGGTTATTACAACAATTCACCTACAAAAACTAATCAAATCAACACTGAACAGAGGATGCCACTTCAAACGCTCGATGGATTGCGTTCATGTACGTATAGTCCTCGTAATCGCTTTAGTCCGGCCATCTGAAAAGTTCTATAAAGTCGCTATCGAGTGTTCTACTTTAATATATAGATCGGGAGACAGATAGTGGAAAGTATAAATTAAAATAATAAACATATGTGCAATCGCTAAATTGTAAACGACTAATGGCTCGGCTACACGACCAAATCATGGTTTAACTGTTCGGCATCCTTTGAAGCAGTCAATTAAATGATGCCGCGTCCGTTTAAAGAGCGAGGTTGTTTTTTGGTAGCAACAAAGGTGCCGCTTTTAAAGCTGTTAAATTAGGGCTACTATATGCATTACACGAACTATACACGATTTGTAATCGTAGATGATAGAACGAATATTCTATTGAGTATGAAGTTTAATAATATACCGGGTGTCCCAAACCTCTGACAAAGTTCTAAATCTTATAATAAGATTTACGCGAAAAAGTTATATCAATTATAGGGGACCTTAGCCCAGATAACATGGTCACGTAATATTGACGTGATTTTTTCGTCATGGGTTACGTGATTTTGACCAAAAGGATCACGTGAAATTAACCCAAATATAACGTGATTATGTCACGCCCATCGACGTCATAAAAATTACGTTTATGGACGTGCCCCAAACGACATTAGTATGGACGTCTTCCAAACGACGTTTATGGACGTCCCCCAAACGACCTTAAAACAAATAAAACTAAAGACTTCATATCACAATGTTTATTGAAATATAAAAACAAAGATATGTAGGTACGCTTAAACTATATGTAACTAGAGTTTTTATTTATAGATGGGTGAATTTTTCGCAGAGATGGTCGTGGTAGCTCATCAAACACGTCACTCCCCTCACTTTCATGCATAAAGCCTCCTGGGAGCAAATCTTCTCCTCCTGTTTTGAGAATCTTCGAAATCGCTTTGAATGTCGGATGTTACCTCTGCTTTCTTCAATTTCTCTTTTGCTTCTTCCAAGTTATCTATAAAAATTCAAAAAACATTTTATGAAATGTTTAGAGTCACACTTAGAGAATATAATTTTTGCAGTACACATGAGTCGAAAGTAATTAACACGACCACTCAAGAATTTCCTCAGAAGATCGAGGTAGGTTTTAGGAGAAAATCAGCGAATTTCAACCACAATTACATTGGGTATTCCTTCAAAATGTAGGTTGGAGGCTAGAGGCGGTTAGTGAGGTTAGGTTAATTTACTCGTAAATACGCGTGTACTTGCAATGAACATTTCTTTATCCCAAATAAAATAATTCACTCACCACATTCGAAGAAAATCATTTCCAGTTCATAGAGCTTTCAACATTCATCCGATAACGCAGCACTCCTTAAGACATTGTGGTACGTCCGCTGGTTTTTTATATAGCTAGCCAAAAACCAAAAACATTCCACTTTATTTGGAGTTAACCATTTTTTATCGACAATGGTCAGTCCCCCTCCATCAGCACTGCTTTTAACCTTAACTCCAACATACGTTTTGTTGGACCACATAATAATTAGTTAACACAAAACTATCACTCACAACCATAGTTACTCACAACACTATTTCCAAAAACTTATAAGTTGCAAGGCGAAGGCGCTACGCTACTACTACTAACGGAAAACGGATGACTCGCTCAAAGACAAAGACGCAATCAATAGCGAAAGCGAATCAAGGATTACCTACATATCGACCAATAAGAAGACTCGTCTTGGCGCGAAATATGAACTTGCTAATCGAACTGATGAAAGTAAAAATCCAAATTTCTGGTCACGTATATCACGTTATTTTGACGTCAGTGAAACGACGTCTTTATTTGGTAGAAAATCTGACGTATGCTATACATCGATCTAAAGTTATTGACGTCATTTACCAATAATGACCTTAGAGGGACGTCGATATAACGAGACTTTGTTAGCTGGGAAGCTCTACATTTTAAAATTAATGTTAAATACCAGGTCTGTAAATATGAAACCGGAATTTGTTCATAGATGGCTCCGGTTGTCTGTAGTTACTGTCAAACGCGTCATTGAGGCCATTTTCTCGCGTATATATTATACCATTTGAAGAAAACTGCTGCAAACTTTCACATCCGTGCCTTAAAATTACACTTTTAACTCTTATATCATAAATAGTTATTTTACCCTGAATTTTACTTTAAATTTAAGGGGTTTCATTAACGCGTCATAACTTCATACGATATTTCCCTTTGACCCGCGCAGCAAAAGTAGGCGTGACTAAATATAAATCTTTGGCAACACAGCATAATACATTTACCAAAAGATATCGCCACCGAATAAATAAATCATTTATGCATTCTTAGTAGCCAGTGGGATATAAAAATTAGGTGACCAAAACCAACCAATGTTTTAAGTAGGGAATGAATTGAGGTACGTTTTTTTTATTCAACACACAAAAATGCAAGATTTTGAATCTGTTACTCACAGAAAAACCTAGGTCTAACAATTAAAGAAATTATTTTTTCTTCAATGAATTTTATAAAATCTTGTTTTTGTCAAAATATTTTTAATTTTTTTATTTTTATTGCACTTGAATAAAAGCTTCTTTTTAATTTTTTTAAGCAATTTTATTCATTGATAGGTACCCTTGATTTAAAATAGTAGTCAATAAATTGCAACCCAAAAATAATGGAATATAAAATGGGAGAATAAAATAAACGTGGTAGAAAAAATCGAGATTTATTGGAATTTCATTCAATAATCCTCAGGTGTTGTCGGGAATTGTTCCTTATTTCCAACCACTTGCTGTTCTTGGATCCACTAACTCCGGTAGAAGACAATAGAAGAGAAAAAATTTCAACTTTATAAATGTAAAAAAAAAAGAGAAATAAGTACATTTTGAATTTTCACCTCTTCAACTAAAGAACCTTTCGGGCTCCATATAACGAAAAAGCACTTATGTCTTTTGGAGATGGATGATTTTCCTTGTGTCTGATAATAATAATTATGTATTATGAGTTAACAATTTGTTATAAACAAATTCTGACCAACATTTTTTTTCTGTAAGTAATTTACAGAAACAGCGATATGAAACAAATTACTGAAAAAAATTGTCTTTAATAATTCCATTTCATCCTTATATTATATCGAATAATTTTTGGATTTAAAAAAATGTAATTCAAATTAATTATTATGAAAAAAAATACAGCCGAGGAAATTTGGTCAGAACATCTATTTATTTTTAAATAAACAATAGCAGCACTCAGGTTAGAAACCTATTATAATGAATCCAGGAAACTTTTTTTCTGTCAAAACTGCATTATAAAAATTGTGGCAAAGAATACTGTAAAAACTAAAAAATAGGCAATTCCTATATTTTAAAAATAATCAAATTCTTACCGTAACATTGCTCGACGTCAGCGTCGGGACAATCTTTTTCCCATTTACTGTTCTCTCCCTTTCGGTTTTTCGGCCCATAATTTCGTTTAACTGTATGACTCATAACACCAATCAACAATTGCCTTAACCACACTAACTCACTTTATACCTAGATACGTATTTTTATCCCCACACGTTAAATTAAAAAAAACACCTAATTTTTCCATATCTATTACATATATTTTTTCACACCATCTTAAAGTCGAGGTTTCAACGAAGAAAATGAGCACTGATTGAAAATTAGGCTTTTTTTTTAAATTCGTATAAAATCGAAAAATAAATATTTTGCTCTGAAAAAATTACAGCTTACTTAAAACACAAAACAGATAGTTTTTATAAAGTTTAAAAAAAAATTTTTAGGAGAGCAAAAAATTATATACGGTTTTTAGCGATTTTCTCGATAATTTTGAGGTTGTATTTATTTTAAATTAATAAAAATCGATGTGTTCGAGACTTTCTCCAACACTCATATTTAATAAAATATAATTAAAAAAAGTTTAAAAACTAAAAATTTCAAAAAAATACTAACTTTAAAACCTTAAATAAAGTTAAAACAAAAAAGTAAGAAAGTTCCACCACGCCGATCAATAAAATCAAAAATAATTTGTGGGACGCCCCTGAAAAGGATTTAAATTAAGCTAAGTATATTAATCTGAGACACACCAAGACATACGACGACGATCATGTAGTTCGGGTGACTAGTTCTTAAACAAAGACAGCGACAAATATTGTTCTCGAAACTAGTTCGGGTAGTAATAATGACAATGTGCGGCGTTTCATTTCTATCCAAGTATGTTTGAATTATACAAACTTAGGAAAGGTGGCTGGCAACTTAATCGGATGAAGATTTTCCGATCTTGGGTGCGTTTTTATTCAAAAACAGAAAAGATTTCATGAAAAATGTTATTTTTTTAGCTAATTAGGTGGTATATAAGAATTACAGAAAAATGCGACTTTTTGTGATAATCGGTTTTCACTGAAAACATTTCTGGGATATGAGAAACCACACCCAGTTTCACCAAGGTAGTGAATGCTCTTAAAGGACCAGGCACCTTTCTTATGGAAAAATGGCTTCCCGTCAAATTTTCTGACACACGTTGTTATGTTGTAGAACTCAATGCACTTACAAAAAGTGTTTATTGGCCCAAACCGATCCTATGGCTAATTTTCGAGGTACAGGGTGTTAAACATCAGGAAATGCCACTTTTTTGTAACCAGATATTTCATAACAGCATTAATACTTTATAAACAATCACCGTAGAATTTGGTTATTTACAGGGTAGTTCGAAAATAAGTAATATGGTTTTTTTGAAGAAATAGATATAATAGATTTAAAAATACGAGCAAAGAAAGAAAGGTACCTGGTCCTTTGAGTTTTTTGATTTCGGGAAAGATCAGAGGGTATTAAAAAAACTAAAGGTCAGAATAAAAACAAAACAAACACATCAATTTTGCTCACTTTGTAATTCGCTTAAAAATTACTGTTTAAACTTTTTTGACGCTATATAAAAAAACAGTTATTCCACATATGTAAACCGTTCTACTGCTTAGGGCTAATCGTTTTGAGCTCTTTTATTAATATCTACCATATGTCTAACGATGCAGGTTATTACTAGTAATTTTGTAGGTATAATTTACCTATTTTCACCTTTCAACATAAATTGCACCCATTCGGAACGTTTACGGCAAAATTTGATGTTCAGAATGAATAATGTGTTCAGTTATTGCCTCCCGGTTAAAATGTAAATTGTTTGAAAACTCGTAACTCAAATCCCATTCATAAATTCAGTCTGGGAACATGTTTGTAGTTTAATAACTAAAACTATATACGTGTAAGCCCATAAGTTTGACAATTTTAACATTCTGACCTCAGATTTTGATAGGGCATCAAAAAGGGTTTGATGTGCCCCTCCGTACCTCTTCGAGAACACCTTCAAAATGGATTTCAAAATATGAAAATTTTTAAGTTTAAAATGACATTGAATTTAAAGTAGACACATATTAAATGACGGTTTTGGTAAAAGTGAGTAGACTGTGGCTGTGTTGATTAGAATAAGAACTGTTAATCTAAAATTGTACTTCTGTTGAAGGAGGTATGACGTGTTTTCCTTTTTGATAATAAAGAATCGGAAGCGTATTTGAAAGTCTATTGTGCCCCCTTCTGCTGCCCATTCGTTAAGGATGTCTCAACGATTAGAGCAGTTCCTCCAGTCCCTTGTCTAGTTAGCCTTAGAACTTTTCTTTGACAAAACCGAAAGCGGTTACCACTACTACGATTTGATGATATTTAACAGGTAGTTAGCTAGTAACTCCAATTTTGGTGATTAAAAGTTTATTAAGTTAGTAATTTAATCCTTATCATTGCGGTATCGAACTAGAAATTTAGTATAACGTCAGCACTTGAAATGAAAAATATAAGGGACCGAGCCTTCTAATATAAAATCAGTATCTTTTTAAGAGAAACATCGTCCATGTGAAAAGAATAATCAATGAAGCAAGAACTGATGCCCTTAAGATCACTTGTACATCAATCTAGGTACTTAACTTCCTAGTAATTGTGCTTCAGAGACCTATAATATATAGCGTTGAGTATCCCCTTTGTGTTGGTAGACTGACCGGTGCAAAAGGCCCTTTTTGCCCTTTTATGCAATTGTTTGACTAAACAGGATGCTGAAATCAATGCTGCAAATAACAGTAATACCATAATGCCCTTTTTCTCGATTCGACAGATGATATATCGATTCTGACCCTACGTGCTCTATTCAATTCAATATCAAGAGGCATGTAAAGTAGATTTTCTATAATATTTAGACATTTTGAGAAAATTTATGATATCCGTACTCGGTGATGTGTTAATTTGGTATCATGACATTTTTAAAATATGTCAATACAATGTAATATAAATAATATAACAGTACCCTACAGCCGTTTTGTATTTAATATAAACTCCAATGTTTTTCGTTATATTAAATACTTTGAATACTGTAAAAATAATATAAATCTCCCATCGCGTTTTATAATTTATAAAATTGTCACTGATTTTTATAAAACTGAAGATATATATTAATAGAGACATAACAAAAAAATCCTTATACATTTATCGTCATTATTCTTTTAAAATAATAATTTTTTTACATCTTTCATTTAACGTCATTTTTATTTTCAAAATAGTGTTTATTTATTTATATAAATCAATTTCTGAATTATTACACTGATATCTTTATTTAAAAATAATAATAATTAATTTCTGATTTAATAAACACTTTTGAAAATAAAATGGCGTCGAATGAATGCTGTAAAAAATGATTATGTTAAAACATACCTTTATTATTATTATTGCTTTATTGCTTCTAAACCAAAGTTTATAGCAAGTAAAACATACATTTTATTAAACAGAGACAATGTTCATCATTTTGATGATAAATGTACAAGGATTTGTTTTGTGAAAATAGACAATGTTTCCGTCAATAAATAAATAAAATAAATAAATAAAGGATTTTTTTGTTTTGCCTCTATTAATCTATATCTTCAATTTTATAAAAACCATTGTTATAGGTTCCGGTCAAATTTTCTATGAGAAAACAAAAAAAATTAAAAACTAATGGCTTCCTGGAAAAGCTTAGGGTCTCCTCTTTAAAATGCATTGTTTTTTTTGCGTACATTTTACCCGAACGCCGCGCTTGAATATTTGCCTTCAGCGACTTGGCGCACGTAGAATTTTCGAATTCGATTCTTATTTTTAATAATTTTTTTATAGTCACAAATTTTCTATAATAGCATAATATAAATTTTAGTAAAATTTTTCGCTCTTTCACGTGGTGATACTAGTTATTAGATTTTTTTTATTTTTCCAGATATAACGCAAAAACTTATGACTCGTTAATTCTAAAATGATCGATCAGTTTGACCATTATGATGCAATAAGTAAAGTAAAAAAATCTTTAAAAAGTGACTAAATATTCGCAGGGTTTTTTTTCTATTTGTAACATATGCCGTAAAAGCGTTGATCCTTGAAATAAAGTCCTTAATCAACAGCTCCAAGGCCCCCTTTTATTCTGAGCCCTGAGGATACATTTTAATTCGCACAAAATCTGTTTATTCATGCTGTCAACTCCCACGCCGATTTTTGCCTTCCCTCGGGATGAATTACCGTTTGATTTCGATTCTCTTCTATTATGGGATTTACGGGCTAATCGGATTTTATATTTATATTACGCACCTGTTTGCACAAAGCTTTAAATATAAAGATGAGAAAGTAGATACGTCGTAGGAAGATTTAAAATTGCACAGGTTATTTTTGTTGGTTTGGGACAGGACAATATAAAATACACATTTAAAGACGTCACTCAGTGGACGAAATAACAAAAGAAGGTTGTTTTAATAAGTATATTTTAAAGTTATGTTTTGTAAACATTGCTTACTCAATAACGATCTTCAAATCCGTAATTATGTTTACATTATTCTCGAAAATTTTGATTATTAAGTTTTATAACGTTCAAAATTTTTGTGGCATGCATCAGAAACATTTTGTGAAAATCCGAATAAAAACAAAGAACAAAAATAAGTTCTGGACGAATTTCTGTAGGTATAATGTCTCCTTGAAGCCTTGAAATTAATTACATGTGTCTCGTAAGTAATATCATAAGGGCATCTGATTTTTCCGAAAAAAATCGAAAAAACACGTTGCTAAGTAATATTTTAACAAGAAGCATGAGTGCTGGTGGCGACAAAAATCCGAGTCTACGTAGGTATTAATTTGAAAATTGAAAAACAGGTAATTTATTTAATGACAAAAGATTACAAACTTATTTATGGTAGTAGGAGTATTGTTTGAAATCTCTGTTAACTCATTGATAACGTTGGGTGTAGGTAAATCATTAATGTTGTTGATGGGTCCAGCTATAGAAGCTCGAGGAGTGGCTGCAGGATCTTCTGTTTTTTAGCTGGAGGTTCTGAGACGTCACTTCTAAGGGTGTTTATGATATTGGAATAATGCTCATTATCCATATGCAGATAAGGCTTAATTGAGTTGGCTGAACTGTGGCCAGTAATTCTAATTAATTGTTGTTCACCCACCTCTCCTTTAGCAAGGTTACTGACTGCTGTCGATCGCTTAGAGTGGTTTGTTATTTTTATTTCTTTTGTATTTAATCCTGCCCTCTCTGCTGCTTCTTTAGTCCATTTCGAAAGTTCGTTTTTCCCACTGGCGTGTTTTTGTACCATCCACTTGATCGTTCCTTGTTCCATGATGGGTTTACTGTTAAGAATAATCTATCAGTTGTTACTTATTCTAGATGAACGTTTAACCATCAGAATCTTAAAAAGATGGACTGGACAAAAGGTAGGGTTCTTCGTGTTGGGGACCAGCCATTTTTTTTCTCCACCCTGGGCCGTTTTATTGAAGAGAGGATTATATTCTACCCTTCCTAAAAAGTTGGATTTTTGAAAATCAGTTATTTAAAAAAATATGTAACTATGTTATCTACATGTATTAATCCCAGAATTATCCACTTCCTCTTTAAAATAATGAACTCTGCAATTGACTGCTTCTCCACCTCTCCAGGCAAGTTCTCCTGAAGTGATATGGTAAAATTTTCGCTGGAGTCCCGCCGGAGTGTTTTCGTCCCATAATAAAACCATTACGTAGTATTCTTCCAATTTTAATGAAGCAGAGCTCGATTTCCTCTTATTGGCGCACATCTGCAAATTCCTTCGTTTCGCATTACGAGCTTCCCTACTAGACTTGAAGATAATATCTTTAAATGGATCAAAAATTATTTTCCACTTCATAAAATACATCTCTTGCATTTTTTTTTGCAACGGTGTTCCACATCGTCTTCACAACTAATTCTTTGTCTTTGTCTCGTCTCTCGTTTCTTGTCTCTCGTCTCTCGTCTCTCGTCCCTCGTCTCTCGTCTCTCGTCTATCGTATCTCGTCTCTCGTCTCTTGTCTCTCGTCTCTCGTTTGTCGTATCTCGTCTTTCGTTTGTCGTCTCTCGTCTCTGGTCTCTCGTTTGTCGTCTCTCGTCTCTTGTCTCGATTACTCTCGACGAGATAAGGGGGACGTTTTCTATCTAAAACAGACTCTAGTTCCAGAAGGTAAATTAACAGTTGCCTTTTGCTCTATATGAAAAATTTTCATAATCATAGTTACATTAAAACGTAGATTTTTATTTCTTTTTATAACTTCATTTGGTTTTACTCCCGAAAGATACGAGACGGGACGAGAGAAAGTCCCTATCGAGCAAGAGAAGTGTGTTCTCGTTGAGACGAGAGAGCCATTTTCTCTCACCTTACGAGATATGACGAGAGGACCCCTCTTTCTTACGACATTATTAGTTATAGGGCCTCTTTTTATAGTATATCGTTGTTATTATAACAAATATGCTTCGACACCTCAGTTATCTTAGCAATTTAACCCTACTTAAAAGTAATTTACCGATTGTTAAATAAAATAATTTAGCTCCTTATCAAGATTGAAACTTTACTGATACATTAAAATCATGTATAAAGACACTTTTAAAAGTGACCATTTACTCGGGAGCCCATAGATCGAGAGGTAGATTCTCAGTCACACGATAAACATCTTGATATCAGTATATCCATGACCGGCGAGCGTTTGTTTGCACAAAATAGAAGAATAAAAGAATGGAGATGAAGATTTTAGGTTTTTGCACCAACAAAAGAACGTTTTTAAACACCGCCTGGGCTAAATGAAATTCAAATCTTATAATGACACCTTTTCGGACGTTTAGATGTTCTCCGGTTCTCCAACAGGTGTGTAGGATTGAAGAAAGTAATATTTGAAATTCTTGGAATATCTGAGAAAATATATCGTGTCGAAAAGGTGGCTTTAGATCAGCGATTCTCAAACTGTGGTACATTAAATATTTTTGGTGGTACAGTTTTTACAGAAAAAAATAAAAAAAAAGTAAAATTGCGCCCCTTTTAACATTTTGTTTTAATCTCTATTATTCAGAAACACATATATTTTTCAATTTTTTGACTCTTGCGGCTCTAGCTTCGAACAATTTCGCGACGCATTCATTTTTAATGACGAAATGCTTTTATGGTGGTACATATATTTTTGTTTCATATTTATGTGGTACAAAATTTGAAAAGTTTGAGAACCGCTGCTTTAGAGGGTAATATCGAGAAACTACGTAAACTAATCTAACGGAGGCGGAAAAGATTTTAAAAGTTTAACAGCCTATTTATTTATAAGTTAGGTAGGTAAATTACATTATTGCTTATTGCTTTGTAAATATCCTGTCAACTTTTATAAGAAATTTAATATCTTCTACGTTGATATCACATTGTATAATGTAATTTTGATACATTTTTTTTGAAAAAACATCATGGCTACAAACTTTATCCCGGGTTAGGAGAGATCAAATCTCCCTGTTCTTGAAAATTATTTTGTTTCGGTGAAAGTTCTTTGTTGGGCATCAACAGGTATTGAATTACGTAAGTCCAGACGCGGTTTGGAGCCTGACCATGTCGGGACTTTACCCAAAAACTTTGATTTTGTCATTAAAAGAGCTTGTCATTCTTAGACCGGTTTCGGCATTATTGTGCCTCATCAGTAAGAAGCAGACAAGCGTTGGGCTCTCCTTGTTCTTGATACACTTGCCACTTGCTATAACAATTTTTATCAAGAGCGAGGCGAGTCGAATTCATTCTTTAGACATTCGTTAGATATAGAACGTCGAGCTGGTCTGCTTCTTACTGATGAGGCACAATAATGCCGAAACCGGTCTAAGAATGACAAGCTCCTTTCATGACAAAATTAAAGTTTTTGAGTTAAAGTCCCGACTTGGTCGGGCTCCAAACCACGTCTGGACTTACGTAATTCAATACCTGTTGGGGCATATAGCCCAAGGAGTAGTTGTTGAAGTCCATACGTTGGTGCAGTGGATGACATTTTTAATGTCTTTTTTCTTGGGAGCTTGTGGGATTTCATTTCACATCATTTGTGCAGTTTCGACTTTAGCTTTAGTCTGATTTTTGTGAAATTTTCAGGAAATACTAATAAGTACAAAACTTAGGGTGGAGACTCCTTGATCTTTTTGTAAACTTTCGAAAAGTATTTCTTTTGTTAATTTTAAATGGAAAATCACAAAAAGAAGGGTCCGCGCCATTCTGTAATAAATCTATGAAAATTTGCTCCCATTTGTTTTAATAAATATCAAGTAGTTTTTAAATAATATGCTTTCTCGCCCTTTTCTTAAATATCTTTGCATAGTGCTGCCTCATCGTTTCAGAAATTTAAAGCTGTCGAGAAACATTCCATCGCAAAGTGGGAACACTGGCGCGCATATAAATACAATTTTATGTTAGAAAATCCTCATAAAATAGAGTTGAAATTTGATTTTCACAAGAGCTCCGGATTGATCTTAAAAAATAAAGTTGCCGCTCCACTCAAAAATAAAATTTTAACAAAAATATAAATTTAGGTCTATGTATTATTTTTTACGTCATAAATCCATTTAATGGTGGATTTGGGACGTCTTAAAAAATAAAACTTATTACAAGTACTAAAAGAAAATTAGAAAAATAAGAGGTTAGTATCGCTTATATAAATTAATAGATATACTTATTTACGGTTTCGGATGACTAAAGTTTCAAAATTTTTCCGATCGATATATTCTTGTAAATATGAAACAAGATCCATATAAGATTTTCTTAACAATTCTTGTTTTTTTTTTGCGAAACTCATACAAACGAAAACAGAATTTCCATTCTCTTTATCCTTTACCTAGATACTTTTAGATTCAAGAAAATCCGAATATTTCGGGTCACATATTGTTTCCAAATAAATAATTTCGTTCTAGCTTTTGCTTTATTTCTCCTCGTACAATGAACGGGCGTTATGGCCCTAGGGCGTTATGAGTCTATTTATAGCAACCGAATCCAAGGTAAAATAAACAAATAATATACAAGTGAAATAGTTGCAAACAATATTTTTTCTACATTCATGCAAAAACCAAAACATATTTTATTTAAGTGACACTAAGTGTAGAAAAATAAAAAGCGTAATTAAATAGCAAAATATTTAATAATTAATTAGCACTATCGATATGAATTGAAAAAGTTGGGAACTATTTAACTTAAACTTTCCTAAATTTTTCTTGATTTACTGGATAATAAGTTTGAAGACACTGTATTTGCTATTTTACTGACTTCTGGTGGGGTCCCAATAAATACTTCTCCATCACTATCATCAATTTTTCTGACAATATTACTCATTTTAAAACTTCAAACTGTGTAATTGTCAGAATAATTTTTGACTGACGTTTCTAGAACTGCATTTGCATAATTCAAATCATAGTAGCCGCGAGCGCGTATGAGAGTACATCCACAGAATAAAGCGGATCAGTCTTGATTATGACTCGAGAATACATTGTTTGAATTGAATTATAGCTGCTGAAAGTAATATAGAAATAATATGAAATATGCAATTGTTTAAAAGGTATTGTAGTCTCACAGAAAATGGACTATGGCGTCGATTTGAACGTTTATGTTTGTCATGTCAAAATACGCTGTACTAAAATGACAGATGAGTGCAATAAAGATTTTATTGCACTAGTGCAATAAAGAACCACTTTTTCCACTAAAAATAGTTCAATACAGTTTTATTTTTGCATAAACGTAGAAAAAATAAATAAACTTATTTACAGTAGATAAGTAACGTCATACGTTCTCTAACCTGCTTTAATAATTGCGAGATCACGTATCTACGTGCCATCGGGAAAGTACGGAGTGCGTCTCGATTATTCATTTAATTCCAGGAGATTCAATGAGGACAATATAGTAGAAAGAGAAAGAGATATATCAAACGCGTGCTGGATAATCGTCTGAATAATGGGCAATGACACACCCTCGCCTGCTATTCAAAACAACGCTTGATCCATGCTAATGAGCAAACAATTCAAAAAGAGAGCCTTATTTTCTTTCATCATATTCCATTTTCAGTTTAATCACCTCCGTGGACTTTTTTGTCTTGGAAAATAATGAATAATGACGAATGCAGAAGAATCATTACAATTCTTTTTCGAAGCATGCATAAGTTGAAAATAATACGAAATGAACGACACTTTTAGACTTTTAATTAGGTCAATGGTTTCAAGATTATTCGGACTTATTTTTTAGCCTTCTCAAGCATCTGAATTACCACAAGTAAGCGCAAGTAAGTGACAATAGTTTTTCCTATGACTGTGGCTCTTTCTATTGATGTTTACCGAGTACTGTCAATTAGGTATGCTAAGAAGTGATATAAATCAAAGAATCATTGCTGGTGTCTATGATTTCGGCGGTGGTAAACTGGGCGGGAAGGTTACCTGCTCCATAACATGAACATGTAAACTGGGCTGATGGATTTTAGAGTCAATTTAATCCTATAGGTAAATTGGGCGAAAACGTAAATATTTCATATATTTGGTAAAAGGTGTGCGTTATAATTCCAGTATTGAAAAAAACAAATTTTTCATTTTACAGTATTTATTTTATTACAAAAGGCACATAACGTATATTATAAATACGAAGTACATTTTAGGTAATGCAGTCTATTTATTTCTCCTAACTTATATTTAATAACTATATTCGTTTCGTGGTGAGAGATGGGGGCAAATGTGATGTTAATATTTTACATATGATTTTTGAAGGCATTTGGCATTTCAGTAACATCGTCTTCGGCCTTTCTTTTACCCGAATTTAAAATAGCTTTCCTGTGTACTTTTTGTTCATCTGTTTCATGCACTGTAAAAAATAATTAGTGATTTCGGCACGTTTATGTAGAAATCACACAATTGATGTAGTAAAATTACATTAAATTACGGTTTAAATTTGTTACAACCGTAATTTAACGTAAAATCATTAATTATTTTTTACAGTGTGGTTGTGAATATCAACCTTTCTTGAAGTTAGGTTATCTGCACTAACTGTGTAAATGTTGGCTTTACAATGGAGCTTTTTTTGGCTACATCTCCACTTTTTAAGACACTGTTTTTCGAAAAAGTAAAATTTTTATATAAAATCAAATCTCTTCCACGTTAACTTTTTATCACTGACGCCAACATTTTCCACTTTTATTTATCCGCCCAATTTACATGTTATGATCACAGATTCTTTTAGAAATACAGGTAAAGAGATTATTTTTCTCCCAATTTACTACCGTTCTATGATTTAGATGAAACTTCAGCTTTAGTCCAGTAAATTAACCCCAGATAAACCTGGGCATCAAGTCTGTCCGGCAAAATTAATTTGCAGGTATTCATAGGTACATTTACCTCCGAAAATCTCAGGTACGTGGAATTTGTGGAAGGGTGGGAAAATGGCTCTAGAGTTCCCGAAAATCAATTTTTCGACGATATCTGCCGAAATATGACTCTTAGAGCATTTTAGTTTAGACAAAAAATGAAGATCAGTTCATTACCTATAAAAGTTGGCCCTATGATTTTTTTCGCTACACTAATATTTTTTGCAAAAACGGCGTTTCAAAAATTCGCAAACTTATTGTGGTGAAAACGGAAAATTTGAGTATCCTCCCAAAACTTGAATATGCTCCCGTTTTTGTCTGAAGACAAAAGATAAGGCAATAATAACCAACTTTTTTTCACTTTTTGCACTTGATTAATAAATTTATTGTAAAAAAATCCAATTTGAGAAAATTCCTAACCCCAAAAAGTTTTAGCACGAAAAGAAAATAATCCTCAAAAAAATTAGTCTTGATAAAAAAATATGAATAAATTTATAGGAGGGTCAAAATATCGAGCAAAAATAAACTTTGGCCCGGTTTTTCAATAATCCAGAGAAATAAATAAAAGGAAAAGTAACATGATATTATAGCTACAGGTTCCTTCTTTCATCTGAACTTTGAATCATGAAAAAATATTAATTTTTACGTGATTTATTGAAAAATTTGTAATCCGCTTGGCAGAGTCATTCCTCTAGAGCGTGCTTCTCTAAATGCAGGGCAGGAGTTAAAAATGGAGCCGGTTATGTCGAAAAGTATCAAATTTTTGACAAAAATGGTCATTTTTGTAGGTAATAAACTGATATTCATTTTCGTCTAAACAAAAATTCTGTCAGTGTCATATTTTCAGAAATATCGGCGAAAATAGGCGAAAAAAAACACAAAAAACGGGCCATTTTCCGCCCTTCCACAAATTTCAGACAGCTAAGATTTTCGGGGGAGAATGTACCCATAAAAACCTGCAGATTAAAAAAAAATGGTGCCGGACTGACCTGGTGCCCGGGTTGATACCTTCGTTTATTGGACTACTTGTAGTGTTTCTATGCTTTATTTCAAGAAAATCATTTAGAGCTTTGTAATGTGGAAGAGACAAAATTTTGAAAGGAACTATTTCTAAATTGTTTTAGTCAGCCCATAAAAAGTTTAGAAAATGTTTTTTCATCTTCATAAACACAATACCGCTTCATATAAATTGAATCCTAATTTGAATTTTAGAGTTACTCATGAAAGTGTTGCCAACCACATAGGCCAGGTGCCAGAACCACATTTAGATCAAAAGCTCTCATAAAATGTGATATCGCTGAAACTAGCCTCTTAGGTACTTTAAAGGGTATAGAAAACGATAAAAAAACCTTTGCTGCTCTAAAGGATACGCCAAGTTGACAATTTCGAAAACAAAATCGAAAATTTGGTTTTTTCATTATACATATCTCGAAAAAAAATTTCTATTATAAGTCATTTAAAAAAAATTGTATTACTATAAAAAATTATTAAGAATAAGAAAGCGAATTCGAAAACTCTACGCGCGCCAGCCGCTGGATACAAATATTCAAAAACTTTTCTTTATTCATTGTACCTACTGAATGTCGTAACTTTAATCATAAAATTGTATTAGGTACTACCTTCTACACTATAAAATGATAAATATTTCTCTCTCGTGAGAGGGTAATTGAATACATACATCTTTTGAGTATGGTCCTGGAAACGGCATATAAACAGTCTTTAAAAAATAGCTTTGCGCCAAACAGTTTGTCTATAGCATTTATTTGGTATACGCTCAAAAAAAAAACAAAAGTGCCGACATCCTGTCATCATCTACCAATAGGATTAAAAGTTTTATAAAAAGGTTTCTGAGCGCAACAAAAAATTTAATCCTAGTAAAAAGTATCGAATAGAATTTTTTGTTTGCCGTTTTCATGTATAAAAGTTGAAGAGTTTTTAGGACAGAGATTTCACATAGAAAGAGATAATTTGTAATTTTTAATTCCTTTCAACATTTTCAAATGACATTTTGTTCTGTATTTAAATTAAAGAGCACTTTTTATGAAGAATATTTTTATTTGTACAATTAATTAACAACAATTTTTTTTCCGTTTGTTGTCTTTCAGACATACTGGAATATTAAGTACTTTTTTGTAGTGTACTCTATTATAAACATTTACGTTCCTTGGGAACTAATAAAGTCATAATAATTATTTAAATATCTGGAACAGCAAAATTTTTTTATTCTACTCTACCATGAATTTTGTAACAAAAGTCACGATGTTCTTCGCCAAAACGATATTTGCCCGAAAATTTATTAAATTTAACAGCATAGACATACGAATATTTAACTCGGAAAGAGATGATTAAAACCAAAACTATTACACATATTTTTAGCACATTTTAACAACGTTCCAATAAATATTTACCTAAATCCATGATTTCTGAAAGTGAATTGGCAACATTGTATTTTCAACTTTGAATTTATGAGATGGCTGTCATTTGACAAGCAAATTATTTATGTCCGTCAAATGAACATTTTTCCTTTTTTTATACTTTTCAGGTTTATTTTGGTTATAAATTGCTACTTGGGCATTTGTAGAAAAGTTATGTATGCGTTTGTATTGGAAAAATATGTTTCAACGCACTGAATTTGTTTGTCTCGGGAGTGAGTATCCCAACAAATCCCAGCCGGCCCCATATTCTTAACGTTTACCCAGAGATGTGCGTGTCAGTAGTTGTCAAAATTTGTAAATATCCCGGAAGATCGAATTTTCACAGACATGAGCATGAGACCTTCATTTTTTGCCGTTTTAGATAGGAATTAGTCTACCCTGAAAGTATCATTGAATTCTGACGAGTGGATTTTGAGATCCTCCGGACACACATACACACATACATACAAACCTTGCTCGTTTAATAGTATTTGATAATGTTTACAGTTTATAAAACAAGACATTTTTTTCGGAAATTCCTATTTGAAGATATTAAGAATTTGGAGTAACGATTTTTCAATCCAAAAGTAACGATAATTAGTATTTTTTTAATCTCAACAAGAAGACAGCAAATGGATTGAAAGAGGAAGTATTGCATTATTTCTATATAACGAGCACGGAGGGTGGCCTGATGTCATGGGGGCGCGACCCTTTGTAAATTAAACTGCGAACTTTACTATGTCCTGTCCGTTTCAATCCATATTAGGGCTTGGGATAAAAGGTATTGGAGCTGAAATCTCATCCATTTTTATTGATTCTTTGATTTAGTAGTCTTTCCTTAATTGTTTTAGATTGATTGAGATGCCATCAAATCTATCTCTTTCTAGTAGCCCTTTTTCTGTTTGAAACTTAATAAAACCTTATAAAAGTTTATAGAACTTGATAAAACATTATTTATATAACTTGATTCATAAATTTGTCAAAACTTCATAGAACTAGATTGATAAACCTTTATAAAACTTGATTCACAAAACTTGATAAAATTAAATACAACTCGATAAAACTTCATAAAGCTTGATAAAACTTGATAAGACTTGATAAGACTTGATAAAACTTGATAAGACTTGATAAAACTTCATAAAAGTTTATAAAACTTGATAAAACGAAGCTTTTTGTTTGACACTATTTCAATTTTATTTTTACTATTTAGATTTGGACCTCAAAATGATACCTTGAAGCTGGCCCAGCCATTTCAGTCCGGATCAAAAATACCTATTGGATAATTTACTAACAATTTATTAGAACTTTACTCCACAAGAAAAAAATTAATTAACCTTCCTTTCAAAAGTTATAAACTAATATGCCAGCTTCAACTTGAACCTTTATAATAATCTAGCTTCAACCTGATCCTAAACTGGACATGTAAATGAAAAAACCTTATAGAACATTTATTAAATTTTAATTAGAATTTATTAACATAAGAATTAAACATTGTAAAATTTCAAAAAGCAAGCAGCGGTAATGCTTAGCACTTCTCGCAGATTTTATTAATTATACAGGGTATTTCATATGTAAACCGACATACGTTGTAAGTAGAGTATACTTAGATGATTCCAAATAACCTTAGTTACTGGGTCTAACGCTTTTAATAACCGAGATAAGGGTTGTTTTATCCATTTCTACCAATATTTTCATAAGCCGTAACTTCAGAACTGTATATTTCTGACGGTATTAGCGGCTTGTATGCAATTGAAAATGGACAAACTATGCAGGGATATTGTGTTAACAGCCCAATCCCATAGTGTAAGAACTACAATTAAAATCCAGATCCGTATTAAGAAGAATTTGTAAAATTTGAAAATCCCCAAAACAACGTTGTACATCAGATTTTTTAAAATTGGGAAGGATATTTGAAAAGAACGGAAAAAATGAGTTAAAGTTTATAACTTTTGAAAGGAAAGGTTAATAATTTTTTCTTTTGGAGTAAATTTCTAATAAATTGTTAGTAAATTATCCAGGTATTCTTGGTCCAGGCTGAAATGGCTGTGCCAGCTTCAAGGTGTCCCTCAAAATGTAATATGTGTCACATCTCCGAGAAAAATATTTGCCTTTCAAGTAAATGTTCATAAGCAAACAAACGCCTTTCAACATCTCTTGGTTTTAACTCCTACGGCACTCAATTTTCTGCCTCTCAATTATTCTGATGTCTAAGACTAGTAATTTATCAATATGCCCTCGTATATATAAATTTGTTTAATTTATAGAATTATGCAGTTACCTTTATTTTATTTTGTTTCAGTTACGAATGTCGAACAACATTCACGGTCACCACGCTCATCATGGCGTCTCATCGCGCTGTCATGGACCACCAAGGTAAATAAGAAACTTCTCATTTCCTCTCCCTGACCTCTAAACGTCTCAATAATAACAACAATTACACACCGACTGCCAATTTTCGCCGAAATAACCTGTCATCAAAATGTCATCAAGATGATCTAGAGACACGTGCAAATCTGACAGACGGATGGAGGGACGACTCGCAACTGTTTATCATTCGTGATAGCTGTCATCTTTGCTCGGTCAATATTTGTACACGGATAGAAGTGTAATTTGGTTGTGTTTGCTGTCACACTTGTTGGGATTTTTGGCGGATTGTTGCAAATGTTAGTGAATGGGAATATTAAATAGAATAGACTAAGGAATTATTTGCATTATAAGTATTTTATCTTGAAATAATGGTGAACGGCACGTGCTTTTTGCAAAAATCCACGTATAGAGGCAATTGCAAATCCAGAACGGATTTTTGAGTAAAAGTGAAATCAAAACCGATTATTTCAATTTTAGTTATATGATATTAATGAAAATTTAACTAAGTGACATTTTGATAAAATTTTAGAAAATCGCCCATAAATCAAGGTATACTTTGGGTATATTTCCATTCAATATCATATTAAATTTTATGTCTATACTAGTGTCACCAAATAAACAAATGACATAACTTATCTAACTCGATTAATTATTTGAAAGCTACTCAATATTTTTATTTATAATTCAAAGTTAACTTTTTTATTATTATTAAATACCCATAAAGGCATTTAGTATATTACAATCTGGTCAACAGTGGGCAATGAGCAATTTAATTCTAACTTAATCTAATAGAGTTTGAAACTTAAAACTAAGGTATACCCATCAGCGCTCTGTAGAATGGATTGCACTAAACCTTAACGTGCTCTGCTTTTGCACTAAAAACACTAAACTAACTCAAAGGACTTGATCCTCTTAAGTCTTCTTTCTAACCAAGTATTGTCAAGGGGCTGGATAGCCTCGAGATTGACATGATGATGAAGTATTTCATCCTGACTCTTGGCTAATTTCTTGATGGTCTGGTCAACAGTGTCCATTTCCAGATCCCTATGGAGGTCACTATTGCGAATGGACCAAGGGGCATCTACTATGTTCCTCAGTGCTTTGTTTTGAAATCTTTGGATGATTGCTAAGTTGCTTGCTTTGGTGCATCCCCATCCCAATGCTAAAAAGCGATAACTTTGATAGGCGGCTTTGTCTCATCGTAGTTCGCAGCCTATTTTTTACCATTTTCATTTTGGAAAATGAGCCGTCTCCATTGTAAGTACTGATTGTAAGTACTGGTCAGTATTTGATTTTCCTTTAGCTGATTCTTCGTATTCGTCAAACTTGTCTCTTTTGGAATCAACAAATAATTTTAATGATTCATTCCAATGCACGCATTGCAGATTCAAGAATCATTTTTGGGTCCTGTAACAATTTGTTTGTAGCATTAAACCCCCCTTTTTTTGAAACACGAAGAGTAACCTCTAATGGAGGTTGTAGAAATTTTACTATGCGGCTTATGGGACCAAAGGCCGAATCGCCAAGGGTGACCTCGGGATGGAAATGAAGGATGTGAGTCGTGTATGGGACCAAAGGGTGAACGTTTTGGAGGTAAAATTTTATCGTGGAAAGATTATGAACCACAATAATTCAGGAAATGTACCACAAATGGTGCCTGTGTAATTAATTACATATTTGCACGGGTTAAGCCTACGAATGCAAACACCTATATGTGTAACTGAAAAAATTGTATTCCTTTTTAAACATAAATTTAGCTTTTCTAAATGTTAACATAGGATTTGATTATTCCAACGGCATCAACAAAAAAATATTTAAAAATTTCAATTCTGTATGTTCTAATAGGCTTAAAACCCGGACGATGGAGTGTTAATAGAGATTTGAATACCTGGGACTGGAAGAAAGAGAAATGTCAGAGATTCTTCTCTATTTTTAAATTTAAATGGAAAGGGGGAATCAAACTTAGCTCAAATGAAAAGGTTTTTTATTTCAAATTCAACGGTGTATCACAATGAGGGTACCAAAGTAATAATTTTACCAAATTTTCAATTTTTTTTTTTCAATTTTTCAATTTTTTCTTCAGCTTACAAAAAACTAGTTAAAAGTAAAAATAGGCCAATCAGAAGTAAATTTGGACATGATAATTGCGGCATTTTAAATATCACTGGTTATTGTTGCAAATAAACATTAAATTGAAAATTTGGTAAAATTATTACTTTGGCACCCTCATTGTGATACACCGTTGAATTTGAAATAAAAACCCTTTCATTTAAGCTAATTTTGATTCCCGCTTTCCATTTAATTTGTTTCATTGAGATGCCGTCCCTGCTTCTGTGATGACGTCACAGATACTCTGTATACCTCAGATGAAATTACTGTAGGTCCCAAAAAGATTACCTAATTTTCAAAAAAATCTATTCGTTAGTTCCTGAGTTATAGCCTGTAAAAAAAATCTTGGGACACCCTGTATAGAAATACCCAAGTCCATAAACAAAATAAGGCAGAGTATAAAATTAATACGTCTGTCAAAAATGCAAAGAAAAGCTTTTTTAATCAACTATTGGTCATACGAAAATTCATAAATTAAATCTGACATCACTGCATTTGATACATTTATAAATCATACTTTTTTGCAAATTTCTCTGGCCCGTCTATTTTTGGAGATATTGTATTCACATTTAGCAAAAAAAAGTAAGATTCGAGAAGCTTTTGGAAGTTCAAACAATAGTGCATTCTGTCGGAAAAAGCCTAAAAAAATACAAATATTTTAAGCAGCAACCAAACCACCTCTTCCCCCCGTTTTCGTGGATGCTGAACACGATGGCCACACAAACAACACGGTATCCAAAATTAGTTTCAACTTAACTCCGCCCCTCAAACGGCTAAAAACCACCCCCAATATGGGGCAAAATATATCTTCCCCCCGGTTTTCGAGGATGATGAACACGATGACTTAGTCCTACCCTGCTGTTTGGTGGATGGGACCGCCATCATGTTCAGCATCCTCGAAAATGGGGGGAAGATATATTTTGCCGGTGGAAGACGCGGAATCCACGATTCCTCCCATTTTGGGGGTGGTTTTTGGCCGTTTGGGGGGTTGGGCAGCCTTCAAAAGAATTTTAACCAACGCCATCGTGTTCAGTATCCTCGAAAACGGGGGTTAGAGGTGGGTTGGTTGCTGCTTAAAATATTCGTATATTTTTCCGACTCACAGAATGCATTACAATGCGAATTTCTCTTTTTATAAATGAGGTATTATATCAAATAATGAAAATAGCTTGTCATCACAGGATGGTGTCGTCCGTGGGTAACACTTCTGCCAATATAATACAATTACTTTGCTAGTATTATACGATTCAAGATATTTGGGACGACCTTGAAAAGTTTTTATGACGGTTTTTAAGATTTGCATAAATTATTTCCAAAATCACGAATAGCGGGAGAAAATCTGCTTTTAGTCCAAAACAAGCGTTTTGGCAACGGTTGCATAATGGTTACTACTTCTAAAAGCTTTTCTAGATAGGTTTAAATGCATAATAGCTTTTGTATTAGCACAGATATATTTTTAATGTCTTCTTGTGTTACTTGGGTATTATACTTCCTACTGCTACAGAATTTATTACATTTTTTTTACATAAAATTCAATAAATCTTTCGCAAACTGAACAATTAATTGAAAACAAAAATTACGAAACAATCTCTCCGCATCACCGAACCATAAAAAATTTCAAAGATTTATAGACTATAAACGATTTTAATTTCGGATTCAGAACATACAGGGGCTGCCTCTATTATCGATTCATTGAGCAAGAATGAGGCGAGCGTTAAGATTTAAATAATTTGTGACATCTGTTTACAAGTTAATATATGTAACATGTTAACGAATGGCCTAACTGAAAAGCGCATCGAAAGCTATGCAAAAAGGGACAAACCCTTTTGTGACAAAGGGACACTACCATTTGTTTCAAATGACCTTATGATTTTTTTTGCTGTATGCAGGATCACTCCCTTATTGAAGGGTAAGGGAGTGTTAATCTAAAAATCCCTTTAATTAATTTGGTATACGTGTCTAACATAGCTACTAATGTTTTGTGCTTTTATCAAGTTATTAACTGGGATTGTTAATTATTTTTGTGCTATAAATTCACATTTTTATTTAAATAAATACCCCTAGAATATTTTTTAGTCTGATCAGAAATTCGATCAATGAATATATTCATAGTTTTTTGATATGTAGTTTTTGCAATGTGTTTACCAGCACAACTGTCTAATGAGGATTCTGTTGCTGACAATAATTCGGATATAGCAAATTTCTTTGTCACTTACTTTTCAACTGTTTACAGTAAAGAGTCAGTCAATCAAATACCTGCCTATAGTCTCAGTTCCACTGTTGATGTTAATTCCTATACAGTAACATCTGGTACGGATAGAATTCCTCTCTATTTAATTAAAAAATGTGTTTTTACATTGGCTAAACCCATACACTCACTGTTTAATGCGTGTTTGAGAACCGAACAATTTCCAGATTATTGAAAGCATAGTTATCTCAAACCTATTTTCAAAAATGGATGTCATAATAACATAAAGAACTACATGGCAGTATGCAAACTTTCTTGGGACTGCAGACACATTATCTCTAATCAACAACATGGTTTTAGCCAAGGCAAATCAACTTGCACTAATTTAATCTTATACCAAAATTATATTATAAACGCTTTAGAGAATAAGGAACGTGTAGATGCCATTTGTACAGATTTAGCGAAATCATTTGATCGTGTAAATCATGAACTATTACTCGCAAAACTTAATGCAATTGGTATAAATGGTCAAGTTTCGGAATGGATTAGAAGTATCTCACATTTCTATGCCGGTTACAGTAACCTCAGGAGTACCTCAAGGGTCCCATTTAGGACCGATATTATTCAATTTATTCATTAATGATGTATCTTTAAGATGTTCCTTATAATTAATAGTGCAAGAGATGCTGAATCATTGCAAGATGACCTAAATAATTTTTCAAGATGGTCCGATATTAATATGTTACAGTTAAACAGTGATAAGTGTCATTAAGATCAAATATCCTTCAAACAGCATACAAACGATGAAGCTTCACGCTCCTTGAAAATGTTAGGATTCATTCTCAGGAACTCTAATTCTTTCAATGTGACCACTGTCAAACTTCTATATTGCTCATTGATAAGGTACATTACTGAATACAACTCTACTGTATGGAGCCCATACTATAGTACTGATAGCGAGTTGCTTGAAGGCATTCAGAAGAAGTTTTTGAGGTACTGTGCCTAGAGATTAGGTTATGCAAGAGGAGAATATGAATATAAAACCATCATGGAAAATCTACCCATTAGAAGCAAGTAATATATTTTTATATAAAATCATTAATCGAAATATAAATTCACCAGAAATCTTAGAGCTAGTAACATTTAATGTGAACGAGAGAAGAACACGAAATTCCCAATTATTTCATATTCCTTTTTACCAAAGCCAATAAGTATAGTTCTAAAATAGATTTCTTTCATATATGTCGAAGACATCTTTAAAAAGAGTTGTAAAAACATCATAAATACATTGCCTTTGTAGGATTAATTAGTTAGTAAGGCAATTTGTACTATGATTACAACGTAAATGATTTTTGTTAATTTGACAATGTCGTAAATAAATAAATAAATAAAAAATAGATGCGCAATAATCAAAATGTGAATTATGATATTATATACAGTAATTTTGGTTTCAGTTGATAAATTCTGGGAAATTGTACTAAAGAAATAAAGCTTTTTAGATATTTTTTTTATAAATACGTCATTAGTTGCACCATCTATATGTCATGCATCCTACGGACTTTTGAATGACCAGATTTTTTTGGGAAATTAATTTTTTTATCAAAATAAACAATTATGCAGTGTCCCTAAAAGAAATGGTTACATTATTTTCTTTACTTTATTTAGTTTTTTCTTCAAATCCGACTTGACCGATCAATTTACAAAATTCTTCCAATCCCCCGAAAAAAATCCAAGTGTCAATTTCTGTTTGCTTATCCAAAACATAATAGCAATTTTTTCTTTTTGTCGCTTTTGTCGGCTCACATCACATGTAAAATAGAAAAATAGATCCCCATTCACAAACTAGACAACTTTAAAATATATCAGTTTCAACTACGGTACCCCAAACACATTTTGGTCTCGTATTTATCTATTTTCGAACATAATTTGTTTGGTCGAGACGAGAGGGGCCTTAAAAAAGTGCTTTTGAACATTGTAAAAGTGTCAGTACTTACATAGGACACAGTAGCTATAGGGAGTGATTTTACCTGCTTTTTTGTTGACAGGGGGTAAGTCTGCACCCTTGGATTTGTGTCACAATCGAATATAAATACTTATCCAAGCTGAATCTTAATAATTATATGGGGAGGAAGTTTAGAATGAGTCTTGTTATATATTGGATTATCACTTCAATTGGAAATAAAAAAGATTGATTAAATAAATTAATAGTAGAAATTATTCTTGGATATTGAATGTACTGACTCTTAATCTCTATTGAGGTTAGTTTTAAATGTGTAGATATAAATAATCCGAAGATGATTTTATATATATATTTTTTTTAATAAACCGAAGTGCAATAAACGAAAAAAAAAATATAATTTCATCCCATAAATAAAAAGTAAATATATAAATAACGGTCAAAATAATTTAATGGATATCACAAAGTCGTGTCAAAATGTCTTCCTATATGTTTCTTTTTACATAAAATTGATATTTTTAGGTCGAAACACAGCGTGGTGAATTTAAAATTAAAATAATCGCAAATAAAAAAGTTTGTCTTCGATTATGATTTTAGCAAACTGTCTTTTGGAATTTTAATTTATTTATTTATATTGATGAAAAAAAGTTATGCCTGATAAAAAGTTGTCTAAAACCTAAAATGCAACCATCAGATATAAAATTTTTTTAGTCGTATACGAGCTTTGTCAAAAAATTTAAATTTTGCTCAAGAGTAAAGTACTTACCTTTATTTTTGAAATATTAATAAAAAGTTTAAGAAAATTTTCATTTTTAACATTTTTTCATACACCCACGTAACTAACAATTTTGAATTCATTAAAAAAGCTTAAAAGGAACGAAAAGACGAGAATTACATACGAATTTTTGTTAATATTGTTCGATGGTCTGGTTAGTAGGTATGTCTGAAAAAGTTAACAACAAATGAAAAATTTTTCAAAAACAAATATTCTTCATAAAAAGTTCTGCATCACATTATAATCAATAAGCTAAATTTGCAAAATATTTAATGGGATACAAAGAAAATAAAAAAATTTTAATCCGGGCTAACTTTTTGCTTATAAACGGAAGTCTAGTATGAGATTGTAAGGTCACTGTGAACATTCTTAAATTTTTCAATGAATTAAAAATTGTTAGTTACAGAGGTGTATCAAAAAATATTAAAAATTAAAATTTTCTTAAAGTCGGAATATTTTATAAACAAAATTCATATTTTTTGACAAACCTCGTATACGACTAAAAAAATTTGATATTTGATGGTTGCATTTTAGGTTTTAGACCATGCACAACTTTTTATCAAGAATAACTTTTTTTCATAAAACAAATAATAAAAAAGTTTTCACAAACTGTTAATTTTCTAAAACACGGGTTCTCGGAAATATATAAAATTTGGGATGGGATGTGTCAATGACATGTGGCGAGGTCCATTTTGGTGTACAGACCTCGTCCATTAGAAGCCATTACTCAGCCATTACTAGCCACTAGTAGCCATTACTCGGCCATTAGTAGCCATTACTAGCCAATAGTGAGGAGCCATTACTAGCCATTAGTGTACAAAAATTTAACTCGCGGTTTACCACTCGCATGTGGATGAATGTTTTATTATTTATTATTTAACTGCTTTTTTCGATATTGGTCACTTTGGTTTTTTAAAAGCACAACTGTATGTTCTCGATTATAAATTTGACAAGTTGACAGGGTATAAGTGACAGATATTGCTTAGGTTAGGCACCATGAAGATAAACATAAAAAATAGAAGATATTAGCCTCCTGGCAGAGCTATTTTGTATTAAAAACGACAGCAATAAATACTTCTTTATATAATTTTAAAATGCTGTTTTAACTTTTTGATTTTTTTTCAGGGGCGAGAGACGGATGACCTAATATTAACTTCAAAAAGAAGAAGCAGTAGTTTAAGAAGAAAATTATATGTGATTTTACAAGTATTAAATGTGCAGGTAGTTGTAGTAGATGTATTAGATATTGTATGAAAAATGTTGTCTAATGTATAAATACAGGGTTAACAATTTTGAACATTTTAAAGACGTCAAATCCAGATAGACCTAGAATATAAAATATTTTTAAAGGAATAACTACAAAATAAGGTTTATTGTCAAATAAAATATTAACAAATTGTTGTCCTAAAATATTATTAAGCACGTAACTGCTACTAACAGCTGGTAAAAAAATGATGAAGTATTTGTATTATACGATTCAAGATATTTGAGACTGACTGCTGGAAATTTTGTCTAATCCTATTAACTTATACTTGTAATGCCAGTACTAAGTCTGCAAAAAATCTGAAGGCAAGTTTTTGTTTCTTTATGAATGCAAAAAAAACACAAATTTTAACTAAATAAATAGATGCTCAAAATTTTATTAGTACAACCCTGTGATTTTGGAAATAATTTATGCAAATCATAAAAACTATCACTAGTAATCTCCCTAGAGTTTGAATTACTATCGGAAATATTTCCGAAAGCATGAATTTTAGTTACATGAAATAATTAAAGACAAATTAATAGAACCTTCAGCAGTCCATTTAAATTTAAGTTATTCTACTAAAATTTACCGAAAATATATTTTTTGCAAATAGTCGTGATGATAGGGCCACTTTTTTTTAATTTATAATAATTATATTGAGTCTCCATATATACCAAAAGAATATGTTCCTAGGATTTCATTAGTATGAAATAAACAGTTGTTGGTCTAAAATAATATATTCTATTAGCTATCAACCAACCAATCTGTATTATTTTACAGTGAACCGAACTGTGTATTTTTATAATTTGACACTTGACAGAAATACTATCGCTGTAGTACCGCCCAGGGTACCCAGAAGGAAAATACTATCGCCAAGTTTTGTGGTTGCTACAGTAACGAGCTGAAACGAAAGGTTAAAAAATTTTGGTGTGAAATTTTCATAAAAATCATCATAAAAACTATTCAAGATCGTCTCAAATATCTTGAATCGTATAATAATTAAAACTTTAAATACCTTTTTAGATGTGTTAACATCTATGATTAGAAGAGAGTATTGACAATTTACAAGCAAAAAATTCCCGATGTATTGGGGTTTCAAACACAATTTGCATTGTGTGTTGCAAAGCTTTTATCTGACCGATTCTAGTCAAAATGTCACTCTCTTCTTGGTATCCGTTTAAGAGATTTATTTATTGGATGCGAAAAGCCTAACTGACGAAGCCGAAAGGCAGAAACCGGTCTTAGGATGTCGAATCTGATAAATTAAATTCCTTACTCGTTTGCTAACTTTAAATACCTTTTTTCGAATCTAAATTTTTACCTGTTTGGCAAGAAACCAGAGCAAGTATTCATCCGTCTTTAACCAAATAGAAATTTTTTTTCTAGTAAAATATTTTCTGTTCAATTCGACGTACCTACATATTTTTTGGTTTGTCTCAATTTTTATTCTAACTTTAACATTTTATTTTTTTTATGTGTAATGGTAAATAATCTCATGTATTTTAATGATGTTTTTAAATATTTAATTTCAGAAAAACAGTAACTGGATTTTGCTGTCAACGAGGCAACCCCGTTTTTTTGCAGGTTCTTTCTTAAAAGAAAACTAGTGTAACGAAATTTAGAAATCGATTATTTTTTATAGAGTTGACCTCGTGATTTTATACAAAAAAATAAATGAAATATACAGCGTTTCCTGCTTATCTCTTATCTAACCCCTTTTTATTGTTCCATACACCATATAACTTTTTCAATATCGTTACGATTTAATTTCAATAATATAGAAAATTATACACAGTCCCATTGTTGCATATTGTGTTAAAATTACCCTTTAGGAAATAAATTTTGTCTCAGTGGAATACAATGCATTTTTTTCTACCCCTTTCCCCAAATCGATGAAATTATCAACATGTGTCGCTTTAGCCCTAAATTATGCCTTTAGAGATAATGTCTTGGGACTAAAATTTGGTCCGAATAATGACCGACACGTGTTACCAATTTTATTTTTAACTCTATAAAAGACAAAGTATAATTTTTTATTCAATTCAATAAGTTTGTAAGATGACATGTAAATGGTGACAACTTCATATGATTTTTAGAAAATACTAACCTTCAAAATTTCATAATAATCTGACGTTAAGTTTACAAGTTACTGTGGTTTTAGTGATGCTTGTTTTTTAATGGGAAAAAATACCGTTCCGAAGCAATGGCTTGACAAATATTATTATTTCTGGAGGAGTATTTTCAAATTCTACATCTGAATCGTTTGATTTTCTACTCCCTTTTAATAAATTAAAAGTTTTTACAAACCAATATTAAGACGATGTCAACTAATACTGACAGTTAATTTGACATTCATGGCAAACCTTATTTTTTAAAACAATTACGGAATGAACATTCTGACACTAGAGTAAGAATGAAATACGTATAAAATACATAAGAGACAAGTGCTTTAGAATTTTCTTTCAATCTCAAGAGCGAGAATGTTTCTTTTCTGTTATTATAAGTGGTTTCAGAATCACTACATTCAGTAGTAGCCGTGGAGAAAACACATTTAATGATATCAGAATCCGGAAATTCACCATTTTGCAATTAACATTTGTCCATGAGAAAGCTCTGTTCGAAGTGGGTACCACGTTTGCTCAGAGTCGAAATGTTCGAAAAGCGATGGAATGAATGTATCATTCTTGAAGGAGACTATATTTATGAACAAAGCCGAATTTTGCCTAAAAGTTATTTTTTATTAGTCATCCTGCGAACAAATTGACGATCTATTTCATTAAATTTTCCATGACATATAGAGAGATTGATCGAAATAAATTCACATAACTGAGTTTACCATTTTTTCTAGCCTCGCTCTGATCCTTGGTTTTATAATGCTTACAGCGGTCGTAAATCTTAAAATTTGCAGTCGAAATTTTTGTCTTGTTCTTGATAAAAGTGATTGCGTGTAGAGCAAGTGTATCACGAACGAGGAAAGTCCAACGCCATCCTCACTTTTATAACAGGATGTCGAGCTAGCCTGCTTCTTACTGTTTCTTACTGATGAGGCACAATAATGCCGAAACCAGTCTAAGAATGGCAAGTTCCTTTAATAACAAAATCGAAGTTTTTGGGTTAAAGCCCGGACTTGGTCGGGCACCAAACCATCTCTGGACTTTCGTAATTCAATACCTGCTGGGGCATATAGCCCAAGGAGTAGTTGTTGGAAGTCTAGACGCTGGTGCAGTGTAGGACATTTTTAATGTCCGTGTTCTTGTGAGCTTGTGTGATTTTATTTCACATCCTTTGTGCAGCGTTGACTTGAAGATAAAATTGTGTCAGTTACTTTTACTTAGCTCGAATATAAGTGCATCTAATGTTCTATCAACTTGATTGAAGATTGGAATGGATGTAAAAAAGAACTGCTAGTCTAAGGAACAATGAAATCTTGACTAAAGAATTTTCATTAGTAAGAAGTGTTTCAAGATTCAAATAAAAATTAATAGTTATGTAGTTTTTGAATTTTTATTGTAATATGTCACTATGTTACAGTACATTGACACTTTAGAGGTCAATTTGTAACTACTCTAAGTGCGTAGCCACATTGATTTCATAAATCAAGAATTTTTGCTATATCACATCGGCAACGTCGTGAAGTGTTGCCAACCTTAAACAGTTAATTTCCCCTGCACGTTAAGTTTAAATCGTATTTGCCCTTAGTGTTTTAGTGTTTATTCCGTTGACAACAGAAATAACTAGAAATTGCGTCACTGCCTCGCTAAAATAAATAAGGTATAGAATTAAAAATCACTTACATATTAACTATCAATCTAAAACACTTAATAGAAAAACATTAATATTCAAAGGATTTATTGACTATAACAAATTACCAGATGATATAAAAGATGCACAAACTCTACAGTATTTTGAGAGAGGATTAATGAATTATTTAGTTGAGGGCGTCTAGAACTATTTTTGCTACTAATTGTTTTTTTTTACTACTAATTGCTTTTTTCTTTCTCTATTAACTTATATTAAACTTTATTTTTATATTACTTTGTACTTATCATTAATATTTGAAGTGTGTACCTATATATATTTTGAATGGTGTTCATTCATGCAACGTTTAGATTTATATGTAAAAAATGTTGTTAGTCTTTTTATATATGCTTATTAGGATTCCTAATTTAATAATAAAGATCTATCTATCAACGTAGAAGCTGTTTAATTTGTCATATCACAATGAATTATTATTACATAAATGTTTTTTTTTGTTGTATTTTTTTTATTTTAATAAGTTACCCGGTACTTATAAACAATTATTGTAGATATTTTTAAATTGTGTTTATATTAATGTTTAATATTATTATCTTTTTTGTATATTAGGATGTACCTATTTTTAAAAATTAAAAGTTATCTATCTAAAAAAAACCTTCTGGAAGTTACTACATTTCTGGAAGTTACTACTTAGCAGTCGGCTCTAGGGTCATCTAATCTATCGATTTTACACGGTTTTAGCCGAGGAGCTATGAAACATGGTTTTGGTTGTCATCTCTATAAGCTTAAACTTTTGTTCACTTGTGCGTAATGGGTTAACAAATTTTTTTTTCTACAGAAAACAAAATTTGACCAAACAATACCCTTCAGACATTTAAAACCAACCCCATTACACAACCCCTACAAAAATCGACTATATTTAACTTCCTCGAAAATAATAATGATTCACTATAATTATACGGGGGTGTAATTCTATATCATGGACAAGTACCTGTAATTTAGTAGTGACCTATTGATTTGCCTGTTAGTAAATTAGCCTTGTCAGTGTTGTCAGATTCGAATAAACGGGGGAGTTTAAATAGAAAATCACGTTTTATTCCTATTCACAATTCAGAGAATAATACGTCAATGAAATCAAACCACCCTAGAAAGTAGACAACAATAAAAACAAATTAGTTCATTTATTTTACTAGGTTTGATATTGGACATTACTGAAAAGTACAGTAAAACAAACCACCTTCATTAAAAGCGAAAAAAAAGCAGTACATCAAATATTGCTAAATAAAAATTTTTTGACTGAAAAAGAAAAACCTCGCGGCTTATGGTACGAGTCTACGTGAGAGGGGATAAAACCCTCGTAACATATAAAAATAAAATGTTAACCAAAAATTCGTGGAGAGAAGTATGTATAGAGCTTCATGCAAATTTTGAGGAATTATACAGGGTGGCCCACCTATCCTCACTCGGACCATAGCTGCTAGGCTGATGAAGATCGAGAAAAAAATCTTATTGTATTTTTTTGAAGGCCCGATGTGTTACTTCTTAAAATTATTTTCAAGTATATAGGGTGAAATATGAATTCGGGGCAAAACATTCGGTCTTTTTTTTTTAAATGGAACAACCTATATATTTTTTCATTTTTAGAATATCTTTCATGTGGACTTTACATACCCCTTTTGTTTTTGAGGGTCACATGCATCGTTGTCAAGTTATTTACATTTTAATAAAATGAAGGAAGAAAAATCTTCATAAAAACTATATTTTCAAAAATTGATGGAGAAAACTGGGTATGCAAGTACCAAAAGTATGTGCAGAAAGATACACATCATTTGGGTTCATTCAAAAAATACAGGGCGTTTCGAAACAAGGACCAAGTTTCGCCAACTTCAAATTGCTCAAACTCATTTTTTCAAACTTTCCCATAACTATTTTGAAAACATAGTCGTCATAGTAACCGTTTTAGGTTTTATTGCAAGACTAACCCGATATCAACACCACCTCTTATAATAGAAATAACTTTTACACTCTTAGACCAACCGTTTTTGTCAATGATTCTTTCCGAATTCTTGGCTGACAGTGAGTACAAATTAAATCGGAACATTTTCTGCTAGCCATTCATTGGCATATTCGAAATAATCAAGTCGGTATTAGTTGAGGATTTAAAATCTGATGGGTAGCCAATTAACCTAGGATTAGGATCATTAGAACACGTGGCATCATGGGTGGTCACGTGACAAGATTATCATGCTTCCTTGGTTGCTATGAATATATAATTAAAGTGGCATCGATCTTATTTAATCGAGGGGCGGAGGTTTAAAAAAATTAAAATCATGTCGACAAAAAACTATTTTTGATTTGAGATCAGAAAATTATTTATAACTTTCTTTTAGAAACTCTTTGGATATATTTTTATTCGTAAAATAAAGTAATTTGGATATCGTTTTCATGCTGGTTCAACTTTTTACCAAAATTAGGATGCATTAATCTCTTGATTTATCATTTTTGGAAACAAAGATCGGCTTGGTCTAAAACAAGGTGTTTTACATCAAAATGAAAAAAATTATAGATTGTAGCCTTTCTCACCCCACGGCTAATTTAGACAAAAAAAAAATGAGAGCCAACCTATGGGCGGCAATTTTTTTTAATCAAACAGAATAATTTCTCTGCTCTAGGTCTAAAACTTTAACTTGTGTGTCAGTATAAATAAATGAAACAGAATACAAACCATACAAACCAAAGAAAGCTCAAACCCACGCTCAAAATTCCAAGACTTCCAACACATTTCTTTGGCCTCAAAATAGGCTTCACTTTCGGCAATCACTTCTTCATTAGAGTCAAAATCGACGAATAATAACAAACAGAAAATGTTTATTATGATGCTTCTCGCAAAACGTCTTGCGCTGTTTATTGCGCCGAATTGTACGAACCTGAAGTGCTTACATTTGCAGTATCATCTATTTTCTTGGTGTCCATTTTTATTTTTTTATTTTTATTTTGATGCTGTAACACGTGCCGAAGACTAATTGGACTAATTGGAACAGTTGTTTCTGTTTTGCCTTCGAGTGGTTTCAATGTCGCGTTTTATTAATTTGTTCACTGAATATTATTATTATCATTATGTTATTTTATTTAAGTAGTAGACATTATATTCAAATTTCAAATTTTGTTATGAAAAAACATTCCACAACCACGCGCTGGCTTCTTAGCCTTAGTGGTTCTTTTTGTTTATTTCAAAAATACAAATTTTGAAGTTTTGATTAATGTTAAAAATGTTATATATTGTTAACATTTATATTTTTTGAAAATTGTTAATATTTATTTTTTTTTGAAATAAAATTAATTATTATTATTATTTATAATAGCCACCCAATAGAAGTTGTGATATCAGTTTTTGTCACTATAATGCTACTTGGATTTTAATTTTTTATTAACTTCAATTCAACATATAATCAATAATATAGTTTATATATAAAATTTGTTTAATTTTCAATCGTAAAAATTAAACATAAAATTTAAGACATTCATTCGTATCAAACCGGCAACACGGCGCGCCAACGACAAAATATTTTAAATCATTTCGTATTAAACTATCAAACCGGCAACGCCGTGATTGCGAACGTCCAAATATTTTAAAACATTTAACTACATCGAAATAAAATTCAATTTCGTGTTTCCAACGCGTGAGAGTGAACCGGAAATAAAAACAGAAGACACCGGTCGGCAAGCGGAAACCATTATGTTTTTAAATTCTTGCACGTACAACCCAAGAAATTTCATACGCGGAGAAGCGGGGAGTTTGGAAATTTCAATTAGTGCGCATCGAACCTTCAACATGAACACTCCGGGGTACCAAAACCTCGTGAATATTTCGCTCTGACTAATTCTAGATGACTTCTATGGTGAAGCATCTGCCTTTGGCACCATGCTAGGTCCAAGGGGTTGTTTATTGTTATTTTAAAATCAGTTTCCAGTGATCCTTAGTGCAGCAAAAAGTAGTATGCAACGAGACCTCATCACGAGCGCATCACTCCGTGTAAATTAATATTACACGTAAACTTTTCTTTTACTTTACAATGGTAAAAAAGCAAATATTTTCTGAATGAAGTGGTATATTTTGTGTTAGCCATTATCATAAGTTATTGAAACAACCGTGTGATTTCTTGTTATATTTGTGCTTCGTTTTTCATTGATTTTAATAAAAATGTTTGTTTCATTGAAGATTTGAAGATAGAATAAAGTACAGTCCACTGAACAAATTACAGACACTTATTTAAAAAGGCGTTGTCCAAACATCGGCCGTCTTGGGCAATAAGTGCAACAGCATATCTCAACCCCTGAGATGTGAACAATATTCATTTTTTGCTTTTTTACTTTAATAATTTTCGTCATAAGTATAAGCGAAAGGTTATTCAGGAATTTTACAGTAATAGCTGGTGTTTGTAGCTGCGACTACTAAACTTTCCTAGTACTGAAGTACTCAAGTTTACTTCACACTACCCACCCATTCTATGTTACTAAAACTACGAACTACAGTTTTTCATGAATTGTATTTGAGTATACGTCATTTGAATGTCTTCTTGGATTACAATTCAAAATTGTAATTAAACGCCCAATTTTATAATTTAATTAAATCGTTACAACCCACATATTTGCACTTAGTCCCAAAACTGATTAACATATACTGATATACATCCCTTTATGAGCATATGACGGCTTATTCAAATGTGACTTTAGATTTTAAATCAAACAAAAGTTCCTACTGCACGCCCAATTTGAATGTGATGTTCCCCTGTCTGCACCTGCACCAATTGATTTATATCTTGTTACAGATCCATTTTTTCTGTGTCGAACGAAACCATGTCAAATGAGTTGCGGTGCCTCTGTTTGCTGAGAATGGATTAATAAAAAAGTTATTAACATGCTGATTCAGCTTTAAAAAGGATTTATCACGGATGCTGTACTACACCCTGCATAGAAAATAATATTTTAATAATAAATTATTCAATGAGGCATATCGGTAACAGAAAGTAAATGCGATGTCTTTAATTTGGTTTTAATTTCAATTATCGAGTAAATAAATTACTTTTGATATAGAAAATAATTGATTCTTTCAGCGTTTCAACTCAATATCAAACTTTCTAACGTTCAAAAGAATTTTTTCTACAACTGCTATGAAAAGTAGCGTATTTATCATAGCTTACTTAATTTAAAAACCATGTATTGCTCATACTGTGCGGGAATATTTTCCACACGGCACTTTGCCCACACCACATACATTTATGAAAAAAACTTAGTTGGCTGCTGTGCAGCTTTAATTAAATAGTTGTCGCAACTGTCAGATTATAGAAGTTTTTTATACTCTTAAGGTAGTTTTCATTTGTGCTTTGATAAAAATCGCAATTTTCATTAAATATTATTTTAATAAAACATATACCTATGTATAATAAAGAATATGGATATTGACATTAGTGACGATTTTGATAATTATACTCCAACAGAGATATTGGAAAGAGCCGCAAAAGTAACGTTAGATTTGTTGCCGGTAATTTCAAGAAAAATGTATGAATTGGCATACGAAAAATTTATGGAATGGAGAAGAAATACAAAAACAAAATTAAAAAAATTATTTAACTGTTAAGAGGTAGGATACTTTAATGTTATTTTAGTTTTTCTAACCATAAAAATAAATATTAAGTTACATTACTTCTTTAAATTTGTCCAGTTGTAGAAAAACTATAGTGTGCAACATGGGGGTAAAGTACTTGTCTCACTCGTGTTTGCGGTACTCGCCCCTCAGGCTCGTGCCACAAACTTCCACTTCCATGAGAAAAGTTGAACTTTTCCCACTTGTTACACAATATACTATTTTTGGATCCACAGATGGGGGTAATTGTAGCAGGTAATTCGGCAATTGTTCCAGAAAACATAAAAAAAAGTTCATAAAATAGTTTTGGCCGGTCTTAAATTAAAGTTGTCATAATTAAAGATAATCATAAGGTAGTTTATTCACCATTTTCCATAAACAATTGTCCATGAGAAAGCTCTGTTCGAAGTGGGTACCGCGTTTACTCACACAAACACAAACACCGAGCTAAAAACAATGCTCCAGGGAAAAAATAAATGACGAAAAAGATCAAATTGAATGTACGGCATTTATACCTGGTCACTCAAGTTCGTAGGATGACATATGGCAGATGGTACCACAATTGACAAATTTATATGATTTTTAGGAAGTACTAACCTTTAAAAGCGTCAAAGTTTCAGGAAGCCTTGAATATAAAGGGCAAATACTATCAAGAAAATTCCCTAAAACCGAATCCTGCTAAAACCCAGGTATGTGCCTTCCACCTAAACACGCACTCAGCACACAGAAAACTCAATATATCCTGGGAGAAACAGAATGTGGAACACACTGAAAAAGCAAGATACTTGGGTGTCGTCCTTGACAGTTCACTATAAAGACCAATGCAAAAATACCAGACACAAGGTCACGACCCGAAATAACCTCCCGAGGAAACGGGCAGGGAAAAAATGGGGTGCAAACCCGAGAGTCCTAAGGACAATAGCGAAAGCGTTGTGTTTTTCGACAGCAGAATACGCCTGCCCAGTGTGGAACAGATCTAAACATGCCAAACAGGTCACGATGGAACTGAACGAGACATGCCGAATTGGAACTGGCTGTATGAAACCTGCCCTTGTACCCTTACTATACCAGACCGCAGGCTTTGCCTCCCCAGAAAATCGACGCGAGGCAGCTCAATATGTCGAAAGATTCAAACAAGTGTTTGATGAAAGACACCTTCTCCACAACCTTGAGGAACCCCACGGAACCTGTCGCTTAAAATCTAGAAAAAGATTTATGCGAAACACAGGAATAGAACCACCAGCGAATTTCCCACTCCAACAAGAACCGCCTCGAGGGATGAATCTGGAAAGGAAGGCATGGCGAAGCCTTAATCGCATTAGGACTGGTGTTGCCCCCTCAAATCTAACCTGACAAAATGGAACATAAGGAGTGCTGATGAGGTAATCTGCGACTGTTGAGAAGTACAGACCACCGACCACCTAAGAACATGTATGCACTGTCCATCGAAATGCCCCCCTTGATGACTTATAGCATGCTAACACTGAAGCCGTTGACGTAGCCCGATTCTGGGCAGAAAGATTGTAAAAAATTTTGAATCTGAATTCGAAAAAGTAAAAGTAAAGTTCAACAATCTGAGGTTTATACTCTAACAAATGATTGCGAAAGAACTTGAAAAGTATGATAATTTTCACAAAATATACTATGTGACCTACATTTTACATTATATATGCCTCAAAAGTACATTGTAAAATTATTCACAGAATAATGTATGTGAAAAATATCGCCAACGTGAAAATACATTGTGAAAATTACTGATTTACAGAATCAGCTAATTGGACAGCAGCCGGCGAAAGCCGCCCAAAGCGACAATTGAAGTTGCGTGAGGTAGTTGACACCTTAAAGATACTAGATAGCAATGTACTCACCAGTTTGCGTGAACATTTGTTCATGAGAAAGCTCTATTCCAAGTATGCTCACAGTAGATCAAAAACAACTCGTCGACGATTCAGAACGAAGAATTTTTACGTGCGATATGTGACAATTGGTGAAATATGGATCCATGACTATATTCCAGAGTTAAATCGGCAGTCACATAAGTGGACAGTAACTGGCGCAAGCAAGGTAAAGGGTGTCCCAAATTGGTATGTTTGCAGGGTATCTCGAAGACAAGAGTCAAGATATTACGGACTTATTTTTGTGTTCTTCGTTTTAAAAGTCTCTTTAACTTTTATTTACTTTGTAGCGGCAATTATCCGATGAAAGAAAATTAAAAATGGAAACGAAATTTTCATTACATTTTTTAGTTGAGCTCCCAAAAAAGTATGCACGTCATTGAACTCTACCTCAGTATATCTAACAAAAATGCCTTTAAAGTTCTTTGATATTTTTCTTAATTAAAAAAGTTATAGAACCTTTTAGTTTTCGACCATTTTCTAAAATCGCTCTGTATCGTAATTTAAAAAAAACATCTTAACTATTATTTTCGATATCTTCTGGTTTGCGAGATTCCCTTGTGAAACATATCGATTTGGGACAATAAATATTTCAAAATTTTTGGGTCGCAATAGACAGGTTTTCTATGTAAACTTCACCCTGTATAAACATTATTCGAGTTCTGATAACGAATTTGAAATCTACACTTATTATTTTTAAAAACAATTTTTGACACAACTAATAATTTTCACAATCGGACAAAATCCAGCGTAATTGATTACGGAAGTTTCAAAAATAGGGTTTCAATTCCAAAATGAATTAAAAATATTAACTTAAAACCATGACCAAACTTTGGAAAACTGAACTATGAACAATTTTTTTGGTAGTGATTTCTACAAAATCACCCTGTACATTTCTTCACTTGATTTTTAATCTTTTTCAATACGTGTCATATTATCGATAGCTAATTTATTTATAAAAACAAAATTTCCAAAATAACTTTATCTAATATAGAAAAATCAAACTCCAAAAAATACAATTACTAAATTTTAAAAATGCACAATGGCCTGATTTCTTTTGTTGTAGAAAAAAGTCGCTGATAGTAAAGTGATTATCGAACTTTTAACACGATGGTGACTTAAGCAAATTTTACTTTTGGAATTTTGGTTGGTTAATATCTTTATCATTCATTATTTTGTATTAAATTCATTCATTTAATAAAGTCCATTTTTTACTCCTTATTATTCAAGAACCAATCTCGTACGTATATTTAATAAAAAAACACAAAGGCGGCTTGGATGCAAGGCCTACTTAGCACCGGAATGATACATCAATTTTACCCAAAATAAAAAATGATCGATTGGCAACGCACTCTTCGATTAACAAAGGATTATCGTCCGAACGAAATGATTTCTGATCTTCGGTACCCTTTTTCTCATTGATGGTGATGGGCGATTTTTTTGTAATGGTAAAACGGACGTACGCCCACAACCACGTGTATTCTTTGATAAAAAAAACGTACAAGCTGATAACGTAAAAAACGTTTATCTCGATGTTTTAGTTTAGATGAATGGGAGGCGTTAGAGAAATATGGGAAAGGGTGCATACAGGGTACGTCATAACTAGCTTCGACCTTGCGTTACCTGTATATTAAATTTACTGTAAATTATGGTGAAACCTTTTAATATCCCAAGCAATCTGTAACAATTCAATGTGAAATTTACCTAAATTGCTACCCGAAAACAAAAAATACAGTGATGTAGGAAAAAAATTCTAAGAAAGAAATAGTCACGGATTTCAGTGGCGAACCTAACCTAAAAAATTCGTAAAGTTGAAAAATCGGTTTTCTGTAAATAAAAAAGAAACTTCTCGTTGAATCGGAAAACAGTAAATGAGGAAGTTGTAGATAATAAAAATATTTTTCGATTGACCATCTTGTAAGTATCGATTGTCAAATTACTTCTCGAAATATATCGAAAAACCGTCATTTTTTTGTTCATATAATCACTTGATATTTACAGTAATGTGGCAATCCAGAAATATACATTTTTGAAAAATTGCAAAATATTTTTTGATTTTCACTGATGCGCCCTGAACGTTTTTCTACGTCCACTCCACGAGCAAGAGTCAACGATTTTCTAAAACGTCTTTTTTCGAAAAGTTGATATAACTCAAAAAACAAAATGTATTTTGCAATTTTTCAAAAACGTATGTTTTTGGGTTCCCAAGAGCTATATTTACTGTAAATATCAAGATATTATATGCATAATTGAAAAAGTTATAGCAAAACCAAAAATGACGAATTTTGACGGTTTTTTCGATATATCTCGAAAAGGTGGTCAATCGAAAGATCTTTCATTATCTACAACTTCCTTATTTACTATTTTTCGATTCAATGAAAAGTTTCTTTTTTATTTACAAAAAACCGTTTTTTTTCAAATTCACGAATTTTTTAGGTTAAGTTCGCCACTAAAATCCGTAACTATTTGACACTATCTTTCTTTTTTTTTCTACACCAGTATTTTTTGTTTTCGGGTAGAAATTTATGTAAACTAAAATACCAATGAAAAGTAGAAGGGTGTCCATTTTAAACAACATTAAAATATACAGAATACTAAATTTGATAAAATGATTATTTTGAATAGTTTGGAAAAGTCTTATGGAACGCTTCTGTCTGCCTGTAAGCATTTATAACTCAGCTTCCAGAACCGATAGAGACTAACGGACAACGGATACCTTGAATGTGTGCACGCCTAAATTTCAGCTTTCTACTTTTTTTCAAATTTAATAAATAATTTTTTGTTTAGTTTAGAAGTCTATTGTTTCCGCTCTCTAGCGGGTGCCGTTACTACTTGTTTAAAAAGTGATACGCAATTTTGACATCATTGAGACAAAACTTATGGCAAAATAAAATACATCAGTGAAAGCCCTTTTTGTATATCTACCGGTATAATCGAGTTATAAATAAAATGAAAAGTGCATTTCAAACTTATTAATGTTTTAATAAGGAACATTACAAAATAGGTATGATACTGATTCTCCATTATGGTTACGTCTAACAGCTTCCCCAAATATTCTAGAAACATCTATACACTTCAGTTTGGAACACTTAGTCATATTCTCTTCTTGAGGTATAGTATCGGTTATTACCACGGCTTCAAATGGAGCTTCTTCTATCCTAGCAAGGGCTGGTCCTGACAGGATTCCGTGTGTTAAAATAGCGTATACCTACAAAAAAATCAGAAAATTAATCACTTGTTAGATATATCCTCTATTAAGAAAAATAATCTAATAGTGGAGTCGATCTGGCTTTCGAAAACAGACTGATGAAATCGATGTAGTCAGTTCCCCCCATCATTCCTGCATGAAATGTTCGACCCAGGCGGGATGGAGGAGGGAGAAATCCTCTATCTAAAGAACTTGAAAACGGTTTTTCCGACAAATTTCAGCCGGGTTTGGTCCCACAAAAAAATATTCTTACCAAAATTGAAAACACGTAATCTCGTTCCAACCTGAACCCGATAACTCAAGTAGTTTGCGAATTATCGCGATTTGAAATTGCAAAAATGAAAAAAATTAATTAATTATTTCTAGAGGGCAGTGGCCTTAATTTTTTGTGAATAAAAGGGTAATAACGAGTAATTTTAAGTGCCGGAGAGTGGGGGTGATGGGACAAGTAGGGGGGGAGATATGAGATATGGGGGAAAATAAATATTATTGAAACGCTTGTAACTTCTATACTAATTGAGCTAGCGCAACCAGCCGGGGCTCAAATTGTTCACTTTTTCGTTCGCTAAAAGATAGCAATACGGAAAAAAAATTTCTTCACAAATGCGCGCTTGTCTCCTAAATAAAAAATGGATAATTTTTTGCTGACGATTTTAGGCATGAAGAAGGGAGTTGATGAAAAAAAAAATTTGTCACCTCTCGACGGCGGAGCCCTGAAAGCATGCGAGCCCTGTAAATACACTTTCCGAGTGTGGCGCTTTTAATATTTTTTATGCAGCACCAATAATTTGACAATAATATAGGAACAGAATATTTATTGCTCAAAATTAATAATAATAATACACAAAGTGCATCAAAACGTCAAAAACATCTACTAACAGATGGCTACGGTATTGTCACGGCAACTGTGATATTTAACATACCCTTCGAAAATTCTCTCTGGCTAGACGCTGGTATTTTGTCTTTAATGAAAATTTTGACATAAGAGCTCGGGAAAGTAAGTACTTTGCTGAGCATTTATGTCAATTTTCCGATCTAGACCGGCAACGACGCACTTTCCGAGATAAAAAATGATCGGAAAAACGCATTTTCTAAGGTGGTGGCACAAAAACATTTATATCATTAGATTTACATTTAAGGACAACCTTGCGTATAACAAAATCATTTTGAAAAATAGTTCTCACTAACTAGTAAGTTAACTACTACTAACCTTGCAAGCTCCAGCTTTAATGAGTTTGTCAGCAGCCACACAAATGGTTCCACAAGTATCCGCCATGTCGTCCACTAAAATAGCCACTTTTTCCTTAACGTCACCGACTAGAACCATGGATGCTACTTCGTTTGCCCTTTTTCTTTCTTTGTGAATTAAAGCGAATTCTACGTTTAGTTTATCAGCTATGGAAGTGACTCTTTTGGCACCACCAGCATCTGGGGATACGATAATGGAGTTTCTCCAGTCTGGAATGTTCTGTTTAATCCACCCTAAAAATAAATATACAAATTTAGAATATGTACTAAAAATGGGTCAACTACAGTTGCTTTAATAATATCAGTTTTTTTATAAAATAATATCAACATTAAACCGATTTTAAATACCCAAATTTATAAAAAATTCTTAGCAGTATGTAGATGGTCGGAATATTTAGGGTAAATTATAAGTAAATTAAAAAAAAATCAATTGGATAAATTAAAATTTACGGAAGGGAGGTGGGGGTAGCTAAATACAATTTGAGGGTTGAATATTGATTTTTTACGATTTTTGGCTGAAATATGCATACTGTCGAAAAAAGTTTAATATAAAAGTTGTATACAATTAAAAAATCTAAAACTTTTATATTAATCATTTTTCAATGTAATCTCAAAATTATTGAGAAAATCGTTAAAAACCGTATTTTCGTTTTTAATTTTTATCTCCTGCAAATAGATATTTTTGTATAAAATAATAATTGGCGAAAAAGATTAATTTTCATGTAATATAATATCACTTACATTCAATTAAGTGTGAATGGTTTTGTAATTACCGAAAACATTTATTAAACAATAGTCGATTTTGAAAAAGTCGTTTTTTGGTTTTCTGCATTTTTTCATACGAACAATATATTTTCTCATGCCATCTTAAAGTCGAGGTTTCAACGAAGAAAATGAGCACTGATAAAGTTAAAAAATTGAAGTTTTGTTTGTGAACATTTTCGATTGAAAATTAGGCTTTTTTTTAATATAAATTCGTATAAAATCGAAAAATAAATATTTTATTTGAAAAAATTACAGCTTATTTAAAACACAAAGAACAATGTTTTCAGCAAGTTTCATAAAAAAATATTTTTGGGGGAGATAAAAAAAAAACGGTTTTTGAGATCATGTTGAAAAATAATCAATACAAAAAGTTTACATTTCTTAATTATCTACAACTTTTACATTAAACTTTTTTCGATAATATGCATATTTCAACCACATATCGTAAAAACCAATATCCAACCCTCAAATTGTACATTTAGTTTTTTAATTTACCCTAAAGTTTCCGACCCTCCACATACTGCTAAGAAGTTTTTTGGTTTAAAAAATGATTGGCCCAGGTCTATAGAGTTTTTAGGCATTTTCAGGACAAATTCTGTTAAAAGTTCTGTACATTCTGAAAAAACAAATTAGAGTGATAGTATTGAAAAACAAAAATTACGCGTGTTTGGAATTTGATTTAACGGATTGTAAAGCCCAACTGTAGAAGCCAAAAGAAAGAAACCAGTCTTGGAATATCGAAATAAATATATCGAGTTCCAAACTAGTTTCGTTATTCTGTTTCCCTTCAATACTTGGTCGAAATTTGGCAATTTTTTTGTGTTTTTACTGTTGATTTGACAATAAGTAATAGCAAAATAAAAAGTTATATGCGTTCAAGAACTTTACTAGATCGGAACTAAGTGTATATTATTTGGCTTTAAAAAAATACCTAAAACTGCTGGTTCAGCGTAGAGATTATCCACAGGTATATCAAAAAATCCTTGTATCTGCGATGCATGTAAGTCCATGGTAATGATCTGGTCTGCTCCAGCAACCGTTATCATGTTCGCTATAAGCTTGGCTGATATAGGAGCTCTACTTTTGTCCTTTTTATCCTGCCTAGAGTATGGGAAACATGGTATGACTGCTGTTACTCTACTAGCTGAGGCAATTTTGCATGCATGTACCATGATGAGAAGTTCCATAAGATTGTCATTGACGTTGCCACTACCTGATTGGACGATATAAACATCTTCGCCTCGAACTGACTCGTTTATTTCTACGCATGTTTCTAGATTGCTGAATTTTTTGGTTTCTACTCTGCCTGTGATATGAAAAATGAAATTTTGATATTGTTTTTTCAGATACTAAGTAATTATATACACAGAATGTACCTTAGATATCTATAGGAATAAAGAGTGTACCATGGTGCGACTAAATACGCCAACCCGACATCTCTCGACGCGACATCTGAAGGCCCTGTCGACAACAATTGCCAGTCAGGTTTAAACCGATCGCGCAGTTACACATAAGTTTGATTTCAAAATACGTTTATTGTTATTAACTGTCCACAATGCCGGTTATGCTGAGATGTGGGTTCAAGCCGGTCAATTTAATAATTTTCCGACAGAAAACCCATCCAAATTGGTCTAGGGGTTCTTGAGATATTGCGATTTGAAAATATATGGATTTTCGCCGCGGCGAGAACACATCTAGAGCCGCGTTCGCGTTTTTCGCATGGAAGAAAATGACTTCGAGACTTGAGTTTTTTTCCTCCGATAGATAGTCACGACCCAAGCATTGTTTCCAAATTTCAACCCGCTAGTTTAATATGGGAGCGAGAGGGAGGGCAAAAACTATTAATTTTTGACTCGAGGTAACCTTTTTAATTCTTGACCAATCCGGGTCAGCAAAATGATAATGTGAGAGAGACGAGAGATAAAAGGGAGCACTTAGCTCCTATCCCGGCATCTAATTTTACAGCGGCTCAGCAAGCGCACTCGCTTTTATAAATATATCACGCACACCTGCGGTCCTCTATAAACTTAGAGCTTTGTGGTAAAAAAATCTTGAAAGAGAACTGATTGCCCTTGAAAATGAGCCTAGTACGAAGTCACTAACCCTATAACTTGTCCTTCTACAGGGCAAAACGCGTTCACCCCTCTCCCATCCTTTCTGATTATCGTATCGAGTTCTTGTAGGGCTCAAATCAAAGAGAAAAAAATTCCGCAACGGATGGCGAATAAAAAATTTTCCTCGAAAATCGAAAAATAAAATTTGTAAAATCCAAAATTCGGTCGCCATTTGTCCGTTTTCGCAAAAACCATCATCTCCTTAATACATCCTGTAGCAGTGTCCTCGTGAAAGAGTTTGCCATTTTGCTAATCCGGATTGGTCAAGAATGAAAAAAGTTACCTCGAGTCAAAAATTAATCAGTGTTTGCCCTCCCTCTCCCCCCCAAATTAAAGTAGCGGGTGGAAATTTGGACACAATGCTTAGGTCATGTCTCGAAGTCATTTTTTTCCATGCGAAAAATGCGAACACGGCTCTAGGTGTGTTCTCGCCGCGGCGAAAATCCATATATTTTCAAATCGCAATATCTTAAGAACCCCTAGACCGATTTGGACGCCTTAAAATTCAGTTTAAGCGTTTTCGCGAGTACTTTATTTTATATATAGAAGTTGTTTCGATCCGAATAAAATTCAGCGAGCTATGTGCGAAAAACCGATTTTCGATATCTTTACATATTAATTTACCCCCCTCCACACCTCCCTTAGTTTTCATATAGTGATCACGTGAAAGAGGGACCTATGAAATTACAAATTTTTTTTTTTCGAAAAGAGCGACTTCATTTATCGGGTTTTTCCGCCAGATCAACTCTGCTAATTGAAATACCGTAAATATGAGTAAAACTGACATTGACAAAGCGGCAAACAAAATAGATTTTTGATAGGTACTTTTAGACGGTCAGATCAGTTCTCCGTTCAGTCTCAGTTTCAGTCGAACTGTCAGTTATTTGTATGTGTAACTGATCTGACCGTCAAAAGTACCTTTACTAGAATGAGAATGGTCCTACATTTTTTTAAAGAAGTAATGGATGATTTTCTGAAGTTTCTTACTGTTTCCCAAAAGTATGGCATCTGATTTAACCTTTAAGATGAAATTCTTTATTTTACAATCGTCATATAAGTAAAACTAACAATAAAAAACAAAAAGTACTTCTTCAATATATGAGGTAAATACCATTTAAATTATTACACTAAAAACCAGATGTAAAACATCATGAGAAATCGAATGAAAATGTTTTCTATAAAGAAAGCCGTGGAGAATTTTTCGAAATAGTATGAAATGTTAATTTTATTATCTAGCTAAAACTTTTATGCCATTATTTGATTTACAAATAACTTGTTTCCATCTATAATTTTAGTGTTTTTGTGAGACTCAAAATAAAAATGGTGAAACTATACAAAAAGTTTTAGTAAAATTTCAAATCAACATAAAATAATTTCCAATTCTGACATTTCTTACCTAGTTCAATACCCAAAAAATCTACAATTCGCTGGGTAAGATCATGGTGACTGGTCCCACTAAACACTTTGATATTGGGCATTTTATTCTTGTTTTCGTCACCGATTCTGGCCGATTCTTCGTTCAACACTGACATAGTTTGCGAGAAGGTTTACCTACTATAAATGGCCAAAACTACCTGTAGGTAGAACGGGTATTAATGAATGTTAAAACGTTAAATATTTTTCTCGGAAATTCTTCCTTGGGATTCTGGTTGGGACTAATTTAAAATTAATAGTTTCGGGAAAGGGACGGTAACTCATAAAATATATTGTAAGAATTATTTACAAAACAGTTAAAACTTTAGGTCAGAACGTGTTCGAAGTACTTTATTTTCAATCAATAAGATCAGTTTTTGACAAATAAAAACCTATTTACTGGCAACTAAAGTTTGTACAGGGTGAATATAAAAAATGTGAAACAAGTAGAAGTTCTGCATTAAGACTCCTAAATGTATAAAATGACATGTCCTACGATCATTTTAAATTAAGAAAGAGACAATCTCTCAGAAGAAATTCCATCCGGGAACATTTATTTTGAAAGTTACGAGTAGTATCTTCATCATTACCGTTTTGGTTTTGACGCTGGCTCCATATACTTATTCGTTTTTGTAGTGAAACTTTACCAAAGGAAAGTTTAGAAGTCTACAATTTATATACCTACTTATATAACTTTTGACTGGGCATCGGATTTCTTGAAATTTGAGCTAAAGATAATAAACACAGCGATCATTTAGTAACGTAAAAAAAATTCCAGTTTGATCGAGTCGGAAGTATCAAATACTTTTAAACGAGCAAGGTTTATCTGTATGTATGTGTGTCCGGAGGATCTCAAAATCCACTCGTCAGAATTTAATGAAACTTTCAGGGTAGACAAATTCCTATCTAAATCGGCAAAAAATGCAGGTCTCATGTCTGTGAAAATTCGACCTCCCGAGATATTTACAAGAAAAGTTAAGCTTTTAGTTTATTTCCTAGCGACGACAGACAACACAGAGATAATATTATAACCTGATAATTATTAGTTTAATTTTTCAGTTTTTGGCATTGTCAAAAGTAGTTAAATGTCAATAATCGATCATTTAAAGCTGATTTAGACGTATCCAGTAGCTGTCGACAGCCTCACTGTCACTCTTGCTAGGATACGCCCACCGCTGGACCGGGTCGTTTACATGAGTCCAGTTTGTCGCGAATGTGTGCTTCTGATCAGGTGCGTACGAAAATGAATTTAAAAGGAAATCTATTAAGATAATGTCCGCGCTCTTATTACAGGAGCTTACAGATATGTTTGAGGAAGAAATATTAAATAAAAAAAGGTTAAGGGTCAGAAAATGGATCAACGATAGAAATATAACGGAAGGTTTTGTTTTGCAGCAACAACTAAAACTAGAAGTTCCCTCTGAGTACAGGTTGGCGTTACGTTTGTTTTTATACGCATTACAACGCAGATTCCATAAACATTCGTGTCATCTATAAAGTTGAACCAAGTTCAACGTTTCTAATTCGCTTCATTTTCGGGTCATTTTTTAAACGCCGCCACTGTTCACTCTATAAAGATGCGCGATGGACTGTGTGTTTGGGGGGATGCGGATGAGGACTACCGTCGTCAAAAATAGACGGACTTTCTATTCGAGACAGCGCTGGCGGACAGCGCTGTACTGTCACAAAAAAGTGTTTACATGGAGCCAATTACTCGACAGCGCTGACGGACAGTGAGACTGTCGACAGCTACTGGATACGTCTAAATCAGCTAATATGCTACGCTAGATACGGTATTCAGGTTATTTGTTGTGGTGTACAGGAGGGAGTTAGAGTACCAACCCACTGATTGGTCGATTTCAAATTTCCACGATACCCGCTCATATCGTAAATTTTGACAGATTAGACATATGTCAGGTATTCTGTTTTTGGGAATTATTCTGCGAATATTGTGTTTTTATAGTTTTTTTTAAAGTTTTTGCTGTGGACAATTAGTTTAGATAATAGTGGTCGTAAAATGCCAAAGTCTTGTTTAGTGTGCAACATCAAATTTAAAAAAAGTTCTGCCAGAACCAGACCATTTCATAGGTATGTATTCCAGAGGCGTGCTGTCGGATCTCAAGTAACTGTTAGATAAATTGCTGTTTGTTTCGGCAATTCGTTGACAAAACAATAATGAAAAGTATTTTGTTTTACAGATTTCCCAAGAATGTTCATAAAAAAAAATTTGGTGTGATGTTTTGGGTATTACCGAAAATATACCTTACTATGAATTTTTGTGCTCTGATCACTCTGATCTCCAGAAAGTATCAAAACTTTACCAGGCGGCAAGAGATTACTGCTATATAGGGATATACCAATTAACATTGAAATGTATGATAAATAACTCTTTTTTTCAACTCTTTCATCTTAACATTAATGTAATAATGTACCTTTCACCCCTTCTGCAGGAATAAATCAACCATTGATTCACTGTCTGATGAAAGTGAAAAGGAAAACTAAATGCCATTGGAATGTGTATTACAAGAACAAACCAAGAGGTAAATTTGAGCATAATTTATATTTAATTTAATGATTCATTTGGGGGTTATAGAATATTAAAAAAAAGTCGTAAACTTGCTAAGGTACGCTGGCCGCATCAAAAGTATTCATTTAACAATTTGATATCAGACAAAATTCAAATGGAAATAATGGATTTACATTTCACTTATTCGTTTTTTCAGACCAATTCGTTAGAAAAGCCTTGAAATGATTCACCTGCATCATCATCAACAATAACCGCTTAAGAAACTGAAAGGGATTTGAATGTTTTTTTAAGAACACACTAAAATCTAAACCTAAACCTCTCAGAAATCTAAAATCTTATCTGATGGAATTTTGTAATGAGCACTCCTATGAAAATGATACCTTGAATGAACATCCTTTAGAACTTACGAAGTTAATACTAAAAAACTATTTTAAAATTCGTATTCATCATGAAACTTTCCAGTTGAAGGATACTGTAACTATGGTCTATTTTTATGTATGAGAGAGTAATAAAACAGCATTTCTAATACAAAACTTAGTACGGTCATTTTAAATATTTTTACGGAATAATCTAAATATTTCCTAAAATTGTCATAAATGTACCTGAGCTAATACAAGTTTTGGGTCTTTTATTGGTCTTCTATAACCATAAGCTGTACAGAACAATAGAAAAAGGTTTGGACAGGCCAAAAGCCTTGTGTATTAAAGATAACATAGCCGTATCTTAAGATTATTTTCAATAAGTACCTATTTCTTACAGTAATCGAATTATAAGTACCTTACCAACAAATTTCACCGAAAATGCGATTGTAGGTTTTCCATTTAGTAAGGAGGTCCAGTTGTGTATTCTTGACAGCTTACTAAATGTCGTTTAGTTGCAACATGCAAGGTGCAGTGTGCAGTCTATTGTGAATTCTAATGTGATCATGGAAAATTTGGAAGTACCGCGTAAACGACAAAAAATCGGACCTTTAACAGTTAATGAAAAAACATTAATATTTAATTGTTTTAAATCATTTACAGACAAACATTTATGTAAAAGTGTTGATGACACAGTGGAATTGGTTAGTAGTACGCTTGGTGTTGGGAAATCTACGATTTGCAGAGTTGTTAAAGAAGAGAAATGTGGCGAGTTTCAAACAGCACGTAAAGCTCCAGGAAAACCAAAATTTCAAATAGAAAATCATTTGAAAGAAAGACTTCGAAGGAAAGTGCATGCGTTCTTCTTTAGAAAAGAATTTCCGACAGTAGACAAAGTTCTTGCCACGGTTCGAGATGATAAGGATTACCCTGAAATGAGTCGAAGCACACTATGGAAACTTTTAAAAGAAATAGGTTTTCTATGGAAAAAGCATTCCAGAAAGTCTATTTTAATAGAAAGAAGCGATATTGTAGTATGGAGAAGAAATTACCTAAGGACTATAAAAGAAATGAGAAACCAAAGAAGAAATATATTTTATTTAGATGAAACATGGATCAATGAGGGACATACACCAAATAAATTTTGGCAAGATGAAACTGTTACAAGTCGAAGACAGGCTTTTTTAAATAATTTATCTACTGGTTTAAATCCACCACCAGGAAAGGGCGCAGACTGATAATAGTACACATCGGTAGTTCAAACGGTTTTTGTTAAAGGTGGTTTATTGACTTTTGAATCTACTCGTACCGGTGACTACCATGAGGACATGAATGCTGATGTCTTTAAAGAGTGGTTCGAACAAATGATAGATCTTCTTCCTCAGAACTGTATAATAGTAATGGATAATGCAAGTTATCACTCGAGACTTACAGAAAAAATGCCCACAACCAAGTCGTTAAAAAAAGATTTACAGAATATTAAGTTCCATCCCGGTTCTGTGAGAAGAGAACTGTATCATTTGTGTTCCCTTCATAAAGAGAAATTAAAAAAATATGAAATTGATGAAATTGCAAAAAATCGTGGGATGACGGTGGTTAGATCACCACCATATCATTGCGAAGTAAACCCGATTGAACTGATATGGGCACAGATAAAGGGAGAAGTTTCAAGAAAAAATAATTCTTTTAAAATAAGTGATGTTAAACAGTTGTTTTTGGAGGCTGTAAATAATGTGAAGCCTGAAAACTGGGAAAAGGCAGTAAATCATACGATTAAAGAAGAAGAGAAAATGTGGAAGTTGGACAATATTACTGATGAAATGATCGAGCCACTCATTGTAAATATTGGTTGCGACAGTTCATCTTCTGATTTCGATTCTGATTTGGATTTGTAGGTAAGAAGTAGTTTTTATATTAAAATTATTATTTATGAACGTAACGTTGTTTAAAAGTCAAAGTTTAAACCCTTATACCTACACAACCCGTTTGACACAATGTTCTTAACATACCTTGTGGAAAAATAAAATATTTTAGAAAAAATTGCACTTTTTTACCTTCAGCTGCTTAGAAGTTATAAGCAGGTTAATTAGGTGAAAATATAAGTGTACACCCGATATATTTATTATATTTATACAAAGGTTATTTCATACGAAAATACTCGAGGTATAACTTCACAAAATATTTTAACTGTCTACTAAAAGAAGTGGTACGCCTATGGATTACGAACGCTTTATTATTTTAATACTCTCTCATACATAAAAATAGACTATAATAGAGTCAGAAGCTTGTTAACAAAAACAATACTACTCAAAAATCAATGAAATCTACTTTCTTCACTTCATTGATCCCAGAAACATTTTTGTTCATAGATTTTTTTTAATAATAATAATATTTATTCCCAAGAATAACCTACGTTTATTAACAGAGGCCAAAAGTAGTTTAATTTACTTAATATACCGAGTACCGAATACGTACATATGAATAATTTGTAGATTTGATGTTAACATGTATATGAATTGTTTAAATATCTATGTATATGTCAATTTATATTTTATTAAAATAAACCATGTCATCAGCTTTTTAATTTTTTTACTCAACCCAATCTATACCAAAATATTCCAAATGTTACGCCACTGTATCCTGGTACGCTGTTGCCCCTTCACCCCCTCTCATCGTTTCCCTTTCCTTTCCCAAACAAACACTATAGGATGCCGTATCTAACGTAGCATATATGATTTAAGAGTCTAACAGTGGCCGGTAGTTCAAGTAGGTGTCGCCCACTCCGTGATTTTCGCGAATTAATAATTTGCCAGGTCATAAACATACTTAAATTATATACTCATTGGGCTGTTTAAAAAAGTAGATTTGAATATTAAAAGCGAAATTCGGAGACTATATTTGAACTGTATGGAATAAAATACATACGATCCAATTGCCAACTGTCATTTCGGTTGACACATCTATATTATTTTGTTTTATTTTTAACTAACCCGACATCTCTCGACGCGACATCTGGAGGCAAGAGGCGACAAGAATTCCCAGTCAGATTTAGAACGATTGCTTTGATCACGCATAAGTTTGATTGCAAAACACGCTTATTTATTGTTATTAACTGTCCACAATGTCGGTTATGCTGAAATGAGGGTTCAAGTCGGTCAATTTATCAATTTTCCGACCGAAAAGCCAAAGGCTAAAAAACTCGACGAAAGCTATGATGTTTCCGACTACTTTAAACTCTATTTTCATTGTAGTACGTATTATATTATGTACAGCATGTTTACGTAAGTTGCCCTATATGGAAAAACTTTTTTATTATTAGTTTTACGAAAAAAAATACTCTTTATAAAAAGTTCTGCATCGTGAGGCGCAAAATGTGAAATTTTCAATTTAAAATAAAGACTTTCTTAACTACAAGCTCTATATTTCAGAGTGGCGTATGTACCAGTTGTAACACGTTGGATGACAAGTAGTTAACGCTACCAAAGATTACGGAACAAAATCACAGAAAATAATACGTGACGCGAAACGCGACTCCGTGCAATTATAAACAAACTCTCCTTCTACTTCTGTGGAAATTCCATCCTAATTGGTTGCTACTCAGAAAGAAATTGAAAGTAAGTATCAAGTGTTCTAGTGACTCAAGATGGTCCACCAAATATAATTCCGTTCATACTTAACGAGCGCAACTGAAAATTGTGATAAATATTCTTGAAGAAATGTCCAATGGCAATAGTTGTAATAGAGATGCCTCAGAAGGTGCAAAACTTTTGGTGAAGCCCTTGATGCAATTTACTTATATTGTTTCTCTGTTGTTTTGGGATGAAGTTCTTCTGAAGATTAACAAAATTAATTTGGCACTACAGAACCAAATATTAGATGTTGGGAATGGTGCAGAGGCCATTACTAGCCATTAGTAGCCAGTACTCGGCCGTTAGTAGCCATTACTAGCCATTACTAGCCAATAGCGAGGAGCCATTACTAGCCATTAGTGTACAAAATGGTTCTGGATGGTCTTAAAATGTTCCCAATGTTGTTCTCTCATTAGGATGTTATATACATTTTTTTTTGTGGAAGTCATATTTTTCCAGATATTTACGCTAGAGTGATCCAGTTTCTTTAAACACCCATTTTTGAATTGAAAATTAATTTTAATTGTTAGATCAAGGCCATAAAATTAGTTCAATATCAATTTTTACGTAATACTAACAGATTTTTAACGGCACTTGCTGATTTTACCGCGGCCCAATCTCCGATAATGCGGAACGCTTTGGCCTCCCAAATTCGGTAGTTGTTCCAGAAAACAAAACAGTCCACAAAATAATTTTGATCTATTGTAGATTTAAATTGCGTGAGAAAGCAGTATTTTACCATTTTACAAATTTGGCACAAGGAATTTGCCTTATGGCATTGGGAGTTGAATTTTGGAATACCCGGTATATAAGAAAACCTACCACACAAAATGCGGCGAAACTTTATATAAATGTGCTTGATTTGACACAAGGAATTTGCCTTAAGGCCTTGGCAGTCGAATTTTGGAATAGGATCTCTGGGTCTATGTTAGATTTTCTTAGTTTTAGTTTATTTAGATTATATTTTAATTCCTCAATGTCTATATCCTTTCCAATGTCGTCTGTTTCATCTATGTTTTTATTTGTTTTAATTTTTTATTCCTGTTGGACAATTTTTTATTTACTCTACCTACTTACTATTTATTTAGCTTTTGGGGTACTTCTAACTGAAGCTGATTATTTCTGTCTCATATTTTCTTACTTTACTTTTTCATTGACCTCTACGATATTTTGTTTCGTTCCAAAAATCTCTCGTGTCTACTCGATGTCTTCTGTTTAATTCTATACCCAATTCGTCCCAACTTTTCCTCTCGGTTAATTTTACTGTTTTATTTAGTCTCTTTTTGCATTTGTCTTTTTTTTTAAGTCTATTTCTTTTATCCACCGTTGAATCATATTAATTTGTTCAGGATATTTCGATTGGTTCATTTTTAAAGTACTTTTTTTAATTAATCCAGCTTTACTCTGTATTCTGCAGAGAGTATGCAAGAGCAAACTCAAATATCCCAATAATTATTGGTTCAGCGGTAGGGGAGAAAGTATTACACTGGGGCTACTTTGACAATAATTACACCTTTAACTTCGTACACGATTATCTTCAATAATCGGAGGCAGTGGGCCATGGAACAATCACGCATCAGATCGCTTACGCTTCCGAAAATAATTGAAGCATACGAAATGGTGCGGGTTTGAGATCAAAGACCACACCTGCGCTTGCTAGGATGTAGGTAGATGATGTTCTAAAATTGAAATTATTTCACACAGTTACCCATTTTAAATTGTTATATCTGCCGTTCAACAGAAAAATGCAGTAATTATTTTCAATTGTGAATAATATACAGGGTGATTCATAGCTATTGGGACATAAGTATTTGGACCAAAATATGGCGATAGGACCAAATATACCTTAATAAAATATTGCTGTGGAATAAAATACAGAGCGTAAAATTTAAATTTTTTTTTTCGTTTATTTATAATAATGCCACTATATATTTACGAATGATTATCAAAATCAAATGTATATTTCACATTTTGTTACAGGGGGCGCCACGTGAATGATTCCTGATGATGAAATTAAGTGGTAGCTTTTTTTGATGAAACGTTTTAGTTATTTTGATTAGAAAATATGACGTAAACGTCATTTCTACGTAATATTGGTACTTTTTGTATATTTTTGCTTTGTCAATTTATATTTTTATGTATTTATATTTTATAAGCCAATAAAAACATTTAACATTTATTATTATTATCTTCTTGTGGAATTGGAAAGAAAATCTCAAAAATTAAGCTAGAGAAGCTCGTATCTCACCTTTTGCTATCTTTTTCATATAAATAACACAAGTACTTTAAAGATTTCTTACCTTCAACTAAAATGTATAATTTAATCCCATTATAACGAATCCTATACTATCATCTCCTTTGTTCAAATAAGGCAAGATATTATTAAGCCCTATTATCCAACCGGCACATGTTTGAAAACATTTCCTAAGGTTAAACAACGCAGAAAAGCATGGAGGGTCCTTAATAACAATAATAACGAAGAAAAACATCCGGATTACAGTCAAATTAAGCCAATCACAATAGGTGTCAAATACCGAGTATAAAGTGTCAGATATGTTGAATGCTGCAGAATAACCATGGTTATTATGGTTTAATCCTTATATCATATGTTTGCTCTATGCCCGAGCTCGAGGTGGTAAATAGAAATATTTCTTTTATCAAATTATATTTCTTTTATGCTCAAGATTAGATTCTGAAGTAGCATGTACCGGCTGTCACAAATTTGCAGGGTATCTCGACAACAAGAGAAGAAAAAAGGAAAAAAGTAGTCAAGATGTTGACCAGTTTTATTGTTAAACTATTGATGGCCCAGTCAAATCTTTAGTGGGTTGCTTCGTTTTCATTCTATAACTTCTTTATTAAGAAAAATATTTTATATATACAGTGTGTCTCAAAAAGTTTTATACAAATGAAGAAAAAGTTTATTTTACATTTCACAAAAAAAATAAAACACGTAAATCCGTAATGAAGTATACAACTTTTAAAACTTTTGCTGGAATACAGGGAAAATAAAAATCATGATTTGGAGTGAAGAGTCAAATATGTCCAAATTGTAACCGAGAGCAAAATGTTCATTGAAATTATTATTAAATACAAAAAACTCAAACAAATCCGGAATTTTGGTACAGTAAGTCGGATTGAGGTGGGGTTTTCTGAATTCGCTTCGTTAGCTCGTCTAGAAATTTTGTGCCATATTTTGATCTTGTACTTTTTTGAAATTGCATCGCTGCATCAAAAAGTGCATTCTTCTTTCCAAGTGTTAAAGAAATAATATATTGTATACCTAGGCGGTAAAGTGGCAATTTCCAGTCAACTGCCACATGTCATCTGCCATTTGTCAACTATCATATGTCGTCTTCCATCTGCCATCTACCATCCGCCATCTATCAACTGTCATAGGTCGTCTGACATATGACAGTTGATAGATGGCAGATGACATATGCCAGTTTACAAATGACAGAAGGGGCGTGGCTTAAAAGCGGAGGGAGTGGGAGGTGGTAATCTTGAAAAGGGGGCGTGGCTTGTCACAAGAGCTGTTAAGAAAATTTTCTCATTACATCTGGAGTTATAGCTTCACGTTTTATGATGAGTTTCACACGATGATCAACATTTTGTAAGTAAGATATACCTTTTCTCTTCCCCACAAAAGATGTCTAGAGTATCTGTCGATTAATTTACCGTTAAAAATGTGGAGGAGAAACTCCCGAATATTTTTTTGTTTTTCATTTAGTGATAGGTCATCAAGAAATTTAGGTAAGTAACGCTGCGGACACACACAACGATTTTGGACGTACGGTAAAAAGTCGTGAAGTCCACATTCCTTTAGTGGCGTGAAGAAATGCATGGGACTTTTCACACAGCAGGTCAATGGCAAAATATCAAATTCTGACTTTTTATAAATGCCACCATTGATAATTTTGAGAACTGTTACTCCGTCAGAGAAAATAATTTGTCGTGTCATATATCTGTTACCACCCAGTTCTCCTTTTATGTTAGCACAAAATTCGAACCTTCATTTAACTCCTTATTTTAAAGTATGGGTAAATTGGGGTTTGTATGATTTAAATTTATTTATTTTAAAATTGTCGCTAATGTACTTTTACTCACAATCAATAAATCTGGTCTTTTTCGAAATGAATCTTTTGTATTTTTAGCATCACTTCATTTTCAATATCTTCATTATTTGTAACCATGCCCGATGTTTCTTTCTTACCCTATTATACAAATGAAGAAAAAGTTTATTTTACATTTCACAAAAAAAATAAAACACGTAAATCCGTAATGAAGTATACAACTTTTAAAACTTTTGCTGGAATACAGGGAAAATAAAAATCATGATTTGGAGTGAAGAGTCAAATATGTCCAAATTGTAACCGAGAGCAAAATGTTCATTGAAATTATTATTAAATACAAAAAACTCAAACAAATCCGGAATTTTGGTACAGTAAGTCGGATTGAGGTGGGGTTTTCTGAATTCGCTTCGTTAGCTCGTCTAGAAATTTTGTGCCATATTTTGATCTTGTACTTTTTTGAAATTGCATCGCTGCATCAAAAAGTGCATTCTTCTTTCCAAGTGTTAAAGAAATAATATATTGTATACCTAGGCGGTAAAGTGGCAATTTTCAGTCAACTGCCACATGTCATCTGCCATTTGTCAACTATCATATGTCGTCTTCCATCTGCCATCTACCATCCGCCATCTATCATCCGCCATCTATCAACTGTCATAGGTCGTCTGTTATCTGTCAACAGGGTAGTCAACTTACCTGTCAACAGAGTTGTCAAGATTTCTAGGGGTCCCTTCCGAGACATGTATACAGTCTCATTGGGGCCTCGTAGAAAGCTAACCTAACTTTTCTGGGCTCCGCCCTAGACCTAACCTTCCGAGACACTGACACAAATCCATTTGATTAGGTGGGCATTATGACGTAGTATAATTTTATTAAGTTCATATTTTATTTAATTCTTTTGAAAAAAATCTAACCGAACGGAGAGTCGAACCATGAACATGCCTACCATATTTGCAACGCATTTCGACATGTCTCTCAAAAGAATTAAAAAAATATGAACTACTTAGTGCGGAGCCCAGAAAAGTTAGGTTAGGTATCTACGAAGCCCCAATGAGGTTGTATACATGTCTCGGAAGGGACCTCTGGGAATGTTGACAACCCTGATGACAGGTAAGTTGGCAACCCTGTTGACAGATGGCAGACGACATATGACAGTTGATAGATGGCAGATGACATATGCCAGTTTACAAATGACAGAAGGGGCGTGGCTTAAAAGCGGAGGGAGTGGGAGGTGGTAATCTTGAAAAGGGGGCGTGGCTTGTCACAAGAGCTGTTAAAAAAATTTTCTCATTACATCTGGAGTTATAGCTTCACGTTTTATGATGAGTTTCACACGATGATCAACATTTTGTAAGTAAGATATACCTTTTCTCTTCCCCACAAAAGATGTCTAGAGTATCTGTCGATTAATTTACCGTTAAAAATGTGGAGGAGAAACTCCCGAATATTTTTTTGTTTTTCATTTAGTGATAGGTCATCAAGAAATTTAGGTAAGTAACGCTGCGGACACACACAACGATTTTGGACGTACGGTAAAAAGTCGTGAAGTCCACATTCCTTTAGTGGCGTGAAGAAATGCATGGGACTTTTCACACAGCAGGTCAATGGCAAAATATCAAATTCTGACTTTTTATAAATGCCACCATTGATAATTTTGAGAACTGTTACTCCGTCAGAGAAAATAATTTGTCGTGTCATATATCTGTTACCACCCAGTTCTCCTTTTATGTTAGCACAAAATTCGAACCTTCATTTAACTCCTTATTTTAAAGTATGGGTAAATTGGGGTTTGTATGATTTAAATTTATTTCATTTTAAAATTGTCGCTAATGTACTTTTTTTTACTCACAATCAATAAATCTGGTCTTTTTCGAAATGAATCTTTTGTATTTTTAGCATCACTTCATTTTCAATATCTTCATTATTTGTAACCATGCCCGATGTTTCTTTCTTACCCTATTTTCAACACTTCTAGAATTTATTTATTACATATCTTACAGTTGTGAAGTATACGGTTTTAACAGTTTTAAAGATTTCTGCTGCTTCCTTACATGTTTTATAATTGTCTCCAACAATGAGAACAATTTTAATTTTATCTTCAGTACTCAATTTTACGGGCATTTCTAATTATTGCAAATACACACCGATGTTAGATTTGACGTTTGTTTATAGTTATTAGATATTTCCAAAGCACTTTCGATTTATTTGCCTAACATTTATATTAATTTTCATATTTCTTTATTTAATAAATAATCTAACAACTGCTGACGTATTTATTAAAATATTTTGTAAATTTTATCTGGGGAGGCCACAAATCTACAAGTATTCATAATTTTTTCTACGTTCATTTTATAATACGCTAATTAAAAGATTAAAATCTTCATTATCATATAGGTTTTCATTAGAATACAAACTTTTCAGCCAATAGAATCGAATTATTTGTACTAAAAATATTAATATTAATTTAGCATAACTATTGAAGTAGGTGAGATCACTTACTTCAATAGTTATGTTATTTTGACTGTTTGAAAGTTAATATCCCTATACCTACATTTTGATTGAATTATTATAGAAATAAGTTTTTCATTATATTTCGAAAAAAAAAAATAAAACTTTCGAAAAATTAATAACACCACGTCAATGAGCGGAAAATTTTACTAAAAATTATATTATGAGATATTTAAAAAAAAATCTGAATTACTATAAAAAAATTATTAAAAATATTGAAGCGAAATTTTTACATCAAAAGTAAAAGTATAATGATGATAAATACAGAAACATTTTCACCGAACAAATTGTGTGTGTGTGTGTGTTGATTCTTCGTGTTTATGAAATTTATAATTCTGACTTCAGATTTTGATAGAGCATCAAAAAGTAAGCGGAATTTAAAATAATTATTAATCAATAATTCAAATTTATTGATAGATGCAAAACTGGTCTTGCCAAATAATAGAAAGGATCAAGTCATTTAAAATCGCCTCCGTATAGGACACACACTGCTTACACACCAACTCCTTTTGAAGAAAGAAAATCCACCACAATGTACAACCTGCACCACCCAGCTTACCGTTCAGCATATTTTAATGGAATGTCCTCAGTACTTTGTCCATCTAGTGAAGTACCTGAAAGACATTAATCTTTACTGAAAAAATTAAAAACTAATGCCTTCCTGAGAAAGCTTAGTAGAGTCTCATCTTTAAAATGCTTTTTATTTTATTTTTGCGCACATTTTAGGAAAAGATACTTTAGTTTATACCCGAACGCTATTCAACGGCACGGCGCGCGTAGAGTTTTCTAATTCGTTTTCTTATTTTTAATAATTTTTTATAGTAATACAAATTTTTCTTAACTTATGATATAATTTTTAGTAAAATTTTCCGCGCTTTCACGTGGTGCTATTAGTTTTTCGATTTTTTTTTGATATAATGAAAAAACCAAATTTCCGATTTTGTTTTCGAAATTGTGAATTTAGCATACACTTTAGAGCAGCACAGATTTTATTATCCTTTCAACTAGGTACACCTAAGTGGCAAGTTTAATCGATATCACATTTTGTGAGAGGTCAAAGTCTCTGACAACTGGGCTATTAATAGTTTTCTTGTATTTCATAAATGTTTATTGCCCAATTATATTATCTTTTTATAAATTACAACTGATTTTCCAACTTAGATAGACATTTAGTTTTCATATTCACCTTAGCGACACCACTGTACTTTTGAAACCACACAATATTCCATTTCAATCCTGTGATTCGTACAAAAAACCTTTTCTCAGTTTCTTCATTTCTTTACTTAAAATCGAAAACGAGGTTGATTTTCGTTTCACGGTGATTTCATCCACCTGTTTTATTTACACCCATTTATACCAATGGTGTGAGTTGATGAAAATCGATAAAACTAAATCACCGACCAGAGAACTTATTTATGGTTCCGAGACTCGAGTTTTATGTTTTGTGGCTAAACCACAAAACAAAATAAAGTCCGTTTTTTTCACAGTCTCATTTCGTACGTGTGTTTTCAGAGCGAGCAATGACTCTGAAAATGAAAGAATGCTCTTTTTTAGGGTCTTCTTTCTGTGAGACTTATTACTTAACCGCAAATATTGGTGTCTGAACGTGATGTACGTTATGCGTTGTGTTATGAAATTGTTTTGTAAATTTGTAATATAACAGATTGAGAACCGGATTTTTTGTTTACTGCACCAAGAAAGATACTAAATTATTTACAAAAATGTATTTTAGACCAACATATGTACCGGGTGGCCCAATAAGAATGCTTTCGGTCATATCTCTGGAAGTGTTTGTAGTACGTATAGCTTCGGATGCAAAATTTCAATGACTAAAGAGGCCACGACAAAAACTTGAAAATTATTTAGAAAATCGTAGGACGATAGCTAGATGGCGTAACTATCTTTCTATAAATATGAAAAGAACCCCGCACAATAGCATAGGAAATTGGCCCACAGTGGGATTTGCCTGAAATTTACGTATGTTATTGGTATTGACTTTCTGATCAAATGTTCTCATGGGCCCAATCCTCTAAGACCAATGATTTAGCTCTCAGGGCCGTATTTAGTAAAGGTGCCCAATAAAGAAAATTGCAATCCATTAAAAATCAAAATAAGGAGTGCTATCAAACTTGAATGTCCAGTTTGTTTGTAATATCTGCAAAAACTTTGAAATAGTGGTCAGACGAAAGCTTTAAAATATTAACGTTTTGTGATTTAAGTAGAGACTTGCTATTTCTCATGTTTACATGTCATGACGGCACTAGCTGCTATTGATTCTATATACAACCAAAAAATGTCAATTGTAATCAAAATAGCCTTGGAAAACAAAAAATGAGCACACACAAATATTATTTTTATTTGACACATTGACAGTTGTTGGAAATATCGGTTTCAACTTTGTTAGTTATGAATTAGATATAGTTTTAATTTAATAAGATAGTAGAGTTATATTTATATTATAGAGTTAGATAATTCAAAAAGTAAATGACCGATTTCAACTATCAAAACGTTCTTATTTTTTTCCGTTATTATCTTTCTTAAAAAGCTACAAGATAAGTCCTACATAAAGTTTAAGATGGCGACCACTGTTGTTATGTAGACAAAGAAAGCTACATTCATCTTTCAAACGAGCTATCAACCACTGAAATAGGACAAGAAATAAGAAAGTTATATCTAATAAAATCAATTTGATTCTGTTTTTTGTGGATCACTTGGCAAATACGGTTTTACTAAATACAAACAAGTTTCACAGAGGGCTTGTGCTAAAAGACAAATGCTAAGATTTTGCAATATTTCTTATTTAATTAAATTCTAATAGGAAATAAAAAATTATGGGCTTTAGAAAAAAGTGTCATTGTTTATTTGGCACTTATACCAAATGCGGCCCTAATAACGTAAATTTCAGGCAAATCCCACTGTGGGCCAATTTCCTATGGTATTGTGTGGGGTTCTTCTCCAACAACGTAATATTTATAAATGATAAATCTAGTTTTTTCTTGAAATTGTTAAATGGAAATACGCAGTGTTCACAACGAATTAAAAAAGTAGACCAAATTACAAACAAATCTGCAAAAACGAATTATCGATATATTTTTTCTATAAGAAAATATCGTAATAAACGTGTAAATGTTATGAAATTTTTATTAAATATCGATTACTCTGGTTACACATTACACGATTTGGCAGGAAACCGCTTCATTTCTTACGTGGAATTCGAAAATTCTCTGAGAGATGGGAGAAAGTATTGGCCAGCGACGAAAAATTTGTTTACTCAATTTGTTTTAAAATAAATACATTTTCCTACGACCACCTATGAAAATGGCAATTACCGAATTGTTTTGACACTTCGAAAGTGACAAATATCATACGTCCCGTTAAAGTTAAAAAGAAGAAGAAATATCACACAGTCGTGTAATTTTTTTTAATATTAAAAATGTTGGGGTCGTAGGAAAAACAGTGTACATAACTCGTTGAAAAGTGCATTTCTTGCACTTACGTTTCTTACGTTTCCGCTACTCATGCGTAATTGATCGCTTTCCGTAATATACCATTTTGAACAAAAAAAACTTAATTACTACTACCATTGTATTAGAAGTTTGTATAGATTTAATTTCCTTACATAAAAACTAGTCAAAATAGGCCAAACATTTTTTTGCCTTTTGTGTGAAAATTTACCTTGATGTGACTAAACCCTTTGTAGTGTGCGTTTTCACTTCTCTACATTTTCCTTAGTGTATAATGACAGTTGGTCAGTTTTTGTTTATATAACCTCACTTACAAATTCCTGGCATAGAACAAGCAGAAGGAAGGAATCGTTCCGAGTTTTCATCTCTGCTGTTTCCGGCCGACTGAGGAAAAAGGCAAATAAAAAAAGAAAGAAAAAACATCTGAATTGTTTATTATTATCTTTTGACTTGTAAAAATGCTATCAAAATTTTGTTAAACATCCAAATATACATTTATACACTTATTAAAAAAATAAAATTTATTTATTTATATCGGAACATAATCTTCTTAATCTTTTAGAATTTACACGTAGATAATCGGCCTTGGTCTCGATCTTTTGCCGAATTCTACACCCTTTACCTTTACTTTGCTGGTAAGAAATAATAATACAATTTTATCGGTTATCTTGCATTTCCTTATGTAGGCATTTTTATCATTTTCTTTTTTCTTTTTGACCAACACTATTTGAATGATACATTTATCCACGGAAACGATGATTAAAATCCTTTTCTTTGTGGTCATTAAGTTTATCTTTATCATATTCTAGAGGATACCTATTATTAATTCCCGGAAATATCATGTTCTGCGCTGCATTCCTCGATTAGTTACCAGGTTCATCAACTTAAGCATAAGTTAACTTTTGGATTTTCATTTATTTCATACATGTATCTTAATAGAAGCAAAATTTCGTAAGAAATCAACGAAAATTTACTTTCTTCTTGGAATTTGACGCTTCATCTAAATTTTTAGAAAAAATTCCTTATTTTCTAATCAAATTATATCGACATAAATAAGACAATAATTAAATAGAAAGCAGCTTTTTTTATTTCAGTTTTATTTAAACATTTGTTGAGAAAACGTATCAGTGGACGTGGTTAAGTGACCTGCCTTGCCAGGATCGGATCATAAATATTAAATACCTATATAATATTATGCCCAGCATGGTATCAGTAAGATAGAAAATAAAAAGAGTCAGAATAAATTATCTTTTTATTTTATAATCATATTGTAAGTAGAGAAAACTGCTTCATAGGTAACAAAAAATATTTACGAAAATGTTAGGAAATCGACAAAACACCTAATACGGGACAAATGGTTATTTAATTAAACTGCAACAAATAAATGTTTTTAAATGTGTTAATAGTTATTTGTGTAACTAGTGCAAAAAGTGTATATTTGTTGCACGATTCATGAAGTTTGCAGCTCGAGACGAAGTCGAGTGCTGCAATCATGCTGAGTGCAACAAATATGCTTTTTGCACGTGTAGCACACAACATTTTTTCTACGATCGAAAATAAAATTTAACTTTAAACTAACGATAATTTTATTAACTCTTTCAGGGGCGGTGGTGGAAAAAATGTACCACAAAATGATGTTTTTATCTGTGCACTGGTACACTATAGGTTTGTTCCAACATAACACAAAACCAGTTTTCGTACGGTTGGGATTCTGCGCAGACTAGAATCGGTGTCACCAAATCTAGACTGCGCAGAATCCCGACCGTACGAAAACTGGTTTTGTGTTATGTTGGAACAAACCTATTAGGTTTATGTATATGTACCACATTTTTATGAGCTTGTAACTTAGTGTTTAGAGGTACCTTCACTGTACCAGCGAGTAGTGAGTCAAGAAATGTACCTATTTATTCAGAGATTCTATTGTTTCCGCTGAGTTACTTGTTAGAATGTTTCAAAGTGCAGACTGTTACGATTGTGTTCTTTGCCCACTTACCGTTAACATAAGGTGGCCCCTGAAAGAGTTAAACTAGTTATTTACTTTTTTCGAATTAATTTCAGCCTTCACCACTGAATATTCTAACTATAAGGTCGATGGCTTTAGTATCTCCGATTATTCTTTCAAATACGCTAGGAGGACGTTCTCACTACTGTTTTTAACACCAGTCTGTAAAGCGTTTATAACAAATTTCATATTTTTTTTTGGTTTTTTCGGGTAATAAATCTGCTGTGGCTTCATTTGCTGTTTGAATTAAATCTGGAGGAGTACAAATATATATTCTTCTTCACTATTCGAATCAGACATTTTTAATAGCTAACAAAATATTAAAATTTTAAATTGACAACTTCAGATGAATTACGTAAACTGCCACTGTCAGACGCCATCCATAGCTAACTATGAATATGCTTTCGTTAGTAACAAGATTTGGATTAATCAAAACTACAGTAAAAAATGTTTCTTTTCAATTTCAAACAATAATGTTTTTAATAATATTTAATGGTACCTAAGTTCCTACAGTTACCACGTTTATAAGTATACTCAAATTACATGGAAAAAATGTTTTCTTCAGATCGAACTCGTAATTACAGAGTATCAAAGCACTTTGTTGCACTAGTGCAACAAAGTAAAACTTTTAACACAGTTGAGAGTGCAAAAAGTAATAACTTTTTGCACGATCGTAGAAAAAATACTTTTTCTATATTAAATACCATTTCGTGGTGTTTTCCAAAAAAAGTCAATTTTGAACCCTTGACAATTAATATTAATGACTCAACATATGCCATAAATCCTGTAACGAAAGTAAAATATTTAGGAATTATTTTTGACTGCAATTTGAAATGGAAAGACCACATAACATATGTTATTAAAAAATTGCAAACCATCTTAAACAAATTCAAATATTTGAAAACATGCATACCTTCAAATTATCTGAAGACTTTATATTGTTGTTTGGTTGAAAGCCACTTAAGATACGGGATAATTGGATGGGGGTGTGATATGAAATCGTACATTCATCCACTGGAAGTAATCCAGCGCAGATTCTTAAAAATACCGACACCCTTCGGATGATCCATATAATGAAAGTGGTGTGCTCGATGTTAAACAACTATACTACCTAACAGTTGCATTAAAATATCATGATGTTAAAGACTTAATAAAATTACCTGATCACAACACGACACACGATAAAAAACCAGTAAACGTTACCAAAAATGCAAAAATCCTTATGCCAACGTTCTTTCTGGTATATTGCTCCAAAAGTCTTAAAGTCTTTAACTCAATCCCAGAAAACATTAAAAATTTAAATGGCAAAAAAATTTACAAAAATTATTTAAAAAAATTTATGTACCCACCCAAAATCAAAACATTATTTTAGAGAAACAATTGAATTTTATTATTTCTGTCTCTATCATTTCTAATACCATTAGTTCTGATAGAAGCATTGAAGATTATATAAATGAAAAATAAAAATAGAAATTTGGTTATGTTTATATTATCTAATAGTTCAAATAAAATTTTTTAGTTCTTGTATTATATTGTCATCGTCTATTACGTTATAACTACTGATAGATACTGAAACAGGTGTTCTTCACCTATCAGATCACATTTATTCACACTTTGTATGTTGCAATTTTTTTTAAGCATTTAATTTTAATTTGTGGTGTATATTTCTACCCTCTTATGGAAATATTTAGGTTTTTTTTACATTTACAAAGAAACGAAAAAAAATTTGTTATTAAATATAAACACGTTTTCTCCTCTCCGATAAATTCGGTAATGCTCCAAGACACATTAATCCCTTATGGATTTTATCTCCTGCTGTTATACTCAATTCAAACCTGGGCGGTATTGTAACAACTACACAACTGTAACTGTACAAAATAATTCTCTTTATTATATTTGTTGCAACATAATTAAATTGGTGTGATTTTTCCAAAACATTTCACAATGACAAAGGGGTCGAGAAAGGGTTGGTGCGTTTTTAGTTAAATGTTAAATGGACGTTTTTAAATTTGCTCAACCAGAATGATGTTTACTCAACTGTGAATAATTTAATCTTGAAATGTTTGAAGCGTAGAGAGTTTATTTGAGGTTCATATTTTGGGTACAGGGGATGAAAGAATTGAAAAAATCCAGTAAACAGCAACTGAAACTTAAACTGAGTATTTATTATTTAAAAATTATTATTAATCATCTAAGTATGCGTCCAATTTAGCCCGAATGATGATGCAAAATTCTTATTTTTGCAATTCAGCGTTTAATAAAATTGAATTAAATTGGTTTTGAAATTGGTTAAATTTTCAGAATTACTCATGGTTTAAATTTATTTAAAAAAAATACCAAAGGTCTATTTAAAAACAAATTTCATTCAGTTTTTATTAATGAATGAATTTTGAAACCGTTTAAAAAATTACTTAGTTTTTAATTCTTTTTTTGGTGTTAACAGATTAGTCCGATGAGAAGTTGGCCCATATTCCACATGAATGATTTTATGTGATTTGACATAATTTAAAAAAAAGTTTTTCGTTATGTCTGTCTGCAATCTTTCAAACTTTAATTGTTATAAATGCAAGTTTCAAATCCAAGTGTGCATTTACGAACATAAGTTATCTACCTCAATGTGCATTATCTGGTTCTAGTGCCTTGGCAGTAACATTTTGGGACACCCTGTATAAAATAAACAATGATTTTCAAAATACGAATTAATTTGTTTTTCCATTTTCTCGAAAATATGAAACCTGAATCTAAATTTTGAGATTAACTTGATTAATTTCAGATCGAAATACACTGCTACAAGTGAAACTAAAATTGAAATATTCGTAAATACAAAATTACGCCCTTGTTGGTAAATAATGTATTAAGGCTTTAAGCAAACCTTGTTTTCGGAATTTTGCAACCTTCTATACATTTACCTTGCTAGAAGTAAAGTTTCTTCAAAAATTGAATGAAGGTGGTTCCAAAATCGTATCATTTTTTGGAAAAAAGTCACTGGATGATGTAATAGTTAAAGTGAAATTGAAATAGTCACAAATAAATATAAGTTTCTGAGTATTATCAGTGACATCGATTTTTCGTCTGCATTGGTAAAAATCATCATAATCCAGTTTGTGACAAATTTTGACTGTAAAATTTATTAATTACTTGTTTAACATTAAAAGTAGTAGTTTGTAAATTTTGTGCAATAAACGATCAAGTTTTGTAGATTGGAAATACCTTGTCTTATGTTCATTATCAAAATAGGAAGAAGATAGAGAGACGTTCACAGTTTTTAATCTCCTATCAACTTCCGTTGAGCGTGAAAGCATGAGAACCATTAGTTTTAGTTGGCCCTGATTTATACGTGACATTTGTCCCACGGGAGCAAAATGTCACAACTTTTACTAAATTCCTACAAATCCCCAACTAAAAATAAACTCCAGTGAACAATAATACTAAAACGCAGTAGCAACTCGTCGAGACAAACAATAGTGTTTTGTAAGACTGTTAAAATTTAGTAAAAAACTAGATAAATTATTTTTTTTTTCAATATATTCCTTTCTTTAATTTTAACTATCTGTATCTGTAGGGAAGGTGAGTTAGTACCACAGCACTTAGGCTACATTTGACCCATTGTACATCCTCTCGAGGAGTTGTCCTCCTAGGTCATCGTCTATCCTGTCCTTTCCAGCAAATTGGATAAGTCACTAGGAGACATCTCTTTTATATCGGCAGGTGTAGGCCAAGACTCACCCAGCACGCACTCTCTCGTTAACGATAACTCCGGGCAATCGCATAGGACATGAATGACCGTTTCGTCTTCCTGTTCACACATCCTGCATAGAGGTGAGTCCACTAGCCCCATTGTATGGAGGTGTTTCCTTCGTTGACAGTGGTCAGACAAATCCTACAGCTAGACGTAGGTCATGGCCAGCTTCCCAGGGTCGCCCAGGGTGACTCTGGCTAAACTGCATCCCTTGATTTCATCCCATCTCTTTAGAGATTGAGCATGGGTGTAACGTTTGGCTAGTTCCGCAGTTGCCGAAGTCGTCAAGCCGTAGGTGTCGCTGGGTCCTAAAAGTCTTAGTCCAGCCGCTTCCCTGGCTAAGGAATCGGCAATGCGGTTAGCTTTACTCCTGTCGTGCCCTTTAACCCACCTCAATTTGAACTATTTACAGAAATATTAACATAGTGAATTTCAGAAAATTTCCATTTATAAATACCACTAGTGTTTGAAATTTTTCCGATAATAATTTAGGAATGAACATTTTACATCAAAACACTCTAGATTAAAATTGCTAATTTCAAGTTTGTCATATTTGTCATTTGTCATAGTCGAATTTGTTTATCATTTGCAAAATTTTGTATCTTTTCTAATACTATTAAAATCTCTCGTTGTTGGAATGAAATTAAATCAGGCAAGAGTACAGATAGAGTTTAGTACCTAGATTCTGCAATGATTCCCATAAAACGAGCGGGTCTGTAAATGTTGAAGAAGTCTTGCTTTTGATATTAAAAAAGAAAATTGACAAATATAAAGTGGAATACGGTCACATGAAATGTTTTTTAAATAAATATAAAATCGTTTTTATAGTAGGAAAACATAATTTATTTTTGACTGGTATAAATATAATATATGAAATCCCATGCAGCAGCTGTGATTAGATATACATTAGTCAAACAAGTGGAATGCTTAAAGATAGAATAACCTCTCATAAAAGTGACTTCAGACGGAATGCGAGATCTTGTCGCCTTGCTGAACATGTAATAGATAAAGATCATGTAATTGACTGTAATAATGCCAAATTTCTCCATAATAAGCGAAATCTCAATAATGGTTCATATAACTAACAATGAAAAAATAATGAATAAAAGAACCGATATTGTGACTTCAGAATTAAAAAACCAGTTGAGAATGCTCTTCTAGCATTGCCATAGACCGAACAAATTGCAATGAAAGTATTAATAAAATTTTAGATTGCCACAGTCTACTCACTTTTACCAAAATCGTCATTCACTATGTGTCTACTGAAGACCCATAGCCCCCCCTCCCTTTAGGTCATGGGAGAGGATAGACTTGTAGCTGTCCCTCCGCTGAGCACTGGATGGATATTCCATTATCTCCCGACCTCGCCTCCCGGGTGGAAGACAGCCGGCTGGATCAATGTCATTTTATACTTCAAAATTTTCATATTTTCGACCCCATTTTGAAGGTGTTACCGAAGAGGTACAGAGGGACACATCAAATCATAAGCTTACTTTTTGATGCTCTATCAAAATCTAAAGTTAGAATTTTAACACTCATAAACACAAAGAATCAACATACACAGAACGAATTCAGATACCGAACAATTTGTTCGGTGAAAAACATAAAGATAATTTCTCAACTCGTCCTCCTTGAAATGATTAATTATATACTTTACTATACATTTTATATTCTCACTCTGTATCTTTCAATTGGTATACTAATTTTCTAGAAATTGTCATTGTGTCATTTTAAATTTTAACATGTTTCTTTTTGTATATAATTTTATCTGAATTTCTTATTATTTGTCTTGAAAAAGAAAATAAACAAGAAATCATACTAATAATAATAAATAATAATAATAATAATATACGCCCTGCAATTCACTCCCTTACGAGTGAACCCCTGAAGCTCTGCAGATTGTGCGGGGAGGGACGGCTATTATTATTATTTTCCGTGGCGCTCTGGGACGACTTACTGATGCTTGATGGCGCATTTGCTTTACAGTTGTGGGAAAACCCAGAAAAACCACACAACACCATCATCGACAACGATGGACTTCTCCAGGATTTTTAAATCTTTGCAGCGTAAACTAACATCAAAGTAATTAATGTTAAATACGCTACAAATCATGCCCAGAAGTAGGCAATGAAAATTTTTATTTAAAAATCTCATTGTCTAGACCGTGGCACGAACCAGAGCACGGACAGACCTATTAATGGTACATATTGAAATGTAACCGTCTTTGCCAACTGAGCCACCGTCGCCGATCTATTGATCTACAATTGACTGCTTCTCACTAATTTTATCAAAGGTAATTCCACGAGTCCTCCAAATTTTATCGATTAAATTTTTGGTTTTCACGAAAACGGCTTTATTTGGAAAAACCACGAAAACAAACTGATTGATAAAATCACGAGTCCGCAGGACGAGTGATTTTATCTTAAATCAGTTTGTTTGAGTGGTTTTGCCTAAAATAAAGGCGTTTGAGTATGAAGATCAAAAATTTAATCTATAAAATTTCAGAGGACGAGTCGTATTTGAAAGGATTATTTTTTGAATCATTTTGTATTAAAAACAGAGAACATAGTCATTTATGCAAAAGACACTTTACACACAAATATTGAAAATTTTCTTTACCAATTTAAATTGAAACCTAAGCTGTTTTACATACAGGGTCACCAAGGCGATTTTTTGACTGGCTACCCCGTGAAACGGCGCCGTAAATAAAAGCGAAGAAGAAGAATGAAATGAAGGCTTTCTTAATTTAATTAATTTTGAGTTTAGTGTTAAAGTGAGGTATGTAAAAATGTTAAAGGGTTTTGAAATAAACTAATAAAAACAGGTTAGTTTACAAATACATTTTGAAATTTGGTTATTAACTTAGATTTGCAATACATTTTAGTATAATAATAATTGATAAATGTTTACATTTGACATCTCAAATAGGTAAACACAGTTTAATCAAAAAACAAAAACGACGAAGCGGTTTTATCAGTATAAAACACAATGATTGGTTAGGATCCTGAGTTGTTATTAGCTGAAACCACAAAATCTGACTGTTTTGACAGATGAAAAAAATAATCTACATAAATTATTGAACAGTCACGAAAACATCCACTTATTTACATATATACTATACTGCATTTTCTGATGCATGTAGGCAAGTGATTTGATGAGAGCATTACATTTTTTCAAAGAAGAAACATAATTTGGAAAATTTATTGGGTCGCATCGAATTTAATCCAGTTTTCAACAAAACAACCCAGGGTGGTTCTAAAAATCTGAAAATTCTCAAAAAAGAAAAAATGGAATAAATAATGATGTATTGTTATTAACCCCAAATCTAAACTGAAATCAACCGAATTCAAAAGGATGATACAAAAATTCCTTGGTTTAAATCAATTATAGGGATTTAAACTAAAAAAATTGCAACCAATTCCGCAAGAGCAACAGCTGTATCTAACCTATCCAAAAAGGAAATTGCCGATCAACAACTTAAGATATCATAATACAGTATGATATGATTGAATCCAGGTCAGCGCTATCCATTTTGGCAGGAGGGACACATCCCTTGATGCGAGGCCCCCCATACTACATTTAAAATTCTAATAAGTAGAATTTAGATTTTTTTATGTATTGTACTTATTTATGAATTATAAAAAGTCCTGCTATCAATCGTTTATTACAGTTATTCATTAATACACTCCATTATTAAATTCAATCCAAACCTTATTTGGCAATCGTAATTTCAGCTATATTCCAAACACATATTATACATGTTTTAAGCTTAACGCTGCATTTGGTAAACAAGTCAATTAATTGTTGCTTTCCTGTGTAATTCCTTAAGGATTTCTTCAATTGGTATGTCGCAATCTGAAGATTTTTTGTGTTATTTTTATTTTTAATTTAGTTCTCAACTTCTTTTAATGTTCCTGGATTAATATTAAGTCTGTACCTTCGGATCTCATTAGTAGACTATACTTTAATAGTTCTTTTAATTTTTTTGTGACTTTCCAGAAGAAATATTTTTCCTTTTTATCTATTAATTCTTGAAGGTATTTGTTAAGGGATCTGTTTAATATGATTTTATCGTCATATGCTCTTGTTCTCTGTTATTTTTTCAAAAGTTTCCTTTTTGCTGGAAGTCGTTTAATTTCTAGAGGGTACTTGTTGCTCACTGCTATTTTTTTGATTTTTTCATGTAGACACCAATCTTGCGACATTTTTTATCCTGCAATCGATTATTTTGTGGTCGTGTAAAAAAGCCTAACATCCTTCAGTGTATCTTCCATATATTCATATGATATACACTTCATGAATTTGTAAACATGTCAAAAATGGTGAATAAAATCCACAAAATGGTATTGTATGACCAACGCATACATGGTAGGCATTTCAAAAAGTCATGTACATCGCATAGTAACTGAAAATTTGGACATGAGAAAGCTATGCGCAAGATGGGTGCCGCGAGGATGATTGAATCAAGTGTTTGGTGGATTTACAACCATGGATGAACTGTGGGCCCATCACTTCATACCTGAGATGAAAAAACAGTCAAAACAATGGGCTAAAAGGGGAAACTCGGATCCAAAGAAAGCGTAGGCAGTTCCATCTGCACGTAAGGTCATGGAGTCAGTTACACATCCGTTATCGCTATGGCCAAAATCAATGCTCGAATTGCTTCCTCACGCACCCTATTCGCCAGATTTAGCTTCCTTGGATTATTTTCTGTTTCCACACTTGAAAAAATGACTTGTTTGTAAAATATTTTCCAATAAATGAAGAGGCGGTTGATGGCAATTGAAGAGCTCGACGATTCTCACTAAATAGGGTATCGAAGATATTGAATATTGCTGGGAAAAGGCTGTCGAGCTAAAAGGAGACTATGTAGGGAAATAATAATATTTCTTCCCAAATGTTTTGTATTTTATTTGTTAGGTTGGGTACTTCTGGGAATACCCTCGTATGTATCCTTCGATACGCCACCGACACTTCTCCGACAGATGAACACTAATAGGATAATTGATGGTTCTTTTAGTTCTCTTTCATTGAGTTGTTGTTTTTGTTGAAAGCATTCTTAATTAGAAGAGAAGATTAGTAAGTCAAAATAAACTTGGTTGCTTCTTTAATCTTGTAGATTTTTTTATGTTTAGCTTTTGATTTATAACGACTATCGTTATAAATTGAAGTTTTGTTGGTAGTTCATAGGAAAATTATTTTAAAATGTGTTAAAGCTTTTATTCGGTGATTAATTTTGTTTTGGATTTTTCGATAAATTTCAAATTTCTCGTAAACTTTAATCTTGGAAGGTTCACAAGAATTTATGTTTGATCAATAGGGGTTAGGGGGTGGAGATGATCTATTGCTTAATTCTGGCCACAGGAGATATAATCTCATCAGGCACTGATTAGCTATTTGTTAAGAAAATACGTTACACGTGTTTTTGTTATAGAATGGTGTCGATAATTTTAGCTTTTCATTTTTGAACTCTGATTTTTAATAGAGGGAAGTAAATATGTCGAGAAAAAATTGAGAACGGACATTTTGAGTCACCCACCAGGTTCTAATGGATGAAAATTGGAAAATTAGTAACAGGTCGAAAATATTGTCATCGACATGTCCGTCCTATTGATTATAGATTAGTTTATGGGTCATTCCATGTGAAAAGCATATCAAATGTCATTCGACCCTTTGCAATCGCGCTGCTTTTTTGATACCATAAACTTACCATGGAAATAAGTAATTTCCCAAATTTTCAGCCTAAAATACCACAAGGAAATCTTTTAGGCTCAATTTTAAATTTGGTCAAAATGGCAACGAGAAAAAAAATAAAATACGCGTTTCCTTCGTATTTCTCATTAACAGTACATAAAAAAATGCAACAAAGACATTTCTGACGTAAAATTTTCCGTAGAACACGGTCACGCCAACCGTTTTCAATGATTCCCCTCGGAAAAGTCGGAAAATGCGGAAATTTTTTTATTTTGATTTTCAAATTTCTCAAATACATATACCCCGATTTAGCTGAAATTCACAGTACATATTCTTGGAATCATGCTTTTCCAAATCTATATACTCTTGCTTTACTCTTTATATCATTTTCATGAGTTATATACGATTTATATATATATATATATATATAGTGTGAGTCGGAAAATACATCGAAAAATACAATTAAATTTTTGACGCCCCCAAAATAAGTCCCCCTCCCCATTTTCGGGGATGCTGATCACGATAGTGGGCGTTAAAATTCTTTTCGAGTAGTCCCCTCCCCCCATACAGCCAAAAACCACCCCCCAAATGGTGATTCGCGAATTGCGAGTCTTTCACCGGAAAAACTAGCGTAATCCTCCATTTTAGGGGATGCCGAACACGAAGGCAGTCGTTACAATTCTTTTAGAGTTGACCCCACCCCTCAAACTGCCAAGAATTACCCCCGAAGAGGTGAAAAATTTGTTTTTCGCTATATACGAGAAAAAATTGTTTCACCCTTTTGGGGATGGTTTTTGGATCATTTGGAGGTGGTTTTTGGGTCGTTTGGGGGGTGGAGTCGACACAGTGAGAAGATCCAACAGTACCATCGCGTTCAGCATCCTCGAAAACAGGAGATGACGCGTGTTGTCTCGTTTATAGCGAAAAACAAACTTTTCAACCTTTAGGGGCTGATTTTTGGCCATTTGATGGGTGGGGGTCAACTCTAAAGGAATAGTAACCACTGCCTTCGTGTTCAAAATTTTCTAAAACGGGACATCACGTTAGTTTCCCGGTTAAAGACGCGGAATCCCCGAATCACCATTTGGGGGTAGGTTTTTGGCTGTTTGGGGGTGGGGCCAACTCGAAAAGAATTTTAAGACCCGCCATCGTGTTCAGCATCCTTGAAAATGGGGGGGGGGACTTACTTTGGGAGCGTCAAAAATTTATTTGTATTTTTCGAGGTATTTTCCGACTCACAGAATGCACTATATATATATATATAAATCGTACTATATAACTCATGAAAATGATATAAAGAGTAAAGCACGAGTATAGGGATTTGGAAAAGCATGCATCTAAGAATATCTACTGTGAATTTCAGCTAAATCGGGGTATATGTATTTGAGAAATTTGAAAATCAAAATAAAAAAATTTCCGCATTTTCCGAGGGGAATCATTGAAAACGGTTGGCGTGACCGTGTTCTACGGAAAATTTTACGTCAGAAATGTCTTTGTTGCATTTTTTTATGTACTGTTAATGAGAAATACGAAGGAAACGCGTATTTAATTTTTTTCTCGTTGCCATTTTGACCAAATTTAAAATTGAGCCTAAAAGATTTCCTTGTGGTATTTTAGGCTGAAAATTTGGGAAATCACTTATTTCCATGGTAAGTTTATGGTATCAAAAAAGCAGCGCGATTGCGGAGGGTCGAATGACATTTGATATGCTTTTCACATGGAATGACCCTTATATGATTCTAGACAAAAAAGTTCAGGGTCACGGATTTTTTTAGTCACCTGAAAAGTCGGAATTGATCATTGAATATGTAAAAAAAAGTGGTCTAATTTTTTTAATTAAAAAAGTTGGAAAAAATCTAAACGGACATTTATAACCATCCCCATGCGAGCAAACGGGTTTTCCGTAGTGCGTATTGATGCTTTCAGTTCATTCTGTGAGTTGGAAAAAACCACAAAAATCACAAATAATTTTTAAAACACCCAAAGTACGTTTTCGAGGATGTTGAACACGATGGTGGGGGTTAAAATTCTGTTTGAGTTTGCCCGGTACCCCAAACGACCAAAAATCACCCCCAAAAGGGTAAATCGCATCTTTCACCGGCAAAACTAATGTAACCCTCCGTTTTCGAGGATTCTGAACACGTTGGCGGTGGTTACATTTCTTAGAGTTGACCCCATCCCTCAGACGTCCAAAAATCACCCCCGAAAACGGGGGGGACGTACTTTGGGAGCATCAGAAATTATTTGTATGATCGTTCGAGTCACAGAATGCAGCTGAATTGACTGCAAAGATGCGACTCGATATTTAATTTCGTGTAGCTGCGGGCGGTAGAAAATGTCCGTTCGTTATTTATGATATTCTTTATAATTTAAAAATTTTTTCAATATTGTGGCTGTAACTTTTTTAATCCCTTTTCTCTGCAACTTTAATATCTATTGTTGCAATTATGGGCGGTGTAAAATGTCCGCTCTTCGTGAATTCATGCATGTTTTTACGTATTTAATAATAATCAAGAACGGACGCGTGGCGATAACAAAATTAGACCACTTTTTTTTACAAACGGAAAATTGTTTACAGGACCACCACTGCAGAACTTTTTGCCATGGGAAAATTTTATTGTATTTGTGTAAATCTATCGACTACACCAAATATTATTGAACACAACTATTAATTTAGAAATAAAAGAAAAAGGTATATTTTACTTTTCCGGGCGGTTCACCGTCCGAAAAAGTATCTACGAAAAAGTCCTACGACAGAAAAGTTCTTCTTCTTGTGTACTGTATTGAATTTGACGTTTTTTGACATATTCGAATATAAATAAATTATTCAGTAGTAATAGAAAAAAATATTTATCCATATTTCTGCATACGTTTAACATTGAAATGTACAATTTTCAAAACGGGACCGATTAATTTTTATCTAAATTTATTACACCACATACAAGTGGCTCCAAACGCGTCCACATCCAAACGGTCTAATCTCTTGGAAAAATAATTTAAATAAATACCTATTCATAAGTCTCTTATCTGTATTCAAATTTTTGATATAGGCGTGACTTAAAAAGATAGAAATGTTTGCTATTGTGATTATACAACCCTTGCTATTAGACCCAAAGGGGTGAGTTATTGAGACGTATTCTATCAGCGCTCCGAGTAAACACATTTTATTTTATAATCTTGTAGCTATATTTCACGGTATTAAATTTATCTTGGATCTACATTGTTGTAGACATCGTTATTATGTCGATCACGTGTTCTAGAGATTTGGACTGTTCCTGATCTCTCCAGGTTATTTGGTTACTGCTCCGATTTTTTATTTTTTCTCGAATATATTTAATAAAAGTATTTAGTTTTCACCACGGATTAAAATTACCAGCAAATCAATCCCCGGAGGGACGGGACACTAGCCACAGCGAAAAATATGACAAGAATCTATGTCACCGACATAACCTTAAACGTTTAAGGTTATGTCGGTGATCTACATTCTGACACAACAAATCAACCTCAAAAGTAAAACTACAACAATATTATTAAGAATTTATTAGAAGTAAATAATTTTTATTTCATTACTACTTAGTATTTTACACCTTATATTACACTATTTTAAAAAAGTCATACAAAGAGAGACACTTTTCAGACGACGAACAAAACAATAAAAAAGTAATAAAACCAAAAATGGCACAATTATTTCTTGTGTTTTGTTAAATTCCGGCAAGACACAAAAAACTTCAAAGCAAAAAAAATTTACAAATACCATATTAAAAAAACTGGTCATTTATATTGAAACTAAATTAAAAATGGTTAATATAAAAATTAATTGTAATAGTAACTTTTAAAAATAAGTCATTATATTTATAAATGAATGCCTAATTAGTAATGGTAAAATAATGAATACAAGAAATTATTATTATTAATGTAAGTAGATTTGGACGGATTTTAAGTCTTAATTTTATGCAATCCTCGTATATATATATATATATTTTTTAATTTAAAAAATTCTAAATATAAAAAATTAAGCTGTTCTTTCGTTCTATATTTGTTTGCAAACATTCTACGTACTGATTCAGAAAACTCCCACTATGCAATATTTGGCTACACCAGTTTTGTTAAGAAAACTATCGTTAGGTAATTTTTATTTTATCGAACATTGTTTCTTGATATTGTTGCATAACACCGTTTAAATATCGCCTAGTTGTCAGAAACTTTGACCTCTCACAAAATGTGATATTAATGAAACTTGGCACTTAAGTACTTGAAAGGGTGTAGGGCTCTAAAGTGTATGGTAAGTTCATAATTTCGAAAACAAAATCGAAAATTTGGTTTTTTCATTATATCTCAAAAAAAAAAGTTCGAAAAACTAATAGCAGCACGTGAAAGAGGGGAAAATTTTACTAAAAATTATAGTAAAAGTTATCTAAAAAAAATTGTATTAAAAAAATTATTAAAAATAAGAAAGCGAATTCGAAAACTATACGCGCGCTGAACCGCTGAATACAAATATTCAGGCGAGGCGTTCGGGAAAAGACTAAAAGATCTTTGTTTAAAATGATCGCAGAGAAAAAAAAAAGAAAGCATTTTAAAGAGGTGATTCTAAGCTTTCTCTAAGCCATTAGTTTGTATTATTTTTTTTTGTTTTCTCATAGAAAATTTGACCATAAGTTATAATTTCTAAAATTCTCACAGATTTTTATAAAACTGAAGATACCTTATATATTAATAGAGGCATAAAAAATCCTTGTACATTTATCATCATTATACTTTTACTTTTGATGTAAAAATAAATCTCTGTTTAATAAAAGTTATGTTTTAAAATTGTCATGTTTTTACAGCATTTATTTGACGTAATTTTTATTTTCTAAATAGTGTTTATTAACAGTGGCGCCGTGTTCCATATCTCTATTTAGGAAAGAGATAGGAATTCAAGTTTCTATAATCTTACCTTATTGATCGAGCTCTACAAAATAAATATAATTTCAGCCACACACGGTGTTCAATTTCTTCTGGGCGGGTCCCAACTTTGTTTTTTTAAATGACAACCTGTATTTTTTATCGCTTTTTCGTTTTCTACATGAAAAATAAAAGATACTTTATGCATAATTATATTTCAAAAATATTGACGGTTTTCGAGATTTTTAGCATTACAAGTTTTTTATCAAAAGTAAAAGTATAATGATGATAAATGTGTAAGGATTTTTTTTGTTATGCCTTTAGTTTTTTTTAAATTTTGTTTTCTAACTTGTGAACTTAGCATACACTTTAGAGCAGCAAAGTTTTTTTATAGTTGTCTATACCTAAGTCCCTAAGTGCCAAGTTTCATTGATATCACATTTTGTGCGAGCTTTTCCAATATTCCAAGAATTTCTGAAAGCCATACGCTTGAAAAAATGAAAATGTTATTTTCATAATATTTAAGGAAATTTGATATCTACAGAATAATCTTGCTATTTGAAGTTTTTCAATTTTTTACAAAGGTACCATTTTTTAATATTACCAACTAAAAGTCTTTGGGTAATTAATACTTAATATTTAGCTAAGCGTATTTACAATATGTTTTTAAAGCTGTAAAAAGGCGACAATTATTTACAACGTACAAAAACCCTAGTTACATACCTACTAAAAATCTATGAAAAAAAAATATTTGGTCAGAAAATCTTTGACGAAATAGTTAATAATAAATAAACGGCGTGGTTAAATGTTCTTTTGCTGAATTGTGTACAACGGTTAACAATTCATCTTCATATCTTAAGATTTTTCTAACAGGCGAAATGTTTGTGATTTATTAGCTATACGAAGAATTAGAAGAACTTTAATATTTATTTCCATTTTATTGAATCCTGCAGACGTTTTCTCTTAACTTATCCACTTTGCCCGGACTTTTTAAAATTTCTCGGTATTTTTACTCAATTTTAGCAATAACGTAAAATCCTAAAATGGCAAATTCAAAATGAAGTGTCAATTGTTTTGGGTTTCCTTTAAAGAGTTGAAACCGTACAGACATACCTATAAGGTGTTACAATCTCCAAAGTGGTGGTTTCATTAATTTTGTTATGCCTCTCATAAACAATATCATAAAAATGCTTATTATTTCTCAAAATTTGTTAATACTTAATTCATTTTTGTTACAAACTAAAAACTAATAAACTTTTACTACAAACTAGAAAAAAAATTTTATTTGACTATTGGTCACTGTGAGTTGATGCCAATTTGTCATTTGTCAATTTAATAGTTCTGAATTGTTCAATGTGTCTAATAGTAAAAATGTTGATACTTTACTTATGTTTAAGTCGAAAAAGGTAAGTCACGAATTATTGGATACCTTCAGAATCCATCAATACTTTGTTTTATTTTCTTTCTTCTTATTGGTAATATAGAATTTCTTTCTTCTTATTAGTCTGGAATTTCGGAAATGCCCTACATTTACCACAAGGCGCCTGTTCCAGAATTAAACAGTCTTTATTTATCTTCTAAGTACTGTTTAACGCTTTTAAACTACTCATCGGCGTTTTTTAAAGTTCTTGGACATTTTCTTCTTTCACATTAACTGGTAAGTTATATTTTGTTATTTATAACTTGATGGTCACTCTACATACTTAATTACTAATTATACAATTTATTTTTAAACTTTTCAGGTATTTAACTCAATAAATTTTAATTTAAAATTCAATTCATTCAACAATAAGCATTTTCTTCTCTGATCTTTTTTTCAACCAAAGTCGATCTGCCTTTTTTATTAACAAACTTTTTTCTTTCAGTTAAATCCCATGTCCTTTGCCAAATTGATAACCAATAAAATTCAAGAAAGTTTGACTTTGACAGAAACTGATCAAATTATTATAAATTTTGATATAAAGTAAGTTTATCTTGTCTTATGATTTAAATGTTATTTTCTTTTAATGTATATTGTTACAATTTGTTTTCCTGTTGTGAATATTGATTTATTATTGATTTTCCCTAAAAAATTGTTTTATGTTTGTAAGTTGGCATACCTTTTATATGTACTGAGTGTTTTTTATTTCAGGTTTTGCTTAGTTATTTTATATCAATAATTATAAGTGATAAATTATTTGGGTAATATGGGACCACATGTATAATAAAATGAGTGAATTTCTTAACACTTTTACTGTTTTACTTGCAATTAATAGACAAGTGTGGACGAAACTTCGTAGTTCCATTGTTTTAATTTAATTTATTTTTACAACATTTCGATTTGTAAATATCTCAGGTTCTGTACTGAACTCTATGTACGGTATTCATCTGAAGATGATCGGAGATAGTTACCGATTGAAAATTTGCGAAAGTAAGGCATTGAAAAAACTGAGTGTAGTTTTTTCAATGTCTTTTTTTAGGAAACCATTAAGAAAGCATACAGTCAAATCATTTTCATAGTTTTACTTTGGAAAAATTTCTCGCATAGTCCCAGGATGTTAAATTTTAAGGTAGAAATCATATGGAAAAATTTTAAGAAAAAAAGTTATTCTTCATAAAAAGTTCGGCATGGTCTAAAAACTAACATGCAACCAACCAACAGATTAAATTGCTTTTTAACGCAAATGGAGACGGTTGCATATTTGAATATATTTTTCAATTCTGATCAACTTTTTTTTTTATTTTTTTTACCCTTGATCATATTTTTTGACAAACCTCGTATAATACTGAAAAAAAATTATTTATGATGGTTGAATTTCTTTCGAATTGAAAGTCGAAACGTTAAATTAAAACTTTTTTGATTTAAATAAGTGATTTTATTATCCAACGAGAAGAGTATTTGAAGTACCAAAAGCCTCTATGAACTATAGAAATGAATAACTTTCTTTTTCGAATGAATGATTCCAACTTAAGTAAACATACCGTACACAATTTCACAGAAGAACATTTATTATTATTAATAAATAAATTAAGACTAACTAAGTATCATTTTTAACAATATTTTTTGCTTTTTAATAAAAAAGTGTTTCTTAGTGCGTTAATAATGTTTTCAAAAATCAAGTTAGAAAAGATTAAAATTATCTTTTACAAAAACTTTCTATCTAATAATTAGATTTTAAAAATAACGACATATATTTATTCAATTTTGTTTTTAACACTTAATAATTTAAATTTTTTGATTTTGAGCGATCTATTCAATACAAAATTAAGTACAAGCGTGAATTTTTCTAAAATTTTTTATTCTTAAAATATTTAAGTTATTTCGTTTTTTTTGTTAACATAATGTTTTGGTCATATTTTATAGTTTAATATCTTGTCCTGTTTGTTTAAGGATGTGATATTCTTTATTAATTAATGCCATTAAGTGGTAGTTTTTTTAATAAATATATATTTATGAAACTATTTCCGGAATGTGTTAAAAAAATAAATAAAAAGGGTAATGCCATTTAATTTTCCTTTAACTTTACACAAAAAAAATTCAATGATTTTGACAGCCGAACACAGCCAAACTGCTAGACCAATAAAATAAAATGGGGATACCTTACAACCATGTATTTTTTATCAATTATAACACATTTCCGGAATTTATATCGCAACCCTGTATTCACTTTTCAAATGCACCAATCGTTTTCAAAACAAAAATCCAAACACATAGTGCCGTTAGTGTAAAAAGTAAAAAACCTCGAAACGAGAGTGGCAGTGAATCGATTTTGATGGGGTTTTTTTGCATTGTATTTCTAAAATCTAATACTAAAATGTTTTACATTCTTTTTAGCCATTAAATATGAATATAGCATGTGTTATTTGCAGCGAATTATTTATTAGCGGAGCGGATGTGTACTTTACCCAATGTGGGCACGTTTTTCATTATCATTGCCTAATAAGTTGGCTAGAAAGATCAAAAACTTATCCACAATGTCGAAACAGAGTTACAGAAAGAACCATACACAAAGTATATTTTAACATTTCTATTGTGGATCATCAGTGTGTACCTGATCTCGCTACTTTTATGTGTCAACTAAACTATACAGAAGAAAGGAGTGCAGTATTTAATTTGCAGAACGTAGTACAGGTTCAAGAGGTAGAAATTTTATTTTTAGCTCATCCTTCAATGCTTATTTGTAGTTAAAATTTAAATTTTAATACATCTGATCGGCCCAATATAGTTTTTGTCTAGATTTAATCTTGTTTCCATGGTTTTTACTGTAATAAACCTGTTCTTTTGACAGATAAGTCGGACTTTATTTATTCATAGCCGTATCGTATGTATTTTAATTGATTCGGAATTTTGTATTAATATATATTTTAAAATGGCTTCATTCTAAAGATATTATCAATCCTCCTAAATCCTTAAAGGCAGAATTATTAGTAATAGCAAGGCAACATAAAAACAAATTCAAAAAATATATTATAGATGAGATGGCCCGAGAAAAAGGAATTGAAATTCTCAGATTGCCTCCTTACCACGGAGAGATTTAACTGATCTGGTCACAATTATTAATTTGTTTTTGAAGGCAGTTTCAGATGTAAATAGAGAACATTGGGGAAAATGCATTGATCATGTTAAAAAGGTGGAAAATTTGGAAAGTAGATATATTAATGGAAAATTTAATAGAACCTATAATAATAAACCCCAGAAAAGACAATGATAGTAATACCAGTAGTTTTAGTGAAGAAAGTGACTTTTAAAGATAGTTCTTGAACGAACTTTTTTTAATCTTTGAGTTAGGTAAGTACTGAAGCGTTACTTTTAATGCCAAGAGATTAAAAAAGTTTAATCCCAACATATAATCCTCCTTGTTATTTATTGGTTAAATTTATTCTACGAAGTGCGTATATATATTTTATACGCTGTGACCTTATTTATATTATAGAAACTTATTTTGCAAAGTACGCCTATGGAATGTGACGTTATATCCCCACTTTTACTGCACTCCTCTCTCCTTTATAGTATAGACAATGTAAATTTCACTTTAACCGTAAAAGACAAGAAATTAAAAGATAATCAGAAAAAAAAGAAAGAGCAAAATAGGGCATTAACAGAAGAGATAGCAACATTAAAAAACTATGCAAGGAACATGGACTCGACAATACATGCTTTTGCGAAGAAGACCGATCGACTATTCGAAGAAATTGTTAAGTTAAAAAGTAGTGACAGGAGAGAATTACAACAAATAGAATTAAAAACCGAAAAAGAAAAAAATATTTTGAAACAGAGGTTAAAAAATGCGAGTATAAATAATATTGTAATTGCCAATCCTGAAGCTGATTCTCATCTAGTGACAATTATGTCAGAATCAAATCTTAATGCATCACACAATAGATCCAATAAGAAGCAGGATATGACATGTGTCATTAACAGTGGATGAGAGGGTGAATAATATTATTAATTCGTACCTACCTGTAAAAAGTAACTTCGGTTCTTTCTTGGACACAAAATTCCAGGCACCTTCTAATATGTCAGGCGCTCCTTTTGGTAAAGGGTATTCTATATTCAAGACAAACCAAAAATTGGCGAATGCTGACAAAGGAACTAAAGGAGATGAAATAGTATACGATGGATTAGGAGGATCGCATAAAACAGATGTTTATGCATCACCAAAACCCAGACAGACTGGATTGAAAAGAAACAAATCGAGGAAATTTAAGAAACTTGCCCCTTCTGCTAATTCCAAAACCAAAATTACTGAATTCATCATTATTTCCTAATAGAAACTTAAAATATTAGTACGTTTAACGTGATAAACTGTTAATTAATATATTTATTTTCTTTAATACATTTTTGTATTTATATATTAGAATTTGGCGATCTTTGTTTATTTAATAGTTTATTGCAAAATTCCGAAAATCATTTTAAATTAATGACATATTAACATTTAAGTATGTATTGTCAAAAACACATTCCAAAAGAGAAAATTATAATTCCATCACTGCCAACTTCGTTCGAGGTATAAATCTAACGGCACTCCACTAATATTCGACACACTTTTACCTCGTCAATTTTAAAAAAAAATTTATACACTCGAGTTTTTAAATCTAAGTAAAGCGTGTTTGGGGGGTTTTCGTCAGTCCAAACAATTCTGCATCATCGTATGAATTTCTTTAAATAACGTACCTATCCCGGGCAATGTTTGTTTTTTCACTACGAAGGACCGTATTTGGCCCAAAAGTTCATGGCAACGTACCGATTTTTGATACCTTTCTTCCCTGCTAATGTCCACACCAAAGCTGCCCACTGGCGATTGTACGTTATTTCTGATGGTGTCCCCGAAATGCCGTAGGATGAATTTTAGGGTATTGCAGCCTATCACTAGATACCTGAAACAATAACAATAAGAGTAATGAAAGAAACTGATTTTTTTAAGAAATAATCATATATGAGGTATGATGATAAAGTTGGCGGACTAATGCTATAAAAATCACTTATTGAAAAAAGTTATACAATTAAACATTGCTGCTACATTTCGACGCGCTCGGAAAATTGTTGCTTTGTTACTAACAGTGCCCCTGACGTTGCCCCCCGAGCATGAAAATGGTGTCCATTCAATTTTTCTTTAATTTTTTAAAATAGAAAAAAGTCATAGTTGGCCCAATCTGGTGAATAAAGGGGGTGTTTAGGTACACTGGTCACTGGTCACCGGTGTTCGGTATCTGAATTCTATCTGTGTGTATGTGTGTGTTGATTCTTTGTCTTTGTGAATTTTAAAATTCTGTCTTCAGATTTTGATAGAGCATCAAAAAGTAAACTTAGGGTTTGATGTGCCCCTCAGTACCACTTCGCGAACTCCTTTAAAATGGGGTCCAAAATATGAAAATTTTGAAGTTTAAAATGACATTGAATTTAAAGTAGACGCATAGTGAATGATTATGTTGATAAAAGTGAGTAAACTGTGGCTGTTGGCTGTGTTGATTAGAATGAGAACTGAGAACTGTCAATCTAAAATTTTATTAATAATGTCATTATAATTTGTTCGGTTTAAGGTGCGTCCAGACATTCGACCGAACGCACATGTGAAAACCATATTCGGTGATATTGGTCTCGGCGTGGAGAGCGGCGACCGAAGGGATTCGTTAAGTTTTGACAGGATTTGTTAACATTTTATTCAAAATAAACGCCGAATGTGGTCACATTTGCCTTTGTTTGCATTCGTCGCATGTCTGGACGCACCTTTATGGTAATGCTAGAAGAGCATTCTCAACTGGGTTTTAGACTAAACACTGTTTGACGAAGCACCCATGATTTTTTGCCACAAATCGAGTATCTTTCGATTAATTCTTTCATGGAGACGTTTCATTACTTCCAGGTACCAAACTTTATTAACTGTCTGATCTTGGGGAACCCATTCTAGGAGCACAATTCCACGTCAGTAAAAAAACAATCAGCAGGATCTTGAGGGTCCTCCGTTGAGATTCTCCCCTCTGTCAACCTCGCAACCCACAAGAACTAATTTCTGTTTACAAAACGGTCATTTCAAGAGTTTCCGAGTTTGTTTTCCCAGCTTTCACTAGGAATTTAATCATAACTCGTTGGTCATTAAATTCACGATTGATTTCTATCGTTACAGAGAATTGAAAACAATTGCATTTCTTTTTTTACTTCTGTGTCAACGGCATCGACTACTGTGGTCATTAGCCTCATGTTCTGTGTAGGCTTTGTTACTGTTTCCCAGCGCCACTTTAGGAGCAGCACTGTTAATTAGAACCCTACAGTGAATGGTCGAGTGAGGAGTATATGAAAATCAATTTCTAAATTTTGAATTAATTAAAAATGATTTCTGCCATCAGTGGAATTCGAACCCACAACCCAGTGCTCTACCGCTGAGCCACCCACTCCCTAATTGCAGTTCTAAATTGAGATCTAAACAAATAGTCAAATTGCTAGCCAAAAACAAAAAATACAGTGATGTAGGAAAAAAAATCTAGGAAAGGTAGTGTCAAAATAGTCACGAATTTCAGTGACGAACCAAACCTACAAAATCATAAAATTGAAAAAAAAAGAAACTTCTCGTTGAATAGAAAAATAGTAAATAAGGAAGTTGTAGATAATAAAAATATTTTTTATTCGAATATGTCAAAAAACGTCAAATTCGATACAGTACACAATAACAAGAAGAAGAACTTTTCTGTCCTAGGACTTTTTTCGTACTTTTTCGGACGGTGAACTGTCCGGAAAAGTAAAATATAGGTATTTGGCTTACCTTTTTATTTGAGCTTTAAATTAATAGTTGTATTCAATAATATTGGGTGTATTTTATTATCGGAATAACATATTGACTTGCAGTAATATGTGTTTTTTTTAAATCAAGTGACATTTGTAGGTTATGTTAAAATGTCAAAATAGTTATAATTTTTGTTCGAAATTTGACACTTCTTACATTGGTGTTCTATTACTTTTTAGTGTAGTCTATATTACACTGACAGAACCGATCAGATTATTCGCAAAACTGGTTTAGTTTATCATAACTCAAAACTTTGTGTTTATACATGCTATTTTGCTTCGAAAAGTATTGTGTATATTTTATTTATTTTAGTCTTTAAAAATTGTGTAGCTCCGTACTACACTTTCTAACACAAGATCCATTGATATTGGCAAACTACAAAACTATAAGTAGAACTGGTATTTTTCTTTATTTTATTAATATTTTTTATATTCGAATAAAAAATATTGTATCATTAAGCGGACGAGAAGTTTATTTTTCGGACTCTTATGGTTTGTCGGCTTCGACTAACGCATCGGCAGGTAAACTCCATAATCGTCCGAAAAAGTAACACTTCTCGTCCTTGCATCATAAACTACTATTTCGATTGACCATATTGTAAGTATCGATTGTCGAATAACTTTTAGAGATATCGAAAAAACCTCAAAAATCGTCATTTTTTTGGTTTTAATTTTTCAATTTTTCATATAATTACTTGATGTTTACAGTAAATCTCTTGGTAATCCAAAAACATACATTTTTGACAAATTACAAAATATTTTTTTGTTTTTTGAGTTACAATTTTTTTTAATTCGTGAAAAAGTCTAGCAATGGAGTTCTGACCAAGAAATCATCGCAAAACAAAAAACAATCTAAAAAAATTTTTTTTCAACTATATAGCAATTTAGGTAAATTTCACATTGAATTGTGATAGATTGCTTGCTGCCATAACGCTCACAATAAAATGAGTCCGCTTGACATTTTTTAGATACATTTCAAACACATATACCGTGTGACACAGACTCATGGTACACCCCCATTTTCTCATTTATTTCTCTAGCTATATTTCTGAAATTTTGAACATTGAATATGCTCACTAGATGGCACTTTTTGACATATTTGGAAAAAAATATCAACTTCCGGTTTCTCGGGAAATTGTATCAACTTTCAATTTTCAAATGGGACACCCTGTATATTATTACATTTTTGGAATTAATTATCTCAATCCAATGATACCTCATAGTTGATGTCATTCGTCAGAGTACCCATTTTATCAATATAATCAAAATAATCGTACACTATCACATTTTCGATTAAAATAGTATTGTGGTTCGAAATACGTGCGAAAAACGTAAAACAAAATGTTTTTTAGCCAAAACAGAATTTTTTCAAATGGTACTCCGATGTCATTCGAAACTATCATCGATGGGGTATCCGTCCATATTAACCCTTTTTCTATAACCATTACGAACAAAATAATATAGTTGAAAAAGTTTAAGTATGTTCTCGTATCTTCTTGTTTAATAACAATAATTTATGAAGGTGGCTATGGAACACAAGTTACACTTTGACATTTCGATTATTTGAACACTTAGATTTTCTTCAACTACATTATTTTGTTCGTAATGGTTCTACACAAAAAGAGTAAATATGGATGGATACTTTCGAATGACATCAGAGTACCATTATGGTACCATTTGAAAAAATTGAGATATCATTGGATTCAGATAATTAAGAAGATTCCAAAAATATAATAATATATAGGGTGTTCCATTGGAAAATTGAAAGTTGATGCCATTTCCGGAAAAACCGGAAGTTGATATTTTTTTCCAATATGTCAAAAACTGCCGCCTAGTGAGCATATTCAATGTTCCAAATATCAGAAATATAGCTAGAGAAACAAAGGAGAAAAGGGGTAGGTGTACCATGAGTCTGTGTCACACGGTATAGTATTTCTTTTTAGATTTTCCCGGGATTATACAACATATCAAATATCCGAATCAGAATAACATTTTTTTTCAAATTTTTACAAATTAAAGGAAATGACGCAGACATAAAATAAATAAAATTGTCAAATTGTAATGTCACTGTATCTAGATACCTTTAAAATTTAAAAGGTTAATTATTTTTATCATTTTGACCAAATTTTACATAATTTAAAAGGTTTTTCATTAAAAATAAAATAAATCTTGTGTGTTACGCGTCAAGAATTAAAATTGAATATCTTGAGTTAGATAAACAACTTTGAAATGTAAAAATAAAAATTTGTGGTAGTAGGAAGAAAAGGATAAAAGTATTATGACTCCTTTTTGAAACTATCAATCAACCGTAAACATTAGCATAAAGGGCAACACACATGACAAGAATATAACCAAACACAGAGAAAATTTGATTCAGGACGCACACCACTAGTGTCAAATTCTGACGTGAAGCACTCTTCAAAATTTGAATAACTGACGCTCTGTATGCAAACAGTTCGCACCAGGTAGAGTCCTTTCGTTCTCTTCTAGTCCTTTCTCACAGGGCGCGACGCCGGAGGGCTGATAAATATGAAAAGGGTTTGGACGTGTCGAATTGCAAAGGATGGAGGCGATAGTCCGATTTCGTAGCGTATTGGCGTTTTATGGGACCGTCGCGTGTCCCAATGAATAAGTAATGCGTGTAATGAGATGACCGTGTAGCGAAAAAAATCGCGCATGTGAAAGGGCTCTGACTGGCAGTTTGTTGAAAAAGTTGTAAATGAGAACTGAAATATTACATTCTCGATTTCTATTTTTACTTTCCTTCAATCGGTAATCGGTCAAAGCCAGATATTGACCAAAAGCTCGCACAAAATGTGATATCGATGGAACTTGGCACTTAGGTACTTCAAAGGGTGTAGAAAACGATAAAAAAATCTTTGTTGTTCTAAAGTGTATGCTAAGTTCACAATTTCGAAAACAAAATCGAAAATTTGGGTTTTTCATTATATCTCAGAAAAAAAAAATAAAAATTTCGAAAAACTAATAGCACCACGTGAAAGAGCGGAAAATTTTACTAAAAATTATATTATAAATTTGTATTACTATAAAAAATTATTCAAAATAAGAAAGCGGATTCGAAAACTCTACGCACGGCGAGCCGTTGAATACAAATATTCAAGTAAGGCGTTTGGGAAAAACTAAAGTATCTTTCATAAATAAAATGCCTTAAAGTCAGTACCACATATTTTAATCAAAGAATTTATAAAAGGGGGTAACTAGTTTCGGCAAACATTTGGCATCATCAGGCCCATAATAAATAAATAAAAAATACTTTATTCGTCCTTTGAGACCATTTACAATGGTATAGGATAGGTCATAGCTCATAGGATGGTAGGATAGGTCATATGATGGTACATATATAAAAACACTTACAAAATATCACATTAGTCAAAGTAGTCGCGTACACTATATAACTATATAGGCTTCTCTCTATTAGATAATTTTTTAATTTAAGTTTAAAGTGGTTAAACTGATAGACATTTTTTATATCAGGTGGGAGATGATTATAAAGTTTTATCCCTGCATATTCTGGGCTATGTTCATACAAAGATGAAGAGTGCCTAGGAACAGTTAATATATCATTTCCTCTGGTAGGGTAACTGTGAAAATGACTGTTTTTAATAAGCTTAGACATATTACTTTTAATATACAAAATACACTTTTAAATAAAAATTGATGGTACAGTTAAAATTTTGTATTTTTTGAAGTGTTCTCTATATGTATGGAGTGGCTCCAATTTAAAAATGAGCCTTATTATTCTCTTTTGGGCAATAAAAACCCGTGAAGCATTAGAAAAACTCCCACATTGAACAATGGCTTAGTATACTTGAAGTATTTGCTCTACATTAAACATGCTTTTTAGCTGCAATATAGCATAATAAGAACTATTTAGCTTCTTACAAATGTAATCAATATTTGATTCCCAACTCATGTTGCTATCAATTACCACACCTAAGAATGTAGTCGTATCACACAGCTGTATCTCAGTTTGACCTAGCCTGATGGTTACATCATCTAATGTTTGTTTGTTTAGAAAAAACTGCATTGCTACTGTTTTACTGGTATTTACCATTAGAGAATTTCTCTCACACCAACAAAGAAACTGACTGACTAAATTATTAAGTTTTTCCACTAATTCAGCAAATGTATCGGCATCTACCGCTTACGTGGTATCGTCAGCATAAATAACAACATAATTAGCAACAATGTATTTAGGAAGGTCATTAATATATAATAAAAATATTAATGGACCTAAAATTGAGCCTTGAGGGACACCACGATCAACATTTATCAGTTCAGATCTGAAATCTTCAATTTTAACACACATTTTACGCAGACTAATATACGACGACAACCAACTCAAAAACTGACCCTTGAAGCCTAACGCATATAATTTATTTATAATGATCGATATATCTATACCAGTCAAATGCCTTTGAAAGATCAAAAAAGAGAGCACCTACATACCTTCTCTTATCCAACCCATCAAGAATGTAATTAACAAGACCAACAGAAACACTCTCTGTTGATCTATCAGGTAGGAAACCATGCTGATGATAAGTTAGAATTTTAAACTTAAAAAGATATGACATTTGTTTACAGATACATTTCTCGAAGATTTTACAAAGTACTGTTGGAACTGAAAGTTTGATTTCCCTTTTCAAAAAATGGGTGTGACGACTCCGATTTTAAGATCTGATGCCTAGCGAAACAGATAAATTTATTATATAGGCTAAAAGAGCAGCTATATACAAAGCAATTGTTTTGATAATTTTTGTGGAAATACAATCAATCAATTAGTATTTTTTAGTGAAATGATTGTTTTTAAAACTTCGTCAGCACTAACCTCCATATAGTAAAAAGTATTTAGAATTTGCATAGTGGTATAATTGTTAAATGTAGAGTGTCCAAAGTAATTGTCAATAGCTATATTGACGCAAGAGGAAAAATAATCTGCAAAGCAATTAGCAATATCAATCTTTTTTTTTTTACAAGCCAGAACATACTCTTCAAATCATCTCCCATCTTGACAATATTCTTATCAATCCATCTAATAGAATTATGACATGGTACATTCTTTTTAGTAACAATAGGACATGTTAAGTCTAGGTAATACTTAATTATGTTAAAAAATATTGAAAATGTCTCATTTATGTCATCTGGTTTGTCAAAAATGGTTAGAAAGTCTTCATTAATTAATTTTAAAATCAGATTATGTAGATTAGCTGGACATAGGTTTCTAAAATTTTTTAAAGTGCATGATGGTGATAAAACATGATCGAAATTTAATTTAAGACCAAAATGGTCTCCAATAAAAGTCATTAACTGTTTCATTATACAAATATGAGGGTGCTGAAATAAGAAAACTTAATGAAGTATAAACAATATTTAAAAAATCTTGTAACTAACATGTAAAACAACTAAAAACTACTGACTACTAAGGTCACCACATCACCATCTTAGAATTATTTTTCCTACATCACTGTATTTTTTATTTTCGGGTAGCAATTTAGGTAAATTTCACATTGAATTGTGACAGATTGATTGGGGTAATTATTCAAAAACAAATTTCTGGGAACCTCTTGCTAAAACAGTATCAAATGTTATAGGTAGTTCTAATTCAATTTATAGAACTTTTCTATTTATTATTTATTTAAAAATTTTCTTTCAAATTACTCTACTGTCTATTCAATTCAAAAAACCATAACATAATCATATCATCCGTTAATTTTTTTTTATTTCAAATCCAACTAACTACAAGACATATTTTTTTCATTTCAATTTCCGTCTCATTTCTTTTTCAGGGCCTATAAATACCTAAATATCCCGTCATTGATACTAATCATGCAGCAGGGCACAGAATCACATTTCTCATTATAGGTTTGAGAGGGCGACGGTTGTGTCGTTTTGTAGAAGCAATTTGAATGCGACTCTAATTTGAATTGAAATCCTTTGAATTTTTAATAGAAAACTATTTTTATTGGCGGCGCGTGAACGAAGAAAAGACGAAACGTGCACGATGCGATCACGTGTTAAGTTCTTTCTATTTGTCACGTATGTTAAATAGAGAGTAACTTTGTCCACGAGTAGGAAAAGATTTGAATGTTTCAAATGATTAGTTTTAAAAATAGTGGAAAATCTTATAACTCCATAATATAATAGATACGAAAAACAATATTTGGCTAGCCTGGAACTAGACATTCAAACAATGTGTAATTCAAAATTGGTATGTTATAATTGTTCATAAAAAAATTGTAATAAAAAAATTCAATTGAAAATTTCACACTTCTACTTTTCAACCAATAAGATGCCTTAATTTTGACTAGTTACCATGGTAACTAAAAAAATTTCCGGAAATTAAGTGGAAATTTTTTGACAGTTGAAAAGGTAAACATATGATCTACAACCATTAAATAATGTAACAAAAAATACATTTATACCACCATTATTGACCTAAAATTAGGAAAGGACGATAGACTGAACTAATACCCACCTGAGTTTTACCATTTGGTGTAACTAAAGTTGGTAATTTTTTTTATTTAACGAAATATGGTGAATATACCTACATACAAATTTGACAAGCAGTGAAATTAATTTAAAATGTCAGGTTGGATTAATAATTTTTTTCCAAATTATGGTGTGAAATTTTCTTACCGAATACCACGCAAGCTTAAATTATTCCTGGAAATTTTCTTTCGGGCACGAATATTTTAGGAAAATTATCCCTCGTCGCTTCGCGAATTTTCAGAATGCCCTCAAAAAAATTTCCGGAAATAATTTAAGCTCTTGTGATATTATAAGTGAAAACAATCCGTTTCTTGTTGAAAATTTATTTTCACATATTTAAACAAAATTTTTAAAAAGGTAAGTATATGGTAAACCGAAAGGCGTTTATGGTGTTTTTGGCGTAGCTGTTGAAAACTATCGTCGACCACTCAACCAAAACACAATTTTAACACACTCTACGCGCGTTTCGCCAACTATGTTGGCATCATCAGGAGTTGATGATAGACTAGTTCTTAGATACTTAGACCAGTTTAGTTCCAGGCCATTTTGAAAAAATGCGTTTATACAGGGTGTTTCATTGGGAGAGGGTAATATTTTAACAGCGGATAGTAGTGACTGAGGTGATTCCAAATAACCCATATTCGAAAAAACTAGAGTATCTTTGCCTAAAACTAAATATCACATTAGATTTAGCTGTACATCACGCATTTTATTTATTTTTTTTTAACATTCCTTATAAAAAATTGTGTATTTTAGATTAGGAGAGTTAAACAACCTAAAATCTAATTTTTGTAAAGGATAAAAGTACTTGAAAACGCGTTCTTTATTTAATTAAGTAAGTTTGGTAATATGCTATCATCTATGTATTTGTGAAATTTAATAGTAATAATATGAAAACATAAAAAATTACAAAATCTAGATGCCCATGGAATTGACAGTTTAGAGTTCTCTGTGTCAATCTATTTTTATTTAAATTTTCAGAAGGTTTGCATTATTTTTGTAGTTTGTGGTTTGGTTGGATTATTTAAAAAATGCCACATCAATTTTATAATGAAGAATATGCTGATACGATATGATATGGTTTTTTTAAAGTCCAAAGTTTGCTCATGTCAAATAAATACCCGGGAAGAACTGATTGAAAGAATAGTAAACGCCTGCCAAGAGGTTAGAAATAACGAAAACATCATTCGAAAATCTGTCAACCAAATTATAAAGCGAACATGCATTCAACAGAACGGGGGTCATTTCGAACAATTATTATAATTTTTTTAAACTTGCTTTTTTTTAGTCTTTTAAGTGTTGTGTAATTTTTTAATTTTGTTTATAATTTAATTAGATATTATTTAACTAAAAATGATTTTTATTTATTCGACTCATGTGTTGTTGACGTATCTATTTAATTTCACAAATAGTATACCATATTCCCAACTTTAATCATTTACAAACATTTGATTATAGTTTCTTTTACTCTTCTACTCCAAACTACACAATTTTTCATAAGGGAATAAATAAAATGGGTGTTGAATAAATTTAATGTGACGTTTAGTTCCTAGTACGGTCCTGTAAATCTGTTTTCATAGGCCTAGATGACGATAAAAATTTTTGGTATAACATACTTTTAAACAAAATAGTTAATTAGGCCAAATAATGTTGATTACAACTTAATAGGATTAATTAACTACGTTGGTGCCCCAAAAATATCAAATATCCTATCAATTTATGAGTAGCAAAATCATATGTGCAAAAATAAAAAGTATATCGTTAAATTCCATTTTTTGTCCTCTTTTTAGATATGGTAAAATATTTTTGAAAATTTAACATACAGGGTGTTGTTTATGAGTGGAACGAATTTGTCAATTTTTAGTGAAGCCGGGCCTGTATTTTCGATATTAATAATATCTCAATTAATTTTTTAAGACACATAGAGTATGTGTACCTAATATTATAAAATTATACAGTGTGGTTAAAAGCACAGGAGGCAATGAAGAAATGACCAAAATGAACAAAACACTCTGTATCTCAGCTACAAGGGACCGTAGACCCTTAAAATATGGGTTATTTGGAATCACCTCAGTCGCTCCTATCCACTGTTACAATATTACCCTCCCCAATGAAACACCCTGTATAAACCAGATATTAATTTTTTTTAAATAAAGTTAAAAATTGATTTATATAAAAAAATAAACACTATTTTGAAAATAAAAATGGTGTCGAATGAATGATGTAAAAAAATGATTATTTTAAAACATAAGTTTTATTAAACAGAGACAATGGTTATCATTTTAATTATTTTTACATCAAAAGTAAAAGTATAATGATGATAAATGTACAAGGATTTTTTTGTTATGCCTCTATTAATATTTATCTTCAGTTTTATAAACATCCATGAGAAAACAAACAAACATTAAAAACTAATGGCTTCCTGGGAAGCTTGGAGTCTCTTCTTTAAAATGTTTTATTTTTTTCTTCTTTGCGTACATTTTAGGCAAAGATACTCTTAGTTTTTTCCAGAACGCCTCGCTCGAATATTTGTATTCAGCGGCCTGGCGCGCGTAGAGTTTTCGAATTCGCTTTCTTATTTATAATAATTTTTTATAGTAATACAATTTTTTTTAAATAACTTATAATATAATTTTTAGTAAAATTTTCCGCTCTTTCACACAGTGCTATTAGTTTTTCGAATTTTTTTTTCGAGATATAATGAAAAAACCGGATTCAATATGAAATTGCATACAATAAGTTTGTGAAGTGGTGTGAAGAAAAAGGCGTTCCTGGAAAGTATACTGAAATTGGGTTATTGCATTTCTGAAGTTACCAACCCAAAAAACCAAAGATCTTGACCAGAGACCAAATTGAACAGTTTTTGAAGAGGAAGGGGAAATGGTGAAGTAACAAAAATACTGCATACACATGATGTTTATTATTCTTATTTATTTATGACTACATGCGTAGTCTTTGGGAGATCAACTCATATTCGTTTAAAATGAATGATTAAAAAGGAACATGCGAAAAACCATCTTGCCATCAGCGAAATAACAACTATGCTTTTTACAGCTAATTTTTATAGTGCCGCTATTAAATTAACTAGTTCTGTAAAAGTAAGCTGAATTTACAACTTTTTGATTTAAAATTTGGAAGAGATGCATAAAAAAATATGTAAAAATGTGGTTAGATTTTCAATTGATGAGATGTGAATGTTGAAAAATAGCTTGTAAATTATGCATATTAAATGTTTCCAATTTTTTGTGTCAAGTGTCTTTTATTACTTATTAAGTTTACATTAAATATTGTTTTTTCGTTGAAGGCAATATTAATTCAATGAGATTTCTCAAAAAATTCTTGGAAATCTTTTTAATTTAATGAACTTTATTTGTTCATTTAAAAACCCATGAAACGATTTGATTTTACTACGTATTGAGATCCTAGCCAGTTTTATTTTCTATTAATCGTTTCTCTATTTTCAATAATAAGTTTTTGAGAACCAAGTTCCGTGTTCGAAATGAAAAAAATGGTTAAAATGTTGTTCGTTGACTAATGATCGATTTCCGCCATTTGTCTAAAACGATCTGTTCTCTTTTACCAAAGCAGTCGCAACAGCTGACACCGGTTTCGTTCTTTCCTTAACATTTAACTATAATAATATACAGGGCGAGTTAATATGCAATACACAAAAACAAATAATTTTTTTGCATATCTTGTAAAACAACAAATTTAAAAATGAAATTGTAGACTCAATTGGTTTTGGCTATTTTAAATTCGGTAAAAAAATCTATATCGAGAATTTTATCTCACATACAACTTTGTAAAAACACTATTTATTTCCTTTATGAAATAAAAATTGGTATCATTTTCGACTTGTATCGCGTGGCGCAATAAGATTTGCTTTCGGCCATTAAGTGAGAACCGAATTTTGTTGAAAACAACTGTTCTCCACCAATGTAACATTTATAAATCCATATATTTTTCTATTGGGAAATATGTTAAAAAACATGTAAATGTTAGAAATTTTTCTTTAAATATCGCTCACTCTGAACTTTTTAAAAATGGCCTATTGATAATGATTTAAATTGTCAATTAAATTATAATAATAATAATAAATCGTCTTTATTAATAAACAACTATCACATAATATTTGTCCTGGAAAGGCGAAGATTAGCTAATAGCTATTTTTTAACTCTTAACCTTTCCAGTTAACAAAAAAAAATATAGTTAAGTAAAGTTAAGTTGAAATAAATACGAAAGTTTTAGCCACTTTAGTTCTAGGATAGTTTGAGAAACATGGTCATATTTTCTTAAACAATGTACAAACCTACAAGAAGTATTTTGTACTCGTTGTAACTTGAGTTGAGTATATTTATCAAGACATGGATAGTATACTATGTTGCAGTAATTTAGTAGAGACAAAACAAATGTTTCAGAGAGTGTTTTTCTCATTTTGAAGTTTAATATGTGTTTATTAGCATATAACATTCTCATGCGCATGTAGCACTTCTGCAATAACGAATTTGTGTGGTTCTTGAGTCTGAGAGAAGTGTCTATGATTAAACCTAATTTTTTTGCGCATTTGGAAATAATAAGGTCTGAGTCGTTCAGCTTTATTTTAATATTACGAATCAGGCTAGGTTGTAAATTTTTGTTTCCAAATAAAAGCACCGTAGTTTTATTAGGATTAATAGATAAATTATGACTTTCAGAAAATTCTAAAATATTTTGTAAGTCAACATTTATACACTCAGAAGCTCTATCGAATTCGTTGGGATTAATATAGTGAATAATTTGCGTATCATCAGCATAGAGTTGAATTTCACATTTAGTTACTGTGTTAGGTAAATCTGATGTTTACAAAAGAAACAATAGTGGACCCAGAATAGATCCTTACGGAACCCCAGAAACTATGTTTTTTGAGTCTGAAAAGCTGTTATATATGCATACCCGCTGAGAGCGTTTCCATAAGAAGATTTAAAATAAGATAAAGTAGTGGTTCCAAAACCGTAGTATTTTAGCTTAGCTATTAATAAATCGCGATCGATTAAGTCAAAAGCTTTAGAGTACTCTAGGGAAACTAGAGCAACTCCAAGTTTCCTATCTAAGGATCTGATAATATTATCAGTAAGATTTAGCAAAGCTGTAGTTGTACTATGAGCTTTCCTAAAACCAGATTGATGAACAGGTAAAATATTATTACTAATAAAATAATCATAAAGTTGGCTGTAAGATACTTTTTCTAGTATTGTAGAAATGACTGATAATAGGCTAATGGGTCGCAAATCTTGGACAGTATTAGGAACAGAAATTTTTGGAATTGGACATACTATTGACTCGTGCCATTTTCTATGAAAATAGTCACAGACTATTGACTATACGAGTAATATGATTTAGGATAGTAGGTAAACATTGTTTTATCATATGAAGTGAGATCCTATCATTACCAGCGGCATTGAATTTAAAAGTATTAATTATTTCGATAATAAGAGTTTTGATTCACTAACGAGAAATTAAATTTACTGTTACTGAATAGATTATTAGAGTAAAATTCAATTGTAAGCGCACATCTGCTGGATTTATTAAAAATACTAATAAAATAATCGTTATCTCATTAGGATTATGCAAACTTTAAGGTAATTCGTGTATATTTTTTGAATTTTTAATATTTAAATTACTTAGTCCATGCCATTTTGCAACTTGGTTATATAAATAAGCTGCTTTTTCCCTTCTAATAGAAGCTAAGGCAAAGTTACGACATTCTTTATAATAATACGGCAAATAATAATAATAATATAGCCGTCCCTCCCCCGCACAAGCTCTTCTTCTATGGTAAGGTAAGGTAAGGTAAGGGGGTGAATTGAAGGACGTACATTATTATTATTATTATTGTTGGATTAAATTTTTCCTCGAAGCTCTACTATAAACGGTTTTGGAGATATGGCCAAAAGTAATTCTTTTTGGGCTATTTTGAAATACTCCTAGGGTAGTACTTATACAAATATCAGTACTTTTAACTTGTACTTACATAGCTCTGGTATAAAGTACCCCTTTTAAGTCAAGATAAAACAAAAAAGGCGAAATTAATTGAGGTATTTTGCTAAGTAATTGTTCTAACGTTTTCGTGTCGATAATTGTAGTGTAACATAATGTAAGGGCTTGTTTACGCTTTATATTTCATCCACCCTTTTTACGGTTCGGCAGCTACATTGTCGGATGCATGTATTTTTTATTAACGGAAATGGAATAATTGGGATAATTAAAAAGAAATTTGAGAAGATTATGTACGGCGATCTTTACAGGATATTCATCGCAAAATATGGAAATGCGTTCGTTCATAGTGTATTTGTCCTCATTTTGGTTATTAACTGTTTTGTAATCAAATATTCATTGTAAAACTTGTAAACGTTATTTGTTGTTCTTCTTCTTCTTCATTGCCTGATGATTAGAATTGCTCCAGATTTATTTTTTCCTTATTTAGGCGAGTTCGGATATTCCGGTCAGATCGATCCGAGTGCCCGATATCGTTCAAATAATGCAAAACGAGGAGATCGAACTAAATGTATATCGTTCGGATATTACGGATGAGAGTACTTCGAGGCTGCTCGATCTTGTCGAAGGTTTAAGATCGACCTAGCAGATAATATTGCAATATTTGTAACAATTCAACTACAAAACAGGGTGAAATTATATTGCATCTAAAAAGTTACACCTTCTCTAGTCGTCATCATCTTCATTAAACATTATTTCTCTTTTAATGGCGTGTATGAATAGGACGAACCAATAAATATTTTAGAATTTCTCTTTGCGGTTGCGCAACCCCTTCAAAACGGCCAAAAACCACCCCCTAGAGGGATTAAACGCACTTTACAAGGTTTCCCTGCAGAAAAACACTTTCCCCCCATTCTCGAGGATAAAGACCCTCCATCGGCCAATACTCTCCCCCAAAAAGGGTGATATTTAAAAAAATTTCACTCCTTTCGGGGGAGAGTATTGGTCGATGGAGAGGTTGGGGTGGGGTATACCGGGTGACAATGAGACTAGGGCCACGCCTATATCTCCTTCACTTTTCAACCGATTTGAATAAAATTTGGTACATAGATATAATACACCATTTTGGATTGACAGACGTATAAAAATAAAATTGCCGACTTCCGGTTTCGCCAGAAATGTCACCAACTTTTTAAATGGAACGCCCTATATATTTGATATTTTTTGGATTATATGGCTCAAATTACATACGACAGTGTTACCAAATTTTTTATTTTTCAATAAAAAAATTCAAATTCTCAGATTTTTGGTATAAACCGCATTTTAAGCTTAGTCTAGTCACTGTAAAAATGAATTTCAAATTATATCTGAATTAATTTAGTAAAATTTCAAAGAGTTTGGAATTTTATATTTTTCATCCATTTTCTGTCTTTTAGGGTTGTGAAAAAATATGTAACAAAAATCAAAGTACTTACGATTCGTATTTACTCTGTAACAATTCCAAAATTTTTGGTAAAACCAAAACACACAGATCCAAATTCCATAATGAACTAAAAAAAAATAGTATAAGGTTAGTAAAAAGAGCTGTCTTAAGATGCAAATCTAATAAATAAATGTCCATTTAACACCTTAACGACCGCCGTCGTGAAGCCAAATCTGGTCCCCCTGACCAGCAACTTGAAACATTGTTGTATAATATCTGCAAATTTTTTTTACATTCCAAATGATGTTTTTTTGGGCATGCAACATCTGGATAACACGCGGTCCGAGCGCTTGATTTCAAACACTGGGACCGCGTGCTAACAACCTATAACTCATTATCTTCGGAATTCTTCGGGTTCTTAGGAGCTCAAATGCCGTGACAAAAGGGATGTCTTAATGCTGAGTACGTGTCATACTTACCAAATAGGAAAGATCAAAAACAAACGTGGGCATGAACTAGAAAAAATCCCAAGTAGTCATTGACTATAATAAATGTCGGATCAAATGAAAGCCTAAAAAGAGGAACTAAATGGTACACAAAACTAGCCACGGAAGTAATTTTTGGTTCAGCACTGGTAAATGCTTTCATAGTATATAGAGAGGTTATAAAATATCGATTTCAGAGTTCAAAGAACCAGAACAGGAAGAAAAAGAACACAGTTTGAGATCTACAGAAAAAAAAAGAGTCATAAGATCATTTGCTACATTAGAACAAAGACTCTACAAGGGCGAGTTGCAGCTCAAAAATGTGCGGGATTCAAGTATGAGTGTGGTGCTTGTAATAAACATTATTGCTTAGACTGTTTTTTTTCATGTCATACAGCGAAAAAATTGAAAAAATTTTTTCAGTAAGAATATTTGCAACTGCTTTGTATTCATTTATAAAAAAAACTATTTTCTCTAAATATCTTTATACCTTTATTAGTACCAAGTATCACGAAGGTGAAATTTTTGAACCATAAAAATTCCAAAAAAGTACCTTGGGAGTAACAAAACTGCACAAATGATGTGAAATCAAATCACACAACCTCCCAAGAAAAATGACATTAAAAATGTCATCCACTGCACTGTGTGATTTCATTTCACATCATTTGTGCAGTTTTGTTACTCCCAAGGTACTTTTTTGGAATTTGTATGGTTCAAAAATTTCACCTTCGTGATAGTTTTCTATTTATTTGCAAACTTTGATTTTATTATTAAAGTGAAGACGGCGTTGGGCTCTCCTAGTTCTTGATACACTTGCGATAACGCAACCACTTTTATCAAAAGCGAGGCGAGTCGAATTCATTTTCAGACATCCTTTAGAGACAGGATGTCCAGCTTGTCTGCTTCTTACTGATGAGGCACAATAATGCCGAAACCGGTCTAAGAATGGCAAGCTCCTTTAATAACAAAATCGAAGTTTTTGGGTTAAAGCCCCGACTTGGTCGGGCACCAAATCACGTCTGGACTTTCGTAATTCAATGCCTAGTGGGGCATATAGCACAAGAAATAGTTGTTGAAGTCCAGACGTTGGTGCAGTGGATGACATTTTTAATGTCATTTTTCTAGGGAGCTTGTGTGATTTAATTTCACATCATTTGTGTAGTACCAAGTAGCTCAAAAAACAATTATATACCCCACGCAAAACCCGCTCCTGTCGGCGAGTCACCAGTACTGCTTACTGCAGCAGTCTATATATTTAGCATTGTAAGTTGCGCCCTGTCGATATCACAGCCGTGAAAATATGAGTATCATGCGTGCTATCTGAAGTAAAACACGCGGTCCCAGGAAAAAATAAAAGTGTGCTAACCGTTGTTAGCACGCGGTCGTTAAGGTGTTGATGTCATTTTAATAAAAAATCCTTACTATTTGGTATTGATGACACCCAAAATGTCTACGAGAACCGAAATATCTCCCATGGCTATTGCCGACTCTACAGCTGTTTTCATGTCTTTGCTCCTATACTGATTAAGGACTAGTTTAAGACTACGTTGCCTTGTATTTAAGATGTGCGTCATCGGATCGTGGCCCCTCATAATGACACCTAGGACTTCCACTTCCGACATGTCTGGGAGTTGCTGTTGGAAACCAGAAGAACTATAATTTTTCTGTAATAAAAAATATATTGGAGTTAGTATCAATTTAGGAGCGTTATTTCAAAAGTAAACAAATCCTCTTAAATTTTACAAAAATCAAGATATTTCAGTATCATGTTCCTATAATTTAACAAAATTTGTTGTTGATGTCGAAAATATTACTGAAAATGAGACATATTATTTAAATAATTCTAAAGTCTAGTAATTAACCTACAAACTCATATTCGTTTATGGATTTGTTCATTTTTGTTGTAATACCATGGATTTTGTTCACTTTTGATCAAACGTCAGTCGGATTTGTTATGTTTTGTTCAATATAAAAAATATAAAAATGCTAGATTCTAATAATAACGAAACAAATTTTGAAACATTTCAATAATAATTTGTGACGTAGGTAACTGGTGTTTACTATCGTATACATTCAAATGGTAGAATTTAAAAAAAGTACATTATTATTATTATACTCAAGGAAGTTCAGATATATAATGAAAAAACATTTATAATTTTTTTAAATAAATTATTATTATTTATAAAAATTCATTTCATTCATTTTTAAACAAAGCGACAACTGCGCTATCCTACGTCACTGAATGGCAACGCTGTACTGGCGAATCGCATCACATATTCAAATTAAATCAAATATAAGAAGTTAAAACTTTTTCCTTCTCCACGAGTGGGAGAAAAACTTCGGTCAATCTTGAGACACAAGAATCAAAACGGATTTCCGAAATAAAATTTAGAAGAATTAAATTCAGTGTCTTGTCAGCGGCGAAACCACGATGACCACTCCGTTAAAATCATTTCATAGTGTGTTCTTAGCTGCGTACCAAGCGGTCCACTTCATAGTTAAAACTCAACGTAAATAAATAGTTCTTAAATTCAATTCAAAATCAGTGCTCCTTTAGTGCAGCAAAATTAGTGTCTCTAGCTGCGAATTTAATCTCTGAACCGTTTACTTCAGAGCAAAAGGTACTTGAGTATTCAAATAGTCGAACCAATTCCAAACTTTAAAAATCAGATATGAAACATTCTAATAATCCCATCCTTATTCCTTAATCACTATATATGTAAAATCTTTCAAAATATTTATGAATCTTTAAGATGCTTACGGGTAAGAAATCATCTAAATTCAATCCAACTGGTTTATCCATAGAAACGGGAACAAAATCATCATCTTGTAAGGGTTCTTCGGGTGATATCATCGGAGAATTAACGTAAATATCGACCTGAGGGAGAGTGGTTGTCCTCCTAATACTTGTTGGCATCTTTGAGACATTAGGAACACTTGTGGAGTTGCGACTACTGGGTTTCGAGAAGCTGTTTTTTCGCGAAGAGGTTCTCGAAGAGAGGGAACCTAGAAGGAATAAAATAAGTGTTAATAATAATAATTACACAAATGTACTATATTCTTTCAACAAAACTGATAAATGAAGTGGAGAAACATTAAGCTGATCCATCTGTTGACGTTGCGCGTGTCACAAATATAATTTACTAGATTCAAAAACCCAACTAAAATAGCCAAAAGGCAGAAACCGATCTTCAGATATCGAATCTGATAAGGCTGAATTCCAAACGAAACGGATAAAAGTATCATATTTTTTTTAAACAACATACATGTAAGTCGAGTTTGTCACTTCTTATATCAGTTAAAAATGGAAGGATGAAACTAGACATTCCCATTATGGCAGATTAATTTAACCAATGGTAATAAAAAATAGAAAACTGTAATAAACAATTATAACAAATATTCTATGTGTTTCCGTTTAAAATATTTTTGCAATTTCTATATTCTCAAGTGCATCCAACAATTTAGAAGCAAGTTCGGTTTTATTGGATTTCTACATCATTGTCTTAAAATAAAGTAAGCTTACAGTTTTTAAAGACCTAAGAATAGCTACAGGAAATGTCAATATTCTTAGGCCTTGTACATAGAAGTTAAGAGAAACTTTTACTTAGACTGCTCACTTATCCATAGTGTTCACCGTACCCAAGTAGCATTATAGTGACAGAAACTGATATCGCAACTTCGATTGGGTGGCTATTACGTAATAATCACTAAATCTACCCCTACACAGTTAGAATAACTTCATTTTATTTTTGCCTAGTTGTAGTCACGTAAAGTTCACCGCTGGGAGCCACTTAATAGTTTTATAATATTTTGGTGCCACTGAAGGTGTTTGAAACATAACAACTAAGCGAGACTACCTCAAAGTTGCAGAAACATTAAAGTAGAAAACAATAGTTACGGCCACCAAACCATATAACTTAAATATAACTTAGAAGTGGCAGTGATCTTAAAGTGGGCGTGATAGTTTTTGTGCTTGGGAACCATTAATATACCTTTAAAGTGGCGACACTTGATTATATGATTGCAGTAATTCTCGCCACGTTTTTGCCGCAAAAAATTACTTTAAAGTTTTATTTTCTAAGCTCAGACATTTGCAGTCATTCTTGAGATCGCCATGATGAGAAAAATAAACGCGCTATTTAAAAAACTTTTTTTTGTCAGTACGGCTTCAAATTTACTACATTTTCATACATAATCAATGATTTTAATAACAAAGATTGAAACGTACGAAGAAATGAAATATCTTGAACCAAAATATTTTACCTTGGTAGTAATAAAACTGCACAAATGATGTGAAATAAAATCACAAGCTCCCAAGAAAAACGAAATACACTGCACCAATGTCTGGACTTCAACAACTGTCGGGACTTAAACCAAACAACTTTGATTTTGTCATTAGAGGAGCTTGTCATTCTTAGACCGTTTTCGGCATTATTGTGCCTCATCAGTAAGAAGTAGGCAAGCTCAACATCGTATCTCTAAACGATGCCAGAAGACTGCACTGGACCCACCAGATACTTAAAACAACTGGTTAAGTTGAAATAAGTGGAGGAGAGTCCAACACCATCTTCACTTTAATAACAAAATCAAAGTTTGCAAATAAAACTATAAAGCACGAAGAAATGAAATATTTTGAACCAAAATATTTTAACTTGGGAGTTGACCTGACCCGCGTCTGGACTTATGTAATTCAATACCTGTTGGGGCATACAGCCCAAGGAGTAGTTGTTGAAGTCCAGACGTTGGTGCAGTGTATGACATTTTTAATGTCGTTTTTCTTGGGAGCTTGTGATTTTATTTCACATCATTTGTGCGACAAAGATTGACAAAAACACAGTTTGAAGCATCTAAGTATTTAATTTCCATAATGAAAAATTTAGATTTGAACTTTTTTCTTAAATTATGAAGTATTCCAATGGCGCGTGCCCATATTTCAAGCCACAACACCTATAATTGACAGTAAACTTTCAATCGTTCCAACTTTTTGCCTTTCAGTATTGTCAAACCAATATTCTTGTATTTCCATAATAATATAATAATTATACCTAATTATTATTCAGTATTACGTACCTACTTAAGTTAACAGTTATGTCAGGTTAGAGAAAAAGCAAAGAAAATGGAAGAAATAATATGCAGGACAGAGAACAAGTTACAAATCAAAAATACATGCGCACAAATTTTCGTGTTTAGTGGCGACCACCACACCACCACGTACCTGCCACCAAGAAAGTGTTGTCCATTTTAGTCACTGCCACGTTGTAGAACCGTTTCTATTAAGTGGCAAAAACTTTTTAAACATTTTAAAGTTTCTAATGTCGTAGCCGCCACGTTTCGTCCAATTATTAAAAGAGCATTTTGAATATCAATTTATCAAATTTTAAATATTTAAATTATTTTTTTATAAAATTTAGAACTGCTGTAAGAAATCACTATACCTTTATTAATATTAGCTTCTGATACGCTGTGTTTAATACTACTGGATTTAGGGGGTTTTTCAGGAACATCTTTGCAACTACTCTGCCTCTGTAAAGTAAACTTGGCAGCTGGTTTTGACTTGTTTATGTTTGGCAGTATATTTTCTCGGTTATCTCTCTGTTTTCTATTTTCGTAAACCTAAAAATATAATTTTAAAATTAACAAATACTTACTATAATGATACGGAATCAATCATGCAAATCTATCAGCCTATTCCAGTTATGGAAAAATCGTTGTGTGTCTAACACACACATATTTTTTAATAAGTATTATTGTTTTTTAACTTCTGTGTCAAAGACATCGTCTACTATGGTCATTAGCCCCGAGTTCTGTGTAGGCTTTGTTACTGTTTCCCAGCGCCACTTTATCAATAGCACTGTTAATTAGAACCCAACAATGAAAGAGCGGTAATACAAAGAAAGATTAAATACCTGGTCCAGATTTGATTTGGATCTAGAGTAATGGTTGGCATTTATTTGCAGAGAAGAATTTTTGAAATTGTTGATATCGTTGTCTAGTGAGAGAGCTTCAAAATTTTCGCTAATAATATTACCCAGTATTTGAGGTTCTGGAAATAAAAAAAAAAATACCGATGAACTTAAAGGAAAATTAGGATCCTCTTAAGAGAAATTATCCTCTTACAAAAAATATTTTTTTCTCTGTATGATGAAGCGTTAAAATGATTTCCTTTACAGCAAAATATATTGGATGAATGTAAAAGGAATAATAAAAATATGTAATAAAAAAATATATATAAAATTTAAATTAGAAAATGTATCATTTGTTTTTACCTAGGTCATCTTTTTCTGGTTCTTGAAAGGGTTCTGGTTCCGGAGGTGGTGTCCTTTGAACTAAAAAAAAATCATTTTTCATATCTTAAGTATATATAATATAAATAATTTAGCATCTCAACTATGAATCACTTTTTTTAATTTTTGCAGATCTTTCGAGAATTTTATTTAACCAAATTAATTGACATTCCATAAAAAAAACAACTCTACTTATATTATTCGACTAACTAACCAATTTAATAAAACTAGAATAAAGTAATGCAATGAAAAATATAAACTTCATAAACTATAAGAACATACTCTAGAAATGATGTTCACCATCAAATTCGAAATCCAGATATTTGTGGAAAAATTAATATTGAGTGGTAGAAACGTAAATAATTGCAGCGTTGCAATGATTAATCAAATTTTAAAGATTCTCATTGAAAAGTACCATTTTTATTCTTAAACTGCTATAAAAATATCCAGCCTGACATATTTTGATGTGCTGATTTTAAATGATTTAGCTTAGTTTTTAAGAGAAAATAATTAAACCGTTTTTATGTCTCAAAAACCTGACAAAGCCTGGAAAAACTTTATTTCGAACAGTTTTTATGAATATGTACTATGCAATTTTTTTTAATTTTCTGCACTTAGGTTTGTGCAGGTTCCATTTTGCTGTTTTTAAAATTAGTTGAGGAGATATCTGGATTTCGCACTTTTATTTGATCAAATGTAATTGTTTTGTAAAACTAACAATTGAAGCACACAGATAACTCGAAATTGCGTTATTTTTGTTGCGGTAATAGATTCTAAAGATAAAAACACTAGACTACCGGCTAGGAAATAAAATAAATAAATATTCTTTTTTACGTACTTGCCCTGCCTCTAAATATTTCGTTGTAATCCTTAACGTTCGTAATATCAGCTGAACATTCTTCTTCAGGATCAGTTCCCGACGTACTTTCCTCAATTGTTTTTACGTCCAACATCCTGGATTTTAGACTCGGAGGTCTTTCGGCTTTAGAAAAACTTTTTCTAATGTTCTGGTTTGGCATGAACGGACTTACTTGGGAGTCTAATACTGAAGTGGTGGAAAAGGGTTTACATTTTTTTAGGTCCACTACGTAAACTTGGACATTCGTAAGGTGAAAAGAGGCACCAATCTAAAAAATAAATTGTCAAATAACGATAATGTTTTATGGTTTGAATCATGGGTAACTTAAATAATCTAGACAACAGTAATATAAAATAAATGAAGAATTAGAGAAAACCACTATTTAACGGGTCCAATATTTTAGCCCTGTAGGATTAATAGACACATTGCTTGATTTACTGCATTCCTTTATATTTTGTCCTTAATCAGCCGCATACAATTCCGGTGGTTAATTTGGAAGAACAACAACAATTAAACGCTTATAGTCAGCACAGATATCAGTCAGAATGCGTAAACTGAGTGAGTCATGAATTTCCAGGTAGTCCGACAATATCATGAATAAATGTATGGAAGCAATTTTACGATGTTGCCATTTTACATACATTTGAAGTACATTTTTTGACCGATGTATGTGCCGACTATACAATATTTTATGTATAAAGTACAATAATAATATTTTGCAACGGTTTTTGGTGAATTTTAACATAGTGAAATAGTTTTTCGTGTCCGCCTTCTAATAAAAGATCGTTTACGATGTAAGACAGATACAGAAATATCTCTGATAAAATCCAAAAGAGAGTGAATATCCTATAGCATATTCTCTCCGATATGGTTTTAAACTCTTGTAGTGTGTTTTTAAATTTCTTATGAGGAAGTCCATCAATAGAGACCTTGATATATGAGTAAAAGTAAAGTATTTATATGAACTTACCAATTGATTAGAAGCCACAGAAATATCGGACACTCTACCCCAATATATAGGCACTGAATCATACAGTCTGTTGGGCTCCCATCCCACAATCTTTAAATAGTCTCTAGTACCAGTAAAAAGACATTCACCATCTGTATTGAAACATAAACACCTAAAAGATAAATAAAATATGAAAAGGTGCAATGGTTTTAGCAAATATAACAAATAAAACAGAGTAAATACAGGACAGGGTTACATCGTTGTGGTAAGAGATAAAACTTTAAAATTTTGTGTAAGGTAGCACAGTTACTGAGTGCACATTTTGAAAATAATTTCGATTAAACCAAGGGCGGCTCCAGCCCAGATATTTGGGGGCAGGGCAACGTTGTCGGCTGTTAGGGTTATGTATATAAAATTTTATTATTTTGGGATTGTTGAGAAATACCCTCTCATTGTCGGACTTTTTTTTGGGAGGGCAATTGCCCCTACTGTTCCCCCCTTGGAGCCCCCGTTGGATTAAACAGGGTGTTCCAAAAACTCGTGGCAGCACAAACTTACATTTTTTCAAATGGAACATACTATATTTTGAATTACTCTTTATTTGGAAATAAAACCAATTAATTGAATCAAAAAAAGGCTTTAATTTAAGGTTTCGACTTTATTTCGAAAGTCGTTGTCAAAAATTGATAACAAAATATAATTTACTATAGAAACAAAACACTGGATAATCTTACAAAAATATGACAGCAACATAGGCGACTTACTGATGATTGATGGCGCATTTGCTTTACAGTTGTGGGAAAACCCAGAAAAACCTCACAACACCAAAAGAAACTAATAATTATAATTCATTTCGGTAGTTCATAGTGGTTGCTTGTAATTCAATTACTCTTCTATTTGGAAATAAAACCACTTATTTGAATCAAAAAAAGGCTTTAATTTTGATAATTTAGCCTTTTTCGATTCAAATAAGTGGTTTTATTTCTAAATAGAAGAGTAATTAATAATTATAACCGCAAAGTTAAAGAAGCAGCAGCTTAAAGAATAACGAATGTGTTTCTAATTCTTCGGTCAATATCTAAAAAATTTGGATGCCTATTTTATTATTATGACTTTCCTTGAGTTTTTCAATCATTACAAATTATTTGTTCTTTTTATTGAAAATTTAATTCCTTTTACTTTTTTAACTGTCAAATATGCCCAATGAATAAAGTTTGTGTGTAACATATCTGACTTTTAGTTATTTCAAACATCCACTTCAATTGTTGAGCAGTAAGCCTCTTTTGTTTGAGTGCTTGGAAATAGTTTTATATTTTAAATTTTTTGCTTGACACGACCAAAAACATTTTTAACTTAATCACGTTAACTCTATTCAGTAACATTCTTACCTAACTGATCCAACATCACTTTCAGTCGATACCAAATTAAAGTTTTCCAAGTCAAAGAAATTCACAGATCTGTCGATGCTACCACTGGCCAGTAGGAATTCATGTGGATGGAATTCCACACATGTGACTGGGTTTATGTGATCTTTAAATTCTTTTAAAACTCTACTGACTCGCAAATCCCAAATTTTGACAGACGAGTCTTCTCCTCCAGTCGCTATCCACTGTCCATCTGGGCTGAATTTTACACTATTTACTGTACCTATAAGAAACGTTAATATTAATCAAAGGCACCTCATTAGCACCATATTAAATAAAGAAGGTCGCCGTCGGGATCTAGATCTTCAAGCAGCAGAGGGCCGGTGAAGTTTTTCGTAGAGGACACAAAAAAGAAGACACCTTAAGATCATGAAGCACCGGTAACGTACCTACAGATCATATGTGGGATCCATATAGTCCAAATTATGTTTACAAGGCCCTGTTTACAGATAACAGATGATTGACAACGTTGACAGAGCTCCATGCATCTCGGATCTGTAGGTGTCTTTTGTTAAGTGCGTCACCAGTAGCCAGTCTTTCATATAGAAAGAAGTTGTGACAGATGCCTGCCAGGTATGCGTGGATTTGTAGATGCCTTTTGTTAGGTTAGAAACCAATGCCACATCTCCTGGATGCGGTGCGGCGTCTGTATTCAACTCGTAGCTGCTTAGCTCATACTACTTAATTTTTAACCAAATGCACTTATCCGTAATGCTAGAAATCGAGGTTGGATAATGTAAGGAACGAAGATATGAATAAGAGAAAGAATAATGGAAGAAAATAGCCAACAAATATAATAGCTAATGTCATGTTTGTAATGAAAAGCAAAAGAATAATATTCGTATATATTTTTACCTTTGTGACCATTATAAGTAAACAAGACTCCTTTCTTCCTACAATCCCACATTTTAATGCTACTATCCGCGCTGCCAGATACCAAAAAATCACCATATGGATGAAAATCTATACATTTGATAGCATATTTGTGTCCGTTTAGTGTTCGTACCAACTTTGCTGCTTCTAAATCCCATACCTGAAAAATATATGTGGACTTATGTTATTCAATCATAGCTTAAACCAACCATAGTTTTATTTTACAATAAACTTCTATTAGCCCACTTGACAGAGACTTTGATCTCGCATAAAATGTAATATCGCTGAAACTTGGCACTTAGGTACTTGAAAGGGTGTAGAAAACGATAAAAAAATCTTTGCAGCTCTAAAGTGTATGCTAACTTTATAATTTCGAAAACAAAATCGAATATTTGGTTTTGCGTTATATCTCCTCGAAAAATAAAAAAACTTTTACTAAAATTTATGTTACAAGTTATTTGAAAAAAAGTTTTCATTACTATAAAAAATTATTAAATATAAGAAAGCGAATTCGAAAACTCTACTGGCTGAATACAAATATTCAAGCGAGGCGTTCGGGTAAAAACTAACGTATCTTTGCCTAAAATGAACGCAAAAAAAAGTATTTTAAAGAGGAGACTCTAAGCTTTCTCAGGAAGCAATTAGTTTTTAATTTTTTTTCTCATGGAAAATTTGAACGAAAGTTATAATCTCTAAAATTCTCACTGTTTTTTTTATAAAATTGAAAATGTATATTAATAGAGGTATAACAAAAAAATCCTTGTATATTTATCATCATTGATATAAAAATAAATAAAATGATGATGTTTAATAACACTTATGTATTAAAATTATAATTTTTTTACAGCATTCATTCGACGCCATTTTTATTTTTAAAATAGTGTTTATATAAATCAGAAATTAATATTATTTTTTCAAATAAAGTTAAAAATACACTTATAATGTGTAATAATTCAGAAATTGATTTATATTTTGAAAATAAAAATGACGTCGAATGAATAATTTTAAAAAAAAAATGATAATTTTTAAAAGTTTTATTAAATAGAGACAGTGTTCATCATTATAATTATTTTTACATCAAAAGGAAAAGTATAATGATGATAACTGTACAAAGATTTTTTTTTGTTATGCCTCTATTAATATACAGGGTGTTTCATTCTATACATTTTTATAACATTTGGTTCGTATGTTCTTTGCCCACAGTGGCGTCGATAAACAATAAAAAAGTCTTATTCCAGGTCCGGACTTATGATAAAACATAAAAAGATTAAAAACTAATGGATTCCTTAGAAAGCTTAGTCTCATCTTTAAAATGATTTTTTTTTGTTTTTTTGGGTATATTTTAGGCAAAGATACTTTAGTTTTTTCCCGATGCGCGTAATTTTCGAATTCGCTTTCATATTTTTAATAATTTTCCGCTCTTTTACGCTATTAGTTTTTCGATTTTTTTTTATTTTTCGAAATATAATGAAAAACCAAATTTCTGATTTTGTTTTCGAAATTGTGAAGTTAGTATACACTTCAGAGCAGCAAAGATGTTTTTATCGTTTTCTACATCCTTTCAAGTACTTAAGTGCCAAGTTTCATCGATATCACATTTTATGAGAGTTTTTGGTCTAAATGTGGCTCTGGCAACTGGACTATATATATTTGTATATATTTTTCGTTTTCTTTTAAACAAGCTTACTCTTACCTTTAGAGCTCCAGCTCGTGATCCTGCACATACTAATTCTTCTAGCTGATTGAATTGAACGCAATCTACGGCAGTCGTGTGTCCGCTTAGGCTCATAAAACAACTTTGTTTACCTACTGCCCATAAGTTGACTTTTTTGTCATCACCTCCTGTAACCAAAACTCTTCCAGACTTGTGTCCTAGTGCTAAACAGTTGACGTTTGCATTGTGAGCCATGAAATCTTCTTTAAAATAGAAAACAAAAATTAAAACCATTCGAGTCTAAAATAGTCAGTACCAAATCAAGAAATTGTAACACTACAAGTCAATTTCTAGGGTAGAAATGCATTTTTAATTATGTATTTAGATAATTATATATGATCATTTACAGTTAAACTAGAGTACCAATACTACAACATATAAGGTTAATTAAAGTAGTTTCAAAATAGTACAGCATATAGAATGACTGTTATTTGAAATTTGAAAAAAAATTATTAATTCTTCAAAAAAAAAATTAATTTCTCATGACATATTATTATGTCTGACAAGATGTTTGCAATTAACAAAAAAAATACGAAGGTATTTTTACTGGTTTCAAATGTATCAAATATTTTTTGATTTTGAATTATGAAGTGCAAATGTCGTTAGTCACATAGTAAGTTAAGCCTTAAATGGCACAGCTCTTCCATCTGTTGCAGTAATATTAATATTAATTACAAAAAAAATATTTTCTTGCTTTGCTTTAATCCCCCTGGATCCCCGCCTGAGGAGACTAGAAAATCAGTGACAAATTATTCCTAAATTCAATGTGTGGTCAGTTATAAGGCGTCCTCTATACATTTCTATGAATTTTCGAAAGAGCTCGTAATAAGGGGTGATTCAAGGTCTAGAATGCAACCTTAAAACCACGAATAAATAAAAAATTGCCTATTTTAGACAATAAATAATAATCAGAATCTAACAAAGGAAGATTAAAAAAACTGGGAAACATTATTATTCTGAAAAATGTTAATACTGTTATTCGTAAATTAATGTTGAACAAATTATGCATAAGTTTTATTATTGTTCAATATCTCTGTTTTATAGAGGAAGGTAAAAAGTAGAAATACATCAGCATTTTAAATGTATGACATAAGACCCTTATACTGTATTTTAATTACCAACACACCATGATTTCTATTATTTGCATACTTTTGTTTTATTTACGTCTGTTTACTCGTTAATTATTGAATTTATATATAGTTAGAGGCCAAACCTAAAATGGTTTCAGTTAATACAATGCGATTAATGCTAATATTTTTGTCGATTTTGATAACCCAAAGATAAAACAATTATTTTTATTATAAATAGATATTTCGGATAAAGAAATAAATATAAGATATATTTTTTATTATTTAAGAGGTGGATTAGTATTAATTCATAAAAGTATAATATAATAAAACAATATATTAGTTGCGATATGGCAGAGAACAGTCTAGGGTATAACAGCTTCTCCTCTAAATTTTGTTTCAGGAATTTATAAAATGCCTAAAATATAATCTGTACAGGTAGAAAACTCTTATATTAAGAATGTTATCAATAATATTTTACTTTTATTCTATGAAAATATTAAGACGGTGTAATCTGTATATTGCAGAAAAATGTCATTAAAATTTTTTATTTTAATCTATGTGTGTCAATATCAGAGTGGCATTAGTGTGTCATTATTGTAATGCACTAACTGCCTGATTTCTATCTACAAAAACTAGCTGAATTAGTGTTAACCATGTGTTTTGGAAATAATTTTGGATGATCAGGTATTCGAAAAAAAACTTTTTTATTATTCTATTCTTCTATAGATACCCTATTTGATTTAAAAGAATATGTATACTACAGTGAATGAAGGTAAAAATCAACTATTACCTCAGATTTCGATGAACCTCCATCGATTTGCATGAAAATTTGGGATTGAATATATTTTACCCTCAACTTCAAAAGTGACATATGCTCGACTTGCGCTTTTTGCATTTCAGGGGTGAAATCCACCCCTTTTGTTAAAAATGGTAAAAAATGTAGATTTAAGCATTCTGGCGTAAGTAATCTCGTTTAATTAAATAAAATAAATATTTTTCAACATTTATATGCATGATTTATGATTTGAATTAATTTTTCAACCCCTTAAATCGAAAATCATGAAAAAATCATTTTTTATATTTCTGAAATATGAAATCGCATATTAACATTACACATACAGTTTGTTTATAATGTTTATGATATAATTTTTGGTTGACTGTGAAATTTTAACCCTTAAAACCCTTGAAAAAATTGGTTTCAAGAAACTTTAAACATTTGAATAATACATTACTTAATTGAAATCTCATTTAAGTACTGGATATTAAAATCTTTATTTATTTATTGCGAAATTTTCCACCCTTAAAAACTACCTCTTGTCATAAAAATAAGGGAATTTTTTTTTATCCGCTTTAATTATTTAGAATCTTTTTTATTAGTTAGGATAAACTTTATTAATATATTTCAAACTTTATTAATCTCGATGTATGAATTCCTTTCACTTTTTCTATCTTCAAAATATATATACACACACCCACGCATGTACATTTTGTGAGCATGTACCTATCGACACGTCTACTTCTTACTATCTATCTTTTTTCCTATATATACATACAAAATCTCTGCACTTTGAATTAATATTAAAAGGTTTTTCAAGTAAGGAATTTCTTCGATTTTTTATTAGCTTCAATTTTGGTAATGACAACTTTATTGTAAAAACTTATAGTTTTTGAGTTATTTATGAAAAACCGCTTTAAAACATGCATTTTTTTTCTCACGAAAAATCAAAATCTTTGATCATTAATAACTGAAAAAGTATTGATTTTTTTTAATAACTTTATATAACAAATTTTGCTTAGAATTGGTACCTCTATCGGGGTTATTTTTAATAAAATAATTTCCACCCCCGAGAAGGGGTGGCATCCACCCCCAGGGTAAAATCGCACTACTCACCAATTTTCATGAAAATCGATAGAGGTTCAACGAAATCGGAGGTGAAAACCTTCAGTGACTGTACTAGTATTATACATTGCCGATGAGAATCGAGGTGGGTAGAAGTAATAGTTGATAAAAAAGATTTTAATTGATTTTGTTAGTGGAACCTTTTAACTCATATAAATAATTAGTAGTTAATTATTTTTTCCTACTCAAAAATACTTCTTGTCTAAAATTTTAAATGCAGTAATTTGTGCAAACCGGTACATTTTAAAGAAAATTTGTATAACAACAATTTTGTCTAACGGTAGGAATGTTAGCAAACAAGGTAAAATTTAAAACAAGTAGTGTATCATGGAAATAAAATAAATTTCATTAAACCTATTACCGTGATTTTGTGCTTTTACATATTCATTCCGATTTGTTCATATTAAATTTGTTGAATAGTTAAAATTAAAATCATTATTGCAAACCAAGAAGCGTTTGAAATGTTAGGAACTTGGAATGCATCAGAAATGCAACGGTTGCTGCCAGGTTATATGCGGTACAATGTCCTGAAAGACGTCACCTCAAAGGAAGAAGTTTTCGTCGACTTGCGCACGATTTGAATCTTCCTATTTATAGAAGACACGGCGGGGGTCGCTCAGAGAAGAACACAATAAATGTCTTTGCATGCGTGCAATTTAATACCAATTTAAGTCCCAGAGCAATAGTCAGAAACTTGATAATATCCAGAACCACCGTTCACCTTATTTTGAGAGAATATAGGTAAATAGAAAGATAAGAAGATAGTATGAAAGTTATAAGTATAAATATCTAATATTTAACGTACATTTTTTTTGTTTGGTAAACCGTCACAGACTAATTCACGCTGGATGCAAGAGGTTTAACATCAGTGTCGTTGGTCGGTAAACTTATGGTGCGTCATCTTTGCTGTTCAAATAGTTGGACCTTTTATTCTTGATAATTCAGTTAATGGGAAACGTTATCTAAATTGTTTAAAAAATGAAGGGCCACTTCCCCTAGAAGATGTATCCCGTGAAATTCGTATGGACATGTTTTTCCATAACGATGGGTGTCCAGCGCGTTTCTCCAGACAAGTTAAAATTTTCTAGATAATGCATACCCTGATACGTGGATAGGACTGTGTCCAGTCAATTGTTCGAAAGCATTTGTAGATAGATTTTATTTGACTACTTTACATTCATTTATAATGTTTGTAGCAGGTCTGAGTAAAATTGTAAAATATATATAAAGTAAATGGTAAAATATATATAAAGTACACAAAAACAAAAAACATTATCATATAGACACTTAACATAGAAAAAAATAAAAAAACACAAACGTATTCAAAATAAGTATATAAAGGTGAAGGTCTTCAATGAGTAATTTTCACCAGTTAAAAATTTATAGTGATCGAAGTGATAAGTGCCCCATGTATTCAATGACAGAGTAGAAGCAAGAACTTCAATTTCTTTAAACTGAAACTATTAGGGGATAAAAAGTCACATATAAGGAGACGTAATTGGTAGATTTTCAAAAAAGAATAGAACAAGTGAAATTTGCAAACAAAAGCTAATGCGGAGGGTTTAGAAGGATTTAAGGTAAAGGTCGATGGAGAACTTAAGACGATATGTGAAATTATGGAGGAGAAAAATAGGATATGTAAGAGGAATGTGCAGGTTATGGATAGATATGTAAACAAGGAAAGTACAGAAATAAACAATAAGGTGTAGGTGGCAAAATATTTAAAAAAGTTTAAAAAATATTTTTGGATATTGGAAGAAGATTTAAATGAAGAAATAAAAATGAATTTGGAAATAGCAGAGGAAGAGAATTTAAGAATACGAAAAGAAATCAAAGAAAAAGGGGAAAAATAGAAATTAAAATTTGGTTTTCTTTTCAAGATAAAAATAAATTAAGAAAACAAATTTTGGGAATGTTGTTATGGTTTAAAAATGAGACAAAATTATGGGAAGTGTATTTTAAAAGAATTAAAAAAAAATATGTAAAAGGGACTTTAAAAAAAGGGGGGGGGGATGGTTGTTATGACATGTTTTGTTTGGGAGATGAGATTTGAAATGTCAGATGTAAAAGTAAATAAAGAATATTAAAAAGTAAAAACCTTATAAATTTCAATTATCATTTCAATATGTTCTTATTTTTGTATAAATCTATGTATTTTTTTAACTTTTTATAATTAATTTAACAATTAAAGCAAACAAAATTTAAAAATTGACTAGTTTTAAAAACATGGGAGACGAAAGAGCTGACCTCTATGCTATGTCTCCTGGGTTGCACTGACAAGCTCTAAAATACTAAAAGTGACTTTGCGAACAATCAGTTTTCGAACAATTAGATCAAGATCGAACAATTTGCTTTCGAACAATTACTTTCGAACAATTGTCCCTAACCCGATATTTTAATCACTATATGGCTATTTATCAGTGAGTATTTACCCGTTTAAAAATTGTTATTCAGATGCAATTCGGAAATATAGGACTGGCAATTCATTATTAAGACACATAAGACAGTTATTACATCCCTAGTTTTAGTCATACTAAAGTCCCAAGACTGACTACATATCCATACCATAGAGTTCTAATAGAAACAAGTGTAAACTTGCTCAGTTATTATATTTAAGTTAAATGTGAATTATTTTAATAAGGTTGCAATTTTTTAAATATGGGTCACAATACAAATTTAGTATTTTTGTACAAAGGTTTTTCTCATTTGCATATTCATAATTTTATTATCAACCAACAAATTCAATGACATGTGTATATACTCAAGATTAGCACTGTAACATGTGTAATTTTTGTTTACATTTTTATGAATCACATCAATAATGGTGTATTTTTTTCGTGGTTATATCTGTAGCTTGGTTTGGTCTCTAAAAAAACAATTTTTTTAAATAATAATTTCCCTTATTTGTTGATATTCCATTGATAATCTTTACTAGTAAATTTATATTTGTCTTTTACAAGAAACTGTATCTTAAGTAAATAATATATTATGAATCATGCAAATTGGCCATGGCAGAGAAAAAACAAAGTTGATAAAGCAGAAAGATGTATTAATGTTAATTTGATGTAAAAATAAAAACCTTCGAGTCAATTTGTGTTAATTTTAAAAATTGTTCTTTCTTTTTGATATTCATGCAATAAATTGTAATATGCTAGATATTTAACTTAATTAATTATTAATTTGGTAAATATCTTTTAATACTAGACACATTTACAGAACATTGTATTGATTTCTTTAACATATCCCTCAACATACTAAAATCATTTTTATAATACATTTCTTAAAGTTTTGTAACCCTAAACAGATTTTTAGGAAATGTGTAAAGTTACCATTTATTCACTGGTATGTTGTCTCTAGCCAACATGATAAAAACAAAGGGCAAATTACATTCACTAAAAAAGTAAACATAAATTTAAAAATATTATTAAAACATTTCTGTTATGAAAATATTAACAGTATTTAAATTATTTATTGTTTATCAATAATTGAGCAGTATGTGTAAAAAAATTAACTTACAACAAATATACAAAGGATGTTTTCATTCTGCAAGATCAGAAAGCTGTTAAAGAATTTCAAAGATATATTCTAATTATTTTAATTGCTTTTTTCTTTGGAAAACAAATAGGTAGTAAATATGTCATATAAAACAATAAAATTATATTGCTATTTTTGTGTCTTAAATATAGTTCTAGCATACCATAAAAGTTTTATAACTTAGTTATTTCAAAATCATTAATTTCTTTTCAAAATAGTAATATTATTTGATCAGAAATAATACATTGTGCTAGTTTATATCTGAGATAAACAAAAGTATTCTTAAAAGCTGGATTTCTCGAAGACATCTACTAATTTTAATTAGAAATGCACACATCTGGCACTTCATGTTCGTAAATAGGTAAAAAGAATAAAACTATCGACTACTTACGGAATTTCCAAGATCTCTTGATTGAAGCCATTGTGCCAGACTTAGTTTTTTATTTTTAATGATTGTATTCACCTCAACTTCATTGTAAACTTGTCCACAAATTAGGATAAAAATAGCACTCGTAATGGAAGATAGGAATAGAGCTTAAATAATAAAAAAAGTACACATTTAGACAGATTTCAAACATTTCCTTGACATGTTTCTAAGCCATATCCTTATAGGGTTTTTGAATCAACAATAAATGCATAAAAAAGTCTAGCAAGAAACAGTCTTATCTTACTGTTTAACAAGGATAACGGTAAGATTTATAGTTTCTTGTTCTTAGATTTAACTGAACATGTCTAAGTTTGTGTTAACACTGTCAAATTATAGAATAGACAATAGACAACTGACATGTGTCAATTTAGTTAAATGTCAACACAATTTGTTAATTTCGATATTCATGATCCTAGTAAACCTGCAACCATTATTCCTCAACGTATTGAGTGTTGCATATGCTGAATTGCTCCAGTTCAAATATTTTTGTAACGATTTAACAGCAGCAATATAAAGAGGACATATGCCATGCCAGTTCTGTACCTCACAGTTAGTAGCCTTGCTCATTTATATAATCTTTTCTATAAATAATAATAAAAAACCGCGTATTATATAAAAATCTCTGTGTTTTCAATTACTTGCAACAATTAAAGAGAGTGCCTCAATTGACGAAGAAGTTTTTTTTCTTGGCAACTATTTCAATTTTAGTTTAGATGTATTCGGTATCAAAATAATGAATTTGAAATAAAAATGTAGACCAGATGTCAAATTTTCAAGAGAATCGAGAAAAATTGAATTCATAACAAGAAATTTTACATATCTTGGAAATTATATTAAAATGATATAAAATAGTATACTTAATTATTTTAAAATTGTAAACTGTTCAAAAGACTTCGATATTCGACCTTTTAAAATTTTAAAACTTATTAACTATGATACATACGGCGGCTCCAAGGGGAGGCAGTAAGGGCCGGAAATTGCTTTTCCCCCAAAAATGACCCAAACATTTTCTTTTTCGGTAATTTTGGCATTGCCAATCGTTTCTTATACAAAATTTATTCTCCGTAAACCAAATTTTAATTTTTTTGATGTTTTTTGTAGATTCTAGGTCCATTTATATCCTAAAAAACTCACTTTTTCCCTCAAAAATGGCCCAAAATTTTGTGATGGTAATTTTGTCATTGCCAATCGTTTCTTACTCAAAATTCATTCTGCGTAAACCAAATTTTAATTTTTTTTTAATTTTTTTTGTAGATTCTAGGTCCATTTATAACCTAAAAAACTAACTTTTTACCTCAAAAATGGCCCCAATATTTTTTTTGATAATTTTGATATTGCCAATCGTTTCTTATACAAAATTCATTCTGCGTAAACCAAATTTTAATTTTTTTTGAATTTTTTTGTAGATTCTATGTCCATTTATATACTAAAAAACTCACTTTTTTCCTCAAAAATGGCCCAAACATTTTTTTTTTCGCCAATTTTGACTTTGCCAATCGTTTCTTATATAAAATTCATTCTGCGTAAACCAAATTTTAATTCTTTTTGAATTTTTTTGTAGATTCTATGTCCATTTATAACTAAAAAACTCACCTTTTTCCTCAAAAATGGCCCAAACATTTTTTTTTCGCTAATTTTGACTTTGCCAATCGTTTCTTATACAAAATTCATTCTACGTAAACCAATTTTTATTTTTTTTGAATTTCTTTTGTAGATTCTAGGTGCATTTATATTCCAAAAAACTCATTTTTTCCCTCGAAAAATGGCCCAAACATTTTTTTCGGTAATTTTGATATTGCCAATAGTTTCTTATACAAAATTTATTCTGCGTAAACCAAATTTTAATTTTTTTTTGTAGATTCTAGGTCCATTTAAATCCAAAAAAACTCACTTTTTACCTCAGAAATGACCCAAACATTTTTTTTCGATAAATTCATTCTGCGTAAACCAAATTTTATTTTTTCGTGTAGATTCTAGGTCCATTTATATCAACAAACCGAAAATATTAAACTTTTATATAACCCTAACAGCCCCCCCCCCCAATCTCTGGGCTGGATCCGCTGTTGCTATGATAGTATTTTATTATTATAATTATTTTACATCAATAAAAAGCACCAGCAAAAAACCTAAACTCCAAATTTGTATCTTTTAATTCAATGTAATCTAGTCATGAACAATCTACAACAGATTAAATTAATAGATGAGATGAGATAACGATATAACATTTTGCGAAAATTTAGTTCACACTTAATTCACATATTGTAATTTTTATCTGCATCTTAAAAATTTTAAACATGTCAAGGATATTTTGAAATACCAAAAATGAATAGGTTTTTTCAGAAATATAAATTAAAAATATGTCAAACGCATGTAACATTTTTAGGTTCTATCAAAATAAATATTTGGTGAGCGCCGACGACGGTTTCTTTGCGAATGCCGTCCATTTTTTTGATCTTTTGGAAACACAAAAAAAATGTTTCAATAATTATTAAAATATAAATACAATAAATGCGCCTAGTCAAATGACTAACACACAGAAAGATGTCTTATGTGGCGTACTTAGAGAAGTATTGGTACAACTTGGCACAAAACACCATTATTTTGTGATTTCTGCATTTTGATGGGTGTTTAACGTTTTTATTGATACAATCAGTCGAAACGCTTGAGATTCAGGAACAGAAATCGACCGTTAACTTTCTCACTACTTCGCATATGAGCAGTTACGTTATGGCCTTATAGCCATAACGCTCGCTCATTGTACGAGGAGGGCTGGATTACTCCGGCAATATTTCCATTACTTTTATAAGACGTATATAACACAAAGCAGCAATGACGTTCACTAAATATAACGAAACACTGACAGCAAACGTCAAAATATCAAAAAATCGGTTTTTCATTAAAATAAAATAAATTTTTCGTGAAAAATAAAATCTTGTATGCACTGCGAGCGTTACTGGATCCTAACGCCCATCGGGCAACATTAATCGCTCTGGCTGAATGTTACCCTTCGGGCGTTAGAATCTATATAACGCACTTTTGGTGCATAAATAACTATAATTACCCTCTACCTGGTCACTTAATATAATAATAATAATAGCTTTATTTCACCATATTAGTAGTTACAAAAAATTTACAAAATTACTATCAATAAACAATCATGTGTAAAATATAGTCATTAGAGGCACCCACTTAGATTCTGTAAGAATCTGTCTGTGGTACTACTTTTTTAATAATTATATTTTACTCAGGTAAGTACATATTAATTACCTATATATTACATAAATGAAACAGTTTATGTTAGATGCCTAATTAAATAATTGGATAACTAAATTACAAAAGCAAAATATTTATTACTTTTTTTTTATTTTATTTATTGTATTATTTTTTTTTGTTTTATTTTTTTCAAGATTATTCACATTATTTATAAAGGAGATGGATCCATTATATTAGCAAAAATAGAACGATTTATGGAAAGAATCCACTTTTTTAGAAAGAATTATACATGTAAATAAATCTTTAAACTCGTCTAAAAATATTTCGAGTTCTTCAAAATGCTTTCGGACACTTCTAATATTATAATGAAAGATAGAAAAATTACAATATGATTTTTTTACATTTACGATATCTTTTATATTAGAGTTACTTATTTATAAAGTATTTATTGGGTCATTTCTATAATCTCTCACAAATTGATCCATCTTCTTTATACTAAGGAAATTAATTCTTATATCTAAATGTTAAACAAATATATAATTTTTAAATCTTAATAAGTTCATGATATATAGATATATAGATGTGCCACTATTGACAAATCGATATGATTTCTAAGAAGTACTAACTTTCAAATGATACGTGTCAAAATTTCATGACAATATGACAAGTTACAGTACTTTTGTATTTTTGAGAACAAATCTGAAAAATCGGAATTTGGTGTGTCGATAAAACATTGCTGATAACATGAAAAAATTTAAAATATTTGATAACATCGGTCTATCGAACCGACTTTTTCAATAATTAAAAATAAAACAAAAATTAATTGTAAATGATCATTTTTTGTAAAAACATGATTATTTACTTTATTCTCTACGCAAATATATCAAATTTTATATAATTTTTTCTTGTTTTAATAATTTAGGAGAGCTAAGAAAAAAGGGTAACTTTTATTAACAGGATTTTAATTAAATCAAAATACTAACAAAAAAGAACAAAAATATATAACAGTAACTTATACAGGGCGGTTCATAACTATTGGGACATAGGCCAAGGGCAATTTATTGGGACCAAAATATTGTGATAGGACCAAATATACCTTAATAAAATATTGCTGTGGAATAAGATACAGGGCGTTAAAGTTGGAATTTTTTTTTCGTTTTTTCTGATAATGTCCCTGTATATTTATCAATTGTTATCAAAATCGGCACAGAGGCATAACTTTGGACAAAGAATATTATTTTATGTATTATTTCACATTTTGTTATAGGGGGCGCCACGTGAATGATTCCTGATTATGGAATTAAGTGGCATCTTTTTTTGACGAAACTTTTTAGTGATTTTGATTAGAAAATATGACGTAAACATCATTTCTACGTAATATTAATACTCTTGTTTAAACACGATAATTTCATCCGTTTTCGAGAAAAACGCGATTGAACAATTCTGAGAAGGGGATTTCACAGAACAGACAATAAAAAACGTGTGACATAAGGCTTCTATTTCAACGGAATATAAAGCAGAATTAAAAATAATTTAACATAAAAAGAGCAAACTTGAATTAAATGTTCTATGTGGCCTCCTCCGACCTCTACGCCTTTTCTAATTCTTGTAATAAAGGATATTAAAGAAAACATTATAATATTACCTGTTCAATTGCGTTTTTCTTGAAAACGGGTGAAATCATCGTGTATAAACAAGAGTACTAATATTATGTAGAAATGATGTTTACGTCATATTTTCTAATCAAAATCACTAAAAAGTTTCGTCAAAAAAAGATACCACTTAATTTCATCATCAGGAATCATTCACGTGGCGCCCCCTATAACAAAATGTGAAATAATACATAACATAATATTACTTGTCCAAAGGTGTGCCGATTTTGATAACAATTGATAAATATACAGGGACATTATCAGAAAAAACGAAAAAAAAATTCCAACTTTAACGCCCTGTATCTTATTCCACAGCAATATTTTATTAAGGTATATTTGGTCCTATCGCAATATCTTGGTCCCAATAACTTGCTCTTAGCGTATGTCCCAATAGTTATGAACCACCCTGTATATTAGAAAATAAGAAAAATAAACTTTTACTCCCGAAGTCTATATGGATTGCTGAAACTATTCTTCCAAATCAGTAGGATCATAATCTTCATAACAATCTCTACATAATCCAGTCAGTTGCTCTAGACACAAATATTTTTTACAATTTGTGCAGGAATATTTTGTTCAATTTCTGGTTCATCAGGAACAAGCAAGTTTTCAAAGTCCTCTTTCGAGTCTTCATCCTCAACAGTTTCTATATGATCGTCTACCAAACCCTTCCTCATCCTCTGGTTCAGCCTCTGAATCAGTTAAGACCATGAAGCCGTAACAACCATTCTTATTCCCTTTCATAACTCATTGTAAACGTATTGTCATAAAATATAATATAATCGGTACTACAAACAAAACATCACTCAAATTATTCTTACCTCAAAATATAACAGGAGTGATAACGTCGGTTTTTGGAACCGAAGCGTAAATGATATTCAACATTTTTATTCTACCATATACACAAGACGCTTGTCAATCTACGACTGAATAGATACACGGACTCTGGAAAGGTAGTGTGTGAAGTACAGATTCAAATAAAAATGAGAGAGGCTTCAACCCCAAAAATTTGAATCAGTCGGTGCGAGAGACATAACGTTATCAGCCGAGGGTTACTGGGAAAAATATCTAGTGGAGGTCAGGAGTCGGAATTTGAGGTGATTTTCTCTTTTTTTCCGGACAGGGCCAGCAGAAACATTGATGATGCTGAACACTCAAATTCCAGAAAATATAAAAAAGTCCATAAAATAATTTTGGATAATCGTAAATTAACGGTGCGTGAAATAACTCAGAAGGCAGTGTATTCACCATTTTGCATGAACATTTGTCCATGAGAAAGCTCTGTTCGAAGTGGGTACTGAGTTTGCTCACAGATGATCAAAAACAACAACTCGTCGACGATTTAGAGCGCTGTTTGAATTTGTCGAAGATATGCAATAAAATAATTTTTAAATGCAATATGTGACAATGGATGAAACATGGATCCAAGTGTACACCCCAGAGTCAAATCAGCAGTCAGCTGATTGAACAGTTACCGGCAGAATCCACCCAATGACGCGATCAAAAACGCAAATGCCTGCTGGCCTCGTATTTTGGGATGCCCATGGTATTTTATTAATCGATTTCCTTGAGAAACCATCAATATTATACTCTAGTTAAATTTGTGATACGGCTATTTTGCCACTAATTTTTTATCATGTCCATTCACTAGAACGTTATAGATAGTTCTAAATAAACGGAAATAAGCCTTAAACATATGAAAAATACAAAAATATAAATTATTGTGGTATCTGCCCCAAAGCCAGAGATTATATCCTACAGAAAGATTGGAGAACGAAAATTATTTCCGCATCGTCCGTTGCCGCTTACACTCTCTAGAGCACTCCACGCAGCAGTAAGAGAGTAAGACCGTCCTGCAATACCATAGAACAATATGCAACAGAGAAGAGAAACTGCAAGACTTGCAGTCTACGTATAAGCGTTCTCCTAATTTGAACTGTTCTTGATACGGTGTGTGTATTATTCGTGCATATACAGCGTGTTTTAAAATATAATTCCTTAGTATACAGTTAACAGAGTAGTGGGGAGTTTTTGGATTTTTGATATATAGTTGTGTACCTGATGTACGTAAGTAAATTTGTGAATATTTTATTTTATTTTATTACCAGTAGTTGTAGTTGACACTGCGGTGCTTCGGGCCTGATAATGCACATATTATTTAGGTAGAATTCTTTTGGTTAATAAAGCGCAAGAGTAAAGTACCCTTATTTTGAAAAATCTCGGGAAATGTTATCTAGAAAAGTTGTTCAGCATTAAAAAATAAATCTACATTTGAAGTCATGGCCGTCTACGTTTTATTTTTTTACCCATTTTTTTAAAATGAGGACTACGAAAAAAAATTGCTAAAACCAGAAAATCAATGAGTTTGTGCCGAAATACTTATTTTATTTTGATGTTTTGTGATTTGATATTATTGAATATTAAGTTCATGTTACACTACTGTATAAATATATTACAGGGTTTTTAAATAAACCGTCGTATACAGGATGTTGTCTATTTATCGTCTTAGGAATTTTTTTTTTCTTAGTCCCCATTTTAAAAAAAATGGGTAAAACAAAAGGTAAAAAAGCAATATGAGCGGAACACCCTATATATTTTTTGATTTTTTGATTCTTAAATGCTATAGGCTATGCATAAACTTGTAAAGGTGGGCTTTGCAATACTACCGATATAATTTTTATTGATATTTAATAATATTCAAAAGGTACGCTATATTTGCAAATTTAAATTTTAGCACCTTTAAAAAAAGTTTGACGGTTTCGAAATTTTACGTAATTTTGTGGAACCAGAAAGCCAGAAAGAATTAACCTGCATATCAGAAATCTCACAAACAACACATAGTTCTAACATGGTTGAAAAATATTTGAACTGTCAAATTTTTATACAGCTAAAATTTGCACCCAAATATTTCGAGTTTTGTTCAAATTTTGAAAAAATGCCGGAACAGGTCAATTTTAACCTAGAGTGGGTTCAATTTTTATCGTAGTTTCAAACTTCTTTTTTCATCCCCCTAGCGCCCAGAACCACCTCTTTAAAAACAGCAAGGGGTGTTAAGTGACACATCATTTTGAAGCTGCTTTCATATCTAATGCAACCCCGTTCTTTTTTTTATTTTGAATGACTCTTTTTTGAGAAATCTACTTAGATTATTGTGAAAGAAAACAATAGTAGTAAAAAAACAATTTCATTTTAACGAATGTATTGTTCAATTCAAGGTTTTTTTAATTTAAATACCTTTGTATGAATTTTTTCTGATTTTTCCCAGAAGGTTTCCTCAATTTGACCCTCAAATGACCTTGACCCTGACCTGATAAGGTCAAGAGGACCTCGGATTTGGATTCAGCGACCCCAAAAACCCCTAGTTACAGTAGTAAAGTTCTTGGCGCAGACAAAATTTTCTCAAAAAAGCGTCATTCAAAAAAAAAAAGAACGGGGTTGCATTAGATAATAAAAGCAGCTTCAAAATGAGGTGTCACTTAACACCCCTTGCCATTTAAGATTTTTCAAGGGGTGGTTCTGGGCGCTAGAGGGATGAAAAAATAAGTTTGATACTACGATAAAAATTCAGCCCCCTCTAGGTTAAAATTGATCTGTTCAGGCATTTTTTCAAAATTTGAACAAAACTATATATTTGGGTACAAATTTTAGTTGGGACGCCCTGTAAAATCATTTTCTTCATGTAAATACATTTTAAATTTTATTACATTCCTTTAAGTAATTAAGTAAAATGAGACCGAACCTGTAAAAATTGGATACTTTTCATTGCATAATATAAATCGGCCAATCTCAAAAAATTTTGATCACCCTGTATACTATTTTATATATTTTTTTGAACGTGTAGTTTTTGACTTGTTCTCATCAAACTTAATAGTGGAGTGAAATTAGAATTTTATATGGATGTAAGAGCTAAGTCAAATTTTTTCGATTTTATACATAAAGAGAAGCTTGTAAAAAAATTTTCAATAAATTTGGGCTGAAGCTTCGTGAGATATGTGCCAAAAACGGCATTTTTTGGTATTTTTCGAGTAGATTGCTTCAATATTTTTTAAATATCTCCCTAAGAATCGTGGTGAAGTAGAGTATCGATCCGTATAGTAGGGTTTTTTAAAAATGAATCCCTAACCTCAAAAAACTAATTCGCGCACATTTTTTTTTTACTGAATTGGCAATAAATAACCAAAGAATCCTCGTATTTTCTTAAAAATTGGAGAAAATATGTTTTTTTATGCCGGTTAAAAATTGTGTACTTTTGTCTAAGAAAATCCAACATTTTATTTCTTTATTTTTTAAAGTGCCCAATTTAGGGAATAATAAAAAAAAATTCGATTTTCATTTTTTATATTGATTTATATTGATTCGTTCCCTCACAAAAATTTTACTTTAGAACCTGAAATATTTTTTACTTTTTTAAATATTTTTTGGACTAAAATACAGTTTTTCTAAGAGAATCAAGCATAAATATCGCGATAAACATAAAAAAGTTGGAAAAAAATGAAAATTGAATTTCCCTAAATTGGGCACTTTAAATAAAAAAAAATGCCGTTTTTGGCACATATCTCGCGGAGCTCCGGCCCAAGTTTATTGAAAATTTTTTTACAAGCTTCTCTTTATGTATAAAATCGAAAAAATTAAAAAAAATTGACTTACATCCATTTTCAGAATATTTTCGTCTAATTTCACTCCACTATAAAGGTGGCTCATTAGGCTCATACAAATTTTAAAAGTAGTAGTAAGTCTACTTTTAATTTTGCCATCTTGCCACTGTAGCCTAGCCTATACTTTGGCTACTACTGTTTGTGAACTTTCCTCACTGTATGTAATTCCTTTTTTGCAGAGTACCGGTATGAAAATTTAAAGTTCGCGGCGGTCTAACGCAGCTGGCTTATCGCCTCGCGATTGTTTCAGTTTTGATTCAGTTACTGATCAAAGGCGGTTCTAAGAATTTAACGGAGTGAACGGTGTCGTTTCAGAGTCGGAGTCTACATCTTTCCGTGTTTTTCAACAACTTTACATTTTCAAAATACGCGGTTTTGAGTGAGAATTTTTTGTTGCATGTAAGTCAAAATATTTCATTTATTTTCCTTAAAATATTGATGCTAATTAATTATAAATAATTTTTTTTACCAATTTAACGACGAGCAAGGTTTCGAGATTAAATCGTAGTCATCAGTCAATTTAAAAAATGTTATATGTTATATGAAGGAATACAGATTTTTGCACAGTCATAGAGGGTGATGGGTCACATTTTTTAAGATAATCAGCTAAAATTTGAACTTTAAACTCAGCCTACCACGAATTGACAAATAGGGCCTCGATATTTGCTTCGCGTTAGCGATATCGAAAAAATTTATTAGAAAAAGTTGTTCAGAATATTATTTTAACCTCATATACCGACCGATTTTCATGACAAAATTCGCATTTTTAATTTTTTCATTAGTTTGGTCTACAGGGTGTCCCACGACGAGCTGTAGGTACATAGTCCAACCATAAGTACTATGGACCGAGGCCATTTCATATCTTTTATTAAAAAACGCCTTGTTGCGTTTTTGACGGATATACAGAGTGAAATTTGAAAATATGTGAATTATTTTACGTTAAGTATATCTAAAAGTAAAAATCTCAGACAAATAAAATTTCGCACACTGAGTATGCTCATTGAGCTCAATAAAATAGGTTTTTAAAAAAATTTTAATTTCAGGTCCGGACTTAGTTTTTTTTAGATATTTATTGGTTTTTTAAAAACAACACCCTGTAAGCCAGACCAGACAATTTTTATTTTTCTCACTTTAAAGCTTAAAGTTAAAAAAAATTGAACGCCGAAGTTTTTGTTTTCTGCAGAAAAAAAATAAAACTATGAAAAATGGTATAATTTTAATGGATTCACATTCTTATGACTGATGCAGCATCGATTATCGATCATTTTTCAACAAAAATCATAAGGAAAGTTTTTACTACTACAAATTATACTATTTTTCAAAGTTTTATTTTTTTCTGCAGAAAACAAAAACTTCAATTTTTTTTTAACTGTTGCTTAGTATCATCCTTAAGTTTCAAAGTGAGAAAAATAAAAATTGTTTGATCTTGCGTACAGGGTGTTGTTTTTAAAAAACAAATAAAAATCTAAAAAAAACTAAGTCCGGACCTGAAATTAAAATTTTGAAAAACCTATTTTATTGAGCTCAGTGAGCATACTCAGTGTGCCAAATTTTATTTGTCTGAAATTTTTACTTTTAGATATACTTAACGTAGAATATTTCACATATTTTCAAATTTCATCCTGTACATCCGTCAAAAACGCAACAAGGCATTTTTTAATACCAGATATGAAATGGACTATGTACAATTCGTCGTGGGACACCCTGTATACACAAAAAGTTTTTTTTGATATTAGTGTGCCATGGAAAGTAATAATTTGACACATTGACAATTTAATAGTGTCATTTATTCAAATGTTTTAGTAAAATAAATAACACTTACAAAAGGAGTGATTATTTTATTCTTATGATAACTGATTAAATTTAGCAAAAAGTATGCATTAATAATTTTCATAATTCAAATGATTAACTGTGTTTTTCAATCCTTTTACTATTCTGTCTAGCTACTCGTCTAAGTTCAGGGATGCTCATTTCTAGACATGCTCGTCTTATTCTGGCACAAAGTTCTTCTCGATTTCTGGGCCTTGTTTTATAGACTTTTTTTACCATTCCCCAAAAATAAAAATCGAGTGATGTACTATCAGGAGACCTCGAAGGCTACAGCTTAAAAGGGCTGTTTCTTTCTAAACTCAAAACTGACCGACATTTAATCTAACTAACTAAAACTTAATGCAAAAAACTCAAAACTGACTGATAATTTTGTGATCACTAACTCAATAACTAGAAATTAACGCAATTTATTTAAAACTGACATTTAACACTTCTGGCAAATTATTACTTTCTAAGGCACAATAATTGTCAAATTAAAAAGAAAAACTTTTGTGTATAAAAATTAAAAATGCGAATTTTATCATGAAAATCGGTATGTGGGGTTAGAATAATATTCTGAACAACTTTTTCTAATAAAATTTTTCGATATATCTAACGCGAAGTAAAATATCGAGAATCGGCCCTATTTGTCAATTCGTCAGGGCCCCCACATTATTTCCTGGGCCCCGTTACTAAAAGTCATAACCGTCATAATAATCCATTATTATGAAAAATGAATTCATCTATAAACAGCACATTATAAAAAAAATCATCTTCACCAACCTTCTCCAACAAAAAGTTATCCGTCTTTGAAAATCTGTTCCATACAAATTTTGATGCATCTCGAAACATTTTTAATAATGTCAAAACCGAACACATAGTTTCAAAGATAATTTTTTCGGATCATAGTCTAAGCTGGTCAAATACAGGGTGTTATATTTAGGCATTACGGTGGAGAAATAATGTAAAATTTAACAAAATTAAAAATAACTCCAAAATTAATAGATTTATAATTTTTAAAAGGTAATGGAATTTGCTACATAATAGTATTATAAAATACAGTGTCCGATGTAAAATAAGAACGATATTGTCGTTTGAATATGTCATTAGAGAATGGCCCCATTTTGGACGGCCTGTATAATTTTAAACAACTCTAAATACATTATTGTTTTCAATTATTAGTCTAATTTTTTTCAGTTAAAATTGGATTTGGCTGATTCCGTAGGTTTCGAAGTTATTGGTTTTCTTGTAAGTGCTTCCATTTTCAGAAATATATAGGGTCTTCCATAAGAAATAATTTAACTTTGATACGCCACACTTTTTTGGGACAACCTGGATAATTCAAAATAATTTTAAAATGTAGCCTTTATCAACCCACATATCCATGAATAAACAAAATTTTCAAAATAATAACCGTTTAGCCACAATGGACCGTCGCGTTAATGACTCACCATGTATGTATACATAGAGGAACTTACATAAGGGTATATTTTTTCGTTTGAAAATAAAAATAGAAAATTCATCTAAATGTAACTGTCTGAAAAAATTATATTTAAATTCTCAGCGCTACCAGACATGCGATATGTTTTGTAAACTTGAAGTTTTAAAACATTATAAACATTTTTATTATTAAAATTATTAATTCATTTCTGTAATTTATAGTAATTGTTTTTTAAATATTCTTCTTTCTGGAGATGAAAAACCACTTCTTCTATTAAAATATTTTATTTTTTTTTAATTTTTTAAATTTTTCAAATCTTTCAAATTTTTTAAGTTTTTTTAATTTTTTAAATTTTGCTCTCAAGTCTGCGGTCTACCTGCGCAGTTCTGCCTATACAGGTAAACCAGTCAGGTCTACCGTAACGTCTGTGGCCGCCTTTACAAGCAGCGGATTAATATACATATCGGTAATACATTAAAAATATCCCTTGATACCGAAGTTAGACATTCGAATTAGGAATTTCGTTCGAAAAACCAAGAAGCGATAAATCATAATACGAATGTTATGTTCCCACATTAGTGGTCGATATAAGGACAGTTTGCAAGAACCATATTTCAATCTGTCAATTATACCACCCAGCCCAACCTATCATCATATAAATTGACATAATGAAGCCCCAGTTATTCGTTATTTGTAATTTATATAGATAAATATATTTTCTAAATTGTTTTACAAATACCACAATGTTTAATAGGCCATTTTGCGAAATTAATAAGTGGAAATTTTTATGTCAAAATAATGACATGTAATGGACTATAATAAGATTTTTTGTTCACTTTTTGTGCATACTACATCTTTTATTGGTTTTTTTTTAATTTCTTTATTAATAATTACATCTATTAAATATTGTTCTCTCGTAATAACTAAATGTACATGCTTAAATAAATAAATATAATATTTTGAAACAATTCCGTTAAACTTAACTTTACAAATCCAAGAAAACTTGGTAGACATAATGAGTAAATTCTTCTGTATTGTACTAAACATATTTCCTCTGCATTTTGTAAACTGCACTTCAAACTAAGTACCTACATCCATCAATGAGGTACGTCCAATATTTTAAATATGGGTGATACACTTTGAGATCACAGGGTTGCTACAATGTTTGCATAACGTATATTTTTAAACTTTTTCCATATTAATTCGATTTACCAAGATTTTTTTAATAGTTAATGTTCGTCAATGCAGGATCAAGGGAAAATTGATCATTTCCTTGCCAATGTGTCTATGTTGTTTTTATCAGGCTGTTCTGTGACAAGTACATTCGGGATTGATGTAGGAATATGGAACTAACTACAAATTAAACACTGATGAATTATTAGTTGTATCATCCTGAAATAAAAAAAATAATGTTGGTGTAGTAGGAATCTTCTACGTTTAGATAAATCCTGAAAAATATATAAACCGTTTTAATCTTATCGAACCTACAACAGAAAAAATTGTTAGTAAATATCAACTAACGAAAACGTTGGCAGAAGTAACAAATTTCTACATCTACTATTTTTTTGTGAGGCAAGCCTCGTTTTATTTTATTTTTTCTCCACTACGCTACATTATAATTATATACATTCATAATCCACGAAGCAAGCGAGATGGTATTGACAGTGAAACAACATACAAATCGAATCAAATAAGTAATTACTTAAAACTACAATTACACAACACAAAAATACAAAATTAGAATTTCAATAAAAGTTCAGATTAATGGGAAATCACTAGAGTTTAAGCAGTCGGTATTACGGAACTGTTTTTGATTGCTTAAAATATTCAACATATTCTCAAAAAATTGGTTGACCTTTTACATTACATACATTTAAGCCGTAATGTTTAAACAATATTACTGGAAGTACCTATTTTAAGTGAAAAATGTTTGTATTCTAGTAAAGCTTCGCCAAAGAATTTTTAAATCGTATAGCCTAAATTTATTAAAAAAACAAATAAGTATATATTATTACCTCGATATTGGTTTTGCATCTGTTTTCAAATATTTCCTTCCATTTGGTTTATATTCAAAGTCATTATCACGGAAATGAAGAACAAATATAAGCATTTGTAGGTATGAACTTCACTGCCTCAAATCCTAACAAAGAGTACCAAATATTTCTCCTTTCAACATTTGCAGAAATCCTAAAAGTCATGTCTTCGTATATCTGTTTAAATGAAAAGTATTACCTAAATACTTAGGTAGTTTGACAGAAAAACAAAATGTCATTTAATTTTTAACAAAATATATGAAACCTACATAATTATAAGTCGTTGCAATAAGTTAAAACAATTCTTTACTCATTATCAAAGAGTTTATACAGTCGATAAAATACTAATTCTACGCCCCTGAGCTTTGTTCATAATACTTACCCATGAAATGATTTAAATAAACTATTTTGTTGCATTCAAACACTAATAAACCATATTTAAAAAAAAGACAATTATAATAATATAACCTAAAAAGCACACAATAATAAACAATCAAATTTGGTGGAAAATGGTACGAAACATTCTATCCCCTGATTTCATTAATAACGATATAACCATAGTAGAGTAGAACCAGTAACCAGTTGCCGCTTCTAACAATTTTTCGTAGAAAGGGTCTAAACTTAATTCGTGGTAAAGTAGCTTTGTCAATCTTTATCTATCAATATGATTTGTTGTGTTAATAGTTACGAAAATTAGTGTTCGTAGATGTACAATTATTTTAGCGAATCAAAATATCTAATTTTTCAAGATAATTTTTACAAAGATTTAGGATTTTGGTAATAATGGAAAAAATTATGATAACTTTGACAGCATTGAAACTTATAATATAAATTCAATAACACAGCGCTTAGACTGTTACGTGTTCTTGTCCACAGCCGAAATGTAAACAAACTCGATCTTAGTCTTCTATATCTATGGTTATAACTAAAATCAGTGGAACATTGTTATTTTCACGATTTTATTTAGATACTTTAAAATTATGACGTATAATTTTTGACATACCAACAAACACTCATGGCCAACTAGCTTTTGCTTCTTCATGTCGTTAAATAATCCGGCGGGCGTAATTTCGGCCGGTAATCCCTTGGCCTACCTGCATAAATCAAGGGGTACCATTTATGACAGGGGTAATTTCGGCCGAGGGGCCCTCAACGCCGTCAGCTTCAACGCCGGACTGCGTAGCCGGAGCAAAGGACTGCGTAGCCCGCTGAGGTATAATTTTTTTATCAATAGCCGCAGGCTGTTGTTGTTTTGATGTCTGAGGCGGAGCCTCCGTATTATCTTCGTTTTCACTTTGAAATAAAGAAATATTTTAATATAAAGCATTCTGTTATTTTATTTGATTTGCGGCCGAAAATACCTATGAGATAAGGAAGCAACTTAAAACCTCCGGCCGAATTTACCTACCGGCTTTTAGTACCTGCCCTTTTTCCGGCCGAAATTACATCCGCCCAAATAATCTTATTGTCATACTAAAGCACTTGGGATATTACAAGTGAAAATTAATGCTTTATTTAACAAAAAACAGCAAAAATAATGTCACTGAACGTATTGTCCATCAATAGCCACTACTTTTTGCTATCTTCCTGGCAGCATTTGAATTCCATGACAGAAAAATGACACGTCTTTTGAGGCTATCCAAGTAGGGCCAAGTTTTATGAATTTTTCTCGTTTTTTAATGTCAGGTAACAGTTTAAGTTTTATTGGTTTGTTGTGGTTAATAATATTTATTTATTATTTTTATTTTTAAAAGGAGAGAAACATGTCATTAATTTGAATATTTTCAGTTTCTTCTATTTTAAAAATAACTAGTCCTTTTCGTTTGTAACTATCCTATCTCTTATTTTTTATTTAAGTCTTCTGTACTTGGTTATATTTTTAAAAGGATTTGACATTGTTTTATTTCTTAAATAAATAAATAAAATTAAAATTATTTGTTTTCATATTTTTTAGCTTAATTTCTGTTTTTTATATAACTCAGTATTTACTACTTTCCAAAAGTACTATTTTTTGTATCTTTATAAATATTTGAAACTGTATGCAAAAGGTGTATACACGAATTATACACTCTTGTTTATATTACTTAATTTTATGACTCTTTTAAGGTCATGAAGATAACATTTATGTTATAATTACTACTAACAACTAATTTTGCGAATTAATAAAAAGTTTTATTATGAGTTTTATTGTCGTAATTTTAATAATTTTTTTACATATTTTCATAGCCCAAAAGGTTATGTTTTCGAATAAGTGGGCCAGGCAGTAGCGGCAAGTGCGGAAAGTCTCTAAGGCGTCTCCCTCCCTCTCAAATTTAAAAAATAATAACAATAACATATCTCCCGATAACCTACAGCTTCACGAAAAAATTTTAAAAATAATATAGAAATTTTTTATAAAGTTTTATAAGGGTTAGTCACGAGGAACCGTAATACTTCTACCATAAGCAGAGGCACCTTAGGGGATTACCAAATGACCATTAAAAAATGTTTTCTGTTTTTCTTTAATAATGTACAAAGCGATTTATGGATTTGGACCAAAATAATGTTTGTTCATCTCTTTTCATTGTCTCATTTTTTGATAAAAGTGTGTATTGGGGTCTAGCAACTAACTGATATATTCAGAACTAAAAAATTCCAGGGCCGGCTTCGCGAGAATTGCTATAATTGCAATAATTCACCCTGTACATGATTTCTCCAGAGGACATAAATAGACAGTTAAACATAGATATTTGAAATTTTTGTTACACTTGTCAAAAATTCACCCTGTATGTAACTTTTTCCACCCGCAATGGACTGAAATTAGATTGAAAATGTTTGCATTAACTTAGTTTTGTCATTTGTTTCAGCGAAAATCATGTGTAATTATTTTACTCGGAATGAAATTAACAACCCCAAGAAATTAGTGAAAGGGTGATGAGAAGAAAAGACCTTTATGTTTCACAGATTTACTGTTTATTTTCTACAATTGAAGTTATTTTTTATTATTTAAAATTTTTGAACTAAGAATTTTAAAAAAGAGAATTCAAAAACAGAATTTAAAAAAACTTTAAACACTCACCGTAACTTTTCCATAAAGGAATTTACCAAAAGAGTTCACATAAAACAATATAAAGGTCAATTTTTGTTGATAATTTATAAAATTGTGAAAATAAGGACGAAAATATGAAATAAAACACAATATTCCAGCAGTCAAAAAATTAGAATTAAATCTTAAACATTACAACATTTACAAAACGAAGACAGACATTTTTAAAAGCTGGTAACAAATGGTTGATAAAATTCCGTTAAATTGGGAAATTGGAACCTTTGGTTTTTCAACTTTGATAAAATTCCGAATTAATTTGAAAAAACAAGACTAGAAAATCTGTAAATTAGTTTAATTGACTAATTTACAGATAATTATAAATTTTCTAGTTTTGTTTTTTCAAATTTAAAATTATTGAATAATGAATAAAAAACATCCTTTGTTCGGAATTTTATCAACCATTTGTTACCAGCTTTTAAAAATGTCTGTCTTCGTTTTGTAAATGTTTTAATGTTTAACTTTTAATTTTAATTTTTTGACTGCTGGAATATTGTGTTTGTTTTCTTTCATACTGAATTTTTTAACAAATAAACACTCGCCAAGAAAAGTGTATTGAGGCAAATGGATTTCATTTTGAACATCTTTTAAAATCGTAATGTTTATTAAATTGTTCTTTACTTTGTTCCGCATTGTTAAAACTGTTTTGTTTTTGGTTATTGTTATTTATTTTATTTCTTAATTTATGAATAAATATTTCTTGGGGTTGTTGATTTCATTCCGATTAAAATAATTACACATGATTTTCGCTGAAACAAATGACAAAACTAGGTTAATGCAAACATTTTCATTCCAATTTCAGTCCATTGCGGGTGGAAAAAGTTACATACATGGTGAATTTTTGACACGAACCAGATATGCCAGATTTTTAAATCCGGCCCTGTAAATTGATTCAAATTCTGCTATTTACTATACTGGAATACAGTGGGTGTCGTTATTGTTTATTTTAAAGATTTCGTTCTAATTACTAAACATTATTATACAGTAAGATATTTCATTATCGCAAATTTTCAATTTGACTTTAAAATGAATCTTTAATTAAAAATTTAAGGCAAGTGTAACAAAAATTTCAAATATCCAGGTTTAACTGTCTATTTTTGTCCTCTGGAGAAATCATATCACATTCTAGAGAAATCATGTACAGGGTGAATTATTGCAAATTATAGGAATTCAACAAATTTTCGCGAAGCCGGCCCTGGAATTTTTTAGTTCTGAATATGTCAGTTAGTTGCTAGATACCAATACACACTTTTACCAAAAAATGAGACAAATCGACTCAATCATTGAAAAGATATGACCAAACATTATTTTGGTCCAAATCCATAAATCGCTCTGTACATTATTAAAGAAAAACAGAAGACATTTTTTAATGGTCATTTGGTAGTCCCCTCAGGTGCCTCTGCTTATGGTAGAAGCATGTACAGTTCCTCGTGACTCACCCTATATTTAATATGTAGCTTGGCACTTATATACTTGAAAGGGTGTAGAAAGCGATAAAAACATCTTTGCTACTCTAAAGTGTATGGCTAAGTTCACAATTTCGAAAACAAAATCGAAAATTTGGTTTTTGCGTTATATCTCGAAAAAAAAAATCTAAGAATTAATAGCACCACATGAAAGAGCGGATACAAATTTGTATCATAGGTTATTAAAAAAATAGTTATTTCTTTTACTAGGCAGAAAAGCACAAGATTTAATGACACGCCAAGGCATTAAATCTGCTTTTCTGCCGTGTGAAACATATAATGTTTTCTCCAAATGTGTTCCAATTTCACGACAAATTGTCTTTTTCATATTTATTAATTGCGTTTTATTATCAGTATCCTAATGTCATTGTCAATTTTGATTACCAGTTTGATTATTACCTGAAACGTTCCATAGCAACGTACTTTTTCTGTCTAAGCAGTAAAACTACACCTTTTAAGCCTGTCAAGTATCATTAAAAAGGCCGCTTTTAATGTCATTTGGAGAAAAAAGTTTGTATTGGGATCTGACATCCAGCGATACGCCAGCTGGAGCTTTGTTTTCGAACACAAAGTAGGGTGAAAATTCCATAAGAAATACATTACGTCAAACGGGAAAATCCATTTTTGAGATAAATAATGACCGAAATTGCATTAAAACAGCGTGAAAAATCAAAAAATAAAGTATACTGCGCAGTACCAGGGTGTAATAATAACTCTAATAAATGTCTGGACGTTGTATTTCACTATTTTCCGGAACCGGATAAACGAAAGGGACGAGTTTTTTTTATATCAGCGGCAAAACGGGCGTCCCTTTCAGGAGTGAGTTTTGACCTGTGGAGGGGATGGTGGGGGTCGGAAGTGATATTAAACACCATGGTGCCAAAAGGATATATATTTCAAGTTATTATATTATATAAACTTTGTGGCACCACGCAGGAAGGAACGTGTTCAGTATCCTCGAAAACTGGGGGAAAGACGTTTTGCCGCTGTTGTTAGGTGTTCGGCTGGCGAAAAGAGAAATTCTGATAACGCCATCATCTTCAGCATCCTCGAAAATGGGGGGGAGGGGGAAGGTACTCTCGATCCGGGTAAATTTTGGTCCATGTTCTTCCGACTCACACACGCCACTATAACCTGTAACAGTGTAACAACGTAGCACGTAGCAATGCATTCCTTGGATTTTCCCCCTGAACCAGCCTTGCAGGAACAAATAGCACTCATCACTTGTCCATCTTCTGCAATTTTCCCATTAATTTGATGGGGATTACCTCGCAAAATCAACGTTGATAAACAGAAAGCCACTACGTCCACGCAGATACTGTCACTTTCATTAATTTTTTTCCCGCATTTAACCAAATGTCCAGTGTATAAAATTAATTCAGCTTGTTCGAAATTTAGTTTAGTTTAGTTGTAAGACTCTTTTTTTATATTTAATAAGAGAGCAACACCCATGTCAAATTTAAATCTTCACCTTAGTTGACGCCATCTTGGATAGGCCACGCCCCCAAGTCAGATCCCGATTACTATAAAAAATTATTAAAAATCAGAAAGCGAATTCGAAAACTCTACGCGCGCCAAGTGGCTGAATACAAATATTCAAGCGAGGCGTTCGGGTAAACACTAAAGTATCTTTGCCAAAAATCTACGCAGAAAAATAAAATAAAAAGCGTTTTAAAGATGAGACTCTAAGCTTTGTCAGGAAGTCATTAGTTTAAAAAAAAATTTCTCATAAAAAATTCTCACTGATTTTTTTTAAAATTAAAGATATATATTAATAGAGGCATAATAAAAAAATGCTTGTACATTTAGCATCATTATAATTTTGCTTTTGATGTAAAAATTATTAAAATGATCATCATTGTCTCTGTTTAATAAAAATTAATTTTTAAAATAATCATTTTTCTTTACAACTTTCGTTCGACTCCATTTTTATTTTCAAAATAGTGTTTATATAAATCAGAAATTAATTATTTTTTTAAAATAAAGTTAAAAATACACTTTATAAGTGTAATAATTCAGAAATTGATTTATATGACCCAAAAAAGTACCTAAGAGCCCAGTTTCAGCGATATCACATTTTATAAGAGCTTTGGTCTAAATGTGGCTGACAACTGGGCTAATGGCCGGCCTCAAAAAATTGAAAGAGTTTCAAGAATCCAAAGATTTGAAAAGTAAATTACACTAATTAGAAATAATTAACCACCCTTAACAAATAAACCAGTTAATACACAAGTGCCAGAAGACAACGTAGAGTGAATCAATAAAATATGAAGAGGTCTTTAAGGGAAGTGATATATAATTACTCCAGAAGTGAAAATTCGGTTTACTTTTAAAAATGTGTGGTGCGAGAAATATAAAAACGCTGCATAGGAAAGACATTAACCAATTTTTTAAATATACCCTGTAATAAATAAAAAAAATCTGAAAATAAAACTGAGTATATTTCTCTAAAATTACAAAGTCAACGATTCTGACCTTTTACATCCAGCGCGGATTGGTTTCAGACCCAGTAATCCATATTTTGGCGATTTACACTATCACTTTTAAATCTCACCTGACCACAAAATATGTGAAAGTAATTCATGAACATATGCAATAGGCACTTACAATAATCAAATCGGTCACCGAAAATTACCACATATATTAATTAATAAATATCCAAACTTTTTTTCAAAATTTATGAATGAGCATAATCTTCAATATTGATTTTGGCTGAAGTTTCAGGGTAAGACTACTCTGTTAAATAACCTTAACTGTGTTTATAATTATTTTTACATAAAAAATCTGTTTTATTTAGTAGCTTCGATGATTTATTAAGGCTAAATGATCTTAAAATAAAATTTGATGTAATAAAGTTCATGATCGATACCTGCTTAAATTTTATTTGGCGATTATAAGAATGCAGGTATGCCAAGGATATTGGGCACTAAGCCAATGTGAGCTCCAATGAACTATAGCGTTTCTTTTTGATTTGTTTCTTTTAAAATGTTGAAGTCATCGGTGCACCTGGGTAACAAAGATGGACGAATGTCAAAACCTAATTAGGACAAAGTATGAGTAACTTTCAAGGAAAACTGAACATCTAAGGAGGAATTTTGAGATGATTTCATTAAATCGTCAGTAACTGTCTTCAAAAAAATACGACTTTGAGGGCGTTAAAGAATTTGAAAAACTAAGTTTGTTAAAATCTGTTACAATAGGATACAAACTCTTTTGTTGTAGACTATTTCAATATTTAGTTTCATTTACTTATATTTCGACCTGAAAATAATGAATTTCTTTAAAAATAAGAGGAAATTTTCATAAAATCGTTAATTTCTTTAAAAAAATCTTCTCGTAAAAATTTAGTGAGATAATTATATTATTCAAAATTTAAAATCGAAAACAAAACGGAATTTAAAAACAAAGTTAAATCCCAATTGCCACCCTAGTGCAAAGTCACACCACCGGAAAAATGTTGAATGTTCAAAGCGCTGACATTTCTTGAACATCTGCTACTATGAGAATTATGTCAAAACATTGAAGTTTTAAGCGCTGTAGAGCAGGAGGGAAGCACAGTGGCGTCGAAGATGTCAAAATATCAGAATCGAACAAGTACGAATTTGCACTAATGTAGCTACAACCATATACAGGGTGTATCATAAGGAATGGTCAATATTTTAATCATAGGTTCAGGACCTCGAAATATTAATATTTTACTAAATAACTCTGGGTCAAATGTTATCTACTACTAAGATACAGGGTGTTGAAGATACAATTTATTTTTCGTTTTTTTTGCAATAATTTCTTTATTATTTAATATATTGACTTGAAATTTGGTATGGTATTAAAAATGCGTCGACACAACCATTTCTCCAATTCAGAAATGAGAGATATCATTTTTGTGTTTATACACAAATAAATTTTTCTGGACTTGCTGCTGCCATCTAACAATTACTTATTTGACAGCTGTACATTTTCATTTTAGTTTCAAAGCCTACTATGTTGAAATTTGTTAAAGTAAATTAAATAGATACTGTGGCTAGAATATTTTAAATGCAAATATCTCGAAATGAGCTGAATTTATGCTATTAAAACAAGTATACCTTTTGTGTTCAAATTTACAGGGTGTATCATAAAGACTTGAGAAAAAAATTCAAAAAAGGCCAGGAATATAAAAAAATTGATACTTTTCTTCATCCAGTAGAGTGTAGGTGGCGCCGTCTTTATCTAATCTCAAAATTGATAACATAATTTCTCTTTATTTCTCTGGATTTAAACCACTTATTTTTCTTAAAAAAGTTTTAATTTGGCGTTTCGGCTTTCTCTATCGAAAGCCATTTTCAAAATGACATAACAAAATAAATAAATTTACTATAGAAACAGAACACTTGATAATCTTGCAAAAATATGACATCAACACTTAAAAAAGATTTTGATATTGAAGATGTCAAAATCTGTTTCAATCACATTTTTGTGACGTTTCTGGGAAGAAACGAAGTATAAATTCTCTTATAATATGCAAATGCCCTATCCTTTCAAAATTCGTTCCCAGAAACGTCACAAAAATATGATTGAAACAGATTTTGACATCTTCAATCTCAAAATCTTTTTTAAGTGTACTATGTTGATGTCATATTTTTGCAAGATTATCAACTATTCTTTTTCTATAGTAAATTTATTTATTTTGTTATGTCATTTTGAAAAAGGCTTTTTTAAGAAAAATAAGTGGTTTTAATCCAGAGAAATAAAGAGAAATTGAACTAGCAAACCACGATGAGCTTCCGAAATGAATTGATAACATACTTATGATTTACTATCTCAAAGATATAACCATACCAAATTTCAAGTCAATATATTAAATAACAAAAAAATTATTGCAAAAAAATGAAAAATAAATTGTATCTTCAACACCCTGTATCTTAGTAGTAGATAACATTTGACCCAGAGTTATTTAGTAAAATATTAATATTTCGAGGTCCTGAACCTATGATTAAAATATTGACAATTCCTTATGATACACACTGTATACAAAGTGGTTACATATGAAATTTTTGAAAAAAAAGGGTTTTGGTTTTGTTTTCAGCTTAATGTAAATATTTTATTACTGTTTTATTATTATAAATGATTACTTAATTAAGTTTTATATCAATAAAATATTTTGTAAATGTATGCCAATATACAGATTGTTTCACGACGAATGCCTTGTTGCGTTTTTGACGGAAATACAGAGTGATATTTGAAAATATGTGAGTTATTCTACGTTAAGTATATTTAAAAGTAAAAATCTCAACATATAAAATTTGACACACTGAGTAAAATTATAGTGTGGTCGTAGGAAAAATAGTGTACATTACTTGTGCGAAAGTGATTGTTCACACTCGTGGGATTGTCGCACTCGGCTTACGCCTCGTTCCACAATATTTCCCACTCGTGTGAAAAGTGTCACTTTCCGCAATCGTTATGTAATATACTATTTCACACTCGCGACAATCCCACGAGTGTGAAAAATCATTTTCACACTATTTTTCATACGACCACGCGATAATTTCACCAAATATTGTGAAATGTGATGGTTTTATTTGTGGACGTTAGTAAATTAGGTGAAAAAATAATTCCTTTACCTGTATTTCTAAAAGGGTCAGTAATCATAACCTGTAAATTGGACGTCGGCCTTTCTTAAGTACCTTTCTTTAGTACCACTCCAAACTCAATTATGAAATTTAATTTTCTTTACCGTTTCAGGTCAAGTAGGTTCATAGTTTAGTTTATTTTTATTTTTCTTAGCGGATAGATAAAATTTATGAAAAGTATGGTCTTATGTTTAAGCCAGGACAAGTTTTTGTTGATTTTGAAAAGGCTATCCATGTAGCATTACTGTATGTTTGACCTGATGTTGAAATTAGTGGTTGCCGATTTCACTTACACCAAGCATGGTATAGAAAGATAAAGTCAATCTGGCTGAGTTCTGATTATGATTTAAAAACGGAAATCGGCATTTGGCTTAAAAACACTTTGGGGTTGACTTATTTGAAACCAAAAGAAGTAGAAGACTGTTTTGTATTCGATTTGATGTCCTTCAAACAAATTTACGTTTCCGGCCAATTTACCTATATGATTAAACTGACCCTAAAATCCTTCCGTCCAGTTTACATGCTCATCTTATGGAGCAGGTAACCTTCCCGTCCAGTTTACCACCGCCCTTATTTGTGACAAGTTCTATGTCTGTTTGTATTTAGTTTAGGTCAGGTCGAGTAAATAATGCTGTTTTATTTACAATCACTTTTGTAGTAGAATAAATACAAATATTGATAATTAACATTAATTTGAAAAGAAAACAATAACTATGAACTTGTAGTACAGATAGGAAAGTAATTTACACGTGTGCTTTAGAGTGTGCGATATTTGTTACTTTCCTATGAGGTCGTAGGAAATATACTAATTCCTAATCAGTGAGGAAGCAGTTAGACGAACGACCCTAAGTGCGGGAAAACTAATTTGCGCACGTGTTAGGAACAATATTTTTTCTTGAAGATTTGTATTATTATTATTATTATTATTATTATTATTATTTCACATCATTTGTACAGTTTTATTACTCCCAGTAAAATATTTTGGTTCAAATAACTGTAATTTTTTTAAATTTTTATTGGCATCAAAAATAACAACAACAACTTATACAACAACCTATACCTAAATTACCTAATTATTATTATTAACAACATTAATATTAAATGTGCAGTTGGTCGCATTTTCTAAATTTATTGCAGATCGAGCAACTGAAGGTAAAAATGAACTGTCGCGTTGCAAAAGGAAGAAATAGAACCATTCTTTGAAATACTTGTTTCATATTTTTTTGGGCTGATGCAGCTTCAAATCTTGTTGCTTAGCCTCTTTTTATAAGTTGTGGACTCATCGATGTATCCCTTTATTACATTTTTGAGCAGTGAATATTTTGATCACATTGTGTTAGTTGTCAATTTTTTGCTTAAAGTAACAAAGTATGGCAAAAGTACCGCACTAGTACTGTTTCTCGTACTTATCTTGCGATTTGGCAGGCAGCAATAACAAATTAACCATGTCGGCGGCTTCTAGGACATCTTGGGGAAGTCCTTCTTCAGTTGTGTCCATTTTTAAAACAGTTTTTTTATTTCAAATAGGTGAAAATGCCAAATGCGAGTGAAAATATCACTGATAAGCTCTAAACTGACATGAAAGCATTGTATGACAATGTATTTTGGTTGCACATTTGACATAAAAATATTGTAACAAGGCAAAGATGACAGGTAGTTAATTTTTTGCCTTATACACTATACGTAAGTATTGTACCGTACCACGGTTCAAAATTTTTTTGAAATCTGCATTATTTTATTTTCCTCTTATTTTGTTCAAATTTAAAAAAATCAAGTACTTTTGCATGAAGTACAATTCTTACATAGAAATAATTAAATAGCGAAACAGCCATTTTACACCCGAAAAGACGGGCGCTAATATAATATTTATCCCGCATGAGTAAAAAAAATATTTAACAGTTTTGAGTAAAAAAAAATAGAAACTGCAAGCAAAAAGAGTTAATTTTATTTTAAGAATCAAAATTAAATTTGAATAATTTTGAAAACAGAACATAAAGATGTAACTGCACAAATATTATTGATATTGTGATAGAATTTTACGTTTGCAGTCGACAAAATTGTTTTTAGTGTTCGATCATAAAATTTTTGTTCCATATGTTATCCGTGTCTGAAACCGATGTCTTGCCAACATTTTGATTTTTATAGTTATTTTACGACATACGACACTGACTTGGTCTACCATATCCAATGTACTAAAAATAATAATAAAATTTTTTATTTTACTAACTTCTATTGTTTTTGTTATAGAATTTTAGTTCTGGCCAGGACACAATTTTCTAATAATTAAAAATTTTAATGATTTTTCGTTATAGAAAACAAACAGGACCATTTGGTATATTTACATTAAAATAAGTAAAAGAACTGTCTCGTATTACTTTGGGACCATTCTCGGTTAGTTTCTCGTAACATTTTTAAATTTAAATTGTAAAATAATAAAGTACAAAAGAAATAAATGCTAGAAAATTCCACAAACAAAATTTGCTCAAATTGTTTATTATTCTGCCTACAAAACTTTTTATTTGAAACTATTTTAATTTGTTTGAAACAATAATTATCCCCTAAACGGAACTGTACTGTATAATTGCAGTAAAAATTCAACATCTGATAGAAATATCAAGAAAAACTAAACGAGACAAGGTGAGGAATATGGACTAGAAAAATCACAAAATGTTTGAAAAAACATTGAATACTAACAGATTAATTGATAGGGTGGGTGTACAAATTAGTTCAAACCGTTCTCAAAAGATGGCTCCGGTTGTTATAAATGGTTCATATAGTGGTTTTGGGAGAGGTATAATTTTGTGCTACCCAAGCAGCATTTGAGGGAGATTTTAATTTTCTTTTTTAATCGGAAGCAAAGTGCAGCTGAAGCCAATCGAATGCATGATGAAGTTTATGGTGACGCTGCTCCAACTAATAAATCATGTAGAGAATGGTTTCGACATATGGGGGATGGAGATTTCAGCATCAAAGACAACCTTCGCTGTGAACTGCTAGAGAAATTCTAGGACAAAGAATTAGAGGCATTACTCGAAGAATATCAGAGTTTATCGCAAGAGGATCTTGCAGAATCATTGAGAGTGACTTAACAAGCTGATTCCGTACGATTAAGAGACATGGTATACTATTCCCATCAACCTAAACATTAATTCCAAAGTCGAACATACATGGTTCGAAGATCTAGATCATGCTCTGTATCTGGTGGGACCAAGAGGGTATTGTTTACTATCTGTAAAAACCTGGCTATCACATTATGAGCGATCGGTATCGGCTACGGGCCATTGACGTTTCGTCCCCAAACCCTTATTGGAGGTAATCTGTAATGGACGTTTTGGACCAGCACTAAAAGGTGCTCGCTAGATGATTCGTCCCCTAAGATAAGATACCTACATTAAATAAATTAAAAAATATTGCAAACTTATAAAGTTTAGAATTGAAAGGTTAGGATTTTTTTTGTGAAATTAGACAAATTACGAAATATTATTATATTTATTATAGAAAATATATTACAACAATTACAAGCTAAAACAAAATTGTAAACTAAAATAATGACATGTCACTTTTATAAAAGTGATATTTTATTACTATTGCAGTCAGCTATTCTGGCTCTCAAGTAGGACTTATGTCAAATTTTGGTACTTTGTAATTTAATATAAATTTCACTTTGAAATTTTAATAATAATGAAAATATTGGGATGATAAATATTTGTAAAACTTTTGTTGAAAAAACTGTGAAAAGTACTGGAAGCAGTGGCGGATCTAGGGAGGGGCATCAGTAAATGGAAATTTGTAACCAAAGTGGTTAAGTTATAAAAATTTGGGATGTCTTTGAGAAAATATTCAATAAAACGAATAATTTTGAAGGGTGGGAAAATGGCTCTAGAATTCTCGAAAATCCGTTTTCGACGATATCTGCCGAAATATGACCCTTAGAGCATTTTTGTTTAGACAAAAAATGAAGAGCAGTTCATTACACAAAAGTTGTCTCTATGATTTTTTTTGCTATACTAATATTTTTTGCAAAAACGGCGTTTCAAAAATTCATTTAATAATTCTCAAAATTATTGTGGTGAAAACGGAAAATTTGAATATCGTCCCAAAACTTGAATATTCTCCCGTTTTTGTCTGAAGACAAAAGATAAAGCAATAATAACCAACTTTTTTTCACTTTTTGCACTTGATTAATAAATTTATTGTAAAAAAATACAATTTGAGAAAGTTTCAAGGCAGAGTTTCTTCTCGTGCACTTAATAAAATACGCGATATCTTATATATTGATGAAAAGGTCAGAATGTGATCTTTTATTTAGTACAATTCCTAACCCCAAAAAATTTTAGCACGAAAAGAAAATAATCCTCAAAAAAAAATGTCGAGGGGTGAGAATTTTCTCAATTTTCCGGAAAACCAAAAAATATAAAAAAAAAGGAAAAATGCCATCGACAAAGGGACAAGCTGAGCTTTCTAATGATGTACGTTCAAAACCGATATGGTCCATGATTATCTATTAATTCCCGATAGACCCGAGCATTTTCGAAAACTCCGGAAATCCATAAAAAAACATGTTGTTTATGAAAATACACAAAAATAATTTATTGAATCTTTCTGAATACATTTAAGACCTTGCAAAGCCCCATGATCCAAAAGGATTCGGTGAAATTAGTCTTGATAAAAAAATTATGAATAAATTTATAGGAGGGTCAAAATATCGAGCAAAAACAAACTTTGGCCCGGTTTTTCAATACTTCAGAGAAATAGATAAAAGGAGAAGTAACATGATATTATAGCTACAGGTTCCTTCTTTCAACTGAACTTTGAATCATGAAAAAATATTAATTTTTACGTGATTTATTGAAAAATTTGTATTCCGCTTGGGAGTGTCATTCCTTTAGAGCGTGCTTTGGAGCTGATGATCATTTTTGTAGGTAATGAACTCATCTTCATTTTCGTCCAAAAAAAAAATTCTCTAAGTGTCATATTTTCGGAAATATCGGCGAAAATAGGCGAAAAAAAAACACATTTTTGAGACCAATGGGCCATTTTCCCTTCCACAAATTTCAGACAGCTGAGATTTTCGGGGGTGAATGTACCCATGAATACCTGTAAATTAAAAAAAAAATGGTGCCGGACAGACCTGATGCCCGGGTTGGCACCTTCGTTTATTGGACTACTAGTTGTTGAACCAATATCAACTATTCAGAACCCTGGGGGGGGGGCATGGCCCCCTCCCTTAGATCCGCCAATGACTGGAAGCGGTTTTTGCTGTCCACATATGCGGTGGATATGTATGTAGATTCCTCCGAAATATAATTACTTACCAAATAATCAGAAAACTGAGATTTTTTCATCATTTGGTTGGATATAAGTTAAATCGAATACAAAACAGTCTCCAAGAATAATAGGCCTAAAAATATTCTAACCATTTTCTAATTGCTGTTTTATTCTTGTAGTCCGTTGCTAATCCTAGTTGCTGTATTTTTCTCCAAGCCTGTGTTATAGAAAAACGGCAGCCAAAAATGACAGAGTGAGGCCAGGATAATAATATAGCATTATGAATGTCCTTTTCAAAATCCCAATTATATCCTAAACTATTACCCACCGGTAATCGACCTGTTAATATTCGGGACAAAACGGGAAATCGGATTCAAAATTATATTCTTCCGAATAGGACCAGAGAAGATTACTGGGCCGAAACGTCCAGTGCCCTCGGCTACAATTAATTCGTTTGGCCGGAATACTAGCAAAGACATGATAAAGTTATTCTTATATTTGGAAACGGTCAAATTGGGAGTTTTTCCGCTCCCACCGTATTTAAAAAGTTTCTTAATGATTTTTGTGTACCAGTTTTCATTTAAACCTTACTGTAACAATTCAAAATAGAGGCCTTAATGACCTATTAAGCACTATTCTTCACGACAAAAACAATTTACTTTACATCTGTATTGGCCGTAGGTGCCTGCTTAGACACGGTTCTACCACGTGGGCAGAGAGTAAGATGTGAACACGTGTGTGTATACGTTTTTAGTTAATTTTTCTTTTTACTACGTTTTGACACACTTCGTTACTTCTTATGTTTACCGTTAAGCTATATAAGGTAAACTAAGTACCTATTCAAAAGTTAAAATGAAAAAAATTAGGTAATTACTCATTGACATTTACATTATTACTTACAAATTAATATTATATGAGGACATAGTCGCGCTGGAAGGGTATTAAATAATGATTAAAAATCTCTTTAGTTTAAACCAAAGTTTTTTGGGAGAACGCAGAAATCTGCAAATGAACAGTTTAATGTTCGTAAGTTCACTGGATTAATAAAAATAATGAAAAAAATGTTTTTCCTTATGTATTATATTATATTGTAAATTAATTATTTGATGAGACCTTTTTATGTATTTTTTCTTCTATTTGTATTTTGTCATCAATCTGTTTCTGCAAATCTTCTTGGTTGATATTTGAAATCCCTTCTCTAACCAGTTTGGCAACTTTCGTATCAAATTTTGGAAAAATATTTCATTCTTTTGTTTAAATAGTCCCAAATTTTTTATATAAAATTGGGGTGGCAACTTTAAAAGTACATGGTCGTATTTTTAGCTATTTATAACATTGTTTTTGGGATTCTTTTATATGAACAATTTCTAGAAATGTATTCTTTGTGTATGATTCTTCAAAAGAAAGATTATTATTCATTAAAAAGTTTTGAATGTCAAATTCTGTAGATCTTTTATTAAGAATTACCTTACTTATAACACACATAAATCTGAATATATCAATGTGTTTTTCAGTAAATTAGGGTTTTGTTTATCCAATATTTTTATTGTTATACTTCTATAATTTTGTTTTATTTTTTTGTAACAATAAAAGGTAAACTATAATTTGTAGCAAAATATAGACGAGCTTAAACACAAAAAACTGTGACAAATGGAACGAGGAATTAAAACAAATTAAGAGATAAAAACAGCCTTTAGCAAAAATCAGTCATACAAAAAATAGAGGGGAAACAGTTAAAATGGTTAGGCCAAGTACAAAGAAATACCGGAAATGTTAACGAAACAGATTGTTGAGTCAAAAAGAACAAGGAAGAAATAGCCAAAACAAAAGAGGTTAAAGGCTAAAGAAGAAGAAAGTTTGCTTTTAAAATCAAACGTATACATTACCGCTTCGTGCAGTGTTGTTGTAGCGTACAAAATTATAAAATCAATTTACTTATTCCACCTAGATAGAATATCTAGGATAGTCGCAACTTGATTTGGGCAGCGAAAGTGTTAAAATATTATTAAATCGATGAGAAATAACTCTCAAGTTATTAGGAACGCCTATGGTTATAAATTGGTATCGACAGCAGTAAAAATAAATTTTGTATGCGGATTAGGCTTATATGGAATTCTGTAAAAGTACAAGTTGGTTTCTTTTTAAAATGAAATTAAATGGTAATATAATATCATGCAGAAATCTTGATATGCAAATTGATTAGGTCATCGGTATATATGAGTTTCTGCGAGGAAAATAATTTTTAGGATTATTATTGAAATCCTGTAATTTTTAATCTCATGTTATTATTTGAATATTAAAAAATACAATAAATATTACCATCAAAAACAAAAAACAAATTTTAGGTTTAGAGAATGTTTAATAAAAATAGAATTATGGTAACAGTAGTCTTCGACAGTGATAGAAAATACAGGGTGATCCATTTCAAATTACTGAGAAAGTAATGTACTCAAGTTTCGACTTACACAGTATTCGATTTAATAAATATTCGCAAATTCGTTCGTATTTATAAACTTTGACAACCATTAAAAAACTTTGGCTTCAATATTCAATAGATTATTATTCTTTTTTTTTTTTTTTTTACTTCAGTGTCAACGGCATCGACTACTCTGGTCATTAGCCTCGTGTTCTGTGTAGGCTTTGTTACTGTTTCCCAGCGCCACTTTAGGAACAGCACTGTTAATTAGAACCCAACAGTGAATGGTCGAGTGGGGAATCACACCTGGTATATGAAAATCAATTTCTAAATTTTTAATTAATTAAAAATCAGAAAATGATTTCTGCCGACGGTGGGATTCGAACCCACAACCCTTGGATTATGAGTCCAGTGCTCTACCACTGAGCCACCCACTCCCTATTATTATTCTTATTCTCATTTTTAATTATACAGGGCGTTGAAGATTTTCACAAAGATTTTTAAATACCCTGTATAACATACTATAACCTTTCATTTAAAAAAAACATAACTTTGATGGGGGACCTCGTTATGGAACAACCTTTAACATTGAAACTAAATTTGAAATTCAATTACTCTTCTATTGAAAATAAAACCAATTATTCAAATGAAAAAAGTCTTTAATTTGACGTTTCGTCTTTATTTTGAAAGTCGTTTTGAAAATTAAATTTAAAATGTGAAGCTTAAAGCTGCCTACAATTTTTATACACCATTTTTTTTGGTATCTCTTATGATGATAGAGCTGGTTTTCCGTATGTTCCTTTTTAATCATTCATTTTAAACAAATATGATGAGTTGATTTCCCAAAAACTACGCCAAATTGTAGTTAGATTAATAACACATGCGCTATAAATAAATAAGAATAATAAACACAATGATTATGCTGCATTTTTGTTACTACACCCTTTCCTAGGATGGTTCTAAAAAACCTTTTTTTTTTTTATTTAAGATCGTTATAGTGCACAAAAGTTGCCATTGGTATAGACGTGAAAAAAGCGCCAATTATTATTTTTTTATTAATTTGTCTTCCGGTCGCGCAATGCCATCGAAGTTAGCAAAAAATTGTGAAAAACCTAATTTTTCATAATTTTTTTTCGCACGCCAGATAGTTTTAATTGCGTTCCTATACTATGAATTAACTACTAAAAGTATGTAAAATCAATATATATGCACTTATTATACATTTGTTTCATATCTTCGGGTCGCGCAACATAGTACAAAATGAGTAAAATTAGTAGTTTTTGCAAAATTTCAAACTTTGACTTGTTTAGTACATTTTAATCATACGACTAAGAGATACATGTGGGAAGACCTCTACAATGGAGTATTTGTCTTCTCCATTGCAACGAACTGCCATTCCGCCACCTTTTCCAACACTTGGATGGAAATACAACAGGCCCTGGAACGATTGGAAAGGCCCTACCTGTATAAATTGAGTGAACTTGACGCCGTTTCTCAAACGCATTTAATACGTCTTTCTGATATGTCAGCAAATTTGTTACTGTGGACTTGCTTTTGGAGAAACCATGTTGTTGATTGGTTAGAGCATTGAGGCAGTGCCAAGAAAGCTGATTGGTTACAAAACAATCAAATATTTTAGGAATAACAGATAGTAAACTGATGCCCCTATAATTCTTCACGTTGCTCTTATCACCTGATTTACGGATGGGTCTGATAAAACTGTTTTTCCAGAACATGGGAAATTCACCATTTCTGAGAGATAGATTGAGTAATAAAAAAAGTTGAAAATTCAGGGTACATACACATTTTTTCAATAAAAGTGATGGCACACCATCTGGTCCAGAACTCAAACTAGCCTTTAGTGTACTTATTTCATTAAAAATGTCCGGATGACTAATCTGGCATTCAGTGAAATTAAGTGCATTATGACTTTGTTGCTCAGGTAATACAAATTCTGCATCAACATTAACATAGACTGAGGAGAAATGATTAGCAAATAGATTAACAGTATCAAAACCATTAACATTATTTTTCATATTTGCACACTTCCAAAAAGTTCGTGAATCATGTATGATGTTATTCTCAATTTTTGTTAAATACATATTATAACATTCTTCAATGATTTGCACTTGGTACTTAATGTTGAAAATTGTAGATAATCCGTCCTATCATTACTAATTTTAAATAACTTGTCAGCCTTTTTCTTTTCAAAAATGTAAGATGCTTCGGGTAAGTTGTAGTCCCCAAAAATAACTAATTTGTGATTTGGGTAGATCAGAGATCAGAGATAGTCGTTCGACTTCCATACAGTGATTCACATAGACTTATTCACTTGAATTTGGTGGAATGTACACGCAACAAATAATGAAGTTAATTTTTCCATATTTGATCTCAACAAAGACTTGTTCCACTGCAGTAGTTTGGGCTTCCAGACGACAGCATTAAGTGTTTCAATAGTGGCAATTAATACACCTCCACCTCTTGATTTGACACTGGTAAAACTAGAACGATCCAACCGAAGCAGATTGAAACCTGGTATGTGTGTTTCTTTTGTTGACATCATCATCAATCCATGTTTCAGATATCATTACAATGTCATACAAACTCTGAATAGTTAAATTGCGAAAATCATTAAATCTTGTCTGCATACCCCCAGCATTATGATAATAACAGCTCAAAACACCTTTTACTGACAACTTATCTAACTTGTTAAAGGGTTTACCCGTTCTTCCTAGTTTTTTTTTCACTATCATAGGTATTCCTCTGTACTTATGATGGACTTGGGCCCGTGGACACTTTTGATCGGGATGAGATGACGAATAAATTTCCGAAGTTTGGGAGAAATCGCCCGAAAGCCATTTCCGTATCAAAAACTGCGGGGTACTTTAACATACAGTTGAATATACATTTGAAGCAGTTTTCAAATAAGTCACTAAACACAAATGAGTCAAAAGATATGAAATGTCTCCAAATGATATCAAACCCGTATCATATAAGACTCATCAAATTTGATGAGCTATAGGTTTGGTTAAGAAATATATAAAATTAAATCTGGCGTCGAACAATTAACAATTAAAAATTATAAAACGTCACATGGAACGGTGCTTTGCATTTGCCTTGTTCTGTCTGTTCCTATAAGGTCTTAAATGTTCCAATCAGAATAATATAAGATATTGTAATGAGTAATTATACATTTTAATTTGTTTATTATAGAAATTGTAAAAGTTAATTTATAACTTTATCTTGGGGCAATAATTGATTCGCAGTCACAATTTCCCGCCAATTATTCCCCCAGTCTTACCTGCCCCCTGGAGGGCCCCTTCCTCATCACCCTCTAACTATGGTCTTGATCACAATATCTATAAAATTTACCGCCAATTTATTGGTATTAAAGAAATATTCACCCCATTTCAAAGTTGAACACGATTGTCTCATGTAATTTATGATGTAAATAAAACTTGGCATATTCTGCAAATGCAACCTATAAATAAAGCATTGCAAACAAATATAGCATCGTTATTGTATATGAATTTGATTTAAAACTACCATTTAAAAACCATAAAATGATTTATACCGCGTTGCAAAATTCTCTAAGAATGTCAATTATTTTAACTTCAATAATTCCATCTTTCCTCACTTCCTGGTAATAGATCTTCATTTTTTGAGTTCACTGCATCCTAATCTATGTATATCTTTAGATGCTACAAAGCCAGCGAATATAAATCTTACTTAAAGATAAACACCTAGTGATTACTGTCGTTTGGCGTATTTTCTTCGTTTTCTCCTTTAATAATCTCATTCGTGTGTATTATCGGAGCAAAATGTGCAGGAAAGCATCATTGTGGTTTACAAAGCATGAGGTTTATTTTCACTTTTATATATCAAATATGCTGGTTTATGTCAAAGTTAATGGTGCATCTGGCCAGCAGGTGGCGATATCCGAAGGCATAAAATAAATAATATGAAATATAAAAACGAAGTTTATGCACGTTCATTACATGCTAATATCAAATATATAAATTAACCAACCTTTATTATCGCAAGTAAAAAAATGTTTTGGAAAAATTTGTAAAAGTTGATAATCTCTAAAATAGCACCCTTTATATCAAATTCTTTAAAATGTATCCGGATACAAAACTCATTAAACTATCAATTAGGCTTCGGCAATACCACCTCTTTTTACACTACATTTAAATTTTTTTTTTCATTTTAACTCAGTTTTTTCTATACTTTTCAAATATCCATCCCAATTTTAAAAAATCTGATATACACGGTGTTGTTTTGGTGATTTTCAAATTTTACAAATTTTCCTTAATCCGTATCTGGATTTTAACTGTAGTGTAGTGCTTACATTATACGATTGGGTTACTAAAAAATGATACCTGTACCAAATATGAAATAAATCTACCAGATATTTCAAAAGTTATCTACTGCTTGTGAAAATAAAAAAAAATGCATTTGATGTAATTTGACGTTAAAACTCCAGTAGTAGGATGGGATGTGCACTTAAAAAAAATTTTCACTTTAACTCAGTTTTTTCTGTTCTTTTCAAATATCTATCCCAATTTTAAAAAATCTGATATACAGGGTGTTGTTTTGATGATTTTCAAATTTTACAATTTTTTTCTTAATCCGGATCTGCATTTTAATTGTAGTTCTTACACTATAGGATTGGGCTATTAACACACTATACCTGTACCAAGTATGAAAGAAATCTACAAGGTGGTTCTAAAGTTACGGCTTATCAAAATATTGGCCGAAATGGATGAAACACCCCGTATCTCGGTTATTAATGGCGTTAGACCCAGTAACCAAGGTTATTTGGAATCACCGAAGTACCCTCTGTTTAAAGTTAACGTATGTCGGTTTAACTATGAAACACCCTGTATAATGACAGTGTAGAATTTCTTCCAAGCAGCCAATACATTTTTCTGAATTTTATGTTGAGTTCTTCAAGTTCTTCACTTTTTTACATGGACTTTTCAGCGTAGTCTCGCATCTAAAGTAATATCTAGATGCTTTGCTGAATTAGCACAAGGGATCTGGGCATTATTTATTCTGACTGGTATATACTCATTGTTTTTGTTAGTTTAACGATTGTTCCCCAATTATTAATTCTATCTAATGATGATTGTACTTTTCTTGCAGCCCCTTCGTGGTCAATTGTATTTTGCTCTAATTCAGGAATATCATTAGTGTACAATAGGTATAGGGCTGGCCCTAATACACTTCCTTGTGGTACTCGTGCCTTAATTTTTTTAATTTTAGAGTATGCTTCTTCCTTTTTAATCCTAAAGTATCTTTCTGATGTACATGATGCTAATAATTCTGAAATATGACTTAGATTAAAGGTTTTTTGTTTTGTTTTTACTAAAATATATTTTTAAGTCTTTTAAAATCAAAGATTTCATTAAATATACAGTTGTAATTTATTCATTTAAACGTATTTTTACTTTTCATTCACCTGTTTAATTGCAAATGGTAGGATGTGGGTACAAATATAAATATAGTAATAGTACTTTCGTTGTTTTTTTGTGTAGGTTGAATTTAAAACCTACGTAATTATTGTCTGTCTATTTGCTTAGATAACTGGCGATAAACTATAAAAAAAAATAACAACAATCGTACTTGGCTTTCAAGAAAAGTACTATATGCCTCAAGTAATAGTGCAAGGAAAGATTTTATACGTTTATGGCACCTGATATTTTAGGCAAAATTCGACCTCCTGTAATAACATAGTCTCATTCAAGAGCGATGTATTCAGTACAGCGCTTCCCCCACTTACTCTTTAAAGTCAAATTCCATTCCGTGAAGCATTCTTTTTAGCATCAATAACGCCAAATAGTAGTTCTTTCTTTCTTTAGGTAATCGATGAATAAAATACCTAGCGCATCATCACAAAATACGGTGGCCAAAAACCTTACTAGCGTTTTGGTTGCTTTGGACAATCGCACTGACGGTTTGACTCTGTGAGTGTAAATAGCGATGCATCCATGTTTGATCAGATGTCACATACCGCATGTAAAAATTATTTTTCTTTTCTTTTCTTTTCTTTTCTTTTCTTTTCTTTTCTTTTCTTTTCTTTTCTTTTCTTTTCTTTTCTTTTCTTTTCTTTTCTTTTCTTTTCTTTTCTTTTCTTTTCTTTTCTTTTCTTTTCTTTTCTTTTCTTTTCTTTTCTTTTCTTTTCTTTTCTTTTCTTTTCTTTTCTTTTCTTTTCTTTTCTTTTCTTTTCTTTTCTTTTCTTTTCTTTTCTTTTCTTTTCTTTTCTTTTCTTTTCTTTTCTTTTCTTTTCTTTTCTTTTCTTTTCTTTTCTTTTCTTTTCTTTTCTTTTCTTTTCTTTTCTTTTCTTTTCTTTTCTTTTCTTTTCTTTTCTTTTCTTTTCTTTTCTTTTCTTTTCTTTTCTTTTCTTTTCTTTTCTTTTCTTTTCTTTTCTTTTCTTTTCTTTTCTTTTCTTTTCTTTTCTTTTCTTTTCTTTTCTTTTCTTTTCTTTTCTTTTCTTTTCTTTTCTTTTCTTTTCTTTTCTTTTCTTTTCTTTTCTTTTCTTTTCTTTTCTTTTCTTTTCTTTTCTTTTCTTTTCTTTTCTTTTCTTTTCTTTTCTTTTCTTTTCTTTTCTTTTCTTTTCTTTTCTTTTCTTTTCTTTTCTATGAGAGTATTTGAAGTACCAAGCCACTAGGAGTTATAGAAATGAATGAATTGTCTAACCTGGAGTAGTTCTGATATACAGACATTACAATCTGGCATAAACAAAGATCTAGTAACTATTAAGTCCTGGACCAGTAAAACCGTAGCAATGTCTTACATAGGTACTTTACAGCCTATAACTCTAAGCAATAATCTGATTTTAACGGTGAACTCAATTAAGTTTTTAGGTCTTTATATAGACAAATTCCTAAAACGGTTCACTCATATTGATACCTTGGCAAAAACATTCTCTTCTGCATGTTTTGCCATTAAAACTGTTTCTAAAGAGCTAACCCCTACTACTGCATTAATGACATACTTTTCCTTATTGGAATCTCACCTTCGCTATGGTTTGCCGTTCTGGGGTTCTTGCAGCTTATACCACTTCAAATCTATTTTCAAATTACAAAAAAAAGCAATTCGTTATGTATTTGGTTTAAGTAGTAGGACACACTGTGAAAATTACTTTAAAAATTTCAAAATTCTAACCCTTCCTGCTCTATTTATCTTTGAATCCGTCTGCTTAGTTCGCAAGCACATTCAAAAGTTATCGGAAAGACCAACTCGTAGATATCCTACAAGAAATTTAGATACTGATGTTTACTTTATTCCCACCTCTGACCTAATAAAATCTATAAATTCATATGATAAGTTCAGAAGATCGATTAGGGCTTTTCTTCAAGAAATACCATTTTACACAGTAGCAGAATTCTATAACGTGCCTTAGACTTTTGGGTTGCATCATATAGGAGCAATAATTAAATTAAGTTAATTTGAAAATTTTAATTTGAACAATAATTTATAGTGACGGATATTTCATATCCAATGCAATTGTTATTCATATTTTGTTTGTGTTTTGTTTTGTCTAGTAATTTATTTTTATTATGATTAGTTTCGCTTTGTCTATAAAATTTTTGTAATTTTTTTATGACAATATCAATGCAATTGTTATTCATATTTTGTTTGTGCTTTGTTTTGTCTAGTAATTTATTTTTCTTACGATTAGTTTTAATTTTAGTTTTGTTTCTCAGTTGATAAAAAAAATTATCTAGAAATGTTAATAGGTATTAACAATTCCTAAGCTATTCGAATTAATCCAATTAATTGAAATGTTAAATGATTTTGAGCATTAAATAATTGATGAGCAGCATTGTTGATTCTATAAACACCGATTTGAAGAATGCGTTTAATAGTGTTTATCACCAGTTTGGGTTATTGGTATGTGATAAATGAATCAGATCCTATCTAAGTAGGTAATTGCTGACAACCTGTAACAGTGGGTGTTTCTGTATCACTTGTTTGAGTCTTTCGGTATCAGTCAAGCTTCTTATATAGGTGTTGTTTTATTTGATTTGTTAAGTAGGTAATAATGTCCAGTCTTGTTTTAAAATATAATGCTTAAATAATTATTTATGACTCTATAGTCATTTTAACAACTCATATGTAATATAATTATTACTTTTGACAAATCCATAATTTTTAGGAAGTACCTACCTACTAATCTTCAAATGATAAATGTTAAAATTTCAAGATAATCTGAGGTTTAGTTTACAAATTACTCTTGGAATTTTTGTGTTTCGAAGGTTCTTTAATGAATTTTAATTCGTGGTGCATGAGATGGACTTCATTCCACCTCTATCTTTGTTTTCGTTTGGCCCAGTCCCGTATGCATCCTCGGATATCGGATTTAGTAACCCTTAGTAACCCTTAGTAACCCTTACTAATTCATCAACTTTTTCGTTGCCCTCGATGCCACAGTTAGCCTAGTCAAATGGTGTTCAAAAGTGCCTGTTTCAAAACATGAGAGACAATTTTTCAACGGAATTATATGTTTTTCGGGCTGCTGAAACGAATCTGAAGTTTGCTGCCTCGTAGCAGGACCGGAACAGGCCCAAAAACGCAAAAAACCTCGAAATTTTCTGAGCTTTTCCGGTTTTCCGCTCATTTCTTGCAAACAACGCATCGTACGGAAAATGTCCCGGCATTCAAAGTTTAAGAATATAAAACTCTGCGTCGAATGACGTCCCTAACACCCTAACCTCAAAATTTCAAAAAGGTCGCCATCGTCAATCAAAAAAGCCAATGTTTACCAACTTTTGTGAAAACTGCAATATACTCATAGTTAGACGACTGTGATTTAAAAACACCCAGTTTATGTGAAAAACTGGTAAAATAAAAGTTGTAAAGCATCAAATTTTAAGTTCAGTGAGCACCAACATTTTAAATTTGGATCAATATATACGCATATACTGATCTCCATTATCCCTCTAAACGCTTATTTGACCAATATGAAGGGGTCCAATAATAACAAGTCTGCGCCTGTAAATATGAACCCCCTACATCTCAAACTCCTCTTCCCAACCCTTAATTGAAGTACCAACCTCCCTCCCTCTCTCAAACCCCCTTCCCAACCCTAAGTTATTTCCCCTCCTTTTTTGTAAGCCTGTCTTGAGGACGTATTATGTAGATGTAATAAGAAGTAATTAGTATCTATTTACAGAAAAATTTACATTTAACTAGGCTATTGGTCAAATAAGCGTTTAGAGGCAAAATGGAGAAATGATTTAAAATTTTGGTGCTCACTGAACTCAAAATTTGATGCTTTACAACTTTTATTTTACCAGTTTTTCACATAAACTGGCTGTTTTTAAATCACAGTCGTCTAACTGTAGTTTTCACAAAAGTTGGTAAAAATTGGCTTTTTTCGATTGACGATGGCGACCTTATAAATTTTGTGGTTAGGATGTCAGGGGCGTCATTCGACGCAGTTTTATATTCTGAAACTTTGAATACCGGGACATTTTCCGTACGATGCGTCGTTTGCAAGAAATGAGCGGAAAAACGGAAAAGCTCAGAAACTTTCGAGGTTTTTTGCGTTTTTGGGCCTGTTCCGGTCCTGCTACGAGGCAGCAAACTTCAGATTCGTTTCAGCAGCCCGAAAAACATATAATTCCGTTGAAAATTTTTTTACCGCTTTCATGTTTTGGAAAAACTACCATTTGACTAGACTAAGTGTCCTGGAACAATTTCGTGACATCCATGAATGCACAAAAGGATCTACAAGTTCACTATCACATGTATAAAACAAAATTTTATTTCTATTCGAAATTCAAATTAATGCCAAAATGAGAATAGCATTAATTGAAGCATGCTTTTTAGAGAATTTTTATGGCCTGTCAGCAATTATTGCTAATTGACTTCTGTATTAAGCACTCAAAGAGATTTAAGGGCTGCAAAAAAAGGTTTACATAAAACCGTAAGCTTGACTTTTTTTCGTCATCTAATGCATTATTTGCTTGTAGTCGAATATGTGAATTAGTTTTTGTATGACATCTTCAGTATTGCTAAAAATAATCTTGTAAATCCTATGAAATTCCAAAATACAATGTAGGTAAACCTGATTTATCTTTAAATTCTAATTCAAGTTGACTAGTAAAACTATATGTTCCTACCCTGTACTTCAGTTTCTGGGGTGCTCTGCGAATATCTGAAGGACTATTCAGAAGCGAAATTTAAAAGAATTGTCCATTTATAGGATGTAGGTCACTCGTTTCATTATGATTACAGTGGATTTATTATGTGCAAATTTATCTCAGCTTCCAGAAGTTTTATGACTTCATACACAAAATATTTTTACTACAAAGTAGTCATATCGTGAGTAAGCAGATAAAATCTCGAGTTTGTAAATCAACGTAACGACATAATACACCTACGCTAGGCAACCTGTGTCATAGCACAGAAGTATTATTTATACACGGTGGTCCAAAATCAAGACAGTTCCTAGATCTTGCAAAACACAAAACTGCCGCCCCATCATAATTCAAATTTTAAATCACAAATTTGAATTTAGTCATATGTGTTTCTTACTCATACATCGTTAGCCCATTCAAACAAATAGTCTATTAATTCTGATACATCTTCTAAGGTAGTCCAAGAAGTACCCGATCTGTCATATAGATGGCAGTTGTTGTTTGTAAAGAGTAACATTATGACCGTATAAAGATTAAGTTTTAATGGAGTAGATCTGGCGGAAAAAACGTTTCGAAGACAGACTAATGAAATCGAGAAAAAAAGCGATGAAGTCAGATCCCCTCCCCATCATTCCTGCATGAAATGTTCGACCCAGTCGGCGGTGGGGGAGTGGAAAATCCTCTATCTAAAGAACTTGAAAACGGGTTTTCCGACAAATCTCACAAAAAAATATTCTTACAAAAATTAATTAATTTCTCGAGAGGCATTAGAAATGGGGCCTCAATTTTTTGTGAATAAAATGGTATTAACGGATACTTTTATATGCCGGAGGGTGGGGGTTGCGGGACAAGTAGGGGGCGAGATATGGGGGGGGGGGAAACAAATATTTTCGAAACGCTTGTAATTTCCTTACTAGTTGAGCTAGCGCAACCAGCCAGGGCCAGTGACAAAAACCGGACAATAGCGGTTTCTGTCCGTTTTTCCATTTGTAACTCGTGCGTGCGTTCACGATACGGACATGGCAAAATAATAAAATTAATAAATGGTTAGGAAATTTTCTCGTCTTTCTTTTGAGCCCTATTAGAAACCCCTACTCCTCTCCGTTCTCCCGCTATACAGCAAATACTTTGCCGGCCCTTAGCTCCCTTACTAATTATCGAAAAATAAAAAATTTTTTGCTCGCGATTTTAGGCATGAAGAAGGGGGTTGGGGTAGAATTTTTTACCTCTCGACGGCATGTTTTTATCTTTCATATTAGTCCCGCAGTAACCTTTTATTCACAAAAAAATTGAGGCCTCATCTCTACTGCCTCTCGAGAAATAATTAATTCATTTTTTTCATTTTTGCAATTTCAAATCGCGATATTTCGCGAACTAATTACCTTATCGGGTTCAGGTTGTAACTAGATTACTTGTTTTGTCAAGCTCTTCAATTTTTGTAAAAATATTTTTTTTGTGGGGTCAAACCCGACTGAGATTTGTCGGAAAAACAGTTTTCAAGTTCTTTAGATAGAAGATTTCCTCCTCCCCCACCGCCGCCTGGGTCGAACATTTTATGCAGGAATGATGGGGGATCTGACTTCATCGATTGGAAAAAAAATGTCTCGATTTGATCAGTCTGCTTTCGAAAGCCAGATCGACTCCACAATTTGAAGTTTGATGAAGTTACACCACACCGTTCAGCATTTGTTTGGCAGTCATCAATAGAGAACGCTCTCGCTGAATTTGTAAACATGAAATACAATACTTTCATTTGAAAGCAATATCCAAGTGGAGCTAGATACTCTTCTGGGAGAGTCTGCTCCTTCGTTTACAATATTAAATTATTATGTAGCAGAGTTAATTGAGTGTTTGGCGAAGGTTCACATCAGTCCATTAATTCACACTTGAGATGAAAAAGCACTAAAAACAATGGACTGAAAACTGTTTTATCGGCAAGTATAAGGTCATGCCATCAGTTTTTTGGGATGCGAGTGTGGTAATTTTCATTGATTATCTTCAGGAAGGAAAAAAATTAACAGCGAATATTATGTGTTTTGGTGCTGAAATAGAAAAACGCAGGGCATTTGGCAAAAAAGAAAGTTTTGATTCATCAAGATAATGCACCAGGTCACATATGCGTTATCGCATGTATTAATCATAACATTTTGTTTTGAATGAACATCGAGTTTATCGGCTGATTCGAATGAAAAATGACTTGGAACTTTTATTTGTCGAACAAGAAGAAATTCGGGAACTACATTAACTATGCAGTCAATGATTCACCTTCTTTGATAAATAAATTAAAACCAATCATCTGGTATTTTATCCATATTTAAGCATTCGTTATGATTAATTTGAAAGTTTTCGGAAATCTTGCTAACAACATTAATTTTTGATATGATATTCTGCCAAATTATTATTTGAGGCTTTTGTAATTGTCTTGCTCTCGAGACTGAAGTCAATGTCGAGTCTTCCATACCTATCTCGTGATCTCAAATGGACAACAACCTGAGACAAATCTCGAGACTTTCTCTGGAGATTTTATCTCAGGTTGACACTTAGCATTACGTGGACCTGTCATATAGTCTCCTAACATTCCTGTCCAAACATTGAGTTTTTGTGGGTATTGAGTACGCACAGGAATACTCAGATGCTGATTTTCCCGAAACCAATATCGTACAATGGATGGATTATGTTTCCAATGTAAAGAAAACGATGACTCGTCTGTAAATAAGATGTTTTTCAAAAACAAATCATTGCCATTTTGTTTATCCATCATGGTTTGGCAAAATTCCATCCGTCTAATGTGGTCACGGGGAAAAATTTCCTGAGTTTTTTGTACTTTTCAAAATATGCCTAACAGTTCTGTCATTCATATTAATTTGATCTGCAATTTGTCGGCTCCTTCAACAGCGGCACATACACTTATTTCCCTATTTTGACACTCTTCATTAATTGGCTTTACACGTGGTTCATCGAAATTTTATTTTCAATCGTTATCGGCTACTAATTCTACTGCGGCGTTGACTTTCAGTAGACTGAGTGGCTAGTATCACGTGCCAGTTGCTCGAGGCAGGAAGGGGAACAGTGGTTCAATTGAATAGTTGATACGTCGTCGCGTAGATAACTTATATATCCCGCTGGTCGACTTTTATGTGAGCCTTGTTCAAAATACATTGAAAATGCTATGTTCCGCTAAAATTTGACCAGATCTGTATATCCACTTTTTGGCCGTTCTTGACACAAGAACGTAACAAGAGCCGGGGTATTTGCCGGCCGACTCTGGCACATTTTTTCACTCAAAATGTCTGAAAACAGTATTTTTGTAATCTGGGCATCCATACGAATGATTTGAGACAAAAGTAAACCGAGCTGCTATGAGTCACTTAGATCAGATTTTTTGACATTTTTGAAAATACACTCAGGTCAAACGCTAGGCGCAAAATGTCTGGAAGTGCAAATTTTAGTGATGAAATGACAAAATCTATGTACATTTTCAATATCAGACGTTATACGACAGTCGACCAATTTTTTTTACACAGCAGAAACGACCCCCCGCGAAGTTGATACACTTCTGGAAGTTACTACTCACCAGTCGGCTCTAGGGTCATCTAATCTATCGATTTTACACGATTTTCTCTAACTATAACCACCGAGCACAAGTGAGAGAACAAAACGCGTGATTTACTTCACGACTGGCTCTGGTTATTCCGCCCACGTCCGCCTTACAGATTGACTTCAGCAATTCGTCTTTCGTCTATATTCTGCTTTTACTTTCGAAGATCCTGAATCTCTATTTTGTTTTTGTAGCCATTCGTTAACCAAAAAAATACTCCCGATTCGTTTTTCGTCTTTTTAATATAATGCAACTAAAAGCCATGTAGTATACTACTATTAAATAATTGGTTGTAATGTCATAACAAATAATAGTTATTTATGTAATGTAAGGATCATAAAGACGATCATTATGGTACAAGTCGTGAATGTTATTGGGTGACGCGTAGCCGAGTCCGATAACACGACGTGTGCCATAATTGCGGTTTATGATTCGTATTACATACAAAATTTTATCTGATGACATTTATATTAATACATTTTCGAAAAATTAAAAACTGCATTTTTGACATGTCACAATGACAACTATTTTTAAAGGAGTAAGTATATATGTGTAGTTTCAAATATTAGTAGGTTAGTGAGCTGTGCTTTCCCATTTCCTTGACAACGTCAGGTTGTAACAGCAATATTTTTTGCTATGGCTGCTTAGAATATGCATAAAAACGCACTGTCAACTTCCCTTGAAAAACGTCAATTTCAAACAGCGTGTGTAAACGTTTACACACGCTGTGTGCAAAGTAAAATGACAACACAACTCATATTAACAACACATATCAATGAATCGAGATGAAATCTAGCATGCGGACACTGTCACTACTGACAGTTCTCATTTCTCATTAAAATAAAGTCAAATTTATTGCAAAATTTTAAAAAAGCAGTGTTACACGATGATAGAAGATGAATTTAACTGTACTCCTCCAGAAATACTTGAAAGGGCCTCCCAAATCACGCAAAATCTTTTACCATTAATTTCCAAAGAGAGGTATGAAAGTTCTTTAAAACATTCATAAAATGGAAAAATGAACGAAACCTAAACTCGTTATCAGAGAATGTTCTGCTTGTTTATTTTGAAGAATTAGCGCAAAAATATAAATCTTCAACATTGTGGTCGCACTATTTTATGTTGAAAAGCACTATAAACATCTGGTCGTTTTAAATAAGATTTGCTTTACGTAACAATAAATAGGTACCAATAAAAATATATATATATATGATAATAAAGTCGCAACCGTAGGAAAAGTATAGTGTGTAACTCGTGTGAAAAAGCACTTTTCACACTTTGTGCTCGTGCCACAAATCGTCACATGCGTGTGAAAAGTGCTATTTTCAAAACTTGTTGCACAATATACTAATTTATCTGCTGTCAAACACAATTGTGACGTAGAATTGAGTATAATTTAAATAATAAGTGATTCTGAAAATGGTAGTTTACCTTCTGATTTGGAAGAAATGATGCGACTCGGGGGACTCGGGGACTCGGGGAATATCCCAGGATTGAATATGGTAGAACTTATCAGACAAAATGTGAAGATACGACCTTGCAACACAAACCATCGACGTTTTTTTGTCCGTTGGAATTTACACCTTTGGTAAAATGCCAAAAGTTATTGCCACTTTTTTGAATTTACCTAACCCTGAAGAATATACCGGACATTGTTTTCGGCGATCGTCTGTTTCATTTTTGGCCGATGCTGGAGCTGATCTGTGCCATTATGACATGGCATCAGTTAATAGTACATTAAGCAACGCATTTCATATGGCATTCTGTTATGACACAAGTCCAAGTTTAAAAAACGAATCGCGCAGCGATGAGTTTTTTAAAGGACGAGTGTCATAACAGTCATATGAAATAAGTTGCTTATAATACTTTTTATATTTTGCCATTTTATTAATTTTTTAATAAATTTATACTTTCCATATTATAGAGAAGTTTGCTTTAAAAAAAATGAGTTGGTAGCGCTGTTGTAGAATTTTTAAAATTTGACAGATTTGAAATTTAATTTCAATAGACAACTGTCAATTCATGTCATTTGTTGATTCATATTACCAACCGTATAACACAAAAAGTTGCGTACTCTAATGCAACATTAGAGTACTCAAATGCGTATCATAATGTAAAATATTACAGATGCAAAATATAAAAACAAATTTATGTATAAACAAATCATTTTATTTATTTGTCATTTTATCATATGTTATTTAGTATTTTTACAAAATATTTTAGACTATGTATTTTGAATTTGAATTTTTTCAACGTTTTGCAACACATTTGATGTTACAATCTCATTAAGTTGTAAGTAACCATTTTTACTAAGATTTTATAAAAATTGTAACATTTTAATATTATTGTAGCTCCCTGATGATGAATATAATCATATCCGAAAGCTTGGATTAATAAAAACTTATAAGAGTACACTTTATTCTCACCTTTTTTGCTGCAAACCCAAAATATTAAAAGTTTATTTCCTAACGTGTAAGTAAAGTCTCCTTGTCTTTTTTAAATATACTTAATATACGTATAAAAATAAATTCAACAGCTTCTTGTACTGTTTTTGTTAAACTGGGAGTGACCAACTAACGGCTTTTTGATGTAAGTAAAATTAAATCAGGATTCATGGATTATCGTTATATACAGTTCATTTGAATTAATACCAATTTGAGTCAACCCAGTCTGGTTGGCTAATTTATTTAACTCGTAAAAAATTCGGTATACAAGTATATCCACTCCATTCAGAATACGGAGTGATTCACTTCTACTTCATAAAAATCAACAAATTCCTTCATGCGGTTTTGAAATGAGACTGGATTTTTTAGTATAGTACAATATTTAAACAAAAAATAGTAGTTAATGATGTAATGACGAGAAGTGTTACTTTTTCAGAGAATTATGGAGTTTGTCGCAAACCATAAGAGTCCGAAAAAGAAACTTCTCGTCCCCGTTATCATACAATATTTTTTATTCGAATATTAAAAATAGGTATTAATAAAATAAAGAAGAATACTAGTTCTACTTATAGTTTTATACAATGTTTTCGTTACGACCCAACCTATTTGTAAAATTTTAAAAATTTTTAATGAAAAAAAAGGAAGAAACTGATGAAGTCTCTGGCCGGAGGCGAAACGTTTTTTGCTTTACCAACATTTGATTCTTGAAAAAGTTCAATTACCAATAAATCTACAAATTCTGTTGACCCTGGATAATTTAAATATTTATAACAAATTATACAAATTATGTAAAAATACTAATATAAAAATGTGAGTAGCGTTGCTACCCCAACTATTATACTGTAACCCTTAAGTGGAAAAAAAAACAAAAAAAAAAAACAAAAAAAAACAAAAAAAAAATAAATAAATAAATAATCATTAAAACTTCTATGAACAAAACATAAAATATTGACAAAAACCCTTTATTTCTAATTATTTAATGTAGACAAATATTGAGTTTGTTAATTAAACTAGTCAAAAAAGTACTAACTTTTGTTGATGGAACAACTTGTCTGGCCTGTTGGCTTATTGCCAGTGCCATTAATTAGAGAAAAAAAAAACGTTTTTATAATTTTAACCAAGATTGTTTTATTTTTATTTTAATTTACTAAACGAATACCAATCCCAAGAATTCAAAAATCAATATGTAGTACGGAGCTACACAATTTTTAAAAAACGCGTTTCATTGCATTTGTATACATACAGGGTGTCCCAACTAAAATTTGCACCCAAATATTTCGAGTTTTGTTCAAATTTTGAAAAAATGCCGAAACAGGTCAATTTTAACCTAGAGGGGGCTCAATTTTTATCCTAGTTTTAAACTTCTTTTTTCATCCCTCTAGCGCACAGAACGACCACTTGAAAAATCTTAAATGACAAGGGGTGTTAAGTGACACATCATTTTGAAGCTGCTTTCATTATCTAATGCAACCCTGTTCTTTTTTTATTTTGAATGACTCTTTTTTGGATTACACAACCCCATTGCCTGCGCCAAACCTGGGAAAAATCGGACAAAATTCACACAAAGGTATTTAAATTAAAAAACGTTGAATTGAACAGTACATTCGTTAAAATTAAATTGTTGTTTTAGAACTACTATTGTTTTCTTTCACAATAATCTAAGCAATTTTCTCAAAAAAGAGTAATTCAAAATAAAAATAAAAACGGAGTTGCATTAGATAATGAAAGCAGCTTCAAAATGAAGAGTCGCTTAACAGTAGTCGTAGCAAGAGAATTTTAGACTTAGCTCAAAATATCAATAATAATAACATTAATACCAAATCCGTATATCGATTCTGATATAGATAGTGAAGATGAACCCTTGAACCCGCCTGCCCCTAAAGCTCATTTTGTGGCAGAAAATGTGTGCGAGGAAATTGAAGACCAAAACACACATTTTACAGTCCTAAGAAATTCAGAAATTAGAGACAATGAAAATGGAGAAGATAATAGTGAAAACGAGGTGCAAGATGAAACAGGCAGAATCGATGATATCTTTTATAATAATTAACCCGTTGATTTGGTGAAGAACAAAAGCAAAAAAAATAAAAACTTGAGAAGAAAAAAAGTACACCTGGATCAACGAACCTTTCGAATATTCCGCTGATGATAACTTTTCACAATCAGGTGAGGTTTTGTCTCCACTGAGCTATTTCAGAAAATTTTTTGATGATAGCCTCATAGATTTAATCAGTGAACAGACTAACTTATATTCTGAGCAGATTTCCGGCACATCCACAGATCTGAACAGTAAGAATTAACAGACTTTTTAGGAATCGAGTTACTAATGGGTGTAGTGAAAATGCCAGCTTACACCGATTACTGGAGTGCACACCTAAGATATGATAAAATTGCTAATATTATGCCACTTAAAAGATATAAACAAATACGTCGGTACCTACATTTTGCAGATAATACTGCTATGAACGATGATCGCTATTATAAAATACGCCCAGTTATTAATCATGTGAGACAAATTTTTTCTAAAATTGAAGAAGAAACGCGAATGTCAGTGGACGAAATGATGGTGCCCTACAAGGGTAAGAAAGCAGGTTCTAGGCGCCAATAAATCAAAAATAAGCCGAAGAAGTGGGAATTCAAACTATTTTTAAGATGTGGTATATCCGGTATGATTTATGACTTCATTCCTTATGGTGGTGATGATACCTTTCGTGAAATTCAATTCACTGAAGAAGAACAATCGTTTGGTGTTAGTGAACAAATTGTCAATAAAAAATCCTATTTGCAAGGTATTATATTTCGATAATTTCTTCTGCTCTCCAGACTTAATTTCATATCTACCGAGTCAGGGGTTGTCCAATCAAAACCGAGAGAGAATTGAAAGCCCTAGGTCGGGGCTCCTACATGCAAATGAGCGATAATCAAAATAAGGTGGTCATTGTTCAGTGGTATGATAACAAGCCTGTCTTCATGTGTAGCTCATATGTCGATGCATACCCACTATCTACTATCAAAAGGTTAGTAAAAGAAAAATCTACTGGAAAAACAGAATTACCTTGCCCACAAGTGATTAAACATTATAATCAGCACATGGGTGGTGTGGACCTTGCAGGAATGTTAGTAGCATTATGCAGAACTTTTTTGAAAACACACAGATGGAACATGTCAATTTTTTCACAAATACTTGATATGTGTGTTAATAACGGCTGAGTGCTATATAAAAGAGATCTCAAATTGTTACAATCAGAAGAATCGCCACACACTTTGAAAGAATTTTGAAACTGTATTGCTGGAAGTCTTCTTCTCAAAAACAAAAGAAGAGGGGGCGACCTTTGCAGGAAAATATCAACATGTCAAAAAAGAAAATCAAGACCATGTTCAAGCCACGAACAAACAGTGAAATACGTTTTGACAATGTTGGTCATTTGCCTATATTTTCATCAAAAGGACGATGCCGGAACTGCCAAGGCACCCAAGCACATGTTCACTGTTCAAAGTGTGATGTTAGATTATGCTTCGTATCTAAACGTAATTGTTTTTATGACTTTCACGTAAGAACGTGAAAGTCTTATTAATTAATTAATTAATGATGTTCAAAATATATGTAATATGATTTCAAAAATATAAACTAGTACGCTTCTATATTTCAATGTTAAATAGCCATCTTCTAAAGTAGTTGTTGAAATGAGCACTGAGCACTGTAATACACATCTATAAATCTTCTTGTTAATGTGCACTGAAATGCACATGTAAAAATCAAAGTTATTTTTATATATTAAAAAATTTATTTGGTTTTATTTATTTATTTATTTTGATAAATTCCAATCAAAAAATTTTTTATTTGAAGCGATTCTTTGCTTGCCAAGTCAAGGGTTAACAACACCCATTTGTAAACAAACCACGCTGAGGTTAGAAAACTGTATTTTAAGCCATTGTAACAGTTTTGTACAATTCAAAACAAAATTCGATATAGCGGAAACATTAACTATAATTATAGCGTGTTTGGACGAAAATACTAGAGATCTTCACTTAATAATAATAATAATAATAATATTTATTGATCCTTGAAGACATTATACAAATGTATAGGACAGGTCATTACAGCAACTATATATATATATATATATATATATATATATATATATAGTTTAAGTAGAAAAAATTCGTGGGAATCAGTCAATATAAAATAAATTAGTTTGATTTCTTCGTTTTGGTCAAGCTTTCGAAAACGTTTATTTTCTTTTTCAAGACTAATAACATGAAATACGGAAAAAATTAAATACAAAAAGAAACATCGGTGTTAAAATATTTTAAAATGACAAAATGACAGTTTCCAAAAACTTCAGAATACAATTGTAACATACAGAGTGTGATTATAAAAAGTATAAGAATGTGTAAATATATATATAAAAAAAAATAATAAATATCAATTCAAGGAGGACGAGTTGAGAAATTTTCTTTATGTTTTTTTAATAGAAATGTGTATATTGTACTCAGGTCATTGATGTCTGTTCTTTTATTCATTGAATTTTGATTGTTATTTATATGAACCATTTCAAGAAAGAGACGCTTATTGAGATTTCGTTCATTACCGAGAATTTTGACATTATTATAGTCAATCACATGATCTTTATCTATTACATGTTCAGCAAGGCGACAAGATCTCACATTCCTTCTGCAGTCACTTTTGTGAGAAGTTATTCTATCTTTAAGCATTCTACTTGTTTGACCAATGTATACTTCATCACAGCTGCTGCATGGGATTTCATAGATTATATTTGATTTATTTTTGACTGGTATGGGTGTTTTCAATACATTCTAAATTGAAAACACCCATACCAGTCAAAAATAAATCAAATATAATCTATGAAATCCCATGCAGCAGCTGTGATGAAGTATACATTGGTCAAACAAGTAGAATGCTTAAAGATAGAATAACTTCTCACAAAAGTGACTGCAGAAGGAATGTGAGATCTTGTCGCCTTGCTGAACATGTAATAGATAAAGATCATGTGATTGACTATAATAATGTCAAAATTCTCGGTAATGAACGAAATCTCAATAAGCGTCTCTTTCTTGAAATGGTTCATATAAATAACAATCAAAATTCAATGAATAAAAGAACAGACATCAATGACCTGAGTACAATATACACATTTCTATTAAAAAAACATAAAGAAAATTTCTCAACTCGTCCTCCTTGAATTGATATTTATTATTTTTTTTTTATATATATATTTACACATTCTTATACTTTTTATAATCACACTCTGTATGTTACAATTGTATTCTGAAGTTTTTGGAAACTGTCATTTTGTCATTTTAAAATATTTTAACACCGATGTTTCTTTTTGTATTTAATTTTTTCCGTATTTCATGTTATTAGTCTTGAAAAAGAAAATAAACGTTTTCGAAAGCTTGACCAAAACGAAGAAATCAAACTAATTTATTTTATATTGACTGATTCCCACGAATTTTTTCTACTTAAACTATTATTGAATAGTCACGAAAATATCCACTTATATATATATATTCAATAATAGTTTAAGTAGAAAAAATTCGTGGGAATCAGTCAATATAAAATAAATTAGTTTGATTTCTTCGTTTTGGTCAAGCTTTCGAAAACGTTTATTTTCTTTTTCAAGACTAATAACATGAAATACGAATAAAAGTACAAAACTATAGATAAAAATATAAGAAATAAGAAAAACAAATAAAATACATTTAAAATTATTCATCAGAATAATTAAAATTATTGTCATGAAGGTATTCATCAACACTATAGTACACCTTGCTATATAATTAAAGTAGTTTGTAAAAAGGTTTGTCATTACTATTACAAGGAACTTTTGATGAGAAAATGTAATTTTGTTTTATAGTATATGATCGTCGAAAAAGTTTTGTATAAATTAACAATATGCCTCATGTCGGTATGGCTCTTTAAACTATATTTAGATGAATTTTTCATAAATTTAAGTAGATTTTTAGACAAACCAATTAATAAATAGGTGAGTGGCACCATTTAAAACTTAAGTTCCCTAATTGTTTTATCCTAAAATTAAATAACTGTAACAGTTCATTGACTTTATACAAAACATAATTGGTGCGATATCGTTTTTATTTAGAAGCAATCATTAGATTGATCGAGACATTAAATTAACAGAATGCCGAATGTCTGGTGTGGTGTGTGGCACAGTCAGTCTGGCTAATTGACATTACAAAACTAGATTCAAATTGTTTATTTGTTATTGTTTCGTCACTGCCTAATGAACTATTTGAAAAACTCATCTTATATCTATTATGACTGTGTGTGTATGTGTGTGTGTGTGTGTGTGGCAAAATATATACAAGTGCATTAACTGAAAATAAATTTTTATAAAAACAGCAATTTGTTGCGTTATTGTTTATTCCAGGGTCATAGATTATACTCTGAATAAAAGAGGAGTGCATTAAAAGTGCGGATATCACGTCACATTCCATATATACGTACTTTGCAAAATAACACCGAGGATTATATGTTGTTAATGGGATTAAACTTTTTTAATGCTTTAAAACACTTCAGTACCCAAAAACAAAGATTAAAAAAGTTCAAGAACTATCTTTAAAAGTCACTGTCTTCACTATAACTACTGGCTACTGGTATCATTATCATTATCTTTTCTGAAGTTTATTATTATAGGGTCTATTAAGTTTTCCATTGCTATATCCACTTTCCAAAATGAATTTTCCACTTTTCTCAAATGTTCTCCATTTACATCTGAAACTGCCTTCAAAAACAAATTTCGCAAATTAGGTAATTTAAATGCTGTATTGCTGTGAGAAACATAAACTTTTAATTGTGACCAGATCAGTTCAATGGGATTTAACTCTGCATGGTAAGGAGGCAATCTGAGAATTTCTATTCCTTTTTCTCGAGCCATGTCATCTATAATATATTTTTTGAATTTGTTTTTATGTTGCTTTGCTATTACGAGTAATTCTGCGTTTAAGGATTTAGGAGGACTGATAATATTTTTAGAATGAAGCCACATGAATAAATAAAGTCAGACTTATCTATTAAAAGAACAGGATTATTACAGTAAAAACTATGGAAACATGATTCAATCAAACGAAATCTTTTATTAGGCAGATCAAATGTATTAAAATTTTCATTTTAACTACAAATAAGCATTGAAGGATGAGGTAAAAATAATATTTCTAACTCTTAAACCTGTATTACTTCTACAAATTAAATTTCTGCACTACTTTCTTCTCTAAACTGTAGTTCCGTAGATCAAATTTATTTTAATTGATTGGATCATCGTCCCACAAATACGAATTCAGCTGAATTAACGGGAATAGAGATCAGGAAATGAAACAATTTTTTTATCGCTGACGTTTCGGAATTGATTTATTCCTTTTCAACGCTTTAAAAATCACGATCTCCTTGTGATGGATCCACCTTGTCAATTGTTGAAAATATAGAGAAAGACAAGCTTTTGTCATTAGCAAACGATATGGCACACATTCACAATAAATACACAAACATGAAAATAAATAAAATAACACTAAAGAGATATGAATGATAACACATCCTGTAATATCCCAACTCCCGCCGGGCGTCCGATTCAGATTCAACCAACTTGAACACATATAGCAGTGTTTCCCAAACTTACCTAAATAAAAGAGCGACCCTGTTTTTGTTAAAAAAATTGTTCACGACCCCCTATTTCCCCCTACTCATCACCGAAACCAAAACAGCGACAAAAATAGCGTGCCTAATTTACAAGTAATCTTCGTTTGAAAGTGGCAGTAATAAAAAGAAAAACGGACTTTATACTGATGAATATCTTAAATATGGTTTTACCGTTATTTCCAATAAACCACAATGTGTTATTTGTAGAGAAGTCTTGTCAAAAAAAGCATGAAGCCATCAAAGTTACTTCTACATTTAAATAGCAAACATCCAGATACAAAAGACAAACCCGTAGAATTTTTTGAAAGAAAGCTGAACGCCGGCGCCGTCACAAACAGCAAGATACTTTTTCAATGGCAACTACTAATGAAGAAGCATTATTAGCAAGTTATAAAGTTGCTTATCGCTTTGCTAAAACTAGTAATCCGCACACAATTGCTGAAAATCTGATTTTGCCAGCAGGTGTTGAAATGTTACAAATAATGTTTGGTGAAAAAGAGGCTACTAAGTTAAAAACAATAACTTTGTCAACTAATACTATCCAAAGAAGAATTAGTGATATGGCAGATGGTATAAAAATGGTTAATAAATGCACGTACTTCTCTTTTCAAATGGACTAATCCACAGATATAAAGGGTGTCCCGTTGGCAAACGGAGATATTTTAAAGGTAGGTCATTGTACATAGAAGTATGGTAGATTCCTCACTTTATAATATTACGATTTGAACCAACTTTAAATGTTGGTAATAATTAATATACATGGTGTTAAAGGTTAAATTTTAATATTTATTTTTTGCAATAACTTTAGCGTTTTTGGATATGCATACATAAAAATTTGGATCTGGGGGTTTTCGGAAACGACAAATCATAATCTGGTACCTACATCCATGTAATTTGTAGAGGGCGCTAGTGCGATAAATTTTTTGCTCTTTAAGTTAGCGCTATTTTTGTAAAAGATTATTAAATCCACGTTATTTTAGTAGAAAAAAGCAACTTAACGGTTTACGAGATAATCGCATTTTAGGGATCAGCTGCATGATTACACTGGTCGACAAATGAAATGAATCAGAATATGACCTTAGTTTTCCCCCATTTTTTTCATCCCTTCAAATTATGGAAAAGTGATAAAAATAGGAGGGGGCCACCCCCCGAAAACGGTGGGTGATGGAGAAAAACTGAGGTCATTTTCGGATTAAAATGCGATTATCACGTAAACCGTTAAGTTTTAAGGTTAATAACAAGTATGCTTTTTTTCTAATAAAATAACGTGGATTTAATATTCTCTTACAAAAATAGCGCTAACTTAAAGAGCAAAAAAGTTTTTCGGACATTTATGCCACAAATGTGGCCTAACTAGCGCCCTCTACAAATTACATGGAAGTAGGTAATAGATTGATTTCTCGTTCTCACATGGAGACATTGTATTTTACATCGAGAAGCTCTTGCGTCAAAACCTCATGAAATGGACTGTGTTATAAAAACCATCATTAAAGTTGTAAATTCCAGTAAAGGAAAAGCTTTACAGACCCGTATTTTTCGAAAAATCCGCGAAGACGTGGGTCCTCTATTTGAAAATCTTCTTTATCACACCGAAGTAAGGTGGCTTTCACCGGGTAACGTCTTAAAAAAAGTATTTCCAGGAAATTTTCGGCGACCCCCCTAGTACCTCACTGCGACCTCCCAGGAAGTCGTGACCCACACTTTGGGAAACACTGACATAGAGAAATGAGGACATGATTTTTTTCCGTGTGGGTAAAATTCGTTTCATACTTTGAAAAATGGGCAAATACATTGCAACTTTCTTATACCAACATACAAAACGATCAGTCTACAATCGTATACAGTATACAATCGACATTCAAGCTAAAAAACATTTTAGTTTTCTTTCAAGTAGCATGGCCAAAGCACGTCTTGGGTTGGGAAAGTGTCAAGTGATGATGAAGATGTGATTATAGCATACAACTTTATTAAAAGACGACGAACCAGACGTAGGTTGCATTTGTTTTATCCATACATCGAAAGAAATATAAATTGTAGATTATTTATTGCTACCAGAGAGTTATCAGAAGATGATTATTTCATTTTACCGAATTAATCAAAACTTCTTACCAAAATTTAGTATCATTTTGTAAAATAAACACGTATTTGCGTCTTGCAATTCGCGTGGATAGTAACTTGCTGCAGCACGAGTTCCATGACGAACGCATGACGAAACGTAGACTCGATGTTGCTGCACCGTGGACACAGTTTCGCTTGTTTATACCTAAAATACAAGCAATCGTCAAATGACAATAGCGTGCATATGACGTGCGGTCTACGTGGACAGTAGCCCTTAGATGTAAATTCGATACCAGTAATTAATTTAACAAACTGTTTTCTAAATGTTCTTAATATTTTCCTAAGCAATAATAAGCAGTCGTGGACAAAGTTTAGTATTCTATTCGCATATAATGGCTATTATTCACACGGGTGATTTTCATTCGCCTGCGGCTCGTGTTTTAAACTTCGCCCTAGTGAATAATAGCCACCATTATCGATACCTTAATTCCATAACTGGGTAACTCCATTTAAACTTTACAGAAACAACGAAAATGATACGTTCTCAAAGAAGTGCTCATATTACAGATACCAAGTTTCAAACAAATAGATGTAGCCAACGCATTAGTTGTAGTATCAGATATATGCTTTTAGCATTCGAAAAGTAATAGAAACGCCGATGTCATAACTATTTATTATATTAAAATATTGAATTTGAAGTTAGAATATTGTTGCTGAATGGGTACCCTTGTAACAATTTTTTTCCAGCTACCAGTATTAGATATCATATTAAATAACCGATTAAATTCCATCCATTCACACGCTAGCTTTGGCCGACGATCATAATTCTAATATATAAATACATCATTCATAAATTCTCGTGTTTTACAACTCTACAAGTTTTTTTCTGCGGCTTGGCAGTCTCAACACAACATGAAAAATGTAACACATTATTTAATGCGCAATTGGCAATCTATAAAGAAAACCATTTATCAAGTGTTTGGCTAGTGCGTGAAATATGTTACGTTTCTTTTCACGGTTTTAGTTTTCGTGTTTCTAGTTAGTATTAATTCAAACGTAACTATTTTATAGTATGGGGGAAAAAGTCAAACAATTCGTAGATGATGAACTTTGATTCGAAGGCAGCCTGTAATTCAAAACTTATTTTTAATTTGATTAGTTTGTACAAAAACGAAGTATTTGGTGATAAATTAGATCTATTTCCGTACAAAGGCCTCGTGCAGATGCGCGCGCATCGCATTTTTTGAGGCCGCTTTTTTATATTTTAGGGGAGCTGCGAACTGCGAAACGAGATTTTTTTAAAAAATATAATAAATAAAAGGTTAAAATAATTTTGTTGAAAGTTGAATGAAGTGATTTGCCATATTCATGCATAAAAGTAGTAAGTTTACATCATAATATTTTCGTAGTTTTTAGTTTTTAATAACATAACCTCATTTCAGTTGTATTTTTAGAGAAATAATATAATATTCACGTAATATTATTAAAAAAAAATATATGTGAATAGAACAATATTAAATTTACTATTTGATATAGATACTTTAACAGTCAATCGTTATTCTAAATCCGTTTAGTTACAAATTTCACATAAATCCTTATGTTAAGTTAATGGAGAGCGGCCTCAAAAAGTTTTCAAAATACGCCACCTGTTTCGCTGGTGTTCCATAGTGTTACCCCCACTTAGTAGTCTGCACGAGGCCTAAAGAAGCATTCAAGGTATTAATACCTATATTATAAAGGTTTCCTATTTTTTTTAATTAGTATCATTTTGTGATATTCTGACAAATTTTGAAAAAGGAATTTTAAGATTACTAGACATCACATTTAACGACAAACTGGCTGAAGATGTTGAAATTACACCTAAGACATTTATTTTTTCTGGTTTTTCTCGAAAATGTGATCAAAATTAATTTCAACATACATCAATAACATACTAAGTTGTGAAATAATTGTGAATTATCCGTTGATCTGTTTCTATAGTAAATTATTTTTTAGATCATTGTAAATTTTTGAAAACATTAGAAAGAAAGTCGAAATGTCCAAATATCCATTTTTTGGAATAAGTGATTTTATTATCCAAACTAATTATAGACTGCAAAAAATCCAGACTGTTGTTGCAAAGTACCCCGCACGTTTCTTAAGCAAAATGGGTCCCAGTCGATTTGGCTGAAAATTTAGTATAATGTAGTTTATGATGTCCTGATCAAATGTCTCCATGGGCCCAACGAGATCTAATGCACAGTTTTTGAGATACAGGGTGTTAAACATGCGGATGCAGGGTTGTTACTCACCTTTAGAAAATCAATAATGTGTACAATGTTACAAATAGTTAAGGATAATAATTACAATCTTAATATTGTCGACACCAGTTTAATAAGAAGTTCTAAGACTCTGTATACAGGGATATTCTTTTTTTAAATAAATATCATCAGCCCTCACGAAGTCTATAATCAATATGTTTGCCAAATTTCAGCTCTTAATCTTAAATATGTGGATTAAGGAATTTTATGATGCCGCAAAATCGTTTAACACTTTTCCTTTAATGCAGTTGTTTTGTAGGGAGTGTAGAACATGGACTAGGTATAAATAAATTAAAGCAAAATCACAAAAAACTTTTATTAGGTGCTCAACTGGGGTAACATGGTGACTAATTTTTCATTATACCTATCTGAAAACACTATATTTACTTGCCTATTTAGCGCTTTTTCTGTGCGACCGCACGGAAAATTGTACAGCCAACTTACTGCCTATTTACATGTCAAAATAAAATAATATGTTATTGACAGTTCTCTAGAAATCGCAAATTTTTAAAAATAAAAGTTTCTTAATCTGGTTTTCAGGTAGATATAATGAAAAATATCGTTCATTACACGTCCAAAAATGCTTTTTCCGTGCTTGCTTCCCACGGGAACCCGTCGCGCGCACACAGAAAAAGCCTATTTTCTGGACTCCTCATAAAATATACTATAAAGGCCTGTTGTTGTCAATCGATTTCCAACCTGCTAAATACAAATATTCAAGGGAGGTATGGAAAACAAAAATAAAAACTAATGGCTTCCTGAGAAAGCTTACAGTCTCATCTTTAAAATGCTTTCTTTTTCTTCAAAAAATCACCCCCGAAAGGGTGAAAAACCCCCGTTAGTTTTGTCGTTGAAAGACACTTCATCCTTTTGGGGTTGGCTTTTGGCCATTTGCGGGGGGGAGGTAACTCGAAAAGAATTTGAACCTCCACGCCATTGTGTTCAAAATCCTCAAAAGCGGGGGGGGGGGGGTGGACTTTGGAGCATCAAAAATTGCGTTAAGTTTTCTGGCCTTGGGCCGCAAAATCATAAAGAACACGATTTTGTAGTTTTTCGCTATCTACACACCTTTGACTTTGACGTTTCACATAAATTTTCATTAAATGTCAGTGTAAATCAAAGTCGACAAGACAACAAAACTGTAATATAATAATAAGTTCTGACTATAAATTGTGTGATTATGAAAATGAATAGTAGTTCAGAGAGTGATAAAGAATTTCCGAATACTCTGCCAGAATTACAAAAAGAAGCAACCAATGTTTCTTTAAATTTATTACCAACAAAGTCACAACAACGGTACGAAAAATGTTATGAATTATTTAATAATTGGAAAAAGAGTAAAAAAGCAAAAAACCTAACAGAAAATGTATTACTTGCTTATCTATCAGAAAGATAAAATATTATAAATGCAGCCACACTATGGTCAATGTTGAAAAGCACTTTTAAAATCAAGGAAAATATTAATTTTGATAATTTTCATAAAGTTCGAACATTTTTGAAACAGAAATCTGTAAATTACGTGCCAAAAAACAAATTCTGTCTGTATTTAAAAATTTAAAGATTTTTGTTATATTTTCCTATTTTTTGTTTTTTTGGTAGGCGAAAAATAGTTGTGTGTCACACATGCAGAAAAGGCTTTAGCTGCCCTCGCTTCGCTTCGGTCATTCAGCTAATAGCCTCGGGCTGCTAAAGCTCATTTTCGGCCCTTGTGACACAATATACTATTGTATGTTCGTCCGAGTCACAGAATGCAGCTGAATTGACTGCAAAGATGCGACTCTAGATGTAATTTCGTGTAGCTGTGTGCGGTATAAAATGTCAGTTCGATATTTTTAATTAATATTAATGATATTCTTCACAATTTTAAAAAGGTTCAATCATGCGGCTGTAACTTTTTTAGACCCTTTTTTCCTGCAACTTGAATATCTATTGTTGCAATCATGTGTTCTGTAAAACTTCAGTTCTCCGTGAATTCATTCCCGTTTTTACCATATTTAATAGTAATAAATCATCTGACGTGTGGGAATAATAAAAAAACAGGCCATTTTTATTACGATATTGCCGTACTATTATTAGTCCAATAAACGAAGGTGCCAACCCGGGCATCAGGTCTGTCCGGCACCATTTTTTTTAATTTGCGGGTATTCATGGGTACATTCACCCCCGAAAATCTCAGCTGTCTGAAATTTGGGGAAGGGTGAGAAAATGGCCCATTGGTCTCAAACATGTGTTTTTTTTTCGCCTATTTTCGCCGATATTTCCGAAAATATGACATAATCCTCATCATTTTTGTCAAATATATGATACTTTTCGACATAACCGGCTCCAAAACGCACCCCCATTTTAGCTCCAGCCCTGCATTTAGAGAGCACGTTCTAAAGGAATGACACTCCCAAGCGGATTACAAATTTTTCAATAAATCACGTAAAAATTAATATTTTTTCATGATTCAAAGTTCATATGAAAGAAGGAACCTGTAGCTATAATATCATGTTAAATTTTCCTTTTATCTATTTCTCTGAATTATTGAAAAACCGGGCCAAAGTTTGTTTTTGCTCGATATTTTGCGAAAAAAATCATAGGGACAACTTTTGGAGGTAATGAACTGCTCTTCATTTTTTGTCTAAACATACATGCTCTAAGGGTCATATTTTGAAAAACGGATTTTCGGGAACTCTAGAGCCATTTTCCCACCCTTCCACAAATTCCACGTAGCTGAGATTTTCGGAGGTAAATGTACCTATGAATACCTGCATTGGGGTTTTTCTGGCGTTAATTTACTGGACTATATAATCAAATTACAAACTTAACATTCACAATCTACATAAACAGGATATCGAGTTTTAAATTGGTTGCGATTTTTAACATTTTCCAGACTAAAGTATTATTTTCAACAATGTTTACCCAGTAAAGTTTATACCTTGTCGATATAAGTTTAAAGGTTACTTCTATGGTATTCACCCGTAAAAATGCACAATTTGCAACTAAAATGATTACGAAATTATTTACTACAACCTATTTTACAGAAAGAGTTATGTTTCAATTAAGACGTCAAATATTGTACTTGATAATGTAGATCCTTTTCATAAATGGACTCGATATTATTATGCTCTCAATTGCAAAATCGATGTTCGTCCATATACGGATCATTTTACTTAAACGCTATTTATTACTGTATCTACTTTGGTAAATAAAATGGTAAATAACTAATAACTGAATCGCAAGTCCTATTTAAAATAAGAACGATATTGTCGTTTGAATGTATCAGTAGAGAATAGCCCCATTTTGGACGCCCTTTATAATTTTAAACAACTCTAAATACGAGTAAACAAGTAAGGAATTTTAATTTATTAGATTCGACATTTATTTTAATTTATTAGATTCGACATCCTAAGACCGGTTTCTGCCTTTCGGCTTCATCAGTTAGGCTTTTCGAATCCAATAAATAAAATTCCCAACTCGTACAAGTCAATAGCTATATCTGCTATAAGATAACATTTTTAGATGTGCTACCATCTATGGTAAGAAGAGAGTATTGACATTAAATTTTGACTGAATCTAGTCAAGATGTCACTCTCTTCTTCTTTATCCCTTTCAGAGATTAATACAAAGTGAGTAAACAAGTAAGGAATTTTAATTTAGGATGTCGAATCTAATAAATTAAAATTCCTTACTTGTTTACTCACTTTGTATTAATCTCTGAAAGGGATAAAGAAGAAGAGAGTGACATCTTGACTAGATTCAGTCAAAATTTAATGTCAATACTCTCTTCTTACCATAGATGGTAGCACATCTCAAAACTCTAAATACATTATTGTTTTCAATTATTAGTCTAATTTTTTTCAGTTAAAATTGGATTTTACTGATTCCATAGGTTTTGAAGTTATTGGTTTTTTTATAAGTGCTTCCATTTTTAGAAATATCAAAATATCTCAAAAACAAAAAGCCTGATAAAGGGAATACTTAAGAAAGTTTATCTATATTTTTAAGGTATGATCTATAAATGCAATAAAATATGGGGTCTTCCATTAGAAATAATATAACTTTGAAACGCTACACTTTTTTGGGACAACCTGTATATTTCAAAATAATTTTAAAATGTAACCCACATAATAACTTTCGACAATAATTGGATCATTCCAGTCAAGTGAGCAACGCGATTGAGGATAATTTTTCGATGTAATCTGGGCTCATTGCATCCTATTCCGGTACTAAGAAGATCAATTTTCTCCAAATTGTCTTTTTTGGAAAATTATTTTCTCAAAAACTAGTATTTTTTTCGTAGGTACCATTTGAACTTTGTGATTTTGCCCTTAAGATATCAAAAACCGCTTATGACCATTTACATATATTATTTCTACTTAAATTATTTCGATATATATATTTATAAACGACAAGGAGTCTTTGCTGAAATGTTAGGAAATAAACGTTTAATATTTTTGGTTTGCAGTAAAAAAGATGAGAAGTGCACTCTTATAAGTTTTTATTAATCCAAATGCTTTCGGATATGATTATATCCATCACCAGGGAGAACTTAATGAGATTGTAACATCAAATGTGTTGTAAAATGTTGAAAAAATTCAAATTCAAAATACATAGTCAAATTTTCTTGAAAATATACTAAATAACACAAGATTATGAAATGTCATTTTGCAAACTTCAAACCCAAAATATTAAACGTTTATAATATTTAGTGTGTCCAATTAAGTCGGCACCATATGGAAAAGTTTTGTTTTACGAAAAAAAGTTATTCTTGATAAAAAGTTCTGCATGGCCTAAAACCCAAAATGGAATAATCAGATATCAATTTTTTGCATTCGTATACGAGGTTTGTCAAAAAAAATTGAAAGTTACATTAAGATCTGCAATTACATCAATTTGAGTTGACCTGCCAGATCTCCTTATGGGGTTACTTTAAATAGTAGGTTTATCAAGAGGTTGGAGAGAATTATTTCTGAAGAACGCTATATGTTGAGATAATATAAATAAATTCTTAAGTTTTTAATTTTCTTTAGTTTTTATTTTCAAAATTCACACATTGACATCTATCAAATCAAAAATTACTATCCTCCAAAACAAACATGTCATCACCATCGCAACTAATTTTTTTTAAGTCCTTTTTACATAGTTTTTTTAATAATTTTTTTTTAAATGTACTTCCAATAATTTTGCCCCATTTTTTACATCATTACAACATTCCCCCAAATTTTATTTTCTTTATTTATTTTTATCATAAAAAAAATTAATAAAATCAAATTTTAATTTCTAATTTTTCCACTAAAATCTTGTATTTTTTTTATTTCTTAAATTCTCTTCCTCTGCTATTCCCAAATTCATTTTTATTTCTTCTTTTAAATTTTCTTCCAATATTCAAAATTATTTATTTTAATTTCATCTTCCATCTATGATAATTTCTTTTCAAATTGTCTATTTCCTTCTGTATTTCCTTAATTCTCTCGTCTGCTTTATTCTCATCTTGTTTTTGTTCTTCTCTTAATTTTGTTCATGTCTCCTTCACACTTTCTTCTACTTCCTTGACTTCTTTTACTTCTTTCAATTTTTTTTTTGAAAATCGCTTCTTTTTCATGTATTTCTTTTATTTCGTTTCTTGTTTTTAAATTCTCTTCTTCAAATTTCATTGATGGTTCACTATTACATATACCTGCTCTTGGTTCCCCACTTCTGCTTGCTAATTCTTGCCTGATGTCTTTTTCTACGTTATTTATTCTTAATCTTATTGAATTATTTTCTATATTGGTCACTTCTTCTTGTAGTCTAAATCCTTCCTTTAGTTGGTCTTCCATTTTTTCTACAGCATTTTGCAATTTCTGATTCACCTTTTTCAATTCCTTTCCTACATTTTGTTTTAAATTTTCTACTGTTTCCATACCCTTTTCATTTTGCATTTCACATTTTTCGACTTCTTTTATCAATTCCTGGCATTGTACCTTTACTTCTCTATGTGCATTTCCATAAATATTGGCATCAATTTGATGTCCCAACTCCATAAATTTCTCTTTCACCTCTTTGTCCATTTCCTTTCGAATTTTTATTCCATTTTCTACAATCTCTCCTCTCAATTTCTCTTCTTGTTCTGTTAAATCTGTTCTAATTTGTGTTGTCTCCCTTCTGATATTTTCAATTTCTTTATCCTGCTCTCCAAATTTCTTGGTTATTTTCTTTTCGAATTCTACCAATATTATTTGATTTTCTTGTTTCATTTCTACTAATATTTCTTTTCGGTTTTCATCTAATTTCTTATTCATTTCTTTCATGTCTTGTTTCATTTCTGTTAATATTGTTTGAAATTTTTTATCAGATGCTTCAAATCTTGCTTGAAAATTTCTATCCATTCCCACTAATGTTGCTTGATTTTCTTGTTGCATCTGAATCAACCTGTCCAACAACGGATGTCTACTTGTTCCATCATTATCTTCCTTCATGTTTTTGGGTTCACTCAAATTTCGAAAACAAGTTGTTGTTGGCGCCAATTGAGATAATATAAATAAATTCTTAAGTTTTTAATTTTCTTTAGTTTTTATTTTCAAAATTCACACATTGACATCTATCAAATCAAAAATTACTAACTACCCTCCAAAACAAACATGTCATCACCATCGCAACTATTTTTTTTTAAGTCCTTTTTACATAGTTTTTTTAATTTTTTTTTTAAATGTACTTCCAATAATTTTGCCCCATTTTTTACATTACAATGTATATAGGTATATGTGTATAAATACAGCTGAAAATCCCACATGGACGGAACGAATTTTTCCGGTTATAGCGGTTTTTGATACCTTAAGGGCGAAATCACAACGTTCAAATGGTACTTACCCACTACATACATTTTATGAACATTTCCCGCAGATTTAACGAAAAACAAAATACTAGTTTTTGAGTGAATAATTTTCAAAAAATGCAATCCGATTTTCCGGCTATTCCCGACGAAATGAAAGAAAATCAGTGGCGGGATCATGTTCTAAGGGAAATTGTGATACATAGGTACCGATATTTTTTAGATCAAAATCGTGGGGTCAGACATGAAATTATTGAATTCATATTCTGATTTTCTGACGATAACTGGTAATATTGACCGTGCGCACACCCTGTACATTTTGACTCAAAATTGGGGAAAATTGATCTTTTTATTCCCGCCTCGGTATTTAATGTGTTAGGAGTACAAATTAGTTCTTTCCATTTTTGTGTGTTCAAAAATGTATTTCGAAACAAAATGAATGAATAGATCAATTAAAGTATTTTCCATCTACTACTTTCTCCTATGTCTCAGTGAACCGATGGCCTGCCAAATCATGCATTCGGTATTTTTAGGACAAAATATATCGACGCTAACACTAACTAAAGAGAAACTAAAATATAAATAGTCGTAAACAAACAATTGTCATCGACAATATTTATCTACAATAGGCAAGATCACCTAAATGACTTGTTTGCATAATTTTTATTACGAATTATTTTCTAATATTTTGAAATGCATAAAATTTCAGGGAACATTCAAACATGCGACTTGGAAGCTCGATGCTGACGTTACGAGTTCTATTAATTGCTCGTTTCATTGTTGCCGTTTTTAATGTTTCACGGGATTACCAAATAAATATAACTTCGAGTTTCCGAAAACAAAAACTTGAAATCGACATACATTTTGGAATTACGAGCTCCATATATTTATTCAATTCAAATAATAATAATAATTAATGTATTTAAAGTTAGCAGAGCCACTTGCAAAAAAATCGATGAAACCTATTCTAATAATTGTCGAGAATTTGTCGTGAATGAAAAAAATTTGTCGCGCTTTTAGTTTTTTTTATGAGGTGGCTCTGCTAACTTAATATTAAGTTAGCCGTGCCACTCACAAAGAAACATCAAATATCATCACAATTTTTTTTTTACTTCAGTGTCAACGGCATCGACTACTCTGGTCATTAGCCTCGTGTTCTGTGTAGGCTTTGTTACTGTTTCCCAGCGCCACTTTAGGAACAGCACTGTTAATTAGAACCCAACAGTGAATGGTCGAGTGGGGAATCGCACCTGGTATATGAAAATCAATTTCTAAATTTTTAATTAATTAAAAATCAGAAAATGATTTCTGCCGACGGTGGGATTCGAACCCACAACCCTTGGATTATGAATCCAGTGCTCTACCACTGAGCCACCCACTCCCCCTCATCACAATTGTTATGAATAATTGTCGAGTAATTGTCAAAGCCCATCTGACATAAAAAAAATGCAAAAAATCCATTCCTTATGGCATATATATTGTACTGTATTGTAATGTAATCTGAGGTTGTTTAATTGTAGATGGATAGAAATTAGTTTATAATAGTGTAGTAAAATGATCCTATTTTAATAATAAAACATAAAAATAAATTAGAGTTAGGTTAGACAGTTAAAGATAAGGGAAAAGAATCAGACTGTAACCAAAAAAATTAGAAATGTCAATTTTGAAAGATATAAAAAAAAATTGGAAATCGAGTAAGAAAAAAAAGAGGGTTGGTTGTTGGGGGGCAGAGAAGAAAAGGGTTGTCAAAGAAATTAAAAAAAGTCAGATATTTTTTAAAAAGTAAAAAGAAATTTTTTTCTGGAAATAGAAAAAAGAGAATTGAAGTTTATTAGTAAATAATAAATTATTTACGAAGTAATAGAGGTTGAGTGGAGATTTAAAAAAAAAAGCGTAAAAGGTGGAGAGTTGGAAGAAGTCGAGGGAGTCAAAGTCACAATTCTAGTCAGGAGATAGAAGTTGAGTAGAGATTTGAAAAAAAAGGCGTGAAAGGTAGAAAGTTGGAAGTAGTCGAGGGAATCAAGGTCGGAATTCCAGTCAGGAAATAAGAGGGGAGATTAAAAAAATGGGAAGGACAAGAAGATAAGTAACAATAGTTTTTTTTTGTAAATTTTTTTTGTAGTAGTGATTGTCTGATTTATTTGGATATAGGGACAAAATTTTTAATAAACAACTTCAGATTATTTCTATAAAACAGGGTGACATATTTTTGAATTTTTTAAATAGGGTCATTTTAAATTATAAATTTTGTTTATTTTTTTTTAGAGTATAAATTTAATTGTTTCCATTTGTTTTCTTTTTAAAAATAAAGTTTAATTTAAAAAAAAATTATATTGTGTTAAAAAAAATTATATATTATTATTATATATTAATCTAGGGATTTCCTGGTTTCTGTGGAAAATTCGCATTTGTGCAATGACCTTTTACGGTTTTTTTTTGTGTCATTATTCACTAATATAATAGTACATTAAGCAACGCATTTCATATGGCATTCTGTTATGACACGAGTCCAAGTTTAAAATAAGTTGCTTATAATACTTTTTATATTTTGCCATTTTATTAATTTTTTAATAAATTAATACTTTGCATATTATAGAGAAGTTTGCTTTAAAAAAATGAGTTGGTAGCACTATTGTAGAATTTTTAAAATTTGACAGATTTGAAACCCGTGCGCAGGATTTGCTCGAGTGGGGGGGGGGGCATTAAAAAAATCGAAGGTAACTCTAGTTTGTTCATCGTAAAGAAAAGTTTTCTCTAATATTTCAAGTAAAGATACAGAAATTTTCCTCTTAAGGGTGGTTACAACCCCCCAAAACACCCCCCCTCCCCTGCGCACGGGCCTGCCTGTTACCAAATTCAAATTTAATTATTAGATACAAAAATATTCGCGACGAGTTTTTTAAGAATCACTTATAGTTAAGACTGGACATTTGTCCTGAAATCAAGCTTCCCCCTTTTCAAATTCAACTAATACGTGAATTGTTTTTGGACTGACAAGCAGAACCAGATCTGTAGGATTTTTTGGAGAAACTATAAATCATAACTAAATTTTATGTATATGACTAATCCTACTATTATAGACGGAATTTAATGAATACTAAATATTCATTATTTTTATAGTGCGGTTAATAAGTTATAGATGATTTTCTGAAGTCATATTGAAATTTACTATTGGAAATAGTTTTGCTCGGTTTTTTTATTGTATTACTTCGACCCACCCAAAGGGGTGGGGGCGCGAAGTCTTGAAATCTTGGGAAGAAAAATAAAAAGATTTTGGGTTCTGTACATCTGTCCGGTCGGGTACCCGCCATACAAGCGATCCCGTAAAAATCGTTTTTTTGCGATTTCCGTGCTTAAAACTTGGTAAGCGGTAGAAATTGTAATAAGAAAAGTTGTTGGGCCGAAGTTTGACAAACCCTTGAGATCAAATTAGTTATTTCGATTCAACTTCAGCGATGCAACTAAAAATAAAATTGAATTCACCACAACCAAAAAAAGTCGGTGAAAAATGTTTCTAAAGTTCAAAACAAATATTTTTGAGACATCTTGACTTTGCAACTTCCAATGCAAGTTGGGAAAGTTGTCAAAACTCACTAATAAAATTAATTTATAATTTTTTTTGGTAGATGGTAACACATTCGCGAATTTTTGAAATAATCTCACTAGACGTAAAATTTCGTCATTTCACATAAAAATTGTCCCTTTTGGTATGTTTGGTTGTAAATAACTTTTATGCACGACCGGGCGATAAAGTCCAGATTATAAATACGTTTAGCGGGCGTAAAGTGTCACTTTACCGCCCGCGGACTACTTTACCGCCCGCCGGGCGGTAAAGTAAATTTCTTTTTTTTTCTTTTAAAAATTCACATGTAGTTAGTAAAACAAACTTTATTATTATTATTTATTATCATGGAAATATTTGGTACAATTAACAAAATATTAGTTTAATAAAGAAATTATAACTTTAAAAGCCCAAACATAAGATCCTCAGACTTATAATTTTATACTAATACCACAATTTGAACAATTACTTTTAGAAATGTTAGGATTTGCTACCTTGCTCTGTTGTAAGTTGCTACGAACTTCTACTAACTCCGTATGATTTGGGTTACTGCTGGAAGGTGTATGCTCAAAAGAATCGGTATATAAATTTGAAAATTCAGCTGTGCGACTAGTAGAAGGCATATCAGCATTGACAATTTTTTTGGCGATTTTCATTTTATTTGCCACAGAATCTTCAATATAACCTTCTGCCACCGTTGTAGACTTCCAACCAGCATGTCGCTTTATGTTAAGGATATCCTCACCTGCATTAGCTAACAAAGTTGCTGAAGATCGTCTAAAACAATGGCCTGTGTAGTCTTTTGGAGTAGGCAATTTTAAATAAGTTGCTATTTTAAAAGGAATTTGACCACCTGACTGGAACATTTTCCATTACGATAATACACAAAAAACGTCCGTGGTTGGTATTTGTCGTACGTAGTGAAGCATATTTTCGATATAAGTCGAGATAACTTGGTGATTCCTGCTCTTTGTCAATCACACTGAAAATGCGGTCAATTTTAGTTTTAGATGCTCGTATGGTTACCAATAAGGTTGTTCCTAAATCTTGAATATCGTCTATTGAAATATTAGCTAATTCCTCTCGACGACATGCTCCACAAATACCAAAAATTAGTGCAACCTACAATAAATAATCATATTAACATAATAGCCTAAAATAAAAAAAAACAATTAACTTACTTTTATCATAAGATATAAATTATCTGGAGCATCTACTAAAAATAATTCTATTTCTTACCTGGTTAGAATTTTTGATTTTTTTGGTTTATAACCGTCTGATTTCCGTTTTAAGAATGTTGTCAATCTTGAATATCTAGCGATGTTTATATTATTGTGCAAATTTACAGTTGCTTTTAACATCGAATAATATGACCATAGAGACGACGGCTTACGGCATTTGGACTTTTCCAGAAAAAATGCAAGAAATACATTTTCTGTATAGTTACCGTCTATAACATTCTTCAATTTGCACCAGCTAACAAATTCATCGTAGACCTTATCGTATATTCTCTTAGATTTGGCGGGTAGTAAACTTAATTTTGCATCTTCTGCTGCTTTAAAAATTTCCGGTGGTGTTCCAGAAACTATTTCATCGTCACTACTGTCCATTACATAAACAAAATATATAAAACTTCTTCGAAAATATACTAAGAAACTTGCAATACGTGAAGTCGACTGTAAATAAAAATGGCGTCTACCTATTCTTGTCCTATTGACTTGGTTGCTATGGTAACGCGTATAGGTATATAGATTATTGTTTTATCATCTTATTAGTTTCAATAAGACTTATTTTTATTTAACTATACAAATGATTTGTTATACAGGGTGAGTTATAATAATATCGAGGTAAACATTTATAATAACCTACTCACAAAAGGTGAAAAATAGAAATAAAACATATTTATTAATAAACTATCATTAATACGGTCGTGCATAAAATTTTGTATATTTATTAATAAATGACTATTAAAACGGTCGTGCATAAAATATTGTATGTATTTCGGGCGTAAACAGCGTTTATGGACCTTACGTGTTAATAGCCCTCGCCTAGCGGCTCGGGCTCTTACTTACACGTTGCGGTCCATAAACGCCTGTTTTACGCCCTTGATACATAAATAACTATTATGTGAGACATTTTTTTATCTCAAATAGGGAAGCAGCTATCGCATCGTTGATACACCCGTATACAGGGTGGCGCAAATTTAACTAAACCCTATTGGGATTTCGTAAACAGTTATAGATACAAAGTTGATTAAATATGGAAAAAGATGTGTATTTTCAAGACGATTTTATTGGTTTCCGAGATATTTGGAAAAAACCGAAATTGACGATTTTGGTTTTATTTAATTATCTATCGCTTAACATAGCGTATCTAATTTTATAAAACAAGGGCTACCCTCAACTATTTTTTTTAAATATGGACCTGTACTTTTTATTTTATTTTTGAAATCCCCGTTTTTTTCTCTATCCAACCATGTAAAATACTTCCTTTTTTTAATTAGGTTTTTACAATGAATGAATTTTATTTGAACTTTTAAATAATAGATTTCCAATAAGATTTGAATCCAATGAATTATTTTTTATTGGGATTTCTTAAAGACAATGTATAGAGGCGTCTGTTAGTCGGAAGGACATGGACCAAAATTTGATTGAGAGTACCTCCCCCCCGTTTTCGACGATGCTGAACAGGGTGGTAATGTCGAAGATTCTAATGCAGGTTTATAGAAAGTGATTGAACACCACCATCGTCTCCAGCATCCTCGAAAACCCTTTTTGCCCCCGATATTAGAAAAAAATTCAAACCCTTCGGGGTGAGTTTTGACCTGTGGAGCGGTAGGTGAGGGTCGGAAGTAATCTTCAACATCACTACCGTACTTAGCATCCTTGAAAACGGGGGGAAAGAGGTTATTTTAAAGGGAATGATGTCCTGCCCGTTTAACACCATTATAGGGTAGTTTTGGCCGTTTTAGGGGTTCGGCTGGCGAAAAGAGAAATTCTGATACGGCCATCGTGTTCAACATCCTCAAAAACGGGGGCACAAGAAAAAAAAAGGAAAAAAACACCTCTGTCGGGGGTGAATTTTGGCCGATTGGTGAGGTTCGGACGTAATCTTTAACACCTCCACCATGCACGGCATCCTCGAAAACGGGGGAAAGACGCCTTTTTACAGGGAAATGATGTGCTGCTCATTTAACTCCTTTAGGGGGTAGTTTTTGGCCGTTTTAGGGGGTTAAACAGTCGGAAATAGTAATTCTGATACAGCCATCGTGTTCAACATTAATTAAATAAAACGAAAGTCGTCAACTTTGGGTTTCCCCAAATATCTCTGAAACCGAACCAACTTTGTATCTATAACGGTTTCTGAAATCCCAATAGTGTTCAATTAAATTTGTGCCACCATCTATAACTTCTCTACTAATCTACTCACTAAAATTAAATTCTGTATTTTCTCTTGTATTTGCCGAAAATTGTTATACTTTAATTTACTTCTCCCACTCAAAATTGGCTCTACTACTTACATCAAACTTGATGACCATGATCATGTCTAGATCTTAAATGTTTCTTACTATACGGAGTATTTAAATTACCATTTGTATCAATATTCAAAATATATCTTAAATGATTAATAGGGCTTAGGAATCAGGGGTCACGGTTTGCCATAAATAAGGTCAATAGTTAACTATTTTAAACTTTACATTTAAATATTCACAAATGGGTATGGCCGTTAGTGCAAATAAAGTGTAATAAAATGTTGCAAATATTTTTATGATTCTGTCGTATGAACATTAGAAAATGTCGTTAATTTTATTAGTTTAGACAAAAATAGAAACTATGTAAGCAAATATGTAGAGTCAATAGGCGAGTCAATATTGATGGAATTATGGCAACCACGGAATCAGTTAAACTTGTATTTTTTTAATTAACTCTCAGAATATCTACAACCAGTTATGTTGAATAGATCGATCACTCGTAAGCGAATTGGGGTGTAATTTGACTCGATCTTTGTATCGTACGCTATACAGTTTCACTTCACTTTTAATTGATGGGATTTTTAAGTGCTAGAGGAGAGTTTGGAACATACCACGGGACATTAGTTATTATTCTCATAATTTTGTTCTTCGTAAAATTTCAAGATGAAAATGGATTGCTGTTCCACACACCCCACACCCTACATCCGTAGGTCCACACTGTCAAAGAATTATGCAAAAGCAAGGAAATTGGGTGCCATACGAGTTGAAGCCAACAGTATTTTTTCACTTGCAAATAGCTGATCCATCCTAAAAAGAATATTTGTGTTATTGAGTGTGCTAAGAATGACGTTGAGAAAGTGATATTTGACTGTAAAAAGCGGATACGTGAAGGACTAAAGCCCATTCCTACAACTTTTGAGCAATCAATGACGAAAGTCAAAGATGCCGATCTTGATTTTATAATAGAATTGCCTACTTTTTCCTTAAAAAAGTCACCTTTATACAGAACGCGACAAAAAAGTCTTGGGTGACAAAACGAAAACAAAATTAAACAAAAAATAAATATTGGCATTCTCGATAAATGAAACTAAAGTTAAAATAATGGAAGAGTCTCGGGGTCTGCAAATTGCGAACCCCTATTACTAATTAATGCAGGTCCGCAAATTTCGTTTATGTATACAAAATAGGGATCTGCAAATTGTGTTATTTATAGGATCATGTAAGGCCACAGGCCACAGGTGCGGATCCCGATTACTAATTAATTCAGGTCTGCAAATTGCTCCTTTAATTTATATTTGCGGACCTGGATTAATTAGTAGCTGTTCCTAAAATAACACAAAAAGTTTGATAAGCTGTATTGGGATCAGCGTTATTCTTTATTTTTTTGTGGATCCCCACTTGTGTACAATAGAATGAAAAAGCAGTAGATTCATGCTCTGGTACTGTATCTCTTCTACTAATTTCTGTGTAACTCTTGAAACAAGTTGTATCGGTTGTAATTACGTGAAAGACAAAACACGGTTATTGTTATGTACATCACAAAACAATCCTACACATTTATCATTGTCAACTAATTTTAAAACCAGAATAAAAAAATGCTGCAAACGTACTTTTGAAAGTACAATGACCTATGAACCTCTTGGCCCATCCAAACAGTGGTCGCAAATCTCGGTAATGATTAATGATAGTTTTCTAATAAAAATACAATAAGCTTAACGCATTTTACGTGTAAATAAAAAATTCCTAAGAATGAAAGAATATAATCAATCAGTTGCGGTTCTAGAAATTAAGGGCGGGGGGGGGGGGGGCATATGTATTTAAAGTAATACTGTATTTATCATAAAAATGAATAAATAATAGAATATGTGTTATTATTTACAGTAGTAATATTTTTAATCTCGTCCAGAACGACAGAAAAATCTAAGCAATGAGAGGATATTTCTTATATCTGCGTAAACCAAATTTTAATTTTTTTGAATTTTTTTGTAGATTCTAGGTCCATTTATATTCTAAAAAACTCACTTTTCAAAAATGGCCCAAACATGTATTTTTTCGAAAAAAAATTGAATTGGCCCCCATTTTTGGAAAAACAATAGTAGTTAAAAAATTTTTATCTTAAAAAGAAGGATTTTGTGTGTAGGTACTTTTGTCTAAGAAAATCCAACATTTTATTTCTTTATTTAAAGTGCCCAATTCGATTTTCATTTTTTATATTGATTTATTCGTTCCCTCATAAAAATCTTACTGTAGAACCTGAAATATTTTTATTATTTTTTAAACATTTTTTGGACTGAAATACAGTTTTTCTAAGAGAATCAAGCATAAATATGGCGATAAAAAATTGGAAAAAAATGAAAATCGAATTTTTATTTTTTTATTATTCCCTAAATTGGGCACTTTAAATAAAGAAACAAAATGTTGGATTTTCTTAGACAAAAGTACACACAAAATCCTTATTTTTAATATAAAATTTTTTTCTCTACTATTGTTTTTCCAAAAATGGCGACCAATTCAATTTTTTTTCGAAAAATGCCGATTTTGACTGGAGAAATACATTTTTTATTTTTAATTTTTACCATGTCTTCCCGACATAGAAATACATATAATTTAAAAACAATGATATAATTGGTAGACAGACCTTATATAACCAAATATAAAATTGTGGATTAATCCAACATTTTACGTTTATTTTTAAAACGGGTTAAATAGATCATAGTTAAAATTGCTTGCTAAATCTAAAAACCATTGATATACTACATTTATCTATAAATAAATTAAAACTTAAATTTAAATAGAGAATTTTTTAGGTATATCTCCTACGTATACTTTAGTTTATATTTATTTTCACAAGTGAATCCATAAATTCTACGAAAATGTTTTACATTAACACCTTACCGCATAAAAAAATATATCAAATACAAGAAGTGTTTAGAATAAACGGGTACTTTGGCAAGTTTTCAAGGTTCGTAAATTAATACATAAATCAATCGAGCAGAGTAATATGGGTAGCCTGCTTCAATTTTCGCAAAACAACTTATCAGCAACAGGTAATTTTCGCTATCAGAATTGAGTGCTAAAACGGATGTTTATACTTTATTATTTCAATAAAATAAAATATACTAAAAAAGGCACCGGCACCGCCAGAAGTTATTTTCAATACGTAGTCAAAATACTTTCCATTTCTAAATTATAAACAAATATTCGAGCAGTGTTTCAATAAAAAAGAACACATCGATTTTTAATAGTTAGGAACCTAATAATGAAATTAAGGATTATTCATATCTATCAAAAATTTGGCACTTTTCTTACTTTAACCTTGAAAATTTAGATGAAAAGAGTCACTAAATCGATTTAATAACTAAGCAAAACTATCTAGATTTTTTTCTTTATAACTTCATTAAGTACACCAACTTTATCAAGTTCCTACTGGAAGATTCACCATGGATAATCCACCATGAATTATAGAACCGCTAACGATTCAAGGGTATACCATTCGCTGTCAAGAACATTTTCGAAAAAATAATTCAGTAATAGTTATTTATACAACAAGTGCATACAATATTTTTTCTACTTTCAAGCAAAAACCAAAATATTTTATTTCTTATCGAAGCACCACTCTTTGAAACGATTGTAACATACTTCATAAATTTTTCTTGATTCACTGGGTAATAAGTTTGCTATTTTACTGACTTCTGGTGGGGTCCCAACAAATTCTTCTTCATCACTATATCAATTTTTTTGATAACATTACACATTTTAAAACTTCAAATTGTGTAATTGTCAGAATAATTTTTGACTGACGTTTCTAGAACTGCATTTGCATTATTCAAATCATAGTACGCGCTGACAAGTTTCGCTTGCTCTATGCATGCGCCGCTTTGACGTCTTAGAATAAAGCGGATCAGTTTGATTATGACTGAATTTTCTCAAGAAGACATTGTTTGTTTAATTATAGCTGCTGAAAGTAATACAGAAATAATATGAAACATGGAATTGTTTAAAAAGTAATGCAATCTCACAGAAAATGGACTACGTCGATTAAAATACGCTGTAGTAAAATGACACATGAGTGCAATAATAGTATATTCTGTAACAAGGTTGGAATGAGAATTCGAGACGAGTGGAGGATTCCGAACGCGAGCGAATGCGAGCGTGAGGAACCACGAGTGTCGGATTTTCATTCCAACAGAGTAACAGACTGTACTTTCTCCACGGCCACAGAAAGTAGAAATATAGTAAAATGAAACCTCAATCTCTCAACATTGTGTAAGTAGTATTTTTATATTCCAGCTTGGATTTTTGCGGTAGCAAATTTTGAGTTATATTATCGGCATATTTTTTTATTTCTGGAGCAGTATTTTCAAATTCTACATCTGAATCGTTTGATTTTCTTCTCCTTTTTAATAAATTAAAAGTTTTTACAAACCAATATTAAGACCACGTCAACTAATACTGACAGTTAATTTGACATTCATGGCAAACATTATTTTTGTAAACAATCACGGAATACAGATTCTATCCCTAGTGATAGAATGTAAAACATATAAAATACATAAGATACAAATGTTTCAGAATTTTCTTTCAATCTCAAGAGCGAGAATGTTTCTTTTCTCTTATTATAAGTAGTTTCAGAATAACTACATTCAGTAGTGGCCGTGGAGAAAAATTTTTATCTACTAATGTCAAATAATAAACCAAAAATCAAACCGGAATTTGACCTTCATTATTCAATAGTGTATTTGTAAAATTGATTTGATTGGTTAAAAAGCGTTGAATAATGAAAATTCAACACTTTTAATAACCAATAACCATAAGGCAACTAAATTTAACCAATCAAGATCAAGAACGCATTAACATTTACTCTGTAGCATGACCTTTAATTTATACGTCAATGTCTAATTAAATTAATGCGTAAAAGTCATTCACTAAAAATTTTATCAAATTTGTTGAAATGGATATTTTATGAAGAGAATTGAATACTGACATACAAAAGAAAAAGAAGAAGGAGAAGAGAAGAAAGACTTGGCAACAAGCAAGACATGAGGAAAAAACAAAAAATCGGTTTGTTCATGAGATGACAAAACAAAAAAAACTTGTTCTGCACCTTAAAAAAATTGTTACCCTCGGCAACCCTTTCAAAACGGCCAAAACGCGCTTTACAATGCTTCCTTGTAGAAAAACACCCTTTTCCCCCATTTTCGAGGATGCTGCTCCAGCAGCCAATGCTCTCCCATGAAAGGATCAATTTTTACTTTCCCGGCCCCTCGCCAAGTGAAAGTATTGTGAACGCGCTAAAAAAAAATTGAGATAACGACGGGGATAACCAGGGGTCGCAGGAGCCCTACGTACATCGCGAAGTATAAGACTTAAAGTTTTTATTTGATATTTAGGTACCTCAATGTCTTGTAAATACATCCTGAAATTTTCATTCCTTAATTTTGAACCTAATCTAAAAAAATTTTTTAACTAAGAAATCGCAACCCGTAGCGTCCAAACGCTTGATCCGATTGAGCTGAAATTTGGTATGTGGGTCACCGCGGAATGAATCAATTTGTTTTTGGTTGAAATCGCCCCACCAGGGGGCACAGTAGCCCTATGTATATTACAAAAAAATAAAAGACCTAAAGTTTTTATTTGGTATTTAGGTGCCTTATTGGCTTGTAAATACATCCTGAAATTTTCATTCCTTAATTTTAAAACTATGGAAAAAAAATTTAAAATTTAAAATCCATATGACATTTGATATGTCAAAGAAAAAGTAAACAAAATTCCGACCCTAAAAAATTGTTTTACTTTTTTTTGACATGTGAAATGTTTTTCCTTTTATAATATTTCAAATGTCATTTTTACTTTTGGATACCAAGTCTTGTGGCGACACAACAGATTTTTTTTAAATGTCAGCGGCAAATATATACCCCCCCCCCCCCGTTTTCGAGGAAGCTGAGCACGATAGTGAGGCTGAATATCGCTTCCGATCCTTACCAACCTTTCCACCGTCCCATACTATATATTTCCGCTCATATTTAAAAAAACATATACTGTAATAACAGATAAAATTACCATCTCACGTAAATGATTTGATATTAATGTTCCTCAAGGATCAATTCTGTGGCCGATAATCTATTTTATTTATATGCTAATATTTTGAAGGACTGGTGAAGAATATGAATAAGGTGTGAATAGAACAATGTGGAATGTCATGACCAAAGTAATGCAAGATAAATTTGAAAATACAGTGAAAATATTTTCCCTCACATTAACATATAAAGAAAATACGTCCCTTAAGTTGGAAGAACAAAGTCAGCAGAATTAAAAATCAATACATGGAAAATTAAAGGCTTATTAAAGGCTAACTAAATGCCCTAAATTAAAATTTTCTGCTGATAAAAAAAGGTAATTAAAAATTTTCGACACCGCAAATTTTCGCAATAATGACTTTCTGCTAGCTTTAATTTAAGTGAGCAGAACATGAGCGAAAAAGTGGGTAAAACAATAAAAATTGCAATTGTCTTTGTACAGTTATTAACGGCTCATTAATAGCTGTAGGAATACACTAATCGCGAATTTCATGCTCGATTTATTTCTTTGCGAAAATGGAAAAAGTCACGACGTGACGTGGTGGTAAGGTTTACGGAGCATGGCGGAAAAACGATTTTAACAATGAAAATCAGTGTTCCGGTAGTATAGTCGTTGAAAACATATTAATGGCTGATAAAAAAAGGTAATTACAAATTTTCTGCTCCTCAAATTTTCGCAATAATGACTGTTTTGCTACCTTTAACTTAAGTGAGCAGAACATGAGCGAAAAAGTGGTTGAAAAATACAAAAGTTAGCCCCATCGAGCGTCGCCACAAGACTTTCCCGGAAGTTATAAAATAAAAATTAAAAAAATTAATTAGGTGTTAAAGTCCAAATTAAATGATATTTGGTATCCCAAAAAAAATCGTTTTTTTAAAGTAAAAATGACATTTGAAATATTATGAAGGGAAAAACATGTCAAAAAAAGTAAAACAATTTTTTAGGGTCGGAATTTTGTTTACTTTTTCTTTGACATGTCAAATGTCAATTGGATTTTAAATTTTAAATTTTTTTCCCATTGCTTACTTTTAAAATTAAGGAATGAAAATTTCAGGATGTATTTACAAGCTAGTGAGGCATCTAAATATCAAATAAAAACTTTAAGTCTTATATTTTTTCGCGATGTACATACGGCTACTGCGCCCCCTGGTGGGGCGTTTTCAACCAAAAACAAACGGATTCATTCCACGATGATCCGATACCCACATACTAAATTTCAGCTCAATCGAATCAAACGTTTGGACGGGTTGCGATTGGTTGGATTTACAAAATGGTGAGGCACCTATATATCAAATAAAAACTTTAAGTCTTATACTTTTTTCGCGATGTACGCAGGGCTCCTGCGCCCCCTGGTGGGGCGATTTCAACCAAGAGCTAATGGGTTCAATCCCCGATCACCCGAAACCCATATACCAAATTTCAGCTCAATTGGATTAAGCGTGCGGACGCTATCGTGGAAGAATACAAACAGACAGACACACAGACTTCCATCTGGAAATCGTTTTAATCGTCTCATGGGACCTCAAAATGGATATATCCGTCGTTATCTCAATTTTTTTTTGAGCGCGTTCACAATATTTTTCCCTTGGCGAGGGGCCGGGAAAGTAAAAAATTCACCCCTTTCGGGGGATAGTACTGGCCGGTGGAGGGGTTGGTGGAGGTCGGAAGCGATATCCAATACCACCACCGTGCTCAGCATCCTCGAACACTATTTTGAAAACAAAAATTGCGACGAATGAATGCTGTAAAAAATGATAATTTTAAAACAAACTTATTATTAAACACAGACAATGTTCATAATTTTTTACATCAAAAGTAAAAGTATAATGATGATAAGCGTACAAGGATTTTTTTTTGTTATGCTCTATGTATCTTCAGTTTTATAAAAATCAGTGAGAATTTTAGAAATAATAATTTCTGGTCAAATTTTCTATGAGAAAACAAAAAAAAAATAAAAACTAATGGCTTCCTGAGAAAACTTAGAGTCTTCTCTTTGAACTGCTTTCTTTTTTTTTCTTTGCGTAGGTACATTTTTGGCAAAGATACTTTAGTTTTTCCCGAACGCCTCGCTTGAATATTTATATTTGTATTGCTCGGCGCTCGAAAACCCTACGAATTCGCTTTCTTAATTTTAATAATTTTTTATAGTAATTCAATTTTTTTTTAAAATAACCTTTAATATAATTTTTAGTAAAATTTTCCGCTCTTTCACGTGGTGCTATTAGTTTTTCGAATTTTTTTTTTCAAAATGAAAAATTTTATAATTGAGCAAGCCAATATGAGATACAGAAAAGTATTTAAAAATATTATTTTTTTCAGACAATGGTATTCCACACTTAGTACAACGACGTGATAATCTAATTGACTGACCCACTGTTATTTGAAGAGAAGATAACATATTATGGGTTTCGAATTCTGCTGAGATATCCAAGACCGTAGCCGTCAACATGAAGCTGCTGCTATTTTTTGCATTGTTATCTCGTAAGAAATCGCTTATTTATCACTACTACACTTAATTATTCTTGCATACGTAGATGTTTACATTTTTATCAACTGAAAAATAATAATATATATTATTAAAAAATTACGTACTTATCAAAACAAAAACAATCAATCTAGTATACTTGTAGACATGTTTAGACATTACCTCCAAAAGTTTTGCTTTTCCCCTATGACAATCTTTATTAGAATCTCTAAACTTCAAAACATTTTACCCTACTGAGAAGTCCGAAACATTAATACTTCGTCATGTCAAATATTTTCTTAAAAAATTAGATCCGATTTTGATAATGTCTTGTATCTACGCACATGATTTTTATAGCGCCATATTCAATATATTAAGTTTATGTGCTGTTTATTTTACGACCATGAAAATAACAGAACTGTTAGGATATTTGCACGTACGTATATTCTATTTATTGTTATTAGTCGTCTAGCCCGAATGATGACATTGGTGACATCATTGTCGAACGAATGAATAATTTAATTAAAACGTCTCTATTGTAGGATATTTAGAATTAGAATTAGGTCAAGATTACAAATTAAAAAGGGTGGAGGACAAAAATAACGAGCTGCTCGGTAAGGCCTCGGTAAGAATATTAAAGCTGGAACATTCAGCTGTAAGTTCTCTAAAGAGTCTAAACCCTCTCCAAAGCATTTGAGAGCTGAACGGAACGCTTCCGCTGATAAAGTTTTATTTTATTATTACAAATTTATGCAGAATCCTTTAAGGGGATTATAGTACCTAGGTGAATTTTCAAAAAATCATATTTTCTAAACCGTTTAAGATAAAAAGTTAAAATTGTGATAGAATGAAGTAGATGTAAATACCTAGGTGCGTGTGTATACACAAAGCTGTACATTTATTCATAGTTGAGATATGACCACAAAATCAGTAAAAATTAATATTTTTCAGCGCCTATACACACGCACCTAAAAAACCATATACAGAATCCGTATTTCGAATTTGAGCCCTTAATCTCAATTACTTTACTTACCAGAATTTTTTGAAAATTACGCATTTTTGGGGCTGATAATTGCACCACCTAGCGGAATATCACCGAAAACCATCGATAGGCGGAGCAAGTACACTCGGAATAACAATTTATACGCCTTCTTACGAAGTTACCTATTCTTTATTCTTATATATTAAACTTTAACCTTTAACACCCTGTATATTCTTTATTAGCAACATTTTATTAGAGCAAGTTGGTTCAAATCGTAATATTTTAAAGTGAGAAATCTACCATACTTCTATGTACAATTACTTAAGGACCACCCTGTATATTAATATATGGATATATCAGTTTTCGGGGATGCTGAACGCGATGACGGTATCCAAAATTAGTTTTGACTTAACTCCACCCCCAAACTACCAAAAACCACCCCCAAAGTGGAGGAATCGCCGATTCCGCGTCTTCTACCGGCAGAATATATCTCCCACCGCTGTTTTAGAGGATGCTGAATACGACGGCGGCATTTAAAATTATGTTCTACTTAGTCCCACCCCCCAAACGGCCAAATGTCACCCTCTACAAAATATAGGTTTTGAATATTTAATTTTCACTCAGAAAGCACAGACTGAATAGTAGATTCACAATTTGTTTGCTTCGAAAACCTGATTGAAAAATTGTTATCCTCTCATTGGATTCAAGAAAATTGACCAACTGCTCATACACAACTTTCTCAAGTATTTTTCTATAGCACTAATCATATTAAGTGGACGTAGATCAGAGGCTTTTATAGATTTTGCTACTTTTGGCACCGGTACAATTGTAGTTACTTTAGTATCACTTGACCTGAAGTGATGAATTAATCATATTTAATAATGGTGTATGCAGATTTTCAAAAATTAACAATATATTTACTTCATCAGGACTATTTTTATTAGGTAATTCAAATATTATGTCTTTAAGTTCTAAATAATTTAATAAATGAAAATCTTTAAATTTTGTCACATCAGAGATATTGATAATAGGAAAATCTGGGCCTGTGTTATCAATTCCATCAGTTAATAACTGGATACTTTTGACATAATAATTATTTAATATATTAGGAATTTCTTACTATTTCAACAATATCAATTTTTTATTCCATTCAAGGTTTTGTATCTATGAAATAAAATTATTTGTTTATTGATTAAAATATCATCATTTCATTTTTGCCATACTATTTATTACATCCTGTATATTTACCGAGATTGTGATTTTAAAAGTATCTCCTTTATTAATTAAGAATATCGACTTTATTTTCACCAGAATCATCATTTTTTTTTTGTTTCAGTGTCATCTTGTCAAGATCTCTCTTCGTCTCCCTCCAACCGTAGCCCAGTGAAGAGGAGTTACGTGTGCCCTCCGAAATTTATCAGACAAGGCCACAGATGTTACTACTTCAGCAAACAGCGGTTGTCCTGGAATGAAGCACTCTTTCAATGCCGAGATATGCACAGCAATCTTGCGATTATTCAAAACAGGAATCAAAATAAACTTATTGGCAGCTTTTTGAGTAAAAAGACATTAGGTGAGGATATTTTTTTGAATTCAGGGTGTTAAAAAATTTAAAAATTGTTTATTTAACCTTTAACTGTTACTTTGGATATTTCATGATAGCAAATCCAATATAAAAAAGTAGTAAAAATGATTTTAATTAAATTAAACAAGAAATTACTAACAACGAGTTGAGAATGCTCTTCTAGCATTGTCATAGACCGAACAAATTGTAATGATAATTTTTTACTAACTATAGTAACCAATCAAATTACTTAATTTAGAGTCATGTGTCAAATTTCATCCAATCAGCTATGGATTACAGCGATAACCCCCTACATGTGGTGTTTTCAGTTTGGTGTTTTCAACAAGTCAAGTTTTTGATTAAAAATTAATTAAACGTCAAACGCCCTGGGCCTTCGGCCTCGGGCTATTATCAAGCAACACGCTTACAGCATTCTCTATGACAAAATTATCTCGGTATTATCAAGGCCCTAGGGGTATTACTACTGAAAGTATTAATAAAATTGTTCTAATCAACACAGCCACAGTCTACTCACTTTTACCAAAATCGTCATTCACTATGCGTCTACTTTAAATTCAATGTCGTTTTAAACTTCAAAATTTTCATATTTTGGACCCCATTTTGAAGGAGTTCTCAAAGAGGTACGGGGGGGCACATCAAACGCTAAGCTTACTTTTTGATGCTTTATCAAAATCTGAAGTCAGAATTTTAAAATTCGCAAAGACAAAGAATCAACACACACATACACACAGATCGAATTCAGTTACCGAACAATTTGTTCCGTGAAAATTAACCCCTTGCAGTGTCTTTAATAGACCAATCAATTGGTATTTTAATTACATAAATTGCTACCCGAAAACAAAAAATACAGTGTTGCAGGAAAAAAAATTCGTAACGATTTTTTATATTTTCAGTGCTTAAACATAGCGTCGAAAAAAAAGTTTTTGATTTTTATTTTGCGATTATTTCTTGGTCGGAACTCTTGTTGGCATTTTTCCCGATTTAAAAAAAAGTCGCTATACGACCATTTAAGGCAGAGATATATATTTTTTTTTCGAAAAATTCCTGAGGGCGCAATTTATACAGGGTGTCCCGTTGGTAAACGGAAATATTTTAATGGTAGGTAGAGGTCACAAAGGCGATTCTAAATAACCCATATATAATGGGTCTCTTTGCTTCCATAACCGAGTTACAGGGTGTTTAATCAATTATGCATAATTGTTCATTTGGCCAGAACTTTTGAATCACTCAGTATATTTTTTCCATTTTTGGCATACAGCTTACACTTCTCACGAGTAATGTACTGAAATATTGAGAGATATGAAAATCCAAGTTCGGCTTTAGGAAAAATTGGAATATATTAAAAATATCAAAACAACACCCTGTATAACACAATTTTAATATTTCCATTTTAGATTTGAATAGAGGAGAAAAAACTGAATTGAAACAAGTTGTTGTTTTTATCCCGCCACCAATTCAAATTGGAAAATTTTGAAACTGAAAGTAAAATTTTCATTTAAACGTACACTGCGACCTATAAGATCAATTGTGCCCCCTACTGCTGCCCAATCGTTGAGGATGTCTCAACGATTAGAGCAGTTCCTCCAGTCCTATTGCTTTCAAAAAGTTCAGGATGTCGGTAGGCTTCAGGTTAGGTAGATCTTCCTCTTCTATTTGATATTCTCCGAGGTATCGTACCCTTGGATTTTGCAGGTTAAAGCATTCTGAGAGAATGTGCATTCTTCTTTGTCTACTAATCCGAGTTTCTTTAGGTGGCCTCTCAGCCGGCAGTGCCCTGTTAGGATAGCCGTTAGTATTCTGAGCTTATTTTTACTTTTACTGACGCAGTCGTCAGATCTCTTCTGGTTATAGTTTCCCAGTAGTGTCTTGGCCTGCCTCATTGCTTGTAGTCCTATCCAGTATTGGGATCTTTTGTTATTTACTTTTTTTCCAAGTTCATCAAGTATTGTTTTGGTGCTTATTCCGCAGAAGGGTTCAGGTCTTCGAAATGGTGTTTCAGTCCCTTTTTTTGCGAGTACGTCTGCTATTTCATTACCCTCCACTCCAGTGTGTCCCGGAACCCATAGGAGGGTAACAGTGTTATTCTTGCCTAGTTCGTTTAGATTCTCTAGGCACTCCCAAACCATCTGGGAGTTGATTTCGTGGGAGTTCAAGGCATTAATGGCTGCTTGGCTATCTGACATGATGATGATCTCTTGTCTGCGAAAATTTCTTTCTATATTGAACTGGACACATTTTCCGATGGCGTATATTTCAGCTTGGAAAATGCTCGGAGATTTGCCTAAACTTTCAGAATATTTGGTTCCAGGCCCATATACTCCTATTCCTGTTCCTTCTGTTGTTCTAGAACCATCTGTGTACCATTTAATGGCACTTCTCTTGAGTTTTGGGATGGTATCTTTGTCCCATTCGCTTTTGTTACTTAGCTTTGTCAATCAATACTTACAAAATGGTCAATCAAATGATTTTTTACAACTTCCTCATTTACTATTTTTCAATTCAACGAGAAGTTTCTTTTTTATTTACAAAAAATCGTTTTTTTCAACTTTACGAATTTTTTCGGTTAGGTTCGCCACTGAAATCCGTGACTATTTCTCAGAATTTTTTTCCTACATTACTGTATTTTTTGTTTTCGGGTAGCAATTTATGTAAATTTCATATTGAATTGTGACAATTTGATTGGGGTATAATTTTTATTATAATACTGAAAACCGAATAGACTAAGTCAATTGCCGAAATTCTTCGTTCATCGTTTTCTTATTAGATGAGTCTATTCATTGCTGCATCTTGTAGTCCTTGGAAGTCCCTTAGTCCCGTCCATTGACGAATATTTCTCAACCACGACAATTTCTTTCTCCCTATACCTCTACTTCCCAGCTCGATTTTACCTTGGAGAATGAGGCGTTGAAAGTGGTATCTCTCTACACGCAATATCTGTCCGAGATAACCTATTTTTCTATTCTTGATATTTTCAAAAAGTTCTGGATCTGCCAGCCCAGCTCTCCGGAGTACTTCCTCATTTCTCACATAATCAACCCAGGACACCCTTAACATTCGCCGCAGGATCCACATTTCGAAGGCCTCAATTTTATTTATAATTGGTGCCTTCAGCGTCCACTCCTCGACACCACACAGCAGAACCAGCCATAGCACTTAACCATCCTATATCTAAGGCTGAAACTCAAGTTCTTGTCTGTAAGAAATTTTCGGAGTTTTAGGATCCTGCATCTTATCCCTTGATCCGGATCGCATTTTTCATTGATAATGCATCCCAAGTATTTAAATTGTGTGACCTGTTCTATGTTCTCTCCATCAAGATGCATTTGGGTGTGTGTCATATTATTCCGACTAATAATCATATACTTTGTTTTGCTGATGTTGATTTTTAGCCCTAGTTTTCTTCACTGACCTGATCTAGTAGACTTTGGAGATCCTGTGCACTATCTTCCGAAATAAATCTTTATATTTCAAGAAATATATTTTTTATAAAAATTACATTGTTTTTTAGATCCTCTGGAAAGGTGGTTAGGAGGTGTTTACGATTGGGGCACGATGACCTGGAAGTGGGCAGCTTCGGGAAAACCTTTAACATTCAGTGGATTTCCTAAAGAAGTATCTCAGAAAGACCCAAAACATTTAAGATGGCAATGTATTATTGTAGATCCTTCGTTACAATACATGTAAGCATCAGTTATTTTGTTGGATAATCCAGAGTTATTAATTAATAATAAATAAATTGCTAATGTAACCAAAAACATTTTTACGGAAACTGGAAAATTCTGGAATTTCTCAAATTTTTGTATTATTATTAACAGGAAACATTTTGGAGAACGATGGTACGAAACCCTCCCCGATCTACTTTATTTATCAAGGGGGTCAAAATTTTGAAAATAATTGGGGTGCCCTTGGGCCATTAGAGTTATGTTTAGAATGAAATATGTACCTTTTATATGAAGGAAGTAGTCCATGCTCAAAGTGGAGTTTTAGTTTAAAGAAGAAACAATAAATAAAACTCTCCATAATATATAATTTAAACCACAAAGTAGGGATGGGGTGTTGTCAAACCAGCAAAAGCTAAAACTGCATCAAGAACATGTTTTCGAGTATACTAATGCTCTCTCTGTGCGTCCTTCTGAGGTTGAGCCTTCCTTCTAGCTCGTCAGCCAGCCTACTTGTTTAAAGTAGGCGATGACGTCGCCTGAAGGTAGCTCCCTCATGTTGGCATGTGTTAGCCACCGCTCGCCGAAGAAAATGTCTCATTTGTGAGAGTGTCGGGCATTCGCAAAGAATGTGTTCGACAGTCTCGTCTTCCTGTCCACATCCTCTACACAGTGGAGTGTCAGATAACCCCATCCTGTAGAGGTGTTTTCGTAGATGACAGTGGCCAGTCAGGATACCTGTGACTGTGCGCAGGTTCTGTCTGTTCATAGTCATGTATTTTTTGGCTGTTTCGCTGTTTGGATACTGTAATAGTTCCTTGGCTAGCGTGCAGCCTGTTTCGTCGTCCCATCTACCCTTAAACTTGTCAAGGGAGTGCTTCTTTAGTAGGTCAGCCACAGCTGATGCCGATAAGCTTATGAAAGTGCCAGGTCCCAAAAGTTTTTGGGAGGCTGCTTTCTTAGCTAGAGAGTCAGCTGCACGGTTGCCTTTTGATTTTCCATGACCTTTGATCCAAGCTAACGTGACCACGTTGTTGTTGCAAGCTTCGATCAGGGCCTGGTGATATTCTAGTACTAGACCTGATGTAATCCGTGGTCTATCCAGAGCTAGTAGTGCCTGTCTGCTGTCCGTGAGGATGTAAATATTATTACCAGTAATGTTCCTACTGGTAGTCTCTTTTGCGGCGATTGAGATAGCAGTGAGCTCTGTTTGAGCTACACTGGCATTAGAACCCATTGCCCATTTTATATTGAGATCCAGGGATCTGGAATAAATTCCACAGCCTGACCCCTCATTTGTTTTAGACCCATCGGTGTAGATGCACAAGGCACCTGCTGCCAATGTAGCCTCTTGTACGTTTTTTGTTATTACCCTGTAGGGTCTGTAAAAGGCATATCTTGGTGCAATCGAATCTGTGTTGGCTTGTAGCAGTGGGACCTCTCCAAGGACCTCGTGCCACAAGTTACACCTCGACTGACCAGATCCTACGTCAGGTTGTATACCTGTAGAGCGTAGCCGTGTCATGGTCATCACTACAGCCTCCTTAATAAATATATCAAGGGGGGTGAGACCAAGGATCACCTCCATTGCTCTAGTTGGTGTGGTTCTCATGCCCCCCGTTATGTTGAGGCATGCTATTCTTTGGATTTGATCCAATTTGCGTACGACTGTCCGCTGGCTAGTTTTAACTCCCTAGGCAATCGCACCGTACGTTAGCATAGGTCTTATGATTGCAGTGTAGATCCAGGCCGTAACCTTAGGTGACATTCCCCAGGTGCGGCCAATGGTTCTACGGCACTGTTCATAAGATATGTATGCTCTTTTGACTCTGTTTTCTAGGTGAGAGTTCCATACTAATGCTCATATTCAGTTGAAATTAAACAGGAAGTTAAAATGACATGGGAAACATTGAAAAAATTTTTGGTTGAAAATAGTTATGGAAGAATGGTAGGTAACCCTATCACTACTTTGGGATTTAAATTATAACGGGTGTATCAACGATGAGTTCGTGGAGGATAGCTGTTTCCCTTTTTAAGATAGGAAAAATGTTTCAAATAAAAGTTGTAGATAGCAATGAAAGCTAAGTATTGTGAAGACGACTTTGAGTTTTATTTATTGTTTCTTCATTTTTCGTTTATTTTTTAATTCATGCTTCGTAAGATATAATGCTCATGAACGTTAGGAAATTTAAAAAACCGTTTTTAGCGAATTTTTTTTAACAGATGAACATCAAGGCAAATTATAGATTTTATTCCGCATAAAAAAGATTTATTAAAAAATATATATTAGGTGCTTATCTTTGTATTTATAAATATCTAGAATTATATATACAATTTGTTTCTTAAAAATGACTATTAAAATTATTTTTTAGGTGGAGTTCTAGAGGCTGCGCCGAACAAAAACACTTCATTTGCCAAACCCGTTTAAAAACAGTCAACAACCGTGACAAGAAAAAATTACAACGTCAGTATAAAGCAGACAAAGAAAATAAACTGAACGAAATTCCCGTTCCTCTTATTCCCAGTTCTACAAACAACGTGACAGCCTTAAAATATAACTTACCCATAACCTATCATTTCGAAGTCAACGAAAAATTGAACGATAAAGCGATGTTTGCTTATAAATCGCCAGAATTATCGAAAAAAGCAAAAAGGTTGAATGTTCATAGAAACAAAAAAAGAAATCCTCAAAGGTAAGTCATATACATAATAAGAAGGATATGGGAAATTTGCACTTGCGATAGGACTTTGATCAATATAGTTAGAGAGCCAGCGTGAGTGCGAAGTTTGATGAAGCGTCTGTAGGTAGTTCGATCCCCCCTCTCCAACTTTTTCCTACGGAGTAATTCTCTGCCGCCTTGCTGGAGCGCGCGCTACAGCCCTTTTTAATGGAACCTCCATTGATTTTATAAAGTAGTCAGAAAATCAATTTACAGCTTTTAAGGGACCCGATTACTACAAAAATCACATTTTCTGATACGAACTCACACTTTCCGTCTAAAATTCTAGGGTTAGGGTTAACAAGATCGATGTTTTTAGATGTGCTATCATCTATGGTTAGAAGAGAGTATTGACACTAAATTTTGACTGATTCTAGTCAAGATGTCACTCTTTTCTTTTTATCCCTTTAAGAGATTAATACAAAGTTAGTAAACCAGTAAGGAATTTTAATTTATCAGATTCGACATCCTAAGACCGGTTTCTGCCTTTCGGCTTCATCAGTTAGGCTTTCCGAATCCCATAAATAAAATTCCAAACTCGTACAAGTCAATAGTTATATCCGCTATAAGATAACATTTTTAGATGTGCTACCATCTATGGTTAGAAGAGAGTATTGACACTACATTTTGACTGATTCTAGTCAAGATGTCACTCTCTTCTTTTTATCCCTTTAAGAGATTAATACAAAGTTAGTAAACCAGTATTAATCTCTTAAAGGGATAAAAAGAAGAGAGTGACATCTTGACTAGAATCAGTCAAAATTTAGTGTCAATACTCTCTTCTAACCATAGATGGTAGCACATCTAAAAATCTTATCTTATAGCGGATATAGCTATTGACTTTGGCTACGAGTTTGGAATTTTATTTATTGGATTCGAAAAGCCTAACCGGTCTTAGGATGTCGAATCTGATAAATTAAAATTCCTTACTGGTTTACTAAGATCGATGTTGTCAGGACATAATATTTTTGTGACCTCTATGTTCATACGAATCAATAAAGCCCAATTTGATTCATTGCACGCACTATTTGCGAATTTTCTGATATGAAAAGGTCTATATTCAGGATGTTTTTCCTATACCGGGTGTCCCAAGTTATCGTATACAGGCAATATCTCGCTTATTTGACAAGATAATTAAAAAATAAAAAAACTGCTTTGAATGGCATTAAAGTACCTTCCTAATGACATATAAAAAAGTTTATTACTTTTAAAGTAGGGTTAGCCATATGTGAGTAATAATTATTGAAGGTATGGAAGAAAAAGGTCCTTTTTATTTCACAAGTTATTTATTAGAAGGTGCGACCGGATTCGACGAACAAATCGCCATCATCAGGCCCATAACTTTTCCACGCAGGAATTACCACAGGAACACACCAACAACATGTCAGCACATAAATAAATTACAATTCTATTTTTAGAAAATAAGGAACGAATTGTACAGGTCCCAATATATTATAAATTTAATTTATATGAATTTATAATATATTGGGACCTGTACAATTCGTTCCTTATTTTCTAAAAATAGAATTGTAATTTATTTATTTATGCGTGGAAAAGTTATGGGCCTGATGATGGCGATTTGATCGCCGAAACCGGTCGCACCTTCTAATAAATAACTTGTGAGATAAAAAGGACCTTTTTCTTCTATACCTTCAAAAAGTTTATTACATTTGACAGCCTCGTGGTAGCTACCCCATGTTTTTAAAAACTTTACAGAATTAATACGATTAAACGAGATACTTGTCTGCATTTCCTAGCCTTAGCCGACGCTAGGTGAAAAGCCTTAACAACCTGCAGGCAAATGTGGCCCTCGTACGTCAAAAGCAAAACGGATAACCTTCTGAAGCTTTCGAGGAATGACATAGCTAGAGCTACGGCTGTTTACACGGCACACTGGCCAATTGGCCAATTTATTACATTTGATAGCCTTGTGGCAGCTACCCTTCACTTTTTATTTTCAAATGGCACCCCCTGTATATTGCCATTGACAATTGCGTGTCATTCTATTTAGAATACAACGATAGCACATACTTGATATTTTTTTATTAATAATAACGAAAATATTAACATTTCATGAAGTATGATATTCAACTAAAATATCTATGATGCAATTCAAAAAACGAACAAAAAATTACAAGTGTTCAAATTTATTATCTTCAAAATTCATGCAAGCTGCAAAACGTGTTAAAAGCGTTCTTGGGTTAAGATCATCTAAATACACAGGTTGTGTTTGATAAACCAATTCTTTAAGATAACCTCACACAAAATAGTCCAGTGGTGTTAGATCTGGCGAGTACCAATCCACCTGCAACAATACCTGCATTATGAGATGGGGTACCGTCCTGTTGCCAGAGCTTAGTATTCCGTTGGGCCAAAGAAATGTCTTCCATAAGTTCAGATAATTCGTGTACAAGAATATGTAAATACCTTTCTCCAGTCAACTTCTTGTTGGTTGGTTCAAGTGGCGAGCTAGTGGACAACTGTCCTGAGCCCCAATTAGCGCCTTAGCACCGTTTTGCTATCATGATCGCGCGAACCCGAGCTTTATCTGGTTGTTTTAGATCCATCTCGTGGTGTTCAGGAAATGTACTGTTTCCGTACGCCACTTACTGGATAGATCGGTGAGTTCATTAAGGAGGTAATTCCAGAGAGAGCAATTCCTGGCCCCGGCCAGCGCTGGGCACTTGCAGATGAAGTTCGTAATTGTCTCTTTTTCGCTAGGATCTCCACAGCTACGGCACGACCGATTAAACGGAATACCAAGCCGGAAAGAATGTTCGTCAATTGGCCAGTGTCCCGTGTAAACAGCCGTAGCTCTAGCTATGTCCTTCCTCGAAAGCTTCAGAAGGTTATCCGTTTTGCTTTTGACGTACGAGGGCCACATTTGCGTGCAGGCTTTTCACCTAGCGTCGGCTAAGGCTAGGAAATGCAGACAAATATCTCGTTTAATCGTATTAATTGAGTCAACTTTCTATTCTGTAAAGTTTTTAAAAACATGGGGTAGCTGCCACAAGGCTGTCAAATGTAATAAACTTTTTTATACGTCATTAGGAAGGTACTTTAATGCCATTCAAAGCAGTTTTTTATTTTTTAATTATCTTGTCAAATAAGCGAGATATTGCCTGTATACGATAACTTGGGACACTCAGTATAATAGTATATTACGTAACAAGTGTTGTAAGTAGCATATTACGCACGAATGGAAAAATTATGAACGAAGCCGCCTAGCGTAAAATAGAGATCTCTATTTTTTAATCTAAACTCCTTTTCTTTTGAGCAAAATTCATATATTTTGACAAACCTCTTAAACAACTCACAAAATTTGATATCTGATGATTGCATTTTAGGTTTTAGACCATGCGGAACTTTTTATGAAGAATAACTTTTTTTCATAAAATTAATAATAAAAAGGTTTTCTACAGGGTGGGTCAAACTTTTAAATTTTGTGTGAGCTAGTACAGTTACTGGGTGCACATTTTGAAAATAGTTTCGATTATACAGGGTGTTCCAAACACTCGTGGCAGCACAAACTTACATTTTTTTAAATGAAACATACTATATTTTATTCAAGAATCGAAAAGATCTCACCGAGAGCGTTAAAAAATATAGCATGTTAATATATTATATGGGTGTTTCAAAAAGATATGGCTAATTATTAGCAAAAATGACCCCATCTTTAACACTTTGTAGAACAGTAAATCAAAATAAATCGACAGGTCTTTGTATTCAAATGTCATTCTCATATCGTTGGCTGGGCTCACTATTAATTACTTTTTTATCTATGGCTTCTTTAATACAGGGTGAAATAGAACTCAAATCAAGCAATGTCTCAAATTTTTTAAATGGATAATCCTATAAGTCTTTTTACAATTTGTTAGTACATTTAATTAGCTTTCAAATGATATAGGTAGTACATTAAGGATATAAGTTAATGGAAACTTGCAAATATTTTATGGAACGGAAAAATGATGTATTTTCGTACACAAATAAAACTGTATTCAATGTTTACATTTTGTATATTTTAGGTTTTCTAAGGGATTATAATATCTGTCTATTATTTTTTACTGATACCACTAGAGAACCGCATACCTTTATAGAGATATTCGGAATTATTAGTCCATTCTGTGAGCCGGAAAAAACCTTGATACAAATACATTTTGACGTCCCTAAAGTACGCTCCATCCCGTTTTCGAGGATACTGAACACGATGGCGGGAGCTAAAATTCTTTTTGCGTTGGCCCCACCCCCCAAACGGCCAAAAACTACCCCCGAAAGGGTGAAAAATTTGTTCTTCACTGAACGCGACGGTGATGTTGAATCTTCTCTCCGAGTCGACTTCACCCCCCATATGGCAAAAGAAAGTCTACCCTTTAATACCATTTTATTTGTGTACGTAAAATACATGATTTTCTGTTATCATAAAATATTTGCAGGTTTCCATTAACTTATACCCTTAATGTATTATATCGTTTGAAAGCTTATTAATTGTACTAACAAATTGCAAAAAGGGTAATCCATTTAAATATTTTGAGATATTGCTTCATTGGAGTTCTTTTTCACCCTATATTAAAGAAGACCTGTTGATATATTTTGATTTACTGTTTTGTAGAGTGTTAAAGAGGGGGTCATTTTTGCTAATAATTGACCATATCTTTTTGAAACACCCTATAATATATGAACATGCTATATTTTTTAACGCTCTCGGTGAGATCTTTTTGATTCTTGAATAAAATCTAGTATGTTCCATTTTAAAAAATGTAAGTTTGTGCTGCCACGAGTTTTTGTATACACTCTGTATAATCTAAACTATTTTCAAAATGTGCATCCAGTAACTGTATTAGCTCAAACAAAATTTGAAAGTATTATCTCTTACCACAACGACGTAATCCTTCGATATCAGAAGTTTGGTCCACCCTGTATATTCCGCCAACTAACGTAGACACACTGTATATAATTAATAAACGGGTAACTCACATCATTTGACAGACATTGAAACATAGAAAGAAAGATTTAAATTAGTTTTTAAAAATTTGTGTAAAAATTTTGTATTAATAAATCCTTAAAATTTTTAGATTTAGAACAACTCGTCTAGCCAATGGAACTCTTATAGAAATACCAAATCGTCGACTATTTAGACAGAGACAGAAGAAGAAAGCTAAAGATATGGGAAAACCTACTTTAATCAAAAACATCCGATGGAAAACTTACAAAAAGAAAGAAAAATTGTCTAATCCTTTATATCCGCAACCGATAATCGAAGAATATAATTACGTACGAGATGGATGAATACTTAAATATTTAACTCAATAGCCTTATGTAAATTTTAGTGGACCAAAAATTGCTGATTTTATTGCAAAATATGTAAACTCTATGAATTATTTTTCAAGCTAAAACTGTCTTTCCCGTTCATAGGGATGATCTTTCTTTGGGTGTAAATGACGCTTTAATTGGTTTAATAGAAACACTATTTGACGAGTTCCGAAATCTAATTATTTACCATTAACAAATGTTTCTGTATCTTAAAATTAATAAGCTACAATTTTTCTGACGATGTTATTATGGTTCGCGAAATACGTATAAAAAGAGTCTTTTTTAATTGACAAAAAGAGTTATAATCTTCATTGTGCCAATAGTTCCATTTTATTTTTGTATTGTTGTAGAAACATAAACATAAAAATTAGCTTTATAAACTTATTTTTGCCAAAATTTGGAAACTTTTTCCATAACCCTTCGGGGGAGCAACAGTTACATTGAAAGATGAAGGATTTTTCATAATAATAAATAGTTACCATTAGCTAAATTGATCTATTTTACCTAGTAATATTGAAACTACTACGATTTTGATAAAAATCATTACTTACTTTAGTAATAAAAATACATTTCTCAGGTAAAAATTAAATGAACGAAATAACGGCTTTTGTATGTATATATATTTTTTTTATTTTATATATTTGTATTTAATTTTATTTTAAATTATATTTTGTTATTTACTTGTAAATATTATTTATTTAACGTATTCTGAAAGTATGTAGATAGATTCAAAATAAAACTATTTCTTTTTTGCTATTTTATCACTATTTTCAACAAATTATAAAGAGGCGCCATTTTTGGCACAGTTCCATCTTCATCCTGTCCAAATGCAGTACATAATCCGCAAATCCTCAAAATCCTAACGTGCACATAACTAAAATAATTTTATATTATATTTTTTTGTTTCCACATCCTATGACAAGTGACTTTATAAAAGTTGATGATTGATGAATCTTTAAAGAGTTACTTGCTGCATAACCCTACTGCTTACTAGTTCCATTCTCAACTGGTCAGCAACGACTATACCCTTTCTCTACTAATATTGTACATATTATACAGTGTGTCCCAAAAAGTTTTATACAAATGGAGAAAAAGTTTATCTTACATAACAAAAATGATTTGTACGGAGAGAAAAATACGTACAAATTGTAGTGGAGGGCAAAATGTTCATTGAAATTGTGATTAAGTAGAAAAAAAGTATGCACAATAATTGTAGATTATTGTTATTCCCATATAAAAAAGACAATAAACAAGTCAGCCATTGTTAAATTAAAAAAAAACAAAAAGTAATAGGGAGGTATATGGAGTTTCTTTGGCCTCCAAGGTCTACTTAAAAGAAAAGGTATACCTTAAGAGGCCATTTAAAGATATTGTTCATCTTGAAAGAATCATTAAAGAAACATGTGAAGCTGTAACTCCAGATGTGATTAGAAATGTCATAAAAGAATTTAATCAATTTACCTATTGGATCAGTATTATTCATTGTTGATAAATTGATAAAGAAGGTTATCAATAAATTATCTAACAATTTCTGAAGTGTCTCTTTTATCTGAGAATATAAATAATTTCAATTTGAATGGACATTTTGCCCTCCACTATAGTTAGTATGTATTTTTCTCTCCGTCCAAATCATTACTTTTTGTTTTCCCTATATTCCATACAATGCATACTGTACCTGATTATGGATCAACAAGTCATGCATCAGGAATAATTTTTTTTGGGACACACTGTATATATACAGGTCCATGCGCAGGATTTGCTCGAGGGGGGTTTTCATTAAAAAAAATCGAAGGAACTATAGTTTGTCCATCGTAAAGAAAAGTTTTTTCCTCGGTTTTTTCTAATATTTCAAGTAACGATACAGAAGTTTTCGTCTTGAGGGGGGGTTCCAACCCCCAAATACCCCCCTGCGCACGGACCTACATATATAGGGTGGTCCTTAAATAATTGTACATATACTCCAAATTATGAAAATGTGATAAAAATAGAAAACGGTGGGCGATGGTGGAAAACTGATATTCGGATTCAGTAGGTCATTTTACATAAGAATAGCACTAACTTAAAGAGCAAAAAGTTTATCGCACATTTATGCAACAAATGTGACCTAACTACCGCCCTCTACAAACTACATCAAAGTAGGTACCAGATTCTGATTTATTGTGCCCAAAAACCCCCGGTTCCAACTTTTTATGTATACATATCCAAAAATGCTAAAGTTATTGCAAAAAATAAATCTTAAAATTTAACCTTTATCACCCTGTATATTCCTTATTAACAATATTTTATTAGAGTAAGTTGGTTCAAACCGTAATATTTTAAAGTGAGGAATGTACCATACTTCTATGTACAATTACTTAAGGGCCCCCTTGTTACAGGGTGTCCCAAGATTTTTTTTTACAGGCTATGACTCAGGAACTAACGAATAGATTTTTTTGAAAATTGGGTAATCTTTTTGGGACCTACAGTAATTTAATCTGAGGTATACAGAGTATCTGTGAAGTCATCACAGAAGCAGGGACGTCATCGCAATGAAAAAAATTAAATGGAAAGGAGGAATCAAACTTAGCTCAAATGAAAGGGTTTTCATTTCAAATTCAACGGTGTACCACAATGAGGGTACCAAAATAATAATTTTACCAAATTTAAATTTTTTTTTTCAATTTTTCAATTTTTCAACTGTTTTCTTCAGCTTACAAAAAACTAGTTAAAAGTAAAAATAGGCCAATCAGAAGTAAATTTGGACATGATAATTGCGGCATTTTAAATATCACTAGTTGCAAATAAACATTAAATTGAAAATTTTGTAAAATTATTACTTTGGTACCCTCATTGTGATACACCGTTGAATTTGAAATAAAAAACCCTTTCATTTGAGCTAAGTTTGATTCCCCCTTTCCATTTAATTTTTTTCATTGAGATGCCGTCCCTGCTTCTGTGATGACGTCACAGATACTCTGTATACCTCAGATGAAATTACTGCAGATCCCAAAAAGATTACCCAATTTTCAAAAAAATCTATTGTTAGTTCCTGAGTTATAGCCTTTAAAAAAATCTTGGGACACCCTGTATATAGGGTTTTGTTTCGTGAACCTTTCTTTTTATGTTTGGTCTATCTTCTTGGGTAATGAGGTTCGTTTGAGACTTACTAAAAAACTGTTGGAGTTTATTCACTGTTGTAACGTTTCGTCGGGGAGCTCCTTGTCTTCTTCACTAACATTAATAAAAAGTGCATAACAATTATTAGTGCTGTAGCACTGGCAAATTGTAGGAGCATCAAACATGTGTTGTGTTTGAGAGGCGGTGTTTTCTGTGGTAATTCGTGATTTAATGTGGAAACCATGGTGTGGAGATTTTTTGTTTTTCTCTATTTTTGCTTGAAAAAGTTTATTCTTTGGTGCTGTGGTTGGTAGAATCGTTAAATATGCAATTTGTGTCTACGGAGATATTTTCTATGGTAGGAAATACATCTTTTAGTAATTTACATCTTCAAAAAACAGCTGTTTGGTCACTTGCAAAAGCAGATTTTATAGCTCACTGTGCCCCACTGAGTTTGTTATTTCAGGCTTATCTTTTCATGATTCATTCTGACTTGCTATTAAAGATTTTGTATGTGATGTACTGAAATAAATATTAATTAGTTTTCAGGTAAACGGCTACAATAATGACACCAAATATTTTAAAAGCCTTAATAAAGTTATTGGTTTTATTGGTCTCTGTTCTCCGTTATTCCAAATATCAAATTTAAAACTTCTTTTTTCTTTAATTTTGTATTCACCATACCTCGGTTTAGTTTTGTTTACTTTTCAATTATTCATTTAAATGTTGCAATAAGTTGTTTGTTAGATCTTGACTTGTGTGCCCTCTTCTTCTGGCAATATTTTAGTGAATTTCTATATCATAACATTTTCCCCAATTAGAACATCATAACAAAATATAAAAACAATTATACAGGGTGTCCCACGACGAACTGTACATAGTTGATAGTCAATTTTGCTCAAGTACTTAGTATTAGCCATCCTCCAAAATGGATGTAATTATCAAAGGTCAATATTTTATAATATAAACAAAATTAAAATTTTATTCAAATTAGATTCGTTCGCTGAAAATTCAAATAGTTTTACATACCAAAGTCCAATGCACTTTCCTACCAGAATTGCAAGAATAGTAATATTGCAAACTTGCAATATTGTTGTTCCATTTTAGTTAGAATACATGTAGAAATTGCTGACAATAATTTGTGTTAAATTAAAAAGAACTTTTAGTATTAATTTGATAATGTGCCACTAAACTTGTAATTTTATGTAATAAGTTGAAAGACCCAATAAATGGTATAAATGCGATTTAGGAGTTTAACTTAAAGAAAGGTAGCAAGCCTACAAGGCGGAACCCTTCAAAAACAAGGAACAATATTACATGGCGATCCTGCCAACTACTCCTGGAAGCTGAGGAAAAGTTGGATAAATTATACACCGCCTCTGGTAAAAATAATTTAGAGTAAAATGTGTGGAAGCAACCAGTCAAAAGAGGTTAAGGAAGAAGTTATCATCGCTCAAGCAGGTAACAGTGGAGGCAAAACAAATAGTGCTAGTGAAAATGCAAAAATCTGGTCAATCAGAGATGTTGTCGAAGTAATTTTCGTTGTGGTAATTGTAGGATTAATATTACTATACTTCTACAAGGTTAGTAAGAAGAGGTTTGTGAGAAAAATAAGAGCTGAAGCAGCTAGAGCAGCTGTAGTAGCGAGGGAGAATGTTTAGCCATAGGACGAAGCAAAGGCTAAAATCATCATGAACCAGTGTAATGAAGAATAATTAGTGCTAAGTGCGTTAAGTGTGTCATGGGGAAAAGTGTTTAGTCCTTGTTGCACAAGACTAAGGAAAGAACAGAAAAAAAATCGTAAGCTTATATAATGACTATTTCTACAAATTATTGTTTATTGTTAGGGATACTTTAGTTATATATTAGAGGGTTATTATTATTCATATATTAATTTTTATATAAATGACTAAGTTGGACAAAATTTATAAAATTTGTGAACGAGTAAAGGCATATTTAAAAAACTTAAAGAAAGAAAATCTAGATAGGCGCTTAAATTTAGTTATTATTAATCAGCATTTCAAATGGGTAGAAGAAATTGAATTAAAATTAGTTCAAGAAAAAGTTGAATTTAATTTAATTGCGGAAAAACCAGAGGATGTCTTAAGATTCAAAGAATGCAATGACAATATTAGAGACATAATTAATCAAATTAAAGATATTTTAGATAGTAGGGTAGAAAGTATTGATAATAATAAAATTGAAGAAAATAAGTTAGATATAAAAGAAATCATGGGTGACTTTGATTTAAAAACGGCGGCAAGCTTATTGCCTTTAATGGACAATAGTGAAAATTCGGTAAAACAATTGATAGATGCCATTGAATTTTATGATAGTATTTTAAATGAAAACGGGAAACGTTTATTAACTTCTTATGTATTGAAAGCAAGACTTTCCCAAAATGCAAAACTCAGACTACGGACAACTTACAACAACAACAGTGACATGATTAGGGACATGAAAACGCATTTATTGACAAAGAAATCTTCTGCTGCCCTTTCTGTACAATTACATACTACTAAACAGAATAACAAGACAATTGAACAATTTGGTAGATGCATTGAAGATCTAATGGTAAATTTAACACTAGCTGAAGCTAGTACAGATGAGGAAGCAATTATTTTAACTTCTACGAACGAAAAACTAGCCATTAATGCTTTTGCAAACGGTTTACGCGATACTACTTTGAGAACAATAGTAAAAGCTAGGAATTATGTTACTTTAAAAGATGCGATAGTTGGTGCAAAGGAAGAAGAAATCTCTAGAGTAAATCCGCAGCCACAACATATCTCGTTTTTTAAAAGAAATACATATTCACGTGAAAATAAACGGGGTTCAACAAGAAATGAAAACGGCAATCAGAATCGTTTTAATAATGGTCGTACTTTTCATAATAGAGATACATTTAGGGGTCGACCGAGACCAAACAATTTTGTAAATCCTCGTCGATTTTCCGGTACTCCGGGACGATTTCCAAATCAACGTAATAATCAACGAACATATTACATGAGAAATTCGGACAATACATATAACGAAACTTTAATGAATAATGTAGGAAACAATTCGGAAGAACGGTTTTTTCGTGTCCAAAGTCAATAATAAGAATAATGCAAAAATTTTTGGTATGAATGGGTTAAATTTTGTACGAATGAAATATGGTACGAAAGAATTAAAATTATTAGTTGATAGCGGTGCTTCTCTTAGCGTAATTTTTTCTTCAGTAATTAATGAAACGAATACTGTAAACACTGCAAATAAAACAAAGATAATAGGAGTTGCTGGCTCGACAATGTCGGTCGGTAGCACAGTTTTAACGCTTAGTATAGGTCAGGATCATAACATAGAATATGAATTTCAAGTAGTAAATGATTTTGAAACCCAATTCCAAGGTGTGTTAGGAGCCGATTTTCTGTCTATGCATTTAGTTATATTAGATTACCAAGTATTTAATTTCACTTTTACTCTCGACAATAGTAAAATTACAATTCCTCTTGAATCAGAACATAATATTTATACGACAATACCCGCTAGATGTGAAAAGATCGTTTATTTTACGACAGAATGTACGAATGAGTGTGTAATTTTGCCAGAACAAGTGTGTGAGAACGTTTTCGTAGGAGGTATGTTGGTGAATCCTGTTGATAACAGAATTCCAGTGAAAATATTAAATGTTGCCGATAAAGAAATACAATTAAAAAATTTTAAGCCCAATATAAAAAGATCATCAGATTTTAATATTTTTAATTTTTCAGAAATGAGTAAATCTGTTGATAGGGTTGATAAATTACTAGATTTAATAAAAACTGATGGAATGTCTTCAGAAGAAATAGTATCTTTACAGAAAATATGTGCCAAATTTGCAGATGTTTTCTATTTAGAAAATGATCCATTTACTATATCTAATTTACAAACGCAAGAAATACGCTTACAACAGAATGTAACCCCTTCATATATTAAACCTTACCGGCTGCCAGATTTTCAAAAACAGGAAATACATAAACAAGTTAACAAAATGTTACATGATGGGATCATAGAAGAAGCTAGATCTGAATGGTCATCACCTCTTTTAATAGTTCCAAAGAAAAATGACAAATTCAATAATAAACAGTATAGAGTCGTTGTTGACTATCGTGAACTCAATAAGAGAATCCAAAACGATAAATTCCCTCTCCCTAGTATAGAAGAAATTTTAGATTCTTTACAAGGAGCTATGTATTTCTCACATTTGGATTTATACCAAGGGTATTATCAAGTAAACTTACATAAAAATTCGAGACCTTATACATCATTCACTACTGACCAAGGACAATATCAATTGACACGACTACCTATGGGTCTTAAAATAAGTCCCAGCGCTTTTTCAAGAGCAATGACAGTAGCAATGTCAGGACTCAATTATGACAAGTGTCTCATTTATTTAGATGATCTCATAGTTTTTGGAAACAATTTAAATACACACAATCAAAATTTAGTAAAAGTTTTAAACAAATTAAGAACATTAAATTTGAAATTAAATCCAAAGAAATGTGATTTCTTAAGAAAACAAACATTATTTTTGGGTCATATTGTGTCATATCAAGGAATCTTACCAGATCCTGAAAAAATTGAGGTAATGAAAAATTATCCAATACCCAAAGATGGTAAAGAAACTAAACGTTTTGTGGCTTTTGCAAATTATTATCGAAAATTTATACGTAATTTCGCAGAAATCACAAGTCCGTTAAATAATTTAACTAAAAAAGGTGTTATATTTAACTGGACAGAGAATTGTCAAACAAGTTTTGATAGACTTAAAAAAGCTCTCATTAATCCACCGATTTTGTCTTATCCAGATTTTTCCGAGACAAACCAATTTATTTTAAGGACAGACGCGTCAGGTATTGCGGTTGGAGCAGTTTTATCTAATTCTGACCAAAGACCAATAGCTTACGCAAGTCGTGCTTTAAATGCGGCGGAGAAAAATTATTCAACAATCGAAAAGGAGTTATTAGCCATAGTGTGGGCTGTGAAAAAATTCAAACCATATTTATTTTCTAAGAAATTTGTCATTTTGACAGATCACCGGCCCTTAGTGTTTTTATTCGGAATGAAAGACCCATCTAGTCGTCTAACTAAATTTAGACTAACGTTAGAGGAATATGATTTTACGATTCATTACGTCAAAGGAAAGGATAACGTCACGGCAGATGCTTTATCGCGAATAGTAATAACATCGGATGAATTGAAAAAATCAGAATTCTCTAATATGTTTGTAATAACTAGAGGACAAGCACTAAAAAACAAATTACAATCTACAGATGATACTAATATAAGTAAAACTAACAGGCTTGATCACCCTGGAATGGTTGAACTTATAAAATGTCCTGCAGACATTATAGAATTGCGCGCTATAAATAAAAATGAATTCAAAGAAAAAAATTAAAGAAAGTTGCAACTCGAAAAATACAAAAAATAATTACGTTACAGATAACATAATTTATAATAAAGATATTAATGTATTATTTCTAAATCGGGAAGTTCTACCTACGTCAATCTTAGGACGGACGTGGGGACACCTGAAAGACATATGTCATAAATTTAAAATTCCGGAAATTTTAATAATTAAAAATGAGAATAATGAAATATTGTTACAAAAAATGAAAGACAATTTATTAAATTTTAAAGAAGCAAATATTAAAATAAATGTTGTTAAAAATATTGTGAGAGTAGATGATAGGGAAAAATTAATTATGAATGATTTCCATTTACTACCCTCAGGTGGACACTCAGGCCTTAGTCGTACTTTGAATAACATCAAAAGGCATTATTTTTGGGTTAATATGAGGAAAGACATTTCAGAATTCATAGGTAAATGTGAACAATGTCAAAAATGTAAACATTCGGTCATAAAACGTCAACCTTTAGTAATTACAAGTACAGCTCAATTTGCTTTTCAGAAAATATTTTTAGACATCGTAGGACCATTGAATTTAGATCAATGCGGAAACAAATATATTTTAACATTACAGTGTGATTTGTCTAAGTATGTAGAATGCTACCCTTTGCCAAGTAAAGAAACAAAAATTGTCGCTAAGGCGTTTGTTGAAAATTTCATCTTGCGTTATGGAATACCTGAGGAAGTTTTGACTGACAAAGGTACGGAATTTTTATCAAATGTCTTCGATGAAGTTTGTTTTATCTTGAACGTGAAGCACTTAAATTCAACACCATATCACCATGAAACTTTGGGTGCAATCGAAAATTCGCATAAGAGTTTGAGAAATTTTCTAAGAATATACACTTCAGAAAATATGGAAACATGGAGTACATGGGTTCAATTTTGGTGTTTCGCTTACAATAATACGGTACATACAGAAACACAATATTCACCACACGAGTTAGTTTTTGGAAAGCCTTGTAATTTACCTTCAAATATTATAAAGGGTAAAAAAGATCCAATGTATAATTTTGACAGTTACCCTCATGAATTGAAGTATAGACTTCAAACAGCCGCGGAAGACGCTAGAAAAAATTTAATGACATCTAAACAAAAAAGGAAAAATGTTTATGATAAAAATACTAATTATAAGGAGTATAGAGTAGGAGATAAAATATTAGTTAGGAATGATTCGGAAACATGTAAAAGTAAAAATGTGTTTAATGGACCTTATAGTGTTATTAAGGATAAAGGAGTAAATTTAGTGATTAGCATAGGAAATAAACAAAAAGAAATACATAAAAATAGGGTTAAAAGTTTTAGAGAATAGTTGATAGATATGTAATAGTAAAAAAAAAAATTGTAAAATAAAGAAAACAATTTTTTTTCTTTTTCGCAAACCGGGAAGGTGTAATGGATGTAATTATCAAAGGTCAATATTTTATAATATAAACAAAATTAAAATTTTATTCAAATTAGATTCGTTCGCTGAAAATTCAAATAGTTTTACATACCAAAGTCCAATGCACTTTCCTACCAGAATTGCAAGAATAGTAATATTGCAAACTTGCAATATTGTTGTTCCATTTTAGTTAGAATACATGTAGAAATTGCTGACAATAATTTGTGTTAAATTAAAAAGAACTTTTAGTATTAATTTGATAATGTGCCACTAAACTTGTAATTTTATGTAATAAGTTGAAAGACCCAATAAATGGTATAAATGCGATTTAGGAGTTTAACTTAAAGAAAGGTAGCAAGCCTACAAGGCGGAACCCTTCAAAAACAAGGAACAATATTACAGGTATCGTTTTTGCAAAACCAATTAAATCGTTAAAAAAAACTAAGTTGGGACCTGTAATACCATTCTTTCAATCGAGTAAGTGGTACTTTCCTAACGACTTTTAAATAAATGTTTTTTTCCGATGTAGTGCTGTATTAGCCACAGTAGAAATACAAACATTTGCACTGTTTTCAAAAATTAACAGTTTTTTTCTATGCCAAACAGAATTTTTTTATTTCGATTAATATCATCCGCTTTGACGTGACAGAAAGAAAATTTGTTCAACTCGTTTTACAGGGTGTTGTTTTTACAGGATCAATAAAAACTAAAAAAAAATAAATGCGTCCCTGGAATTTCAACAGTTGATTGAATAATACTTTATATCGAGTAAAATGAACTTTCCTTATGATTTTTGTTGAAAAATGTGCTATCGATGTAGTGCCGCATCAGTTATAAGAAGAATATGAATCAATTAAAATTATACTATTTTTCAAAGTTTTATTTTTTTCTGCAAAAAACAAAAACTTCCGCGTTCATTTTTTTAACTTTTGCTTAGTATCATCCTTATGCTTTAAATTGAAAAAAATAATAATTTTCTGATCTGGCTTAAAAGCTGTTGTTTTTAAAAAACCGATAATCTAAAAAAAAAACCGGACCTGAAATTAAAATTTTTTAAAAACCTATTTTATTTTATTATATAGATATAGAATAATTCAAATATTTTCAAATATCACCCTGTATATCCGTCAAAAACTCAACAATTTTTTAACACCAAATATGAAATGGTCTCTGCCCATAGTATTTATGGTTGAACTATGTACAGTTTAGTCATGGGACACCCTTTATACTATATTATTTAATGTTCAACCTGGGGCCGCCCAGTTGGCGGTGTCCACTTGGCGGCGCCCACTTGTCCTAGACCGGTTCCAAGATATTTGCAATTAAAATGGGTTATAAAGCTTCTGGGACACCCGGTACTTACAGAAGTAATTTCTAACCTGTATTTTTCTGTTAAAATTTGATTGCGATAAAAATAAATATAAAAAACTGCTGTGTGGATTACAGATTCTAAATTAGTACTTTGTGAAACTTCTAGGTACTCTTATTTCGTTTGGCACACTAATTTCAAAGACCAACAAAGAGAAAAAATGTTTTAAAATTGTGAAATTTTTTTGGTTACTTAAAAAAAGTTTTGTCAAAGAACACAAATTTAATGATGTAAATTTTAACAATAAATAAATGTATATACATTAAATACAATTTAAAAATACGTTCTAAAAATATTATAAAAAATAATATGATTTATATAATTAGGCAGTTTCTATTGGCAGGTGAGTATTAACAACAACAAAACTTATTTTCAATATAAAAGACATTGAATATATTTATTCTTGAACAGTAATAATACTAAGAAAAACGAATTTGCAACTCAATCTAGTCGATTCGACATCCAAGACCGGTTTCTGTCTTTTGACTTCTTCAGATAAGTGTCGTAGAATCCAAGAAATCAAATTTCATACACGCGAAGTTCAGTTAAAAGATAAACTGCACAAATGTGTTACCAAAGAAAGACTTTATTTATGTTTGATAGTTTTTAAACTTTAGTTATCAGTCTTGCTGACAGATGGTATCACATTTACCTAGTAATAAATTTACTCTCATAATTATTTATAAATCAAAAAGTGTTATTTTCGATTAATAAAACATTAATTATTGATAATTTTACGTACCTACAATGAGCACAAAAAGTCATTTTTATTGTGAATAAAATAGCAGTTTCCTCTAAGTAAACACTCAAGTTGAATTGAATGTAATTGTGAATTTATTAAGTAGGTTATGACATGTCCAAATATTTCGATTGACGAATTTTCATGATGTGTAATCTGTCAATAAGGAAAATTCTAGTAAACTGAAATTTGAAATATTGATAAAGGGAATCAAATTTTTATTCAAGTTTACTTGAATGCTCAAGCAATATTCGTTGTTGGAAAATTCTTTAGAAATTTCCAGTTTTTCGAAAAAATCCAATAAAGTATTGTTTTTGATTAATGAAGACACAAAACGTAACTTTGTGTAAAAATAAATCGCATAACTCAATAATTGCAAAGTTAAAGTCGGGATTTTAAAATTAAAATAAAAAACAAATAAATACAAACAGAATTTTTAGATTGTGCATAAAAAACTACTCAATAATTTTAAAAAAACTGCGAGGCAAAACAAAAATAACCCAAAGTGCAAGAAAAAACGAAATTATCAATTATTAAATAACTGTTTTAAACAATGACATGAAACACTTTTGTGTTTAAGGTTGGCAAAATGTTTTTTAAATAAATAATTTATTAACTTATTCAATCAGACTAATTTAAATTTAATTTTGTTCTTTTTCATTTACATAATATGTATAGTATAATCTAAAAACCAGACTAAATATAGAGTATGTTTTAAATTTATTTATAGTTAATAATAATTTTTTTGGCGTTATAACAATATTTAACTGTTTCCTCTATTTAATCGCGCTAATTAGACTAATCACTGATAATAATTAATAAAACAAATACAATACTTTAGATTTTACAGTACCTAAGACTAGTGTTAAAATTACTAGTAACGACTTTACATAAAGATTCATTTTATGTATATTATAACAATTATAAATATGATGTAACATCACAACTTTCTAACGTAAATGTTAGTTTTTTAAAACACCTATAGATTATTGGAACACTTTTTTCTTCTCAGTATACTTTTTAGAACGTCACAACACTTTTTTCGGAAATGTTTTATTCTTTTTTTCTCTCAGGATGGTAATTGTGGCCTGGGCCGGTTTACGCTTCTTACGTCCTAATCGTTTGACAGCCTTACCCATAACTTGACAAATGAAGCGTTTCTTTTCCGTTTGTTTTGCCGCATTCCACCTAAAAATACAAAAATAGTATATTACATAGTCAGTGTAGAAAGTGACTTATTTCATGCGAGTGAAAGTTTAGCACGAGCCGCGTAGCGGTGAGTGCGTAAACGGAACGAGAGTGAAATAATCATTACTTTCTAACGCGTTATGTACAATACTTTTCCTACGACTAATAATTAAAATAAATTCCAAAGACCACCCTAGTTGCCTTTACACGGAAAAGAAACATTAACCTCAAAACCATCGAATTGGACGGGAAAGTTATTAATGGAAAGCAGAGGTCAAATATCTGGGACTAATACTAGATAACAAACTCATCTGGAATAAGCACGAAAAAGAAGTAAACAACAAAGCCACGAAAGCTCTAATGGTGTGCAGAAATTTCGCGGAAACAAACTGGGGTTGTAACCCAAAGACCCTGCAGTGGATGTACACGTCAATAGTGAGACCGAGCATCACTTATGGAGCAGTAGTCTCGGACAGCAGAACTAAGCTGGCCAGTACAAAGGCAAATCTAGCGAAAATCCAAAGACTAGCCTGCGTATGCATAACAAGTGCAATGAGAACGTGCCCAACGGCCGCCATGGAGGTAATCATAAGCCTTACACCACTCCATATCGTGGTGGAGAGTATAGCGATAAGAACAGCCTACAGAATGGCCAGAGAAGGATCCACCAAACGCAAGTTTCGACTCCTTTCTGGAAATCACCAAACTTGGTACATGCCCCAAGATGAGATGACAAAGAAGTTTAGCTTTGTGAAAGAATTCAACACAAAGCTAAGTAAAAAAAGCGAATGGGACAAAGATACCATCCCAAGACTTAACTGAAGTGCGATTAAATGGTACACAGATGGTTCCAGAACAACAGAAGGAACAGGAATAGGAGTATATGGGCCTGGAACCAAATATTCCGAAAGTCTAGGCAAATTTACGAGCATTTTTTACGCTGAAATCTACGCCATCGGAAAATGTGTCCAGTTCAACATAGAAAGAAATTTTCGTAGACAAGAGATCATCATCATGTCAGACAGTCAATGCTTTGAACTCCCACATAATCAACTCCAAGATGGTTTTGGAGTGCCTAGAGAAACTAAACGAACTAGGCAAGAACAGACTGTTACCCTCCTATGGAAACAGGGCACTGCCAGTTGAGAGGGCACCTAAATAAACTCGGATTAGTAGGGGAAGAAGAATGTAGAATTTGCGAGAAAGCGGAGAAAAACTCAATCCACATTCTCTCAGAAAGCATAACCCTGCAAAATCCGAGGGTACAATACCTCGGAGAATACCAAATAGAAGAGGGAGATCTACCTAACTTGAAGCCTACCGACAGCCTGAACGCATCAACAGATAGATATATAGAAAGGCAAAAAGATACAACGTTTAAAAGTGACACATCCAAAACTTTCAAACTTTTAGAAAATGATGAATACACCAATGGTTGACCCCTCTTCGAAAATTTGATATAGAGCCTACGATGGTATTTAGCTGATTCCAGTTTATTTCAACAGTTATTTAACTTACTTCTACTTGGGTTAATTCTTTTTAAACTGTTTGTAGAAAAAAATACTGTATGATATTCGTGTTAAAAGTGCTTTTAACACTTATATCATAAATAACTGTTAAACGGTTTGCAATAGAAAATTACTGAATTAAATTCTAGAGCATATTTCGTTCCATGCTGCCTTATAGTAAATGTTGCAGAAAAATTTTGAGTAAAAATGTTTTAATATAAAAAATAAAACGGTAAATAGTATTGCACAAAATATTATTAATAATGCTCGTATTAATAATAATAATAATAATAGTAAGTATAAAGGAATTTAATTCAAATGCATAAAAATCTTGTAAAATACAAATCCAAAAACAAATACCTAAGTAGTCCAAAGTAGAAACAAATTAATAATTAACCGTTTTATTAAGATACTGACACTTTTTGTGTTTCGTTGCTTGCGCAGGTCTGCATGAAAAGTGTGCAATATGAGGCATGTTTAAGACAATGATAATTTCGATATTCTCTACAGGCCAGATTTCATTGTATTTATTCCTGAGATTGTTATTAGGCATTAAAAAGTGATGCTCACAATATCGAAATATCGACTAAGGCTCGTCCTCATTTTCTCCTTCTTTGCGTGCTAGTTCTAAATGATCGTGCTTCGAATGGTCTGTAACTTTGGCTGCTAGTGGATGAGTAGCCTCGTTTTTTAAATAGCTATATATTTATAGGTTTCTCCATCATTTCATTAATAATTTTTTAAATTTTGTATTTCTGTAACCATATCCTGTGTTATACGCCTGCCCATTTCGATTTCGCTTGACATGAGCGCCGCTCTAACGGAATTTCAGGTAAACAAAAGCAACTATTAATTTACGGGCCGCGCCACAAGATGTCCCTTTGAGCGTTGCTAGGGCAGGCGTATTCAGAATTGTAGAAACGAGACATGTAGACGCCACTGGTTTAGTATGGTACCTAGGAATAGTGTATGATATTTGTGTTAAAAGTGCTTTTGGCGCTCATGTGAATTGCTCGTCCTGCAAACTTTCACATGCGTGCCTTAAATTGCACTTTTAACACTTATAGCTATTACTCTTAATTTATATTTACATTTAAGTACTTACTGATTATCTAGAGTGGGATCCATAAAAATGCTATTCCAAATCAAATCCTCTGGATGTCTTCTTTTCAGAGTGGCACCATTGAACCCTTTGTACGTAAGTGGTTGTCCTGTCATTGCCCAGCGCCATTTTGTCGTTTTCCAGTCGTATATTCCTCCTATCCATCTATCATGTCTTTCTAAAAATATTAAAATAGGTCGATTCTCACTAGTACTCTCCCAAGTGCTCGGATTTTTACCGGAAACCTTGCAGTTCACGAGAAAAAATTAAGTGGGGAATTTAGTAAGAAAATTTCAGTTATTAAGTTATTAATTTTAATTTGACAATAAGAGTATTTAAGGATATGAAGAAGGAAATTTAAAAGTATCTAAATAAAATAATGAGTATAGTCATTTATGCAAAAGACATTTAACACATAAATGTTCAGTATTTTCTTTATCAATTTCACACAAATCTATTCACATCCATTTTATAAATTTAAACGTCAAATATTGATGTAATTGATTGTATACTGGCGTAATACAAGTTGCCTATCTAGAAGTATTTAAGATTATTTATATAATGGTAACTTTTAGACTTTTGTCAGTTTTAAATGGATTTATGGAGATTTCTTTGTTTATAGACTGAAATGGAAAAAGTCTTTTTTAATTTAGCTAATTTGAAGTGTTTAGGTATTCAAAAACTGATGTTTAATGAACAAAAGTTTAATGTTGAAGTGAGTTATGTCTGTTAAAGCGATTTAAAATAAACGAATAAAAACAGGTTAGTTTACAGATACCTACACTTTGAAATTTGGATATTAACATAGATTTGCAATACATTTTAGTATAATAATAATAATTGAGAATATTAAATAAAAGTTGTTAAGATGTTTATATTTGACAATATAAAAAAGGTAAACAAAGTTTTATGATAAAAACAAAAACGATGAGACGGTTTTATAAAATAAATTCTAACCAATAAAATACTTGTTGAAGACAATATGAATGTTTGACTAAAAGAAAACTCACATTTGGTAATTTTGATCAGACGATTTTGAGAATATACTTTCTTCACTAGTTTTCTTTTCTTAGTGGGACAATCGGTACATTAAATAGAAAAATTTCGAAATATTGAAGTAACAAATAATATCGCCAATGTGAATCATCTTACAGAAACATCAAAAGCCCCCAAATATTTATAACATATTTCATAATTTTCATTCTAAAAGCAATTAGGTTAAGATTTTATTATCAAATTATCAATATAATTACTATTAATAAAATAGTTACGGGAGCTCTGCACAAATAAAATATTTTATTACATAATAAAGATAAAATTAAACTATTGCCAGGTTGATGAAAAGTCATATGTTTTTCTGGAATATTTAAACAAACCTGATACTTACTTACCAATAAAGTTGTTCAGAAACATCCTTAAATTATAATCTTGTGTTTTTGTTCGAATAATAGCAAGTTTACTTCCATTTCTTCGACATTCAAAATGTGCATCCTGCCAGGTACTTTCATAGTTACTAAAAAAGTAGCAACGGTTGGCCAGACTGATCATATGTGGTGGACAAATCCAACCGTCGTGATTTCGTTTTTTGGTAGCCGGTTTCTTGGAATCATTGATCATCACTAAAATTGTATTTTCTTGTAAATGAAGAAATCGGTAAAATTCACAAATGGTTTGGATAATTGATGATACGACACCTTTGTTAGAAATAACACAAAAACAAAAAAAGAGAATATCAAGAGACCCTAAGGCGTTGGCAGACACGATGGGACCGTACAGAAAACGTCACGCAATGGACGAAAAGACTAATACCAAACATAGAAGCGTCGTTAATTTCAAATGAAGCAGCTGAATCAGTTTTTATTCTCTTTCGATCTGTATTAGCATTTCCTATACCTAAAGTTATGTATTTTGCTACTTCTTGCTAGATTTATTATAATTTTACATAAATTGGTGGGTAATATAATCTAGCCTGCCATGAAAATTAAAAATGAACTAACTAATTACCTACCCAATTTACTATGAGCGTAGTTAATAAACAAAATCCAGAAAAACTCAGTATAGGAAAAATTTTAATTATTTAAAAACCTATTCATTACCCAACATGTTCAAAAACACCACCATTTACCACTCTTAAACTAACTTCTGCATCCCGCAATGACGCATTTGGAAAAGCACGAAAATAAGCTGAAACTGTTATTTCCAATTCTTCATCAACTTTTGGTTTGGCTTTTTTTAACTTTTGATTTAAAAAATCCGTGCAGTAAAAGATTGTCTATAACATTCCTGACCATTTTCCTATTCGGTCTGCGTTTTTCTGGATATCTCTCGGCGAATAATTGGTACGTACGACTAACTAAGAGATTGTGTTCACCATAAATAATTACCAGATTTAATAAATCTTCATCGCTGTAACCCAGACGATCCATTTTCACTTACAAATTGAACGTAGTTAGAAAATAAAATAATCTAGTTGTCCAGGCGTTTGTTTATTACAACTGTCATTTCCAATTTTCATGGCATGTTAGATTATATTACCCACCAATTCATGTAAAATATCTCCAAATTATAATAAATCCAGAAATAACTCTGAAATACCTAACTTTAGGTATAGGGAATGCTAATACATATCGAAAGAGAATAAAAAACTCGGGCATGATAATAAAGGGTATTTCATTTGAAATTATCGACTTATTGAGAATTGAAAATATGTACATTGGGCGCTCCATTCTAGAACCCTGTACAAAATATCGGATTTGACGTTTGACCGTATGCTAGAAGGATTTTCTCACAATCTCTCTAAGCCAGATACGGAAATTAAAGTAAATGCGTGTTTTTCAAAATTTTTTATAAAAATCTCAATAATCTCGGAAACTGTTAAACTTAGACCTGTGGTATATTAATAATTTTTTGTTCAAAATTTGATGCTGAATCCAAAAATAAAAAGAAAAGTGGTTCATGACATTTGAAATAACAAAGTTGATGTTCGGAAGTTGAAAATATTTTCATTCAATAGAGCGTACTGACAAAGCCCCGTAATTTTTAAATTTCAAATATCTACACTTTTCTATATACAGGGTGAGTCATAACTATTGGGACAGAGGCTAAGGGCAGGTTATTTGGACCAAAATATGGCGATAAGACCAAATATACCTTAATAAAATATTGTTGTGGAATAAGATACAGGGCGTTAAAGTTGAATTTGTTTTTCTTTTTTTTCTGATAATGTCCCTGCATATTTATCAATTGTTATCAAAATCGGCACAGAGCCATAACTTTGAACAAGGAATATTATTTTATGTATTATTTCACATTTTTTGTTATATGGGGCGCCACGTGAATGATTGCTGATGATGAAATTACCTGGTATCTTTTTTTGACGAAACTTTTTAGTGATTTTAATTAGAAAATATGACGTAAACATTGTTTCTACATAATATTAGTATTCTTGTTTATACATGATAATTTCACCCGTTTTCGAGAAAAACGCAATTGAACAGGTAATTTTATAATGTTTTCTTTGATATCCTTTATTACAAGAATTAGAAAAGGCATAGAGGTCGGAGGAGGCCACATAGAATATTTAATGTAAGTTTGCTCTTTTTATGTTAAATTATTTTTAATTCTGCTTTAGAAACCGTTGAAATAAAAGCCTTATGTCACAAGTTTTTTATTGTCTATTGTTTGAAATCCCCTTCCCAGAACTGTTCAATCGCGTTTTTCTCGGTGAAATTATCGTGTTTAAAAAAGAGTATCAATATTACGTAGAAATGATGTTTACGTCATATTTTCTAATCAAAATCACTAAAAAGTTTCGTCAAAAAAAGATGCCATCATCAGGAATCATTCATGTGGCGCCCCTATAACAAAATGTGAAATAATACATAAAATAATATTCCTTCTCCAAATTTATGCCTCTGTGCCGATTTTGATAACAATTGATAAATATACAGGGACATCATCAGAAAAAAACGAAATAAAAATTTCAACTTTAAGCTGTCTCTTATTCCACAGCAATATTTTATTTGGTCCTATCGTCATATTTTGGTCCAAATAATGTGCCCTTAGCCTCTGTCCCAATAGTTATGACTCACCCTGTGTCCATGTGGCCTGTGGTGTAAATACTTTTCATTATAGAAGCTAAAAAAAATTTCGGTGCTTATTTTAATTTTAGTTAGTTTATATCATGTTTATTTATCTGCAAATAACGAATTGATTTCAAAATCTAAACCAAGTGTTACAGTTACAGTTACAATCTGAGGATTTTCTTAAAACAAATCAAACTTTACTTTACAACTATTTTCGTTTGATTTAGCATGAATATTTGCGTTTAGTATATTGTCCCAAAAATACAAAATGGTTATTATTTAAAATAAAACTTACATGACGCAGGTTCATTTTCAGTTCTTCCCAATAACCTCACACACCTCCTTCTTTCATAATCTTCCAAAGGTTCTCCATTAGAACACTTGGTAATATTAAATTTTCTCTTCCTCTTATTATACAGTTTAAATTCCACAAAAACATTTGTATCAGTTTCGCAAATAAATGGCCTTTTCTCGGTACATTTGTTTGCAATCCACCTATAAGAAACTAGGATATAATGGCAGTCTTAGGGCAATGAATGCTATCTTCAGGAGAAGACTGAAGCATTTTTAAATCTTCTCCTGAAAATATTATAGTTAATAGGTAAATAGAGACAAAATGCTGTATCATATTGTTTCAAACAAATAATTTTGAATTACTGGCGAATTAAATCATTTACTTGTTATTTTGAGTTTCATCTAAAGCTATACAACTCCATTTGAATTTGTTTCCAATGTTTTTTCTTGTAAAGGAGTTTCCGACAATGTATTTTCCATTCGATCCCCACTTCCACTTTTTTTGCTGCCAGTCGTATATGCCATCTATCCACCTTTCACCAACATCTAAAAGTAAATTTACTGTACAAGCGGCGGCGTGATAAACGGTGGATCTCACATATACTTTACATAAAAGGGGAATGAAAATTAAGATACCGGTTGATTCAGAAGTGTTAGCGACCCTGTAACTTTTTTATTTCAAAGAAAAACTATTATAAACCTTATACATTTGTCGATTGGTTTACTATAAGGAACCAAATAACAAACTTTTTTGTAATGTGGTACATGTCAAAGTAAACATAGCAACTTTTTTTTTCAAATGGATTTTTTGTTTTAAATTAAGATAGATATACAACCCTGTAATATTATACTATTTTATTCACAATCAGAATTACATAATCTAAAATTAATTAAAATTTAATAATGTACAAAATATTTGAATATTATAGTAGTCGGTGCATTTGACATTTGTTACAATTTTTATCTGTCATGAAATTTAGTCTAAATTCAATATCAGTAAATACGAAAAGATAAAAGTACTAAAAAAAATTATTTGCTAGTTTTTAAAGACTACCTAGCTGATAGAAATTATTCCAAATTCAATTATTATTTTCCCAAATTGGGAACAGAGTATTTCCACCTCGTTGGGTTGGAAACAATAGCCCATATGTACCTGCCTGCCTGCCAGATCTGACCACAGTCGAGTTTTATCTTTGCCCTTATCTTAAAGAGCGTGTGTATAGAAGAAAATATAGAAAATCTTAAAAACAGAATTCGAATCGAGTTTCAGAGATTAAGCAGAGATACTCTTTTGAGGATAATCATGCCCGTGCGCAGGGGCGTTGGAACCCCCCTCAAGAGGAAAATGTCTGTATCTTTACTTGAAATATTAGAAAAAAACTTTTCCTTACGCTAAACAAACTAGAGTTTCTTCGATTTTTTTTTAATGAAAACCCCCTCTACGAGCAAATCCTGCGCACGGGCATAAGGATATGTACTCAAATTGTTCTACAAAAGTCACAATTTTGTTTCGAAAACAGCGTCATTTTGAACACTTAATAATTTAGATAATATTCCAGAAATGGTTCTTTCTATAAGTCTTAGAGTATTTATTTTATTTGGAATTTTAAGTTATTTTTAACACAGATTTATATTTCCTTACATGTGGTTGTATTCAGAACAATAATTCCTTAATATAATTTATAAAAAAAAGTATAGCATTTCATTTGAAAAAAAAAGTTGCTGTGTCACTTTACATATCGTCGTTTAAAAGTCAAAAAATCATAAATCAAAAATTGATCATTTTTTAATTATAATGTTACGGGTTAAAAACATGGTTCTGGATGTACTGTCAAAACCAAAAATAAATTAAATCAGTCAGTAAAGACTACTAGAGCATTCTTGAAACCTCATAAAACTATTTCAATAAATTAGTAATATTCAGTGCAGTTTTTTGGCGGTCCTGAAAAGTTGTCAATTTTGACTAATGAGGTTTTGACTTTTAACCGACGATATGTCACTTTACAAAAAAATTTAATTTGTTATTCAGTTCGTCACAGTGGCGGATCTAGGGAGTTTTTCAGGGGGGGGGGGCATCAGTTAATCGAAATTTCAAATCAAAATGATTAAGCGATTAAAATTTGGGATGTTTGAGTCTTTGGTTTTAGTCCAATAAACGAATTAGCCAACCCGGGCATCAGGTTTGTCCGGCACCTTTTTTTTTAATTTGCAGGTATTCATGGGTACATTCACCCTCGAGAATCTCAGCTGTCTGAAATTTGTAGAAGGGCGGGAAAATGGCCCATTGGTCTCAAAAATGTGATTTTTTTCGCCTGTTTTTGCCGATATTTCCGAAAATATGAATTTTTGTTTGGACGAAAATGAAGATCAGTTCATTACCTACAAAAATGATCCTTATCATTTTTGTCAAAAATATGATACTTTTCGACATAACCGGCTCCTAAACGAACCCCCATTTGTACCTCCTGCCCTGCATTTAGAGAGCACGCTCTAAAGGAATGACAACATGGTTTTTAGGGCCATATCGGTTTTCGACGCACATCATTAGAAAGCTTACCCTTGTCGATGGCATTTTTCTTTTTTTTCATATTTTATGGATTTCCGGAACATTGAGAAAATTCTCACCACTATGAAAAATCGACATTTTTTTGAGGATTATTTTCTTTTTGTGCTAAAATTTTTTGGGGTTAGGAATTATTCTAAATAAAAGATCACATTATGACCTTTTCATCAATATATATATATCAAGTATTTTATTAACTGATCGAGAAAAGACTCTGCCTTCAAACTTTCTCAAATTGGATTTTTTTACAATAAATTTATTAATCAAGTGCAAAAAGTGAAAAAAAGTTGGTTATTATTGCTTTATCTTTTGTCTTCCGACAAAAAACGGGAGGATATTTAAGTTTTGGGAGGATATTAAAATTTTCCGTTTTCACCACAATAATTTTGCGAATTTTCAGATTCTAAAAATTGCGAAATTTCGAAACGCCGTTTTTGCAAGAAATATTAGTGTAGCGAAAAAAATCACAGGGACAACTTTTGTAGGTAATGAACTGCTCTTCCTTTTTTGTCTAAACAAAAATGCTCTGAGGGTCATATTTCGGCAGGTATCTTCGAAAAACGGATTTTCGGGAACTCTAGAGTCATTTTCCCACCCTTCCACAAATTCCACGTAGCTGAGATTTTCGGAGGTAAATGTACCTATGAATACCTGCAAATTAAAAAAAAATTTGACGGCCAGGTTTGGGGTTTTGTGGCGTTATTTGACTGGACTGTTTGTGTAACGTGTGTTTTCTTCTTGTTGAAAACCAATCAAAAGGTTTACTTGCATATCTAGACTCTAGTTGTTGAACCATTATCAACTATCCAGAACTCTACGGGGTCACATCAAACCCTAAGCTTACTTTTTGATGCTCTATCAAAATATGAAGTCAGAATTTTAAAATTCATAAACACAAAAAAGCTTCACACACTCACAGAACGAATTCAGATACCGAACTTTGTTCGCTCTTTCCTATCTATGGTGATACAAGAGAATTGATTTCTTGTATTTGTAAATAGTTTGAGAAACTTAAAAAAGAACAAAAACAGGTCCGTTTCATTTCGTTAAATTTACTTTTATTAAAATTTTTCGGTGTGATCATCCTAATTTTTTTACTGATTCATTAAAACCAAATATGCTTACCTAAAGTTGAATGGTTCTCTTGAGTTACAAATCCTTTGAGCAGATTTTGCTCTCTAAGTGATTTAAACACTAACAACGTGCTATTTAAAATTTGGCAGTAGAAATGGGAATCTGTCCACATAGTCGACTGCTTGCTGAAGTAGTAACATTTTCTTCCTATTGACTTGAATCCCTCAGGACATATGTATGTGGTTTTGATAGTTTGAGAAATTGTACTATGGACTGAAACAAAAAATGAAAACAATGTCTTATCGAATTTTTCTTTGCAATAATTATTATGTTTAACAATTATTGTTAAATGTTTGTTTTAATTACTTATTGACAGGGACGTATCGAGCATTATAATTTTGGGGGGGTGAGTCATGTTGAAAATGCCGACTCGTCAAGGAAAATTTGCCGACTACGACATGAAAATGCCAACTCAGACGAAAATGCCAACTCAGACGAAAATACCGACTCGATAGAAAAGTTTGGGTGGGTGTCACACCCCCAACACCCTCGCCTAGGTACGCCCCTGCTTATTGACAATTCTCAAAAAAAAATAAACGATTTACTGGGGTTGAAGAAGAAAATGTACCTTCACAAAGTATTTGTGTAACTTTCTTCAAAAATTTGTTAAAAAAAATTATCACACTTTAGAAGTACCTGTTCAAATTTTAAACCTAATTGAGGTATACAGTATGTCTGAAAAAGTTAGAAACAAATAGGAAATCATTTTATTATTAATTTTACGAAAAAAAATATTCCTCCTAAACAGTTTTGCAACACATATAATTCAATGTTCGATAATAAAATTCATAAAATATTTAGTGGTATACTCGGAAAATAAAAAATCTGTTGTGTCGCCACAAAGCTTTATAAAATAAAAATTAAAAAAATTAACTTGGTGTTAAAATTTTCCAAATCAAATTTTTTTAAAGTAAAAATGACATTTGAAATATTATAAAAGGAAAAACATTTCACATGCCAAAAAAAAGTAAAACAATTTTTTAGGGTCGGAATTTTGTTTACTTTTTATTTGACATGTCAAATGTCATTAGGATTTTAAATTTTTTTCCATTGCTTAGTTTTAAAATTATGGAATGAAAATTTCAGGATGCAAGCCAATAAGGAACCTAAATAACAAATAAAAACTTTAGGTCTTTTATTTTTTTGTAATGTACATAGGGCTACTGTGCCCCCTGGTGGGGCGATTTCAACCAAAAACAAACGGATTTATTCCGCGATGATCCGATACTCACACACCAAATTTCAGCTCAATCGAATCAAGCTATTGCACGCTACGGGGGGCGATTTTTTAGTTAAAAAAAAAATTTTTTTAGGTTAGGTTCAAAATTAAGGAATGAAAATTTCAGGATGTATTTACAAGCCAGTGAGGCACCTAAATATCAAATAAAAACTTTAAGTCTTATATTTTTTCGCGATGTACTTAGACCAAAAACTAATGGGTTCAATCCCCGATCACCAGAAACCCACATACCAAATCTCAGCTCAATCGGATTAAGCGTGCAGACGCTATCGTGGAAGAATACAGACACACAGACACACAGACAGACGGACAGACTTCCATCTGGAAATCGTTTTAATCGTCTCAGGGGACCTCAAAATGGATATATCCGTCGTTATCTCAATTATTTTTTTTAGCGCGTTCACAATACTTTCCCTTTGCGAGAGGCCGGAAAGTAAAATATTGATTTCTGCTGAAGAGTAAATTGTTTTTAAATTTAAATACAAAACAAAATGTCTGTAAGCCCAACGAGATCTAATGCACAGTTTTTGAGATACGGGGTGTTAAACATGCAGATGCAGGGTTGTTACTAACCTTTAGAAAATCAATAATGTGTAGATTATTTTGTTACAAAAAGTTAAGGATAATAATTACAATCTTAATATTGTCGACAAGATATTCTTTTTCTACTAGCCAATGTTAAGATTTTTATGTAATTCATTGAACAAACTCATTCAATTGCATTTACAATATAATTTTATTATATTATTTGTTGGTACCGACTTTGAGATTTTTCGAATTTTTCGATATTTATTTTGACAAATAGAGAAATGGAGAATTTTATTTTCTTCAAAAAATTGCCAGTCTGGCTTATTTTCCTAACCTGCTTGATGGATTGCATACCTGCAAACTTTGTTATTTGAGTGGAGGGGGCGTTGGATCAATACACACCGACTTCGTCACTTTCAGTGGCTATAAGTACCCGGTGGATCCAATGTCTTCTTCAACCCTCCTCCTTAACGCCTGCCTCTCCCAATCCTACTTTCCCCTTGCCTGGAAATCCGCCAACACTATCCTAAATCCCAAACCAGGCAAAGACCCCAAATCCGTACACTCCTACCGTCCCATCTTACGTTTCATTGAATTCTCAAAAAACACAATTCATCAAAAAGACCCAGCCAGCTCCACCAAGACGTCAATGTAAATCTCCAAGGAGTCAGGCTCGCTCAACAAAGGGAAGTAGACTATTAGGGTGTTCGATTCTCTCAAACACTTAAATGGTCTCCTGACCTCGACAACACGCTCAACAGAATGCGTAAACGAGCCGGCCTCCTTGGCGCTTTATGTGGCCGGTTTGGTCGATGCAACACCAAAACCCTGATCCACACTTACAACTCCTTCATCCGCCCCGTTGCCGAATACAGAGCAGTTCCATATGGCGTACTACCCCCCCATCTAGCCCGAAAAATCTCCTCACTCGAGAGACGTATCCTACGACGATGTCAATATCTATTCTATCTGTTTCCTTCTGGAGAAGTTTACAACAACGTCTCCAGCGCCCCAATCCTCTCTCTTTTCCAACTCGTAAGGAAAAAATACGTCTCTCGCACTCTGAATGGCTCAAACACCCACGCCCAAAACACCCTCCTCATCCCCTGGCGACCTCGTCACCTCCCCCTCTTCAGGAAACCCAAAGCCAAACTCCCACAGCCCATCCTCAGACTTCTGGCCGACGCCCAAGACCTCCCCCTCCCCCCATAAGGTAAACCCCCACAAATCCCAACCCCCCAACATACAATACCATAAACAAATATAACATAAGAACCAATATGTACAGAATCGTGATTTAGGTTTTCGTGGTTTCCCTAAATCATATTTTCCCCCGTAGATTGGGTACCGTTTTCCCCAAATATAAGGGTGGAAATAGCAAAATTGGCGATTCTTAGATAAAAAAACTGGGAAACAGCTCCTGCCCACACAGGCCCCAACCAACCGACACACAACATAACACACCAGCGCGCACAGATACAATTAGGAAATTAGCTAGCTAGGTTACTTATTATTGTAATCAGGGCCTCTACCCTGAAAAGGAGGAAAACTCCTATAGCAGGGAATTAGAAAAATGAAATGTCCTAGAAAATGTAACACACTACCAAAAGATAATAAATAAAAAAACTAAAAAAAAAATGTTTTCTTCAGACACTACTTAGAGATGCGGAGTTGAGGTTGTCTAGTTTCCACTGATGAGGCACAAAAATGGAAAATGACAAACTCCTCAAATAACAAAATCAAAGAGTTGGTTTGGTTAATAGCCTTCCAACTCGCGTCTAAATTGTTTTAATTCAACGCCTGTGGATGCTTTTGTCCCAGGAGTAGTTGTTTTCAATTTGGACGCGATTGCATTTACAACATAATTAATTATATTATTTGTTGGTACCGACTTTGAGATTTTTCGAATTTTTCGATATTTATTTTAATTATTAATAGGTCATATATCTGAACTTGGATATAATTTTTAATCTTTATTAGCATTTTAAACGATTCTCTAACATATCGATGTCTTTTTGGTAGAATGATTTATTGATGAACTCAAAAAAGGCTTCAGTTTCGGCAATCACTTCTTCATTGGAGCTAAATCTCTTTCGCTGGAGCATTTTTTAGGTCTGCAAACTGGTGCACATTTTAAATTATGGTGGCCAAAGCCTTACGCCTTTCGCCAGTTGCTGTCCACTCGGCTGACTGCCGATTTAACTCTGAAGTTTAGTGAAGGATTCACGTTTTATCCATTATCACACACCGTATAATAAAGATTATTTTTATTGCGCTTAAACAGCGCTATTATTCGTTGACGCATTGTTGTTTTTGACCGAGCAGAGCTTTTTCGAGGATAAATCTCCCATGCAAAATAGTGAATAGACTGTCTTCTGATTAATTTCTATAACTCATAGTGGCTTTGTACTTCAAATACTCTTCTTAATGGAAACATCAGTTTTTAGAAAAGAAACACATACAAATAGATATCTAAATTTTAATTCAAACCACTCAATTTGTGTTAAACGAGGTATTGTCAAATCTCTTTCCGATAGAGCAAAAACAATTTGTTCAAATGACAATATTCACCGAACAAATTGTTCGGTATCTGAATTTGATCTGTGTGTTGATTCTTTGTCTTTGTGAATTTTATAATTCTTACTTCAGATTTTCATAGAGCATCAAAATGTGCCCCCACTTCGTGTCTAAAATATGAAAATTTTGAAGTCTAAAATGACATTGAATTTAAAGTAGACGCATAGTGAATGACTATTTTGGTAAAAGTAAGTAGACTGTGGCTGTTGGCTGTGTTGATTAGAATGAGAACTGAGAACTGTCAATCTAAAATTTTATTAATGTCATTACAAATTTGTTCGGTTTATGGCAATGCTAGAAGAGCTTTCTCAACTGGTTTAAATAATGAATTATCACTTATTAAATCTGTCTTGATTAAGAGCAACTACCCAAGTAAATTTATAAATCGTGAACTTTTCCGAGACATCAAACATAAAGAACAAAATTTAAATCCCCCCATACTTCATTCAAAAATAAAAATGAGCTCTAAACTTGTAGTTTCCAAAAGCTCGTATTTCATTGCCTTGCAGAATTCCGTAAATTGTTTCCATATTGACGTATGGATTTTGACGGTATTGTACGGTACACTTTTCTCAATCGCCAGATCAATATTAATCATAGGATCACTTCCAAAGCGACTCATTTTCACTACATAAGCTGACTAGCACTGTTTAAAAACAATATTACAAAATTTATTGACAATAAAATCAAAAAAAATTGTTTAGCGTCGTTTTCTGGTGTCCTAGGAAACCATAATTACTTGTTATCAAAGGTATTGTAATTTTTGGTGATAACAGCTGTCAAGTTTTGCCGCGGGTAAATTCGAAAAAACTACTGACAGGAGCTGCCATAAAGTTTTTTCATCTAGAAACCATTTGTAATTAAAAATTGCGCGTTTGTGATTGGTGGAAATTAAGACGAGGGAAATAATCTAGTTAACTTACCATTGATTGATTGATTAGGAAACCCGATGAAGAGACAAGCAAACAAACTTTATTTCCATCAAAGACGAACTTTGTATTTATGACTATTTCAATTTCACTGTCATATATATCGATCTATTTCATCTTGGGCAAAACAAATTTGATCTTAAAAATACGACAAAAACTGAAATTCCTATAAACAATTTTGTTATTCAGAAAATCGTCCATAACAAAATATTTTCACTATGATAGCTATAAAAAATTGTTTGCGTAGATTTAGTAACTTTGTGAATTTGTTTGAACTCCTTGTAAATCAAAACATGCTGCTATCACTATAATTAAAATAGCACCATTGTTGAATTTTTGGTAATTTAAATTGAGACCTTGAATTTCTACATTAAACATTCCTACCTTGACAAACGATTAAAAAATGGCGCCAGCGTATAAATTAATAATTATTTCGCAAATTGACACAACTGTATTTTACGATAATACTAACTATAAAGCAATTTTTATAACTGTACGGAGCTGGACTATTAATTATAAAAGTTTTTTGAAATGACAACTAAAGTAGAAGTGGACCTTGGTTTAGTTTAATTTATTTTAGTTTAGTTTAGTTTAGTTTTTTTGTAATAACCCTTTGTCTTTGATAATGAGTAAGCAATTGCTTTATATTCTACTCGCAACTTTCGACTTCGAGATTTATTTACTCGATTCAAATAAGCTAAGAAGAAATCAATTGATATTTTGTCCACTATTATAATATTTTAACATTGTTCCTCCTTTAACCATATCGCCTAAATCAGGGGTCTCTAAGGGCTACACTGATTCCTCCACTAAGACCTACCTAGCTCATCAGACCAACAATCTGTATTTTTGAATTACTCGAAAATGTTCGTTTTGGGACTTGCCGGCGACTATATATTGAGTAGCAGAGCTGCACTATATGATTGCTTGTAAGGAAGGTTTTTTGGTGGATTTGTATAAATATGAAAAAGAAACGAAAGATAGATAGTGAGTGCAGTACATTTAAAGAGCAAAATTGACATCAATCTTTCGTGATTGAGACAAGTAATAAGGCAATGTGTATAATTTGTAATTTTCAACGAAACAATATCAGTCCCCAAAGAATACAATATAAAACGTCATTATGACACTAAACATTCATAGAATTACTTCTTTACGGGAAGCCTACGGTTAGAAAAATATGAATCTTTGAAACGCGGGATAAAATCTGAGCAAATGTTGTTTAAAAAAGTAAATGCTGAACAAGAAGCAGCAACTCGTGCTAGTGTCCGCGTGGCTCATTCAATAGAGAAACATGGAATACCATTTACTGACGAATTAATCAGGAATTGCATGATTGCAGCGAAGAAGAAATGTGTCCAGAAAAAGCTAATTTGTTTAAAAACATTAGTTTTGTCAGCAAACACTGTGACTCGAGGAGTAGATGATATTGTAGTCTGACAAAAATCGATACTCAGATACTGGTTAGGTGTTACTTTTTATATGAAGAGCTTCTTGAGTTCATAGCATTCACGGCACTACCACTGGAGAAAATATTTTTAATGGAGTTTGAAAATGCTCTTAACAAAAATCCTCAATGGAAAAACTTGAAGTGTATCTCTACTGATAGTGGCAAAGGCCTTAGAAACTGTTGGTGGTTGATGACCTTAATTTAAAATTACAAGACGAAAACCAGCTACTGCCTGATTTATATACTCAAATTAAGTCCTTTGGCGAAATAATTGTTTTGTTTCAATCTCAGTCGAACAAAAAAAATGTTTTAGGCATTTTAATACAAGCCAAACATTTAGTCAGCAAACTGAGACTCCATCTCCTGTAGATTTCGCAATTGAAGCTTTGGGTGCTTTGAAATTAAATTTCGTATCTCGTTTTTCAGACTTTGATGAAATTGCAAACGATCTCAAGATTTTTCAAAATCCTTTTAACGCCGATATGTGTAGCAATATTTTTAATGAAAAATATTCAAAGTCATTTTTAAAAGGTAATGGAATTTGCTACATAATAGAATTATAAAATACAGGGTGTCCTATTTAAAATAAGAACGATATTGTCGTTTGAATATATCATTAGAGAATCGCCCCATTATTAGTCTAATTTTTTTAAGTTAAGTTGGATTTGGCTGATTCCATAGGTTTTTAAGTTATTGGTTTCCTTGTAAGTGCTTCCATTTTTAGAAATATCAAAATATCTCGAAAAGTAAAAAGGTTAGATATAGGGAAAGTTTATCTTATTTTTAACGTATAATCTATAAATGCAATAAAATATTCCATAAGAAATAATATAACTTTGATACGCCACACTTTTTTGGGACAATCTGTATAATTCAAAATAATTTTAAAATGTAGCCTTTATCAAAACCCACATATCCATGAATAAACAAAATTTTCAATGGACCGTCGCGTCTACCGTGACTGACCCTTTATTTACTCAATATTAATAAGCCTGTGCGTGGGTATAGATAAAACCTTAGCTAATAAAATATTTTTAAAAAGTACCCTCTAACTAAATAATTAAAAAGGTTAAAAAAAATTTTTAAGAAAATGATAACATTTACAACAAAGATTACAACCAGGTTTTATGCAAAATTCATACTACTATTCGAAGGTCTACTAGGTATTCTTAATATTGAGGTATTTATGGATTATCGATAGATACCATAAGATATTCTCATGGCAAAAAGTTCTAAAGTTACACGGTGGTCATGTAAAAGATTTTCTGTTTGTAAAAAAAAGTGGTCTATTTGTGTTACCACCACATGTCCGTTCTTGATTTATTATTATTAAATATGTAAAAATAATTGCAACAATAGATATTAAAGTTGCAGAAAAAAAAGGTCTAAAATAGTTACAGCAACTAGATTAAAAATTTTTTAAATTATAAAGAATATCATAAATATTAGTAAAAAATATCGAATGGACATTTTCTACCGCCCGCAGCTACACGAAATTAAATATAGATTCGCATCTTTGCAGTCAATTCAGCTGCATTCTGTGACTCGGACGAACATACAAATACTTTTTGTAACCCCTGTTTTCGAGGATGCTGAACACGATGGCGTGGGTTAAAATTCTTTTCAAGTTGGCCCCACCTCCAAAACTGCCAAAAACGGAGGTGTTTTTTGGCTGTATGGGGAATGGAGTCGACTCGCGGAGAAGATCCAACATCACCATCGCGTTCAGCATCTTCAAAAATGGGAGATGTCGCGGGTTTTCTCGTTTATAGCGAAAAACAAATTTTTCAACTTTTCGGGGGTGATTTTTGGCAATTTGAAGGATGGGGTCAACTCTAAGAAACGTAACCACCGCCATCGTGTTCAGCATCGTCGAAAACGGGGTTACATTAGTTTTGCCGGTGAAAGACGCGATTCACCATTTTGGGTGTGGTTTTTGGCCGTTTGGGGGATAGGGCAAACTCAAACGGAATTTTAACCCCGCCATCGTGTTCAGCATCCTCAAAAAAGTAATTTGGGTGTGTTAAAAATTATTGATTTTTGTAATTTTCTCCAACTCACAGAATGCACTAAAAGCATTAATACACACAACGGACAACCCGTTTGCTAGCACGGGGGTGGTTACAAAATGTCCGTTTCAATTTTTTACAACTTTTTCATAATAAAAACTAATACCTCAAGCAGAGAACGGACGTGTGGCGATGACACCATTTCCTACGAGAACTGAAAAATACTTGAAAATTCTGTGTGGCAATAAGTCGAAAATTCTGGTTACGGTATGCCGAACTATTAGTTGGTCGTTAAATAAAATCATTTGATTTTTATTTTGCATGATTTACTTACATTGTAAAATTTACCAAAATAAACTGCCGAGTGCCGGATTCTTGATGCTGGCGGAACGTCGTTTGGAGACCCCTGGCCTAGTTTATCTCACAAACTTACAGATTAGCATTTAGATAAAGTATCCCTTTTACTTCTATAAATAATTAAATGAATAAACTATAGACATTGATTTAATAAAAAATTGACACATTTTTAATAAATATCCATTAAATATTCCTTGGTATGCAATTTTTTTTATAAATCTTATTTTTAACAAATGATATAGATAAATAACAAGTTAATTATCCATCAAATAGCAATAAATAAATAAATAATAATTAATAATTGGCAAATTAAGAATCTATTATGTCCTTATAAAGCAAAATTGTCAATAATACCTTTTATATTTAGATTGAAAAGGTTGATAAAGATAAGTATCAATATTTTCTATCAGAAAGGTATAAATCTTTCAATTCAGCACATTAATTATTAATTTTCCATATGTGGTTCGACTGGGTGAGAATTACGTACAGCAATAGTTATTACTAGGCAGAAAAGCACAATATTTAATGCCGCGGCTGGTGGTAGGAGACTGCTTTTCTGTCGAGTGAAACATAAAATTTTTTCTCCAAATGTGTTACATGCACAGATTCAAGTTTTTTCTTGACGAAAATCGATTCAAGGGGAAAAGAACATGAAGAGGTTGAAATAAAGTCAAGTCACAAAGATTTGACACATAAATTTATGTGAAATGAGTCTTTTAACACGAAATTACGTAACTCAAAATTTTGTTAGTGATATACATAGGACCATAATCTTCCGTGTTTTCAACATATCTACAAAAATTTTCACTTATAATTACACGAGAACTTTTTTTTGTATCAATCAATGAGAATTTTGTTGCCCCAGGCAATTTAACGAAAAAAACTGCTTCTGAAAAAATTAAGACGAGTAATTTTTTCTGGCAGTTTTTTGAGTTGAATTACCTAATGGCAACAAAATTCGAATTATAAATGTCAAGCTTACTTCGACTCAAAAAAAGCTAGAGTGTAATTCGGTAAGACAATTTAATGAATATGTAAATCAATAAATTAAAAAATGAGATGTAAATTAGTTTATTTAATTTAACGGAAACGTACAATTGTTAAAAACACAATTATTAAAAATAGCTTGATTTTCAGAACTTTCGTGTCTTTTGTTAATATTTTGCTGCATGCTAGTATTTTGAGCGGTGGTAGTAACTGTTTCCTGGAAGGTAGTACGAATGGAACCAATGATTTCTCTATGATGTTCTTCATCTAACTGAAGGTACGGTTTTAATGACGATGGGTTACTATGTCCCGTAATTTTCACAAGTTTTTGTTCACCTATACCACTCCTGGACAATTCAGTTACGGCGGTAGCTCGATTAGAATGGTTCGTAATTTTCACCCGCTTGATATCAAGTCCAATATTTTTCGCCGAAGATTTGGTCCATTTAGATATTTCGTTTATCCCAATAGGAGAATTCTTATACCATCCTTTCGAATTTGTTTTTTGCCAGAAAGGATTTGGAGTTAAAAAAACTTTTCACATGTGATATGGTTTCTTCGTCTTCCTATAATTTGTTTAAACAATCTTACTGGACAAACACAATCTTCTGCAGTGTTTGCTACCAACCATTTACTGTCGGCCAACTTCTGATTTCCCCCTTGTGCTGTCTTCGAAAACACTGGGTTATATTCAACTCTTCCGGTCTCTCTTCCACGGTTGTCTGTCTCGATTTTAAAATAGAATACCTTACAGTTTGCTGCTTCTCCACCTCTCCAAGCCAATTCATACGCAGCAATGTGATAAAATTTTCTTTGGAGGCCTTCAGGTTCTTCTTCACTCCAGGACAGTGCCATTTCAAAAATTTCTCGTTTTGTGAGAGCATTAGAACCCACCTTCCTTTTTTCTGGGATTGCTTGTAAAATTTTGCGTTTTGTGTCGCGTGAATTTCTCGCTTTCTTAAACTGTATGTCCGTGAACGGATTAAAAATTCTTTTATAATCTTTAAAGTACTTCTCTTGTAACATTTTTGCTGAAGTGTTCCAAATCGTCTTGACTGCACTCTCTTTATAATCTTCTCCATTGTTCTTCTTCATGTTGAATGCCCAGTCACATAAAATAGAAGCTAACTTTTCAGTGGAAGTTTCTGCAATGAGTTCATATTTTTTCTCCAAACAAAACATCGCCAAATTGATGTAGTTGAATTCACATTATTGCGAGGCACATTATCATTGATGGCTTTTTCAATTTCTCCACTCGAAGACTCTCCAAATCGCGACATTTCCACAAATGAAAACTTTTCTGACAATGCAAGTTTGAGAAAAATTGACATAACGTCATCAAAAATTTGTTTAAAATGCTGGTTGTCATGCTTTCAAAAGTTGGGTTCCGTTATTGTCGCTGGAAAAGTTTGGGCAAATTTTTTTCGCTGTCATAATGACAAAATCACGCGGCTTATGGGATTTTTTATACATGAATTAAATTGTCGTACTAAAAATTTCATAAACACTTCATTCCACAATCATATGAAAACTATTATATTGTTATGGTGTAAAAATTGAGACAAGATTATGGAAGGTGTATTTTAGGGGAATTGAAATAAAAAAATTATGTAAAGGGGACTTGGGAAAAAAGGGTGATGGTTGTTATGACATGTTTCTTTTGTTTTGATGTTGAATAGATTAAAAAAATGTCAGATATGAAAATTTGAAAATAAAGTATATTAAAAAGTAAGAAAAATCATAGAATTTCATTATCTTTACAATATTTACCTCATATGGTTTGATAAAAAATATAATCTGCTAAATCATCAAAATCGAAGGAACTAAACGATTTTTTTGATCCAAGGTTAACTAGATATCGAAACTTTTTTGTAGTTATAATTTGTATTCAACAAACAGCACACTTCTTACCGCGCCCCTTTTATAAACAACTTTGATAATGTTCCCTTAGGTAAATGCCATAAATCCAATGTTTTTAAAATATATCCCATATTATTTTATTTTTGCACCATTCTTTCAGACTTCATGCAATGCAAATTAACAATAATATTATTGTAGTTCAAGTTCAAGAGTATTTCCTTGATGGGAAGAAATGCAGACAATGTTTTCAACGGTAATTTTAATTAAGTTTTCGGGATTGCTTTTACGCAATTTTTGTTGCGATAGAACATTAACCTTAAGGTCACGCTATGTCAAGTCCGTGGGTAATCACGCACAACTCGTGGGAACACCTTGTATAAGAGCGAAGAATTCGCTAATTACAAATATAACTTATACAATATAAGTTATATTTTTTTAATGAAAATCGATGAACGCTTGATCTAAATCTAAATATAAAATATTATATACTTAATGTTCAGTAATGGAACAAAAATGTTTGTATCACATATAAAGGAGTGCTGGGCATGAAAGTAATATATTTTTTAAATTCAAGTTTGACGCAAAACAAATAAGTTTTTATAAAAAATTCCCGCCATTTTGTAGGCGTCATTTTGATTTTTAAAGTCTGATTTCAAATTCGTTATCAGCGACCCCGAAAATACCCTTACATCGAGTTTGACGCAAATTTACTAAATGCTTTGAAAAAATGTCCGCCATTTTGTAACCACCATTTTTTTTTAAAACATAATTTTAAATTCGTAATCAGCGACCCCGAAAACTCCCGTACACCAAGTTGTAGACGCCATTGTGTTTTTTTTTTAAATCTGATTTCAAATTTGTAATCAGCGACCCCAAAAACCCCCGAGTAAAATTTTTTATCAACAAAAAATCTAATCTTCATATTTTTGCCGCCTGAATTTATTTCTCAGACTGTGCAACGTTTTGGGAAGACCCTGCCCTATTTAGATATTCTCTAACTTTATTATCAAATAGCGGATAAGCACCATCAGGTTGCCATTACATCGTTTGCTATCTATGTCTTCAAGTAAGTCCTGGAGCATATTTTGCAAGAGGTCCAAATATCTCTAAATATTCAGTTAACATAAAAATATTAAAAATAATAATTGAAAGAACCATTATATATGTAAAGGAAATTCCATTAATTTATCTGTTGCCGCGCTCCCCTGATACAAACATAGACAGTGAGAGTCAAAAGTGACAATTAAAAATTTATGTAGTTAGGAATTGATATTAGGTTAATAACATTAAATGTCGTTTCTTTATTAAATACAGAGAAACCCAGATCTTGTGGATCGAAAAGTATCATTGGATATGGTCCATATGGTACCATTGGAAAGATCATTGAATGGACCTTCAAATTATGAAATCATATACAGGGTGATCCATTTGAAAAAAATGAGTTTCGGCAATTTGAAGTTGGCGAAATTTGGTCCTTGTTTCGAAACGCCCTGTATTTTTTGAATGAACCCAAATGATGTGTATGTTTCTGCACATACTTTTGTTACTTGCATACGCAGTTTTTTCCATCAATTTTTGAAAACATAGTTTTTCTTCGTTCATATTTTTTCATAAAATTTTATTAAAATGTAAATAACTTGACAACGTTGCATGTGATCCTGAAAAACAAAAGGGGTATGTAAAGTCCACATGTCAGATATTCTAAAAATGAAAAAATATATAGGGTGATCCATTTAAAAAAGAGACCGAGCGAGGATATGTGGGGCCACCCTGTATATACTTGGCGCTTGTATCGTATTTGTTCGGCAGAATCCTGAATACGCTTCAATAATTCATCTCTTGCATTTGAAACTTGCGTTTAAACTACGTCCATGAAGCTAGCAGAGCAAGGTCAGCAGAACAAAACAAAAGTACATTAATAATTAGGTGCTAATTAAGGGCTAATTAAGTACTAATAAAGTGCTAATTAAGTGCTAATTTAATGCCCTAATGAAAAATTTAATGTTCCTTTTTTCTTATAAAAAACACATGTTCTGCTAGCTACAGATGAACCTAGCAGAGCAACTATTTAAATGTTAAAAATTAATGAAACATGATGTAAGTAAGATAAATAATTAAGTGCTAATTTAATGCCCTAATGAAAAATCGAATGCTCCTTTTTTTTTAAAAAAACGCATGTTCTGCTAGCTATAGCAGAGCAACTTTTTAAATGTTAAAAATTAATGAAACATTATGTAAATAAGTTAAATAATTAAGTGTCAAATGTTGGTGATTTTAACCAGGAACCAAATTACAACAACATTTCATTATAATTCGGGTATACCAGAAGAAATAAGGTGGAATTCTGCATTTATTGGCATTTTTTAGAGAAATTTGAAAAATAACCTTTTCTTCGAAGCGCCATATCTCGGTAAATAATTGACATACAAACACGTTTGAATAGACAAAATTGTAGAAAATTTAAGGCACTACAACAAAGTATAGAAATGCCGTTGCTGTAGGATGTAAGGGAAAAAAGCAATTGAGGAAAAACCGGAGGAAGGTCGAACATTTTGCAGTTTTTATTTTAATGTAAATCCATTATTTTAACGTAATTAATGTTTCTACGTAGAAAACGGATGAAGTTTAAGTAAACTTTTCTGCTTTTATAAAATCTGGCACACCCATCTTCATTGTATTAAAATAAGATGAATCAGATTGTATCTACAAAGTAGTTATCTTCATGAAAACTTTAATTACACGTTTTGCAAATTGCATGAATCTCTTGGCATGGTGCCTATCTGTCAATCTAAATTCTTAATTGAAAAATTATACCGGCAAATAAATCAATTATATAAATAACCAACCAGTGGTGTAGCAACCAACCATAATCACTGTTTTATTTGTTTTATTAGGATTATGATTAGTCTTTTGAATAAATAAATGTAGATTTCTTTAAAGGTTTCCGATCAAAGGGCGGCATATATTTATATTATTATTTCATAATTATAATTAGTTTAACTAATAGTTTTAATTGCGGTTTTAACGAGTCTGTTTTCATAATTTTTTATAATTTTTTTTAATCTTTCTTAAAACAGATGTTTTCACTTATTAAGTACCATATTTATAATTAATTAATTTTACGTTTCGATTTCCCTTGCGAAAATCAAAAATAGTAATGAAAATAAATTAAAAAAAATTACTGCAGTAATAGAGTAATTAATTTCAAAAAAGTGATTTTAATATCTAGGGAGAAAAGTATTTGAAGTACCAAACCACTATGAATACAAAAATCAATTACATATATTTTATTAAATAAGTGGATATTTTCGTGACTGTTCAATAATTTATGTACATTCCTTTCCTCAAGAAATATGTAGATGATCTTATCCTCTCTATACCAGGAAACTGTATTGATGAAACTTAAAATATTGTTCTCCACGGCCACTACTGAATGTAGTTATTCTGAAACCACTTATAATAACAGAAAAGAAACATTCCCGCTCTTGAGATTGAAAGAAAATTCTGAAACACTTGTCTCTTATGTATTTTATACTTATTTCATTCTATCACTAGAGATAGAATCTTTATTCCGCAATTGTTTAAAAAAATAAGGTTTCCCATGAATGTCAAATTAAGTGTCAGTATTAGTTGACGTGGTCTTAATATTGGTTTGTAAAAACTTTTAATTTATTAAAAAGGAGAAGAAAATCAAACGATTCAGATGTAGAATTTGAAAATACTCATCCAGAAACAAAAAAATATGCCGATAACATAACTCAAAATTTGTTACCGCAAAAATCCAAGCTTGGATATAAAAACACTACACAATGTTGAGAGATTGAGGTTTCATTGTACTATATTTAATTCCTACTTTCTGTGGCCGTCGAGAAAGTACAGTCTGTTACTCTGTTGGAATGAAAATTCGACACTCTTGGTTCCACTCGTGTCGAATTCTCATTCCAACCTTGTTACAGAATATATTATTAACAGTTTCCATCCAAATATTCAGTTTACTGTTGAAAAAGAAACTGATAATTCAGTTTCATTCCTAGATTTAAAACTAGTAAGAACCAACGACAATAAAATCATTACTAGATGGTGCAGAAAACCGGGTGCACATAAACCCTCCAGGAGATAAGAAAGGTATTTACGAACTAAATTGCCTTACTTTAATCCCACCATTAAACTCGCCAGGAGACAAACTAGGGTCGTATAAGAGAAGTAATAAACCCGCCGGGAAAAGGATTGAAGCAAAATAATGATCGAATGAAATTTAAAAAATTAATTTATTTTAGAACATCTTAATCATTACATAATTAACACTAATATAATTGGACAAACATGATATTCAAACATATTTCAATACAATTATACATTATTAATATTACATAAATAACCCAAACATTTTACAAATGCGAACCTGGAAATTTCACCAATAAATAGTAATCGTTTTCTAAATTTTCATTCAAACCATCCCATGAAAATCAAAATAAATTTACTTAATAACCTCAAAAACAGAGTTGTTAAGGTTCACTCATTCATCTTTGAGAGATGAGTCTGAAAGAACTTCAAAACATTCTTTTAGCAAACTCATATCCCAAATTTAGTCACTAAATGTCCATTTAGTACCTCTTTTTCTGTTTCAAATTCAAACCATCAACCAACAACTGAACAAATTTCAATTTTTAAAACTTTACCACATATAGACGGTTTGACATCAAAACTCATACATTTGTTCAAAAATGAAGACAATATTAAAATAGCTAAAAAATACATTATAATTTGAAAACTTTTATACCAGTCAAAAATAAATCAAATATAATTTAAGAGATCCCATGCAGCAGTTGTGATGAAATATACATTGGGCAAACAAGTAGAATGCTTAAAGATAGAATAAGCTCTCATAAAAGTGACTTCAGACGGAATGTGAGATCTTGTCGTCTTGCTGAACATGTAATAGATGAAGATCATGTAATAGATGAAGATCATGTAATTGACTATAATAATGCCAAATTTCTCGATACTGAGCGAAATCTAAACAAATCTTTCTTGAAATAGTTCATATAACTAACAATTAAAAAACAATAAATAAGGGAACAGATATTAATGACCTCAGCGCAATATATAAATATCTATTAAAAAAACAAAGATAATTTCTCAACTCGTCCTCCTTGAAATGATTAATTATAAATATTTATACGAGGGGTAAACCGGGAGGTCCATTTTGGTGTACAGACCTCGTCCATTAGTAGCCATTACTCAGCCATTACTAGCCAATAGTGAGCCATTACTATCCATTATTACTAGCCATTAGTGGCCATTTTTATGACAAAAATTTTGTATATAATTTTATCTCAATTTCAGGTTATTTGTCTTGAAAAGAAAATAAATATTTTCGAAAGCTAAACCAAGAAATCGTACTAATTGATCTACAATTGACTGCTTCCCACTAATTCTATCTATATATATTTTATTATATTATTTGCTTCTATTAAAAACTATGAATATTTTAGTATTTAATAAGTAAATTGTTGGTATGAAATTGATCAAAGCATATATGCTTTTAGCGAACGTCCTTTATAAAATTTTATTTGGTATAAGATTTTTTTGAATAATTTTCCCAGAAAAACCCATCCTCAGTGGTGAATAATGTACACGCGAAATAAGTAAAATAATATACAATTTGACTCAAATTTAGTAATGTACATGAATTGGTTCAACGCATTTTTTAAGTCAATATTTTTGTTCCTTAAATCATTTAATTTTTTTTTAATTCCAATATCTTATTCTAATCTTTTTGGAGTGGGTATACATATATAGATTTATTTTTTGTAATTTAATTATATACTTAAAGCAGTCTCCTCTTTCAATACAGTTATTAACTCGAAAAAGTTTGGATGACTTATCCCAATTTTTTTATTTAATTTACTATGCCATCGGTACTGAAAAAAATTAGACTAATAATTGAAAGCAATAATGTATTTAGAGTTGTTTAAAATTATACAGGGCGTTCAAAATGGGGCGATTCTCTAATGACACATTCAAACGACAATATCGTTCTTATTTTAAATAGCATACCCTGTATTTTATAATCCTATTATGTAGCAAATTCTATTACATATTAAAAATTATAAAGGTTTACTATGCCTAAATCTATTAATCCGAAAAAATTACAGATGAATCCACGTTTCATAATAATGGATTAGTTAACCGTTATAACTTTCATTATTATGATACTCAAAACCAGCATTTGTTCAACACAATAGATCATCAGAACCGGTGGAACATTAATGTATACGGTGGAATTATAGGCGACCAATTTATTGGACCATATTTCTTTGATGGCCATGTAAATGGGAGGAAATTTTTGCATTGTTTAAGAAAAAGTTATTAGAAGATATTAGACAAAAAATAATGTTGCAATAGTCTAAGCTGATCAAATACTGGGTGTTATATTTAGGCATTACGTTGGAAAAATAATGTAAAATTTAACAAAAATAAAAATATCTCCAAAATTAATAGATTTAGGCATAGTAGCCCTTTATAATTTTTAAAAGTTAATGGAATTTGTTACATAATAGGATTATAAAATACAGGGTGTCCTATTTAAAATAAGAACGATATTGTCGTTTGAATATGTCATTAGAGTATCGCCCCATTTTGGACGCTCTCTATAATTTTAAACAAGTCTAAATACGTTATTGCTTTCTATTATTAGTCTAATTTTTTTTTCAGTTAAAATTAGATTTGGCTGATTCCATAGGTTTCGAAGTTATTGATTTTCTTGTAAGTGCTTTCATTTTTAGAAATATCAAAATATCTCGAAAAGTAAAAAACTTAGTTATATGGAATACTTAAGGAAGTTTATATTATTTTTAATCTATAAATGCAATAACATATAGGGTCTTCCATAAGAAATAATATAACTTTGATACGCCACACTTTTTTGGGACAACCTGTATAATTCAAAATAATTTTAAAGTGCAACCTTTATCGACCCACATATACATGAATAAACAAAATTTTCAAAATATTAACCGTTTAGCCACAATGGACCGTCGCATCTACCGTGACTCACCCTGTATGTAAAAATCCTGTTTTTTTAATTTCTTGCTTGAAAATAAAAATCACACTACCTTCTGATAGGTCAGATGGTACTTCACTGAAGACATGTAATATGTTATGTAAATAATTACTTCAGGTGCAAAAGAAAAAATTCTTGAAATTGTTGTTATTTATTTTACAATAGGTTGGGAATTCTCTTCAATAATAAATTATCGGTTTTTAATCACAATAAAATAAAATATAAATAAATGTTACAAGGCAATGTTTGTATTTTCAAACAGATATGGTTATTTATGTGATATAATTAATTTTTTATTTTATCTCATTTTTCGATTTGACCACAATAAATTTTTTTGGGTGAATAAATAAGATAATATGGCGTTAAATTTTCTGTGTTTCTTTTTCTTTTACTTCAAACCTACTCGCGATTTCATTCAGATTTTAATTTCATAGTCCAGGGCATTTAGATCAAAATCGACCGATATAAAGAAATTTTTAGGGACAGCAGATATCGAGATGCGGTTTTCTGCATTGTGTTCAGAAAGCTCCCAGGAAAAAAGTCTATATGGTGTGATTATGCCATTTTTCGAAAAATGCATTCTGGTGCAATAAATGCATTTTTCAATTGCATAATTACTTCCAACATTATAAGAACGATTGGAAACTGGGAAAAACCGTTCGAAAATCGTTATTTGGGGGTTTTCGGGGATGCCGAACTCGATTCTGACCTGGGGGTATAAATTATAAAAAATTTAATTTAAGTAATATTAAATTATATTACACATATTATAAAAACAGTTGCTTTGGAAATCTTTTCTGCCTCGAAACTGGATTTGAAAAAGGCGCCAAGGCTATCAAGAGAGTAGAGTATCGTTACCGCGAAGAGAAAAAATATGGGAATAGTTACCGCCCGCAGTCGGCGTCTGTGTGGCATCAGTATTACATCAGTCGTTTAGGACCACAATGGGCCAAATGTGGCCTACGTGCTGTGGGGTGACCCACCCTTCTAGATTTACAGATACAGATATACAGATAGGACCAGGTTGCTTTTTCGTTATACGTAAATACAGTGCTAAAGTAATCAAGTTTTTTTGGATTTTGTACCTTTTTTTTGGTGTTTGAGTTGTGTCCCGCATTCTTGTAAGTCATCGTTTAGTGATAGTTCAGAGTCTTAATAATATTTTTGTCACTTAATTAATTTAATCGTTAATAGATCAGGTGTTCAAGGATTTGTGTTTTTTAGATGGAAAACTTGGGAGAAGAAAAATTTTGCTACATCTGCCGCTATGTAAAGAGTTGGCCTGTATCCTTCAGCATTGGTAGCTCCCTCATAAAACTAAAAGCGACTGGAATCCAGACGTTAATTAACACATCCAGAGACCGTATGGACGATGATTTCTATGTCATTATCTCTCCAATATACGGGTACTTGAAGAAGATGTTTAGCATTTAAGTTAAAAATTGAACTTTGTGATGAATAATTCAATATTAATAAAAAGTACTATTTATTATTTAAATAAAGTATTATTTTCATAATTTGTCTGTCTGTCTCCATTACCTTTCCCGGCAGAGCCACCCCCGAGAGCCCCCGGATAATTCTAATGATGCCAGAATTGACTTCGGCATCCCCGAAAACTCCCGAGTAACGATTTTCGGCTGATTTTTATGGACGCTGCAATTTCTCCCCCCAATCACCCCCCAAGAACCCCCGCAGAGCCACTCCCGAGCGCCCCCGGGTAATTCTAATGCCAGGTCAGGTCGATATCTGCTGTCCCTAAAAATTTCCGATTTATTTCCTAACTTCCCTGGACTACCAACTTAATAGAGAACCGCTGGAAATCTAAAACTTTCCCTCATTTACAAATAATGAACAATTAGGAATGAGCAAACGTTCTAAAAATATTGGCATAATTATCGATTGCAAACTTCGTCTTCAAGAACATGTGTCGTTATTCTTCCTAATTATACGTCAGTTATACAGACATCGTCATATTCGTAATTTGCCCTTTAGAAAGATCCTAAGCGAATTGTTATACTTACTTCTGATTTTAAATTACGGTCTAGTATTATTCTACCGATGCTTAGATCGAGCGAAACCAGGTCAGTCACTAGCAGATTGACCAGAGGGCAAGCGCCCATAAGTAGACTGCATGGTAAGATGTACAACGAGCTATACAAATAGTTGGAAACCGACCCCACAATGGGAATGCCATCGGACGAGATGCTTCCTAAGTATAGCTTCGGAAAACCGAGGAAGGTGTAGGAGCAGGAATTTATGTAGCCAAGGCAAAGACAAGAGTCTCATTTAGATTGACGATATTCCAGGCAGATGTTGCAGCAATACATCACTGTGCAGAAGAGTTAGTAAGGAAAGAGTTTAAGAAGAACACTACTGCCATATACTCTGAGAGCCAAGCGGCTATAAAAGCAATTAACTCCATGCAAGTTAACTCCAAACTTGTATGGGATTGCTTAAAAACCCTGCAAGAGTTGGAAAGTCAAAACAGACTGTCTTTAGCCTGGATACCAGGCCACGCAGGTTACAAGGGCAATGAAGAGGCTGACTCACTAGCCTGAGAAGGAGAAGGAGAAGCCTGTGGTATAGCGAAAGCACCGAGAAATACATATAACAGTACCTGGATGAAAAAGAAATCTCGAGAATAGTGGAACAAGGCGCCGAGAATGAGACAGGCCAAACAGTTCATTAAAGAACCATCGCAAAAATTCATGGAGTACCTACTGAGCCAGATTAGGCGATCAACCAGGATCATGGTTGGGCTCCTGAGAGGGCATTGTAGACTCAATAAACAAATTGTTTAAATTCGATTTTTAAAGATTAGGTACATAATTTTATTTATTGAACAAATTAAAATATTTTCTACCGATCTCCGGTAATCAGTTGTAGACGGCGCCACTGCCAAATTTTTTTTATTATATTTAATTACTGATTTATAAATAACTCAAATATATTTAGATAGCATTTTTAAATTCAAGACACAACGTTTTTTAATATTACTATCTTAGTAGGAAGGTCATCAAGTTGAATTTACAGTGTGTTAAATTTTAAACAAACAAATAATTGCGTAAAATAAACAAAAAAAAAATACAAAAATTGTTTCAACGAAATTACTGTGAACGCATCAGAACTGAAAGTTGATTATTTAAAAAAAATTAAAATGTTTATAGGACACAAATTTTGCCCTGAAGGGGATGGATCATAAAAAATTAAATCGATATAAGATGTGCACAAAGCGACTTTATTCAACTTAGTTTCACATATCGATGTATTTCGATCTAAAAATAACGAATTGGTCAAATGAATTTGAAAATTGAAGACTGAATTTCTAAATATAAATCGTGACATTGACTTGAATCGTTGAATCTTTTGAGCCATTTTCATTTAATTTCTAGTAAGGTATTTGTCTAAATCCAAAAAAAAACCTTTCCTGTACAAAATTAAATCATGCAAAAATCATGAATACCTACACTACTCACCATGGTTGAAAAAACTTTTTTAGTTGCGACTTTTTTAAATTAATTGACTTATACACAGATCTTTAAATATGAAACCGGAATTTGCTCATAGAATAAATCAAAATTTTATGGGAGTTTTACAGCACAGGCGGCTCAAACAAAATCTGTAATTTTAAATAGTTAAAAGGTTTGTTAAAATTAAGAATGTTGCCTGTGCCGCCCGGTTTTTATTGGACATAACAAAAGACTATCCTTATTTTAATCCCTTTTAAGACTCTGATGGGCACACGGTTGGGTAAATTAGGGTGTATTTGTTTGTATTATTATTTTTTTGTTACTATTTTAAACTTAAATAATTGTAATTTAACCGCCGGCGCCGGGGTGCTTGTTTTAGGCGAGTAAACTTGGTAAATTCAACAATTTCATTTTGTAAAGTACCTACATACCGAAATAATTCTCAATAATACATATTCAAAAAAATTATATTTTTAAATGATTTTATGTACCCCGTAAATAATATATAGGCACCCACATCTGAACTTTCCTGTTCTGACAGATATATTACTCCGACTCGATCGCGATTTCATTATAGTTGTCAATGCAATTACTGACAAACGCGTTATTAGCACATTAAGAGCAAACCGAACCCCTTGAAAAATTTTAATAACCTTTTAAGCCTTTAGTTTCAGTCTGATTTTTGTGAAATTTTCAGGAAATACTAATAATTATAAAACAGGGTGGAGAAATCTTGATTTTTTTGTAAACCTTCGAAAAGTATTTATTTTGTTAATTTTAAATGGAAAATCACAAAAAGAAATATCCGCGCCATTCTGCATTAAATCTATGAAAATTGGCTTCTATATGTTTTAAAAAATATCAAGTAGTTTTTAAATAATATGGTTTCCCATTTTTTTCTTAAATATCTTTGTAAAGTGCTGCCACATCGTTACATACATTTAAAGCTGTCGAGAAATATTCCATGGCCAAGTGTTCTCAGTGGCGCGCATATAAATACAATTTTATATTAGAAAATCCTCATAAAATAGAAGTGAAATTTGCTTCTCAAGTTCAAGTACTTAAGTGCCAAGTTTCATCGATATCACATTTTGTGCGAGCTTTTGGTCAATATCCTTCTCTGGCAACTGGGCTATAATATAATAAATTCGATATTAAAGTGTCACTTAATAAATAAATTAATAGTACATTTCATATGGCATTCTGTTATGACACGACTCCAAGTTCAAAAAACGAATCGCGCAGTGTCACAACAGCCATATGAAATAAGTTGCTTATAATATTTTTTATATTTTGCCATTTTATTAATTTGCTTTAAAAAAAATGAGTTGGTAGCACTTTTGTAGAATTTTTAAAATTTGACAGATTTGAAATTTAATTTCAATAGACAACTGTCAATTCATGTCATTTGTTGATTCATATTACCAACCGTATAATACAAAAAGTTGCGTACTCTAATGAAACATTAGAGTACTCAAATGAGTATCATAATGTAAAATATTATAGATGCAAAATATAAAAAATTACTTTAGAATATACTCGTTGTGCTGATAAGATGACTTGTGTCCGAAAATTATTGTTGCGCCAATCCTGGTTAACCCATTTGTGGGTCAGTCCAATACTCTTTATTTTTCACTAATTGAAAACAGATCGTCATTAATAAATACTTCGAATGCATAAAGAATCATTTGACTTACTTCTAAGTACTTAATTTCGTGATATCTACGAGGTCGGTTACATCATTCTACATCCATGTATAGAACAAAAAATCAACTATAGTAAATAACAAGAAATTGTTAATTAGTAATAAGGTTAACAGGGTGTTTTGTAGGTAAAGGGAAATATTTTAAAGGTAGGTAGAGGTCACATATGGGGTTCTAAATAACCCAGATGATAATAATAATAATAATAATAATAATAATAATAATAATAATAATAATAATAATAATAATAATAATAATAATAATAATAATAATAATAATAATAATAATAATAATAATAATAATAATAATAATAATATTAATAATAATAAAATTATATACGCCCTTTAATTCACCCCCTTACGAGTGAACCACAGAAGCAGAGCTTGTACGGGGGAAGGACGGCTATTATAATTATTTGCCTTGGGGCTCTGGGGCGACTTACTGACCATTGATGGCGCATTTGCTTTACATAACATCATCACCAACAACGATGGACTCCCCCAGGATTGAAATCTTTAAGCGTAAATCAACATCAAAGTAATTAATGTTAAATACGCTGCAAATCATGCCCAGAAGTAGGCAATGAACATTTATTTAAAAATCATTGTCTATAGACTATAGTCCAAAGAAGAAAGGAGTACAGTACTTTAATTTGCAGAAGTAGTACAGGTTCAAGAGGTAGAATTTTATTTTAATCTCATCCTTCAATACTTATTTGTAGTTAAAATGAAAATTTTAATACATCTGATTGGCCTAATCAAAGTTTTCGTTTTGATTTAGTCATGTTTCCATGGTTTTTACTGTAATAAACCTTCTCCTTTAGCAGATATGTCAGACTTTATCTATTCATAGCCGTATCGTATGTATTTTAGTTGATTCGGGATTTTGTATTAGTATATGTTTCAAAATGGCTTCATTCTAAAAATATTATCAGTCCTAAATTCTTGAAGGCAGAATTACTCGTAATAGCAAGGCAATATAAACTGAAATTCAAAAAATATATTATAGACGAGATGGCCAGAGAAAAAGGAATTGAAATTCTGAGATTGCCTCCTTACCACGTTAAATCTCATTGAACTGAACTGGTCACAATGAAAAGGTTATGTTTCTCGAAACAATACATTTAAATTAGGTACCTGATGTGCGAGATTTGTTTTTGAAGACAGTTTCAGATGTAATCGAGAACATTGGAGAAAATGTTTATGTTAAAAAGGTAGAAAATTCATTTTGGAAAGTGGATATAGCAATGGAAAACTTAATAGACCTTATAATAATAATAAACTTCAGAAATATTTTTTTAATCTTTGATTTTAGGTACTGAAGTGTTACCTTTAATTCCCAGACTGCCAAGAGATTAAAAAAAGTTTATTCCTATTAACAACATAATCCTTGTTATTATTTGCAAGAATTTTTATTTTTTGTAAATAATATAAGTTTTTTCATTCAAAATTTAATCTACGAATGATTGTGAAATTTTTGTTTTATTTAAGAATTCCCGATACTTTTTTGACAGAATGTAGCTGAAGACCCATTAAATATAGGATATTTGAAATCGCCTAATTTCCACTCTGTCTGCAATTAACGTTTGTGCACTTTGTATATTGTATATTTATTGCTGAGATTATACTGTATTATAGCAAGAAACTTTAATGAAGATTTTGTATTTATCACCGAACAAATTGTTCGGTATCTGAATTCGACCTGTGTGTGTATGTTGATTCTTTGTCTTTGTGAATTTTAAAATTCTGACTTCAGATTTTGATAGAGCATCAAAAAGTAAGCTTAGGGTTTGATCTGCCCCTCCGTACCACTTCGGGAACCCTTCAAAATGGGGTCCAAAATATGAAAATGTTGAAGTTTAAAATGACATTGAATTTAAATAGATATATAGTGAATGACGATTTTGGTAAAAGTGAGTAGACTGTGGCTGTGTTGATTAGAATCAATCTAAAATTTTATTAATACTGTCATTACAATTTGTTCGGTCTATGGAAATGCTAGAAGAGCATTCTCAACTGGTTTTAAAGTTATATATTATATTTGTTTAACACCCTATATAAATTAATAAACATAAAATGTCACAATGATTAAATCAAAATTAATTTTACGACTTTTTAAGTATTAAAATTATGCCGCGCTTTTATAATATTTTTAATTACAGTTGTTTGTCATGAGAAATTGTATATTTTACTATTCTGATGAATATTTTTTCTTGTTATGTACTTCATATAATATTGTTAAGGTTTTAAATAACGTATAAAATGTTGTAAAAATAATTATAGTGAAACCGTGAAATATAATATGGGAAATAGTAAATGATGTTATTAACACGTAGGTATTTTTTTTAATTATAGCAAATCGGAAGGTCAGCCACATAAAACAACGTGCAAATTATATATAAAAAACTATATAGAAATTATTTTGTATGTTAATAGTAATGGGTTCATTATAAAATAGATATTTAAAATGGGAAACCCTAATATACATACAAAAATTTATTAAAAAAACCCAAAATGAAATGAATTAAGATTTAACAACAACATTAATCAGATTAAGTAATAGTATATTACGTAACAAGTGTTGTAACTGCTTTACAACACGCATTACTTACTATACTTTATCTACGCCTGAACAAAAACAAAAAAATAAAACTTACCAGGTAGTCCAAGAGAGGTAGTAAATTTTTTTGTAATATCGAGCAGAAACTAGTAACTGGTCAGATCGACTTAAAATTTATATACATATAAATCCGAAATTCATTTTTTCTTTTAAATAAAGTTAAAAATAATTTAGAAATTGATTTATATAAATAAATAAACACTATTTTGAAAATAAAAATTGCGTCGAATTCATGTTGTAAAAAAATTATAATTTTAAAACTAATGGCTTCCCGAGAAAGCATAGAGTCTCCTCTTTAAAATGCTTTCTTTTTTTTTTCTTTGCGTACATTTTAGGCAAAGATACTTAAGTTTTTCCGAACGCCTCGCCTGAATATTTGTATTCAACGGTTCGGGGCGCGTAGAGTTTTCGAATTTGCTTTCTTATTTTTAATAATTTTTTATATTAATACAATTTTTTTAAAGAACTTATGATACAATTTTTAGTAAAATTTTCCGTTCTTTCACGTGGTGCTATTAGTTTTTCGAATTTTTTTTTTCGAGATATAATATTACAGTTAGCATATATTTTAGAGCAGCAAAGATTTTTTTATCGTTTTCTACACCCTTTCAAGTACCAAGTTTCATTGGTATCACATTTTGAGCGAGCTTTTGGTCAATATCCTTCTCTGGCAACTGGGCTAAATATGAAACATCAAATTTTGTACCACATAAATATGAAACAAAAATATATGTACCACCATAAAAGCATTTCGCCGTTAAAAATCAATGCGTCGCGAAATTGTTCGAAGTTCTTGGAAAAGTCGTCATTTCAATATTAAAGCTAAAGCCGTTAAGTCAAATACTTAAAAAATATATGTGTTTCGGAATACTAAAGATTAAAATAAAATGTTAAATTGTACCACTAAAATATTGTAATGTACCAGCAGTGGTACCACAGTTTGAGAACCCCTGTGCTAGAACGATCCAGTTTCTTTAAACACCCATTTTTCAATTGCCAGATATTCCTTCGTATTAATCGTAAAAAAAAAGAATTTTAATTGTTAGCTCAAGGCTATAAAATTAGTTCATATCAATTTTTATGTAATACTAACAGATTTTCGGTTATATTTAAAAAACTTTTAGAATTATAATTTTCTAGGCTCTATAACACGGGAGGTGTTTATTTTCATGAAAAATTGTATTTAACATTAATTCATTAAAAAAGGATAATGTATCGATTGCGCAAGCTTTCTTTTCATAAAAAAATAAAAATTTTATTTTCATTTTTTTCCAATTTTTTTATCGCGATATTTAAGCTTGATTCTCTTAGAAAAACTGTATTTCAGTCCAAAAAATGTTTAAAAAAATAAAAAATATATTTCACGTTCTAAAGTAAGATTTTTGTGAGGGAACGAATCAATATAAATCAATATAAAAAATAAAAATTTTTTTTACTATTCCCTAAATTGGGCACTTTTAATAAAGAAATAAAATGTTAGATTTCCTTAGACAAAAGTACACACAAAATCCTTCTTTTTAAGATAAAATTTTTTTCTCTACTATTGTTTTTCCAAAAATGGCAAAATTTTCGAAAAATGTCGATTTTGGCTGGACAAATACTTTTTTTTTAATTTTTACCATGTCTTCCCGATATAAAAATACATATTTTCTCCAATTTTTAAGAAAATACGAGGATTCTTTGGTTATTTATTGCCAATTCAGTAAAAAAAAATAATGTGCGCGAATTCGTTTTTTGAGGTTAGCATGCATTTAAAAAAACCTACTATACTATAAGAAAGGAATGATTTATCAGCACACGAAATTCAGATGTTTCCATTATTTTAAAAATGACAAAAGTCGCTAAAATTACTGTAACTTGTGAACTAAACATTAGATGTCTTAAAATTTAATTTTTACTCCTAAAACTTTCAGAAAATAATTTATCAATATTAGCACCTCCTACGAACTTACTGAATGACCAGGTAGATGCATTGCCTCCTACATATTTTAAAAATTAAAAAATCAACTATATACTTAAAAAATAAATAACCATATCAATTTACGGAGGCGTAGAATTTTTATTAGTATACAAGCTAACCAGATGGAGATTCCAGTATTTATTTTGATTACGAAAATACCAATTTTATTATCTACCAATAACAAATCAATAATTCTTGTAGATTGATTTAGGTAAATTTTCGTTTAACCTTGTACTTTTTAATTTTATTGATTATATGATGATCTGTTTTATATTGTATTTGTATTGATTTGTATCAAATTAATCACTGAAATAGGAACTGGGCTGGATTAGGAAAATTATTTCAATAAGTCCCAACCTTGCGATTGTCATACACTACGTTGTTAATTTTATGTTAGTAATTTGAAATACTTTTAATTTTATTCCCGAAAGGCAAGAAGGATTTCAGTTAACTATAAAAATACTGTAACTACTACTACCAGTACCTAGCAATCTCCAAAAAACAAATGAATATCGTATAATTTGGGAAATTAAGTACAAATATACCCCAATCAATCAACCACAATTCAATGTTAAATTTACCTATATTGCTACCTGTAAACAAAAAATACAGTGATATATAAAAAACATTCTAACAAAGATAGTGTCAAAATAGTCATGGATTTTAATGGCGAACCAACCTAGAAAATTTGTAAAGTTGAAAAAAAAAACGGTTTTTTGTAAATAAAAAAGAAACTTCTCGTTGAATCGAAAAATAGTCAATGAGGAAGTTGTAGATAATAAAAGATACGCATGTTAAACGAAAATATTACAGTATTTTCTAACTATTTATTAACTATTTTCTAACACAAACTAGAATTTTCTAACTCAAGTTGTTGCATGCATCATAAAAAATTAAATTATTTCTAATTAGAACGATTGTTCTGGGGTTATTAAATAGTAGGTCAACGAAAACACATTTCAAATATTTTGCAATTTCACGGCTATACAAAATTTCTCGGCGGACTCGGCACCCGTAAAAGCTTCAAATTTGCTCGAATTCTAATTATATATATGGGTCATTACATAAAAACGGTACAATCTGTGTCCTGTTGATTTTTTCAGGTGAAAACAGGTTATCAATTGCCTTATAACACGTTTTATCTAGACATATTAAATTGTTCTATATATCTCTTAAGTAAAAACACCTTGAAATATAATATTATTAGTGTTTTTTTGCCACATTTACAGGTAAAACGTCAACACTGTAGGGTGTCCACCTGACAGTTTTTTATTTATATTTAAATATTTTAACTCGACAAATAGTCCAAATATAACCATAATGCTGTATACATTCGAAAACGCGTTGAATGGTAGTAACTAGTTATGTCCATTTAGATTTTTTGATTAATTCTCTATTTTTATGACACATTGATAAGTGTCCTACAAGTTTGGCATCAACACCGTTCTCAAGGATGATGTTGCAAAATGGAGTAAAGTATTGGGAGTAATTACGCGATTGAATTTCCATTCGAACAGTTAAAATCTCGTTAGTTGAGCGTAAGGTGTTAAGGAGGTAGGCTACTTGTTCTTTTTTGTTTTATGCTGTATATTGGTGACGGCAGGCGTATGTTTATTTTCGTCAACACCGTACGTTGCGTTAAAAATCTATTTTCGCCGTTAATTTTTTTGTCAAATTTTTTTACCTATTAATAGTGACGATAAGTTTACATTTGCAGTTTTACTCTTCTAAAATGATATTAAACAGTAAAATTTAAGCTTGAAGTATATTTTGGTCAACACCATAGCGATTAACACCATCATCTTTTCAAGTCATTGCCGAAGAAATACAAAATGTATTAGAAGTGATTTTGAATAACATGTGTATTGTTTATATTAGAATTTTTGAGACTTAGTTTGATCTTATGTTTTATTAAATACTAAACATTATTAAGAATATTTAATTTAATCTTATTCATCATTTATAAAGCCGTCAATACCATATAGGCAGTGAGTCAACTCCGAAGTCCAGTAAAACCTAAAATTGCTCAAAATTCGTGAAAACTCAATCTATGATTTCTCCCCATAGTGGAGTAGGTAGGTTCTCGCGAACCACTTAAGTTTGAAAATTCTAGTTTGTGTTAGAAAATAGTTAATAAATATTTAGAAAATACTGTAATATTTTCGGTTGATTGTGCCGAAACGGCTGTGTCAGTTTAACATACGTAAGTATAAAAGATTTTTTTGTGTCGCCACTTTAGAAAATGCGTTTTTCCGATCATTTTCTAGCTCGGAAAGTGCGTTGTTGCCGGTCTGGATCGCAAAATTGACATAACTGCTCGGTAAAGTGACATAACTGCTCGGCAATGTACCTACTTTCCCGAGCTCTTATGTCAAAATTTGTTAAATATCACAGTTGCCATGACAATACCGTAGCTATCTGTTAGTAGATGTTTTTGACGTTTTGATGCACTTTGTGTATTATTATTCTGTTCCTATATTATTCTCAAATTATTGGTGGCTGCACAAAAAATATTGTACGCGCCACACTCGGAAAGTGTATTTACAGGGCTCGCATTCAAGTTTCAAGGCGAAAACCGTTTTTTTTCAACTTTACGAATTTTTTAGGTTATGTTCACTCTTTTGACACTATCGATCTTAGAATTTTTTTACTTCATTACTGTATTTTTGGATCGGGTAGAAATTTATGTAAATTAAAATACCTAGTAAATATCAGGTCATTATATGAAAAATTCAAACTCAAACTATTTGATAAAAAACTGTTTTACTTGATTTGATTTTTAACTTCCAGTGTTTGACTTATTGTAAAAATTCCAATAGTTTTTGAATTAAAAGAACACCCTTTAATTATTTAATATTCGCCAGTTTTAAAAAGTGGCAATATGTATTTTATTAAAAAAAATTGTGACCATAGAACATTCCAAAAACTGTATTTATGCCGAAGTAATCACAAGCAGCAAGTAGCCATACAACACATTAGACGATCGCATTTAGTGTCATCATGAAAGAGTTTGCCATTTTGCTGACCGGGATTGGTCAAGAATTAAAAAAGTTACCTCGAGTCAAAAATTAATCAGTGTTTGCCCTCCCTCTCCCCCCCAAATTAAACTAGCGGGTTGAAATTTGGACACAATGCTTGGGTCATGACTATCTATCGGAAGAAAAAAATCAAGTCTCGAAGTCACTTTCTTCCATAACGTGAAAGAGGGACCTCAAATCTATGAAATCACAAAAAATTTTTTTCGAAAAGAGCGACTTAGATTATCAGGTTTATTCCGCCAGATCGACTCCACTAATTGTAGATTTTTGAAAACTCATGCGAATCTAAATCGTCCCTGTAATAATTTCATTCAGTCTATCATATTAATTAGAACTGTAACATATTACAAAATCGAAATAAATAAAAGTCGCTTCTAATTATATCTATGACATTCCGTGATTGAAGAGAATTTGTAGATATGTCTGAAAATGACGAAGGTATCAATTTTACTAAGCCGGCTGGCAAATATAAATGCCTCGATAAATTAACTTTTGCTTTATAACCTTGTCAGTGGAATGTTCAAACATCAAAATTATTTTGTTCTGTTTTGTAATAGTAAAAAGTAACATAACTTATATACTAGACGTAAATTTTTTGAATAAAATGGAATGAGAATTTTGCAGTGGTATGATTTTTTTAAGAAGTTTTTTAAGAATTTTCTCGCAAAATTTCTCAACGTTCTTTCAGTTTTTCTACTTATTTGTAGAGATTTACCTAGTATTAGTAGTGGGAACTAACGTCACCAGTTCTAAATAGGATAGAAATTCCAATTGCAAAAAAGGCAAAATACTTGGGAGGAATTTTTAACCACAGGTTGACATCGAATACATAAATAATAAAAAAACACGATAGCCCTCAACCTATTCAAAAGAATGTTCTGAAAAACGTGAACCTACAAGCAAAAATGATAGTCATGATAGCATATGGTTCGGGAGTATGGTGACAGACTCAGCAGACTGGGGTGATCCGAATGTTAAGAGGCATCCAAAGACAAGCTTGTATGGCTGCCACAAGACCTATGAGCCCCCTTAAAAGACTTACTTAACTTCATGTATACATACAAAAAAACATATTTTATCAATATTCGTCGTTCCATAAAATTTCTCTTGACACCAAAAGTGTAGCTACTTCAAATAAATAATAAATTAATTGATAACCTACTACCTTTTATATGTATTTTTAATATATTCTTACTAATTATAATAATCATAAAGATAAGAAAAATTTGTGTTTCTCTCAGTAATGTATACATTTGAAGAGATGTTAAAATATTTTCACGAAATTTTGAAGGGCATATGACTTTTACTAAACAAAACAATGTTATGGTTGCAGAAAGTTAAATAAATTAACTTTATGTACGATTGACCAATAAAACGCTCTTTATAGAACAGTTTTGCGTCAATAAAGTAATTGTCAACGTCACTGACAAGTTGCAAGACAACTAATTTGACATGTTTAAAAAATAAACATCTACTTGTCATCGCAATTGCTGTCAGCCAAAATCGTATCAAATTTTTATTTTTTCAATTTATTATTATTTTTTAATTGCAAACTCGCTCGGTCATAAAATTATTCGTTCAATAAAGCTCTTGTTTATGTAATTGTAATATAAATAGCTATTTTTCGTCGACCTCTATAAAAAATGACATTTTACGTACTAATTTCCGAATGAAAAGTCAACTATTTTTGAAGGCAAGTACTTTTCGTCTTTAAATGACTCGCACCGTGCCGTATTCTAGTGATCACAGCGGACGAAAAGTGTTTGCGGACGAAAAATGCTTGCCTTCAAAAATGTTCGATTTTTCTTTCGGAAATTAGTACGTTTTTGTAGAGAGTCGACGAAAAAATGTAATATGCGCCTCGGCGAAAAATTGTCTATTGTCTCGCCTGCTTGCTAGCCTCGGCTATCAATTTGCAGACTCGACTATAATAGACAGTTTTTCGTCCTTGGCACATAAATAACTATTAAAATGTGCTATCTAGATTATTTTGAAATGTTTCTTGACTAATTCTGAATTCTTCCTATCTGGAAATCTTGTAGGCAACTCCTGCCAATATATTTGTAGGAAAATAATTCCTTCATTCAACTAAACTGGAAATTGTTCAACTAGTACATCTTCAAATGTTTGATTTTTTAAAAATGTGAGATAAGCGAATTAATTTTGTTTTGTAAGAGATACCTGGTCACTCAATAAGTTCGTAGGAATATATATATAGATGTACCATTACCCAGATAGCACAAATACGTTCTTACGGACGTTTTAAAAACATCTCGACATCAGGACATTCTTAAAACGTCCATTTTACGGACGTCTGTGGGACGTCCATTGTTAATAATCAGGATGTCTTTTTGACGTCAATAATAGAACATGTCTATTTAAGAACATTCCATGGACATAATCAGGTGCCTCTAGGAAATTAGTGAAAATATTGAACATTTCAAAATCTTTTATTTGCAAAGGTAAAAGTTTCCTATCGGCTCAGCCCCGATATTGATGACATATTTTTTTTAGACTAATTTTGGGTCGCTGATCAGGAATCTGCAATCAGTTTCGTGCGGTCTCATCAAACAAAAAAGTTATGAATTTTTTAAGTAAAATAAATTGTCGAGTTTTCTTTAATACTTACCAGATAAATATGTTTATAAGGAGGTTTATATGAATATATTAAAACCAAAAGACACAAGGTATAAGATAGGTCAGGTCTGGTTAGATTAATGATGTACACAGTAATATTTCAGGTAAATATGTTAAATTATAAAACATAACCAAAAAAATTCATACAACAGTTTGACGTATTGACATTTGGCAATACTATGGTCATTTGAGTTGCGATCAGGACGTAAACTCGCGCTGTGGCTAGTGTCCCGCCGGACTCCAAAGCTGATGAAGTTGGCTACAGGTCGCTAGTGATTTTTACTTGAATAATTAATAAAATGTAACAGATCAATAATTTACAGGATGAGGTCAGGTAAGATAAGGGTACGTAAGGTCAGCTTAGATCAAAAAAATTATGCATATAGTAATATTGTCTAGTGTCCCGTCCCGGAAGGAAATAGTTGTTATTATAAAAATATAAAGTTACACAGTTTTTTATTGTTATTGACACAGCTAGAGTTAAAACTACAAACTCTAGTTGTGGCCGATTGCAACAATGGCAAAATTGCAGGAATTGCAGTTTCAATTGCTTCCTCAGCCATCGTTTTCTCCAGATTTGACTCCCAGCGACTAGTGTTTGCAGTCCTAAAAAAAATGCTCCAGGGAAAGAGATCTGGATCAAATGAAGAAGTGATTGCCGAAACTGAAGCCTATTTTGAGGCCAAAGATAAATCTTTCTACAAAAAAGTCATCGAAATGCAAGATTTTCTAAAACCAGGTTAATTTTTTTTTTGTGGAAATTAAGTTAGGTATTCCCAAACATATCAACATTTGAAACCCACTTACCTCTCATTTTGATCAAAAATCACTTTTTTATATATATTTCGATTATCTATGCCCCCTATGTATTGGACTATTTTCACGTTTAAGAACATAAATTAAAATTTAAAATTTCACAAAGGGGAAACAAAAAATAAAAAAAACATTTGATAAATTTAGAAAAAAAAATATTTAACAATTATTTTCCATCATATTTTTATTATGAAAGGGATAATTCTTTAAAAATAAAAAAAAATGTTAAATGTAAAATGACACCTGAACTAAACTTTAAGATCAAATTTGTTATTACCAGATCGAAATAGGCAAAAATCAAAACCCATTTTTTTAAATTATTCGAATATTTATGCTTTTGAAGTTGATTATTTTCAAGGATAATTTTTATTAGTTGTTAATCCAAAGATAGAATTTTATTACCAATTTGGATATAAGAATTAAAATTTTAGTCATTTTCTATTTTAGATTCTCGAAATGGACATAGGAAAAGAATGATTTCTAATTTATAATGTTTTTTGTCATAACTTTCTAAGACAATTTTTTTAAATGTTGGTGGTTATTTTTTTTTTTTTAAATATCGAATTCATCGTAGTATAGTTCATGCAAAACTTTTGGTAATTTTTGGTTATAATGGGGAAAAATTATGATATTTCTTTTGGTTAACACAAAATTAATAAGTTTGGCTGTAAACCAACAATTTACTTTGGAAAAAATATTGTAAATATAAATTCCATTCACAGTTTTTTGGCATGCAAAAGCTTCTATATTAAATTTGTTAGTTTTACCACTTAAAATTACAAATTCTTTTAAAAAATGACGCGTTTGTATGAAGTACGAAGTTGTCAAAATATTTTTTTTCGACTGCTATGGTCATTAGCCAGGTGCATAGACTTCTTTACTGTTTCGCAGCGTCACTTTAGAAACAGCAATGTTAATTAAAACCGAACAGTGAATGGTCGAATTCGGAATCACACCTGGTATATGAAAATCAATTGTTACATTTTTATTTAATTAAAAATCAGAAAGTGTCCATTGGTCTACCACCGAGCCACCGACCGTAACGTCAAACTACTTATCATGTTCCATAAAAAAGACTATTTCAAAAATTTTACTTAGCATACCCTTTAGAGCAGCAAAGATTTTTTTAACGTACCTAAGAGCCTAGTTTCAGCGATGTTACATTTTATGAGAGCTTTTGGTCTAAATGTGGCTCTGGGAACTGGGCTTGAGATATTTTATGCTAAAATGATTTTATTAATAGTTAGTTAGACATAGTTATTCTAAATTATAAGTAAATACACTTTTTAATATGTAAATTCCTTTTTTATAATATTATTTTTTTCCTTGTATAGATATAAAATTTGACCAGAGGATAAACACATGTGGCTTAGGGAATCTGTTTCTCAATTTATGTAATGATCATACATATTGTGCCTGACTTAATTATTAATATATTTAGTATTCAAATATTAACTTAGATTAATATTATCATCAATCTTTATTTATTTATGATAATGTAAAAATAAACCTAAAAACCAGTATAGCCCAATGCCCATGGGCAAACAAAAATTGATTGATAAAAAGAGACGATGATTTAAAATTTTGGTAAAAAAATAAAAACCTAGTAAATAGGTTTAACATAGTGGTCGTACTGAAATGTATCTAAATCTAAAGAAAAGGCAAAAATTTAAAATTATCTTATTTCTTTTGATGCTTCTCGATTTTCTAAATTATTATATAATTTATCAAAATACTTTATTTTTTCTCATCATATCAATAATAATAATAATAATAATAATAATAATAATAATAATAATAATAATAATAATAATAATAATAATAATAATAATAATAATAATAATAATAATAATAATAATAATAATAATAATAATAATAATAATAATAATAATAATAATAATAATAATAATAATAATAATAATAATAATAATAATAATAATAATAATAATAATAATAATAATAATAATAATAATAATAATAATAATAATAATAATAATAATAATAATAATAATAATATGTATGGCATAAATTTAGAAAATTATATTTATACAATAAACTGAGCTCCCATTAAGGCCAATGAGACACGTCTATTGGTAGGTTGTTGGGAAAAACTTCTTTTGAGGTTATCCAAGAGTCTACCCATTTTTTGTCATCTTCATAAAATTGAAACAAGAGGCAATCACGCTGTAAAATTACTTTGTCGTGCCTCTGCTCAAATGGCGGCCATTTTTTGTTCGGTTTGAGGAGCTCATAATAAACTTCACCCAGCTGCCAGCTGATCCCACTAAATGCAGATCAGAAGCTTGGAAATACGGATATCCTACGTTGCCAACGAATCCAACAATGTTGATGCATAGACGTTTACAATACGATTTTTTGATTGTTGTTGTTTGTTAATTTTAAGGCCTCTTTTCTGACCTAATGGCCTAAACTGGACGGGACCTACGGCTTATCGTGGGCTCCGAACCACGGTCCTCCATCACCTTAAACCCAGGACTATGCCTTTGTCATGCAGGTGATCTATCGACTAACAAGTGTGTAATTGTGTCACCAACACCTATCAGTTCCACGAGATATCTGATCTCATCCGGCCTGTTTACCGGCGTAACACAATTACCTTTTTGCACTTGCTCAAAGTCTTATCTGACTTTAATTCCACTTGAATACGGCAGGATTCGAACCTACTCCCCGAACACTGACCAAGCTGAATCGGCAGACGCCTTACCAACTAGGCCACCGTGTCCGGGATTTTTTGATTATCGGTCACGATCGATACAATGAAAAAATCCTTTCTTTTTCTGCAATTAAAGCGGCTGTTCACACGTGAAAAGGCCCTGTTTGTCGTCTCTCTGCTTCAACTCGTATGGCACCTTTTGAATCATTTTTAATCCTTTCGAAACTGTGTTCAACTCACAATGATTCTGCAGGTTCAGCTAGCATCTGATATAAGTCTTCAGGAAGCAATTTCTTCGACTTCAAACTTTTTCGGTGCGCCAGAGCGTTCTTTTTCTTCAACATAAAAATCATTATTTTTGAAGCATCCACCAATCTCTGCAGATCGTTTCCAACAGAGCAAGGTCGCCGTAAGTATCAATAAGAATTCTGTGTGTTTCAACTGAAAATGTTGTTTTAATTAAGTAGTGCACTAAAATTTAACATGGTAAAATGGCATACACTGAATTTAATGAATTTCATGTAGTACTTCTTTATAGATCCGGTACCAACGTAAACTGTACGCATGCAGTTCTGGTATCGCTATCTGTTTGAAGACAGCGAGAACTTATTCAACATCCCAATAAAAAAGTGATCAATAATACAAATAAAAAGTATAAACATATTTAACTCAATACAATGAATGACTAAAATGTTGATTTTGATTTAATAATTGTTCTTTTTTTTCTTTTCTATGCATTTTTTAAATTTAAATTTAAGTTGTTTCAAAGATGCTGGTAGCCGCTTTATTAACTTTCTATCTGTCTAATAATAATTTTCCGTTTAGCTGCAAAAACTAATTAACTTTTGACATATAATCGCCTTATATCTAAGAATTTAAGTTCTTGGAACAGTTAATCCGAGTGAAATCCATAATTTTTAATATTTTCTTTAAGTTTAAAATGTTTTTCTTAAAGGAGGGGGAATTTAATAAAATTTTGGTGTATTATAGATATCGACCTTCTGACCAAAAAGTCTCATGGGCCCAAAGCGATCCTATGACTGGTTTCCCAGATACAGTGGCGGGTATGGGGTACCTTGAAAAACACGACTAAATGAAAAAGGGAAAAAGTGGAGTCGACCTGACTTTCGAAAACAGACTGATGAAATTGAGCAATTTTGTTTCCCGATCGATGAAATCAGTTCCCCCCATCATTCCTGCATAAAATGTTCGACCCAGGCGGCGTAGATGAGGGGGAAATCCTCTATCTAAAGAACTTGAAAACGGTTTTTCGACCTCACCCTGAAAAGGAGGAAAACTCCTATAGCAGGGAATTAGGAAAATGAAATGTCCTAGAAAAATGTAACATATACCAAATAAAAATAAATAATAAACTAAAAAAAAGAAAAAAAGAAAAAAAAAGGTTTTTCGACAAATCTCAGCCGGGTTTGATCCCACAAAAAAATATTCTTACAAAAATTGAAGAGCTTAACAAAACACGTAACCTAATTCCAACTTAAACCCGATAACTCAATTAGTTCGCGAAATATCGCGATTTGAAATTACAAAAATGAAAAAAATTAATTAATCATTTCTCGAAAGGCAGTGGAGATTTTAATTGCCGGAGGGTGGGGGTGGCGGGACAAGTAGGAGGGGAGATATGGGGGGAAACAACTATTATTAAAACGCTAGTAACTTCTGTACTAATTGAGCTAGCGCAATCAGCTGGGCTTAAATTATTCAGTTTTCATCCGATAGAAGATATCAATACGGAAAAAATAATTTTTTGACAAATGCGCGCAAAATAAAAAATAAATAATTCTTTGCTCGCGATTTTAGGCATGAAGAAGGGGGTTGATAAAAAAAAAAATTTTTTATCTTTAAGTTATTGGGCCCTGCGGTAACTCCATACGATAAATAGGAAAGGCGCTACGGGCCGAAAAAGCCTTTGCTATATGGGTGATTCTATCAAAAGAAGCAGATTTATGATTGCAAAATTTCAAAAATTAAAAAGACTTATTCAGATCTGAAAAAAATATGTATATGAGCTAGAATAACTAAGATTAGAGTGGTATATAAGGACATGTCAGGAACTATTGCTCTTTTGTCAATGCATGATAGAATTCGTGGTTTCTTACATGTTACCGACGACGAGTTTTTCACTATTTTCTACTAGACCACGACAATAATAATAAATAAACTTTAAAATGCAATATCTCAGCTTCCCGTGGACCGATTGTCAACTATGACATATGATTTTTGATCTACTCGTCGAGCACTATAAGATGGAATATACGAAAATGGCGAATTCTTAAGATTTTGCGTTTTCGGAGTGTTTTTTGAAAATTTCAAATGCGATTTTAAGACACTTCCGATCGAGCTAGATCAAAATTTTTTACATTTTTGGAATCTACGCTTCAAGGACTATAAGATGGCATAAAAAACAAACATAAAAATTTTCCAGCTTTGAAAGCCTTTTTGAGGCACTTCCGTTAGAGCTAGACCAAAAAACTGGACATTTTTGAAATCTACGGACCAAAATCTATAAGATAACATCAAAAACAGACATCGAAATTTTTTCAATATTTTCAATTTTACAGGGGGGTGCCGAGGACGATTTAGGTCATTTTTTGAACGCTTATTTCTCGACTATCCGAAGGGATAGCTCAAATATTAAAAAAGATTTGGAATCTGCTCGTCCAAATCTACAAAATGCCCTTTAGTACCATTCGGTATCGTTAATAATAAGGGAGATACGACACATGGATTTTTTAGAAAATCACTCAAAAATCCATATAACTCCCCCAAAATCGCCAGAATTTAAATTTCGAGACATATCATGACTTAGTACTTCCATTTACTACATTTTGGCCGAGGGAAACTTCCGTGAAATAATTATTAACGAAAAAGCTATTTTTAAGTGTGTCAGTTTTGGAAAACTCGTCAAATTCAAACCGCGATATGTGGACAACCGGTTACGTAAAAATTGATATTGATGGGTGATTTTTAATGTACTCGTCGAGCACTATAAGAAGGAATTCTTAAAATTTTGAGTTTTCGTAGTTTCATTTTTTTGAAAATTTTAAATGCGTATTTGCATAAACTTTAAAATGCAATATCTCATCTTCCCGTGGACAAAACTTTAGATCTCATAAATTGTTCCTTTAAGACTTATTGTATTTATGTTTGCTACGTATTGTAGTTCATACTTTAATGTATTATGCCTTAAGTAAATCGTATCTGACAATTTTGTAACTGTTATACAATTGCAATTTTATAAATAAAAATAAGGTTGAGGACAACCACGACAATGATTTTGACGTACTAATTATGTTTAGATTTATGACAAATGGCAATCTAATGCAAATGAGTTTTATTCGTCGAAAATATCGTATTTTTTTGTGTAACGGTAGACCTGTACAAATTGAACAAAAATTACAAATACTTCGAATTAAGCCAAAGGGATATAATTATTCTTCTATTGGAAGAATCACCCATATAGCGGGAGAATGGAGAAGAGTAGGGGGTCTGTTGTTTATTATCGCTTTGGACCCATGATACTTTTGTCAGAAGGTCGATATCTACAATATACTAAAATTTTTTCAAACTCCGTCATTGTGCAAAAATGCACCCAACCAACTATTTCATAATTTAACGACTCGATAGTATCATGAAAAAGGGATTTTAGTATTTTTATGGTAAAAAAACCGTATTTTTTAGTCTGTCAACCTGGACAAGAAGAAATCAATAAAAATATCAGGATAGTTTACCTAAATTACAAGATTTAATGTTTTGTCAGTAACTGACGAAGCCTAATGGCAGAAACCAGTCTTAGGATGGCGATTCTAATAAATTAAATTCCTAACTCGTTTCCTAATTTTGATCAGTATCTATTGGGAGAACAAATGAGTTCGATGCGTTTTTTTGGTGTTCAAAAATATATTTATTTCGGACTACCTGGAAATTCATGACTCACTCAGTTTACGCATTCTGACGGATCTCCGTGCCGACTATAACACTTTTATTTTGTTTATATTAAACGTCAAGAAATTTTTCAAAAAACTATTTTTTTTTCAGGTTCTTTTCAATCTTAGATTTCACCAACTCAACTGCCATGTATTATCAGAGTTAAGAAAAAATAAAATGTCTGAGGTTTTTATTTCCTTAATGAAATTCAAAATACAAAAAGTTGTGTTTACAGAAACATCTACACCTTTTCATATAAGACTTAATTAACACCAATCATACATTAAAAATAAACAATTCGAAAAAAAAATTGAACATTTTATAATTTTGACAAATTGCAGTCAAATTAAACTCAAATCAAACTCAAATTAAGCCTATCAGTGCTGTGAATCGAATCAAATTTTGATTTGATTTGATTTTATTTTGATCAAATTAGTTCGAAAGTTTGAATAATTAAATTAAATCGTTAGTTGGATCACAAGTATTTTATTAGCGCTGGAAATCTTCGCTTTACCGAACTTTTACCGAGTAATCTCAATAATAATCCGTAACAATGGACTTGTAAGGGTTTTGAAATACAGGGTTTTCTCAGCAACGATATATATTTTTTTAATTTTCTTTACGAGCTTATAGGAAAAGGTTGTCTCGAATTTTTTACAAAAACTCTGGGTCCTCGAGGAGTATCATGCCCACAAAGTTGTAGCACATAATTGTCTATTGTTTAATTGTTGTAAACTGGCTAATTAACAAATTGATAACTCTGATCCCTAAATACTTAAAGGACTCGAATTTTTTCCAAAAACTCTGGGTCCTCGGGGAGTAGCATGCCCACAAAGTTGTAGCACATAATTGTTTATTGTTCAATTGTTGTGAACTGGCTAATTAACTCTGCTCCTGAAAATTGTCCAATTTGTTAAATAAATAATTATAAATGTCCGAGTGTAAAGAGGTTAGTTGTAGATTTTGTTACTGATAATTTTTCGAAAATTTAAAAAAAAACCGCATGTCGATCCGATTTCTCCGACAAAAGTTACAGGTATAATGCTAGTTTGACCCCACTATTTACTAGTTTAAATTTGAAACATCAATTTAAAAATAAAGTGATATTGATTTATGTTTTATTTGTAAGCTTTAAAAAAATGAAAATTGGGGAATTTACTCTCTATTTATAAGTGTTCTTTATACACTAAAAAAGTAAATACTAATATCGAAAAAAAAAACACTTTTCCTTATGATTTTTACCTTGTTTTTTAATAAATTTAGCTACTGTCTTTGGACATTACAGAATTATAAATGTTTTTGAAGTTATTTAGAAATATACTAACGCGGTCGCTGCGGGTCACCTAAACCTACTTTTAGAAATTTCTAAAATTTTTAATTGTTCATCAGATTGTTAATTTTTTTAGTTTTTTAACAATATTTAAAGAATAGAAAAATATATTTTATATCTCTAAAATATTTATATTTTCTGACATCACCTAATAAACCCTCTAGTGTTTTGCTAAAAAAATTGAAAAAAAGAAATTTTTTTACAGCGGTTTCGTACAAGGTTGAAGATATATTTACAATATTTTTTTATGCTTGCTAATAGGGAACATTTTCGTTTTAATTTAGGTACAAAATAGTCCTAAAATAAGTGATATAATATGCAAATATTTGAAGTGTTGATTGTTTTTAGTTATTTATGCAACAAATGAGTTAAAAAATAGACTTTACACGTGAGTTGCATACCTACAATATTTTTTCTACAATTTATAGGGATAAAATAAAAACTACATTTTCTTTGCGCCCTAGTATGTAAAGAGTTTTACTTCGATCACTGTGGCGTGAAATTTTTTTCACAAAAAAATTGACATAAAATTTGACATTTATCATGCCAAAATACTAAAATTTATTTTTAATTTACGCACTAGGACCTGTTTATACAAAACAATTAATTTTTCGACATTCTAATATATTAATTATTTAATTTGGCACCGGAATTTTATATTACCCAATATTAATGAAGAAATTGGATTTGAAAAAAAATACGTACTTGCTAAAATCAAAACAAAAATCACCAACGGATACATTTTAGAAAATTTTCACAACACTCTTACATTTCAACCATCCCGCACAATAAATAATTGTATCACTTTCTTGCGATTTCCGAGAATGGATTTTTTTTTTCAAAATTTCAGCAAAGTTTGCGAAAACAAACCTGCTATGCGATAAGAACGCAACTTTCTGTCGGTACTTCGAGCGAAACCAGAGACGATCGCGGTTTCATATAAGTGGCATTCTGACATTCTTTGATTAGGTATATATCTGTGAATAGTCGATATTGGAATACTATCCGATGCTATCTGGTAGGCTCGCGAGCGGAGTGGATTTTTTTTTCAGTCAGCGCAATACGCCATCCAAAAGTTTATTAGCGTATACAAAATAAACAAATTTATAATGATACAGGGTGGGCCATTTATAATCTATTTCGTTTTGGACTTTTCTTAAAAACATTACACCTAATCTCGATTCTATAATCCAATTCATTAATTTCATATCGATATAAGTAAAAATAAAATTAAAATAGCAAACAAAAGAATTCGTCGTTAATGGAAAATATAGTACACACGATTTCACACACGAGATTTTTTTCGAATTTTCTTTTGGTTCACAAGATTTGAATTGGTGAGTTTTAAAATGAGTCATCTTCATTGTTATCACAAAATTTTCACTAGAGAAAAAAAAATTCTAGGCGGCCCACCTCAGTTTGAAAAAAAATTAAAAAGAGTATTTAAAGATTTTTTTTGTTCAAGAGATGTTTCTCCTAAAAATTTTGGAAATATGTAGATGACCCCTTTTAAAAATCCTAAATTTCTTCCAAAATTTGACACTAAATGTATAGTGGAACGAAGTTGGCAGTGATCGAATTATCATTTTCTCTTTTTAGTCTAAGATTCGGTATTAGGAATATATACCCTCATCTGTTATTTGATGAGGGTGACAAAGTTTATATGTTAGATAATATATAGATTGAAAAATTGCGCATCGGTTGACCCCACCCCTCAAACGGCCAAAAACCACCACAAAATGGAGAAATCGCGGTTTCTGCGTCTTCCTCCGTCAAAGTTTATCTTCCCCCCCGTTTTCGAGGATGCTGAATACGATGGCGTTATCCAAAATTATTTTCGGAGGAAGACGCGGAATTCGCGATTTCCCCATATTGGGCGTAGTTTTTGGCCGTTTGAGGGGAGGGGTCAACCCACGTGCAATTTATCAATCTATATATTATAATGACGCTGGAATTTTTTTAAAAATACCAAAAAAGGACCATAGGCATAACAAAACTGCCTGAGGTTGTGAAATAAATCACACTTGTTCCCAAGAACAAAGACATTAAAATGTCCTACACTGCACCAGCGTCTGGACTTCAACAACTACTCCTTGGGCTTCTCTAACATTTCGACTCCTTTTCTGTAGAACGACTAATCTTTCGTTTCAGTTTCGGCAATCACTTCTTCATTGAAGCCTTGGAGCATTCTTTTTAGGCCAGCAAACAGGGAGTGATCGCTGAGAGGCACATTCCGAGAATACTATGAATGGAGTGCCTGGAGTATAGTGATAGATCCACGTTTCATCCATTGTCACATACCGAGTGTCAACATTATTTTTATTGGGCTTCAAACACCGCTCTGAATCGTCTATGCATTGTTGTTTTTGGCTGAATTTTTATGTTTTATCATGCTCTCCTTGTCATTCTTAAAACACAGTTTAATTTTTTAGCAGAATAATACCTTTTCAATAGATATCCGAAATAGACAGAGGATTGAAAATTTGATTGATTTACCATAACTTAAAGAACTTGAAAAATTTCACCAAAATTGTTTTAATTTGTTAGGTTTCCGTACAAGAATTTATAAATTTTAAATCTTCCCCGTAGAATATCATGGACCGCCACTGGAGATTCATGAATACCAACAAACTATTACTTTGTATTATTCCTGGTCGAGTGCAGATTTGAGTATTGGTGTTTATTTCGGTAAAAAGGGTGCAGCAATAATTTCACGATAACGTCATGCTTTGTTTTTCGTCCGTCGTCTCCATGCAATTATTTTAACATTGTCAGTTTCATGGTGAGTTTAAATTGTGTCACTTCATCGCATTTAATTTATTGTCTATTCATATCTTCAAAGGAATTCATAATAGGATAAAAATAAAACTGTTCAGATCTGGTTAGAGAGTTTTAATAGATTTTTTTCCTTAGCCAATATGTGTTCATATTTTGCCTTATTCATTAGAACCGAAGTTGGAAATATGTCTAGCCCAGGAAGATTTAGATATGAATGTGTAGTCCAGACTTGTCATAACTGTTTTTACCAATTAGATAGAAGGCAAATCTGGTTTCAAAATTTAAATTTGCCATATACAGAAGATATTTGTGTTATTTGTGAAGATTATTTTTCATTAGATTCATTTAGTAAAACTTCATTACTTCGCAAACGATTAGCTAGAAATGCAATTCCTCTTAAAGTATATACTAACTGTAGTCTAAGAAACAATGTAGTTTTTATACCCGAACCTGAGGCTGGACATGGTGAAATAATAAATCAGCCACATGATTGGCTAAAATTAGCAATTTTATTTTCTTTTAATTGATCAGTTTAATTCTACTGAACCTTTGATTATTTATGCTTTGCTATAAATGTTTTTATTCCTGATCGGGATATTATAAGCTTATATCGTCATAGTTACTCTATAAATAAAGAGGGTCATAACTCCCTTGCGGGATGTTAGAGGTGCCTTAATTCCCTCTAATTTTTCCTTAATTCCCTCTAACCTGTTACAAGTAAAAATGAAATAATGAATGAAAACCAAACCATATTCTATTTATTCACGTTATTACTTATTACACATAAATGTACATTTTTGAAATGTTCCCTGAAAATTACTTCCGCTACTGCCTCTTCTAATGGTAAAGTAGACAACATACGCGCCTTTTTATTTCTTAATTGATGCTATCTTCCAAATACTCCTCCGCCACCGTGGAACTTTTCCAACCTCCGTGTCTTTTTAAGTTAGTTATAGGTAGTTGTTCCTGCATTGTCTAGAGCAGTAGCAGAAGTGCGACGAAAGCAATGTTCGATATGGGAAGATGGATTTGGCAATCCTACATACCTTGCGATAATGCTGGGGATTTTCCCAAACATGTTTTTTCCAATTGGCTGAGATATACATATATTTTATCGGAAGTTCAAAAAAATCGTCCAATACCTTCAGGACGCAAGGACATATAAAGTCTTAATAAACGCAAGGCAGATAACTCTTCTTCATCCACAACTGTAAATTTCTTCGATACACCAGTTTTACTTTCCGATACGTTCACTACCAGAAATTTATTAAGCTTTTTTATTGAAGGACAAATACAACTTAACATAGCGTAGGTATACAATTTTTTAAAACAATGTTTTGTCTTTGATTTTTGAAATCCCCATTTTTTTCTCTATCCAACCATGTAGAACACTTAATATTTTTATTAAGTTTTGACACTGAACTGAACTTTAGGAATTTTGCTAAGTACGGTCCTGTTCCATTTTCATCGAAAATATTTATAAATCTTTTTGAATAAAATTAATTAAAAATTGAGTATACTTTGACCATTTTCAGGAAATTTTAATCAATTTGCAACTAATTCTTTTTTACATAATTACTAAAAAAACTAACTAATAAATTGCACGGCGTCATAAAATCAACAAAATTAAGAAACGTCAAAATAAAGGATAATTTTTGTTTCAAAGCCATCTTGATATGCTTTTTTGTGATTAAATTGTGTTATTTCCTACGTGCACTTTTCTTGAAAATTTACATCCAAAATATGGTCAATAAATGAAATAAAATAAAAAGTGCAGGTTCGTATTAAAAAAGAATAGATGAGGAGCCCTTCAAAGACGAAACGTTGTTTTATAAAATTGGATACGCTATGTTAAGCGATATTCAGCCTTCAATAAAATAGTTTTATAAACTTTTTTCTATATTAAAAAAAGAATGTTTTAATTAAATAAAACGAAAATTGTCAATTTCGGTTTTTCCGAAATATCTCGGAAACCGCAGCTGATATTTTAATTTGGGAAAAACCAATAAATTCGTCTTGATTTAATCAACTCTGTATCTATAACGGTTTACGAAATCCCAATAGTGTTCAATTAAATTTGCGCCACCCTGTATAGTTCAAATTGGCAAACGTTGCCGAAAGTCCGTTTACATTACTTTTCTTTACGATGGACAAACTATAGTTCTTTCGTTTTTTTATGAAAACCCCCCCTCGAGCAAATCGTGCGCACGGGCCTGGGGGTATCTCAAATCAAGTTTACTCGACTGAAATAAATAGCAGAGAGCAGCTACTTTAAAGGATCCATGATGCTTGTGCAGAATAATCCGGACGTAATTAGAAAGTCGAGATAATTCTAGCGCCCCAAATAAACGCTCGAGTTAATTCGAGCACCCCCACATAAACACTAGAGAATATTCGAGCGCTCTAAATAAATGCTCGAGATAATTCGAGCACTCTAAATAAACGCTCGAGAATATTCGAGCGCTCTAAATAAACACTCGCGATAATTCGAGTGCTATAAATAAACGCTTAAGATAATTCGAGCGCTCTAAATAAACGCTCAAGATAATTCGAGCACCCTAAATAAACGCTCGAGAATATTCGTGCGCTCTAAATAAACGCTCGAGATAATTCGAGCATCCTAAATAAACGCTCGAGATAATTCGAGCGGTGTCATATTTCCTTAAATAAAAAAGAATACCTACATTTTCAATATATCAAGTGAAATGAATAGAATTTTGTAAAATTGTTCAAAAAATCTAATTGAAGAAATTAAGTACCCTGTCATAAGTCCAGACTTTTTAGCACACTGTATATGGCCGTAGGTAAAGTATAGTACGTAATGAGTGTTGTAAAGCAATTACGCACTCGCCGTTACGCAGCTTCGTGCGCAATTTTTCCATTCGTGCGTAAAACACATATTACGTAATATACTATTAACATAAATTAATAAAAATAAAAATAATTATTTAACTGCTTATGTGCTTTGAGTTTTTTTTACCTGAGGCCTTAAATCTAAACGTGGGTATAATTTTTAAATTTAAATTTTTACTTTTTATTATAAATCATTATTTTTTATTTTCCCTGTATACAACCAAATATTTTAATTTTTTTTGCTTTTCTACATATAAAACTTTTGAGTTTTCCTGTATGCTACTAAAAATTTGATTTTTAATTATGGATTTCCAGGTAATTCAGAACTTTTTATCAATAATAGTTTTTTTGTATTATTTATAGTAAACTTTCTCTACCTGTATAGGTACCACCTAATATTTTAATAATTTAATGCTTGATTATGGATTTCCAGGTGATGCATCCTTTGTATCAAGAATAATTTTTTTGTACTAAGATAAACTTTCTCTCAATTTGTATAAAATTGTTTGGCATCATAAATAAAAAAATTAGATTTTATTACTGTGTAACATAATTCGATACTTTTTAACAGGTCGCGGTCAGGAACGTTTAATTGTTGTTTAGTCAAAATGTCTGATAATTTCTAGTTTTAAAAAACCCAAACGTAAAAAAAAAGATGTTAAATAAAAAGTAAATTATTTATAACTATTAATCAGTGCCACCTGATGGTGAAGTTTTGACTTTAAAAGTTACCTTACACCGAAAATTAGTAGGTTTCAGTAAACCCTTTACTTTTGCTACTGAATAATAGATGTCGCTAGTACGGGACTTCTTAAAAAATTTAAACAATCTTTCTTTGACCGAACTTAGTGCGCCATCTATTAATCTGACATCAAATATAGTCAACGAAAATGAAATAGTTTTCTGTAATATATTCATTACATATTACTATTACTTCGTAGATGTCAACGGAGTTTGGAAATAAAAGGACATTTGGATTTTCAAACAGATTAAAAGCAGAGTTATGAAAATATATTATAATTTTAAATGGAGAGGCATTTAGATAATATTCTTCATGCAACTAGAAATAATATTAAATTCCCCAAATTCTTTGATTCCTAAAGTGTAGTATTTAATTAAATAAAGAGTAATATAAAATTTTAAGACAAGAAATTAAAATTAAAATGTTATGAGTTTGAAGAACTTTACATGTTTTCACATAATTTGCTAATTTTTAGCAAAAAGTACGAACTTGACTGAATATATTTAAATTATTTTTGTATTTTTACTACAAGTGTCCCATTTTACTATTTTTGTTATTTTAAATTTTTACGTACGATCTTTCAAAATACAAATGTGATAATAGTTATGTTGTACGTTGATTTGTTGGCTTGTCCACTTGTTTATTATTAACAATAAATTTTAAATACGCTACTTCCAACTGAAGGAATAAAGGCCAAACAACGAATTTGGCTGTTACGCGGACTGATATCATCAACGAAGGATGAGTAGGCCTGAGAAGGACTGCGAGTCCTGAAAAAGTTTCGTGGTTGTTTGGCGGTGTACAAATCTCCAGCCTCGTGGTTTTTTGGCGGTGTACAAATCTCCGCCTGCAGATCGTGCTAGCTTGAAGATATGACCGACCAAAAGTTCAACTGACCGCGAAATATACGAGGGTAGGTACATGCAGGGTGGATTTAGTGGGTAAGATTTATCTCGCATGCTACTAAACGCACGGGTCTAATAATGAAACATAAACTAAACTTATTCAAGGTCAAGTTCCCAATGGAGAAAATAGGTAAATATATTTTATAAATAAAAATAAATAAATATAGAACAGCATATAAGGCGTTTAACTTTATATAGAGCAAAACTGATATATTTTCGCACATTCCGTATTTCTGAGAAAATTTAAATGCCTATTTCATCGTATTGTATAATTGTGAACCAAGTTGCAGATTTGTCAAACTGCTGCAATACAAAAACATTTGGTAGAAAAAATTAAATAATACGTGCCTAGGTCATTTTTCCAAAATTTTAATTGGGGACCAAGATACAGGGAAGAAAGTGACTTCGAGACTTGATTTTATTTCCTCCGATAGATAATCATCACCCAAGCATTGTATCCAAATTTCAAGTCAATTTGGGGGGGGGGGAGGAGGTAAAACACTGATTAATATTTGACTCGAAGTTTTTTTTTAATAATTTATCGGTTTATAATTTTCAAATTTTAGTGTCGATTTAAAAAAAAGTAAACAATTCAATATGTGTTCTCCATGCGATCCTTATCCACCAAGAGATCCTTGTCCACCATGCTGTATGTCTGGCACTTGTAATCCTTGTAGTCCTTGTAAAAATAAAACTAATGGCCACTGTACGATGTATACAATCGAAAAGGATATCGCTTCTGGCATTGTTTCGTCGGTACATATTATTCTAGAATCCGAATGTTAGAATTCTTTTATTGTTCAATTGTATATTGTAATTTCCATTTATTATAACTTTACTTTTGGAGCAATAAAATACTAGAAGGACCCTGCTACAGGATGTATTAAGGCGAAAACAAACAAATGGCGACCGAATTTCGGATTTTGCAAATATTATTTTTCGATTTTCGCAACTAAAGAGTAAAGTGGGGGAAATTTTTTATTCGCCATCGGATGCGGAATTTTTTTATCTTTGATTTGAGCCCTACAAGAACTCGATCCGGAAGGGAGGAGGGTGTTGAAAGAGTTTTAGAGGGTTAGTGACTAGCTTGAACGGTATTTTTTCTCATTATATCAACACATGAATTATAGGTGGCACAATCTATTTGTCATCCTACGTTCTTATTCAGTGACCAGGTAAATGTACTTTTATCTACATTTGCCACTATAATTTCTCTCCTCACAGATTGCACTTCAGAAAATACTGTTATTCAGTGCCGCTTTTAGCAATACCAGCGCCCTGGGGAGATTTGTACGGCGCCCCTAACTGCAATTCAAACCCCTACGAAAAAAAGGCAAAGTATGTAATTTTTTTTTATTTTTTTTTATTTCGAATTTGCTTTATTTACAATCTACTTCTATCTAACAGAGTATTGAGTAAATGTATTGAAAGGTTTACGTGTGTAAAGGGAAACATCCAATGATGTTTCACCTTGTCCTACATTGTTTAATTTTGGAGTGGATCTTGAGGCCAAGTTCTAGTAAGTCTCCTTGTGGCAGGTCCATTGTTGTTTAGATTCTCTACTAGTTCATTATCGTGGTTGATGGTTCGTTGTTTGTAAGACTCTGTTATTTGGATGATTTCATCCTTGATTAGGGGAATTTCTAAGTCATCGTGAAGTGTCCGGTTGCTCACATACCATGGTGGGTTCGTTATTGATCTTAGCACTTTGGATTGGAATTTCTGTATGATGTTCACTGATGTTGGTTTTGATCAGCCCAATAATTGGAGTCCAAATTGGTTTAAGAATGGCTTTGTATTAGAACCTTATTGGAAAGAGAAAGTTTTGACCTTCGACCTAATAGCCAATACATTTGTCGAAACTTCAGATCAAGTTGCCTTCTTTTGGTTTGGGGAACACCGGAATTGATATGACAGAACTTAGACTGCTGGTCATTGAATTTTACGGAAAAATGAGATAATAGTTGCTGGATAAAGCGTTTTTTATTTTAAAGAGTAGGCCTTTATGCCAGACTTTATCAAAAGCCTGGGAGATATCGAGGAATACGGCATTACAATATGTCTTATTCTCGAGACTTTTGGAGATTTCGTTCACTAATCGATGGACTTGTTGGATTATAGAATGGTCTTCCCGAAAACCAAATTGGTGATTAGGTAGCAGTGTTCGGAACTCATGGTCTGCGTAGACTCAAAGGATATAATGAAATAACCACTTTATAACTAAAATGTTAGAAAGATATAGATAATGCATTCTATTATATTATAGTGTTGCCAACAAACGATGTTTTCGATAAATTTAGGGAATTTACGAGCAAGTATGCCTCGCTCAATGAGCGAAGGGATATAAAGGGGCGCCTACCACTGCCATTAGAGGTGCCCTTTGCACCAAATTTGTTGGTAGGCAAAATAATCAATAAACTATATTTCTACGATATTCCTACCGATAATTTTTTTTAAATAATCGAATTTACAAAACTCCATGGACGCCATTCATTACCTTCCAATGTTTTTTTCAATAAAACGTTTCATGGAAGCCGCCACAAGCATATGCGGTATTAAAAGCGTCATGTACCGTAAAAATACAACAAAATTGCAAAAATTAACGAGCCTTCAGCGGTAGCCGGGCGTGGCGGATCAAAAAGTTTATTATAGAAAGAGGAAAGTACGGTGAGCATCGTTCGGAAAGGGCAGTAATTTGCTACTGACATGTCGTAAATAGGCGATTTAAATTTAATGTTTTATAAGTATGTACATAAGTATGTCGTTCATTCATTATATTTAGGTAATAAGGTTTTTTGTAGGTTGGTATTTATGTTTATTTATTTATTTATGAGAGGATGTTCGTCATTGATGATTCTTATCGTCATTAATTTTAAGTAATATATTTTAAATCTCGGTTTTTTAGACAACTATTTTATTACAATTCGCAATGATGATTTATTTCGACTATGCTTGCTTGCTGCTTGCGTGCTTATAATTTTAACGTCTCTTTTCTGCTACCAGGGCTAATCTGGACGGGACCTACAGCTTATCGTGGGCTCCGAACCACGGACCTCAATCACCTTAAACCCAGGACCAGGCCTTTGTCGTTAAACCCAGGACTAGCCCTTTGTCATCAGGTGATCTACCGACTAACAAGTGTGTAATTGTGTCACCAACCCCTATCAGTTTCACCAGATATCCGATCTCATCCGGCGTGAATGAAACTGCGTATGGCACAAATAACTTTTTGCACTTGCCAAAGTCTTATCTTTATTCCGCTTGAATGCGGCAGAATTCGAACCTGCTCTCCGAACTTATTTCGACTATTATAAATCAGTGAAAAAGAACCATGTGACTTTCCAACTATTACTGCACTGCTACCTTCAATAGTAATTTTTTTGCAGCCGTCTCGAATATAAAATTTTCGGTATGGTTTATTAATATCACTTTCGGAACTTGTCACGTAAATTACTATTACGTAACAATTTCCGAAAGTGATATTTTACGGGATGAGTAGGAAGTTTCCAGGACGAGACGTACGCGAGTCCTGGAATCCTGCGAGTCCCGTGAAATCACTTTTGGATCATGTTACGTACAATATTTTTTCTGCATCCGTTTTGTATGTTAAAAGGATATCGATGGATAATAACGTATAAACTTTATATATCTAGACAATTACATATAACAATCACTCTTACGAATACATTACTTATGCAATAATTCATAAGTAGCCGCTTTAGCAGATTCACTAATCTCAAGTGGAATCATTTCAGCGAAAAAACACACACCAATGTTAAATGACAAGCTCAAAACCGCCTACTAGATGTCCAAAATCGTCCCGAGAGTAAAGAAAGTGAAAAAAACGTCCCGAAAATGAAGTGGTACTTTCGATTTAACAAATGAATTTTATTAGGTTTATATTTTTTATTAAGTTAGTGGGTTTACCTTTTTGTTTCGATTATGGGTTCGAGGTACTTTACCTCGTTATCGATATGATAGATTAATATATTTAATAGGTGAGATGTAAGGCTAAATCTCGCATTATTATTATTATTATTATTATTATTATTATTATTATTATTATTATTATTATTATTATTATTATTATTATTATTATTATTATTATTATTATTATTATTATTATTATTATTATTATTATTATTATTATTATTATTATTATTATTATTATTATTATTATTGGCAATATTCGCTAAAGATGGTGTAACATGTAATCCTATTGATCTATTTGACTTTTCTGTTATTTGTGATGCTGAGTTTTGCGGAACAGAGGTAATCAACAACAAAACAGTCTTAGTTTCGTTATACAGATCATCCAGTAGGAACAATTTTCATATTTTCAAATATAATCTCTTAAGACTTCTTAATTTTTTGCATTCCAAGTATCAGGATATTATATTAATGGGGGATTTTAACGTAAAATTTCTTGAAAAGGATGACAAAGCAAAGGATATATGTAATATTTTTGAATCTTTTGGTTTACACTGTACTATTAATGAACCGACGAGAATAGTTTTAAATAGTCGTTCGTGTTTGGATAATATTGTTACAAACTTAAATTTGGATTTATATATTTTAATATTTTCGACAGTAAAGTGAAACAAAATGCTCCTTGTATGACCCGAGCTATAAATAACAAGGAAATCAAGAAATATGCCACCAATCTTTCATCTCTTTCTTGGAATTCATTAAATACAGACGACACAAATGCCAAGACCATGTGGGACCATGTGGGACTTGACAAAGGCGTTCGATTGTGTTCCTACTGCTCTTCTTTTAAATAAACTTGAGTTTTATGGCATCAGAGGTAAAGAACTGCAGTTATTTGACTCTTACCTTAATAACAGAATGCAATACGTTGTACACGGAGGTAAAGAGTCTACTCTTCAATCTATTAACAATGGTGTGCCTCAAGGTTCAATATTAGGACCGATCTTATTTATTGTATTTGTAAATGATCTTCCTGGTGCAATCGATGAATTCTGCGTATTGTTTGCCGATGACACCACTTTTTTGACTGATGCGAACCAATCTCATCCCAACAAACACGTAAGTGAATGGTTCTTGGCCAATAAGTTAAAACTCAATGAAAATAAAACTAATAACTTTAGTTCCGTTAAAGGGGCCAAATAATCAAAACCGGTGAAATTATTGGGTATATACTTTGACACATACTTGAACTGGAAGCCACATATAGATCACCTCTGTTCTAAACTAGCATCGCAAATATTTGTTATTCGTCAACTCAAATCGTGCTTACCATTTTATCTGCTTAGAACTGTCTATTTTTCCTTAATTGACAATAACATAACGTATGGAATTAGGCTATGGGGAAATTCCACAAATGTATATAAAGTATTTATACTCCAAAAGACAGCAGTAAGAATTATTGATAACGCTCCCATAAATACACCCTGTCAAGCAATATTTAAAAAACTAGGAATATTGCCCCTTCCTTCACTGTATATTTTAGAAACACTGTTGGAAACTCACAGCAATCTAAATAACTTAAATAAACATGTTGATGTTCACAATTACAACACTAGATTTTGTCAGAATATAATCATCAAAAACTCTAGGTTAAAAAGTACTAAAAGTAACACTTTGGATGTTTCCCTTTTTAATTCCCTTCAAAGTTACTTTTCTCACGTTAGATTTGAAAACATGTCAAAAAATCTATTTAAAAAATTTGTAAAAGATTTTCTGTTGAACTATTGCTTTTACAGTACGGACGAATTCTTAAAAGAATTAAACTAAAAATTGTATATGCCACTGTTTCTGAAAATCAATGCTTGATTTTAATTTACTTGATGTTATGTGTAGTTCTCTCATTTGTATAAATTTTATCAAGTTTTTGTTCTATTTTTGACGAAATAGCTATTTTTACTACGTGTATTGCTTATTATTATATTTAGGACTTGTGACTTCAAACGTACCTTGTATGTAAAGTGGTCAATAAGCTATACTACTACTACTACTATTTTTTTTTTGTTTACTTCTGTGTCAATGGCATCGACTACTATGGCCATTAGCCTCGTGTTCTGTGTAGGCTTTGTTACTGTTTCCCAGCGCCACTTTAGGAACAGCACTGTTAATTAGAACCCAACAGTGAATGGTCGAGTGAGGAATCACACCTGGTATGTGAAAATCAATTTCAAAATTTTTAATTAATTAAAAATCAGAAAATGATTTCTGCCTTTGGTGTGATTCGAACCCAAAACCCTTGGATTATGAGTCCAGTGCTCTACCGCTGAGCCACTCACCCCCCTACTACTACTATTATTATTATTATTATTTTTGGGTGTCTCAGGTTCTCCTGGTATTTTGGTCGAGGTACGGGTTTCTACCAAGCACTCTCGCCTACTCTTGACTCAAGAATCTTCTTACCATTCTTACCAGTGGTGTTCATGACAACAGCTTTCTGTAGGAGTTTATACACGCTGCTCTGCAGGCCTAGTATCTCGAGGCTTCTGTGTAGGTCCTTTGGTATGACTCCTGTTGTAGATATGACGATGGGTACGATAGTTACTTTGTCGAGGCTCCACAACTTCTTGATTTCATCAGCTAGTTCTGTATATTTTCTTCTTTTTTCTGTGATGGTCGGAATCAGATTGTGTGTTTGGTATTGCCACATCTATGATGAATGCCTCCTTTGCTGCTTTATCCCTTACTACGATATCAGGTTTATTGTGGGCGATGCAGCGGTCAGTTATAATGGACCTATCCTGATAGATGGTAACTTACCTCGTTTCGATTACTGATGGTGGTTCATATTTGTAGTAAGGTGTTTTGGGCGTCTCTTTTATTATTATTATTATTATTATTATTATTATTATTATTATTATTATTATTATTATTATTATTATTATTATTATTATTATTATTATTATTATTATTATTATTATTATTATTATTATTATTATTATTATTATTATTATTATTATTATTATTATTATTATTATTATTATTATTATTATTATTATTATTATTATTATTATTATTATTATTATTATTATTATTATTATTATTATTATTATTATTATTATTATTATTATTATTATTATTATTATTATTATTATTATTATTATTATTATTATTATTATTATTATTATTATTATTATTATTATTATTATTATTATTATTATTATTATTATTATTATTATTATTATTATTATTATTATTATTATTATTAAGAACTGATTGTTACACAACTAGATTGTCATATTGACTAACACAGAAAACTATCGTCCCATTAGACCCATCGTAAAAAGTCTCCCCACTTCTTCACAATATGCGGCGGTATCTGCATTCGATTGTTTTCGCGAGCTCAAAGTAAATTTTTGTGGCCAAGGCCGCCTGTCATCTATCGTAAGGATGGGACGGACACTTGGACAATATTTCTGATATGCAGAATTATATTCCGTATTATACCAATATGTATATAAAAACTTGTTAATTATTAATTACAGTTAATTATTAATTAAACTCAACATTAGTTAATTATAGAAAACATCAGAAAGTGCGGACCTTCTGTCCAAAATTGCATAATACTATTCTTCGTCGTTGCCTAGATTTTCTCTGGATATAAAGGAGCATCGTGGTTAAATCCGCAATTAACTCATAAAACTGTGTTTTGTGAAATATCGTATCAATGAGTTACATGATACGTTTTAAGACTTATTATTTATTTATCCAATAGTATTATTTCCTAACCAACTAACTCACCGATAGTTAATTAACGATTAAGGTAAGCTATAACTTTGTTCTACTTTCATCAGTATCGATTTATAATTTATAATTTTATTTTTTATAATAAACTAGTCTCGCGACTTCGCCCTCATACACTTGGAATAAGTTACGATTTTAATGTAGGAAAGCGAATAGCCGTGCCGACGGTACAGTACCGTGACCGCCAGTCCAGCAACATTGCCCGCCTGTATAATTTTTATAGTACCTGTGTCCCAAATATATATTTTTTAATATTCCAGGTACAGTTTAATCCCTATTTCGATTTTATTATATGTTTATAAACCTGAAAATGAATTGTACTTTTTTAAATTGTTCATTAAAATTACGTAAATTCTTTAAATGTTTGTAATTTATTTTTTCGGAGTGAAATTTAATACTTAAATGGCTTATTTATTTGATTGTTCTGAACATAAAAAAACAAGCGACAAAATATTCTCCCCAGTTTAGAAAGTTCATTTGAAATTCAACTTTTAATCTGAAAATTATATTCCAGATGTCAAAGAGCAGAAAAAGAAATATTGGAAAGAACGTTGTGCGTACATTTTTTCCTTAATCCAGTTAGGACGATAATAGCGACATTGGTAGATCGGTCAAATAGCAAAGTATCAAAACGAACAGCTGAAGAAAAAACCGTCCAAACAATGTAAATATCAAATAAAGAACCACATCAAGGGACATCCTAAAAAGGTCGAGGAAGATGATGCGTCTGTGATCAAAAACATTAACTAATTTTTAGATTCATAAAAATGATGGTGGTATTATTTATCATAGAAACAAATAAGTTTATAAATTTTATCTACTAATGTTAAATAATAAACCAAAAATCAAACCGGAATTTGACCTTCATTATTCAATAGTTTGTTTGTAAAATTGACTTGATTGGTTAAAAAGCGTTGAATAATGAAAATTCAACACTTTTAATAACCAATAATCATAAGGTAACTAAATTTAACCAATCAAGATCAAGAATACATTTACATTTACTATGTTGCACGACCTTTAATTTATACGTCACTGTCAAATACTTTTATTTTTCTCTTGTATATTATTTGTTTATTTTACCTTGGATACGGTTGCTATAAATACACTCCCTATGGCAAAACGAGCGGGCATTATTGCCATAATGCCCGCTAATTCTACGAGGAGCCTCTGGATTACTCCTGCAATACATTTTTGGTTGCTTGGGGTGCATACTTTCTTTGATCTTTTTGGAAAATCGGAATTTATTTCCATTACTTTTATAAGACGTATACAACACAAAGCAGCAATGATGCTCACTAAATATAATGAAACACAGCAAACGTCAAAATATCAAAAAATCGGTTATTCATTAAAATAAAATAAATTTTTCGTAAAAATAAAATCTTGTATGCCATCGGGCAACATTCATCCCTCGGGCCAGAGGCCTTCTGACTGAATGTCATCCTCCGGGCGTTAAGATCTATATAACTTGGTCCATAAATAACTATTTCTACTCCTTCACTTTAAATTACGCTAAATGTGCGCTATCCGTTTTATATTAAACCTCTTTATAGCACACTTTTCATTATAACACTGATTTTGAAGGGAGTGGGTGGCTCAGTGGTAGAGCACTGGACTCATAATCCAAGGGTTGTGGGTTCGAATCCCACCGTCGGCAGAAATCTTTTTCTGATTTTTAATTAATTAAAAATTTAGAAATTGATTTTCATATACCAGGTGTGATTCCCCACTCGACCATTCACTGTTGGGTTCTAATTAACAGTGCTGTTCCTAAAAGTGGCGCTGGGAAACAGTAACAAAGCCTACACAGAACACGAGGCTAATGACCAGAGTAGTCGATGCCGTTGACACAGAAGTAAAAAAAAAAAAAAAAAACACTGATTTTGACCAATAGACCTCTGCTTTCTATTATAAAACTGACTTTGCACCAATAGAAATTTCTATGTTGTAATCAAGTAGGTTGTTGATAGGTATAGGATATTATTGACAGTTTTGTGAAAGCTGTTGTCTCAAATGTATCAAATAAATTAATAGTTTTCAGTTAAAGTACTTATTTATATTTTGTCGTAGAAAAAATAGCGTATGCAACTTTCATGTAATGGCTATTAATACAGTCGCTTAAGATTTACTTCCTTGAAGTTCGTGTATTAATAGCTATCATTACATGATCGTTGCATAACATACTATCATCATATTGTTGAAATGGATATTTTACTAATAGAATTTTACATAAAATCGATAAAATAATATTAATATTCCAACAACATATTATTTTATTACACTCGGATGATTACAGCAATCGCTCGCAAGCCCGCTCGTGCTACAAACTTCATCCGCGTGTAATAAAAAAAAGATTTGTTAAGGTTTGGTCAGGTTCGCTCCGGTTAGATATGGTCAGGTTTGATCAGGTTTGTTCCGATTAGATATGCTCCCGTTCGCTCAAGTTTGGTCAGGTTTGATCCGGTTAGATATGCTCCGGTTCGCTCAGGTTTGGTCAAGTTTGGTCCGGTTAGATATACTCCGGTTCGCTCAGGTTGGGTCAGGTTCGCTCAGGTTTGGTCAGGTTTGCTCCGGTTAGATATGCTCCGGTTCGCTCAGGTTTGGTCGGGTTATATATGCTCCGGTTCGCCCAGATTTGGTAAGGTTTGCTCCGGTTAGATACGCTCCGATTCGCTCAGGTTTGGTCAGGTTTGGTTAGGTCAGCACCCAAATTACGTTGAGTTAGATGATTTTTTAAAAGAAATAGTGAAAATAAATAGATCAGCACCCAAATTACGTTGAGTTAGAGATTTTTTTAAGAGAAAAAGTGAAAATAAATAGGTCATGATTGAAATTTCGTTGTGTTAGATGATTTTTTAAAAGATAACGTGAAAATAAATAGGTCAGCACCCAAATTTCGTTGGGTTAGATGATTTTTCTAAAAGAAAAAGTGAAAATAAATAGGTCATGACTAAAATTTCGTTGGGTTAGATGATTTTTTTAAGAGAAAAAGTAAAAAAAAATAGGCCAGCACCCAAATTACGTTGAATTAGAGATTTTTTTAAGAGAAAAAGTGAAAATAAATAGGTCATGATTGAAATTTCGTTGTGTTAGATGATTTTTTAAAAGAAAAAGTGAAAATAAATAGGTCAGCACCCAAATTACGTTAAATTAGAGATTTTTTTTAAAAGAAAAATTTCGCTGGGTTAGATGATTTTTTTAAGAGAAAAGTAAAAATAAATAGGTTAGGACCACAATTTCGTTGAGTTAGACGATGATATTTGAGTATGCAGGAATTTTGACCAGCAGGAATTTTGAACCTGCAGAAATTTTGAAACAATGGATATTCGAGCCCGCAGGATAGTCCTGTCACTGGAACCGCTGCTTTCCGGCCTACCTCCGCGTCTGGGGTTTCCGTCGTCGATTTTATCTATATACCTACCTTCTTCCTTCCTTAGATCAGGTTCCGGTCAGGCTGCTCCGGAATTTACAAAATTAACTAATATCTGATGCAAACTTATTTTATATTAAACAGCCAATAAATTACAAAAGATGTTCAACATTTCGTCCATTTACATTAATACATAATCTGCAACGTTTTCTCATTGAAAATCGCATACCTTTTTTTATTACCCTCTTTTTTATATCACAAGCGCAGTGAACAAAGTTTCGTGTTTAGTGTCGACCACCACACTACCACGTAGCTGCCACCAAGAAAGTGTTCCCCATTTTAGTCACCGCCACGTTATAGAATCGTTTCTATTACGTGGCAAAGACTTTATAATATACTTTAAAGTTTAAAGTGGCCTCCACGTTCCGTCCACGAAAAATGTTACTTGGGATATTGGTTTTAAAGTTATCTAATAAAAATATTTATTTTTTTTAACTTTAACGCCCTTGTATTTAGAAAAGTAATCAGGTTGGACCCCTCATTGCTTATGTCATTTTGTCCAATTTTACGAGAGGTATATACAAGCAGACGTTGTGTCATTTGGACACACCCTGTATACACTTGGGAATGTTCTCTATTCTATTGATCCATAAAATTTCATTTATTATAAAATTGGAGAATGTTTCAGCAATTAGAAAATGTTTAACAAAAAAAAAAGTTTTTATCAGATAATTAGCAATATTCAAGAATAAATTTTTCTATTAGCATATACTAAACAAACTTTAGGGCAAATTTGGCAACACTGCATTTGTAAAAAGTATCGGGGCCGCCGATGAATGGCGGAATCGAAATTCGAAATTGGTTGTTTGGAAGCAGTAAATTGCCTCTCTTAATTACACATTATACAAACAGACCGGCCTCCTTTGATCGAAACCGAATTCGGTAACCAGCTACTTTATTTCATCGCACATTCCACTCCACTATGGCTTTCGCGGCTCCTCGCTTCGATTATTAATACTATTATTATTGGTTACCTACTTCATCGAAGCATTTACTACATTTTAGATATGGAATTAGCAACGTTTTTATGGAACGGAAACTAAAAAGTTTTAGTAAAATGACGTCTGTCAAAAGTATGGAATGCATTAACTTTTGTCGTTAGTATGTCAAAAAACTAGATAGATATATCTTTATTTAAATAGGAACCCTAAAATTAATTAAAGTTACGCAACAATATGAAATCAATTAAAATTTTACAAACTAACATTAATCAAATTCAGTAAAATATGATATAAGACCAAATTCATTTAACACGCATAAACAAAAAGAATTTTTAAACAAAACCGTTCTAAAATTTAGGCAACAACATAAACGTTTTTGATGTATTCTTTAAGTAACATTTTAAACTTATTAAGAGTGGTACATTTTTTTATAGACACAGGTAATTAGGTAATTGGTTAAACTTGAGGAAGCCTTTAAAAAATTCATTCATTCAAAGTTCATTATGCTTTTATAAACAGTTCTGGTTATAACCTCTGCTGCAAGGGCCTCGCCAGCCGGTAAGCTAGGGGGGGCATTATAAAAGAACTGAAGAGAAAAATCAAAAAAGAAAAGTTTTAATAAAAAAATTAGGAAACGAACAAAATATCTATATCGAAAATCAATTGAAACAGTCTTCTAGGGTTTTTTGTAAATTCGTTGACGAAATCGTTCCAAGTTTTTGAAAATGTGTTGCCTCATCATTGCGAGGCCATTGAGTTTCAGTCGAGTTTCAGACATGGTGCTCCTCAACCAGGTTTTGATTCTCCTAAGGCTACTAAATGACCTTTCAACTGTACAAGTCGTACAAGGTAAAGAAACCAGGATCTTCAAAGCCTTCTTAATTTCAGGAAAAAATTCTTCAGTTTCCTTGAGGATTTCCACAACACTCACACTCAGTTTGATCGATTCTGATTTGTCATCCCATATTCTTTGGAAAAAAATATGGGATGTTTGTAAGACCGTAAAATTTTTTGAATTCCTCGCAAGCTTCTTTAAGTTCTTCCAAAGAAATGTTTTTCATTTGCGCAGGATGTAGTTTTGTTAAAGTAAATGATGGTTTACTTTCTTCAGAAAACCTTATTTCTAGGAAATTTATAATTGAGCTGCCCCCTTCCCCGCCCTTCTCTGGCGACGCCCTTGCCCTGGTGTTATTTGAATGAATGTTTTTGTTGAAACAAATAAATTCCTGAAAATATTCAGTGATAAACCATTTACTACTATGAAAACCAAAAACTTTGGAAACACGCCGATTTTTGTTTGCAATTTTATCATAATTTTCTGTAAAAATTGTTTACGCCTTTATAAAAAAACTAAGGAATATACTCAATTTTGCCTGTAGTATGTCCTACAGCAGGTTGCCAACAAATGGAAAATAAAATTGTTATTAATATTACAAAATAAATTATTCTTTATCAAAAGTCCTGCAATAATCATGACTAAAATTGGTAAAATATTTAGTAGTATACAGGGAAAATCAAAAATATTGATTTACGCTGAAGAGTAAAGTGCTTTTAAAGTTAAATAGGTACAGAACAAAAAAAATTAATAAATTTAAACTAAAAAAATCTAAGTATTTATTCCATAAGACAAATCAAAAATTAAATTAAAAATAAATGCACTTACTAAAAATGTAATAACCTTCTCAAGATGAACATATACCTAAATAAATTAAGTAGCTATGGAAAATTTTCGTAAAAAAATAATACGTTTTCTTATGTTTTATAATAATATCATTTTTTATAGCATTCATTCGACGCCATTTTTATTTTCAAAATAGTGTTTTATAATCAATTTGTGAATTATTACACTTATGAAGTATATTTTAATTTAATTTTAAAAAAACCAGTAGACAATGCTCTTCTAGCATTGAAAAAATTGTAATGAAAGTCTTAATAAAATTTTAGATTGACAGTTCCCATTCTAATCAACACAGCCACAGTCTACTCAAACTTCAACTTCAAAATTTTCACATTTTGGACCCCATTTTGAAAGTGTTCCCGAAGAGGTACGGAGGGACACATCAAACCCTAAGTTTACTTTTTGATGCTCTATCAAAATCTGAAGTCAGAATTTTAAAATTTATAAACACACAAAAGCTACAGTCACACAGATCGAATTCAGATACCGAACAATTTGTTCGGTGATAATTAATTTCTGATTCATATAAACACTATTTTGAAAATAAAAATGGCCTTCAAATGAATGCTATAATAAAATGATTATTTTAAAACATAATTTTTATTAAACCGAGACAATGTTCATCATTTTAATTATTTTTACATCAAAAATAAAATGATAATGATGATTCTATTAATGTAGGTATATCTTCAGTTTTATAAAAATCACGGGGAATTTTAGAAATTATAATTAATTTTCTATAAGAAAACAAAAAAAACATTAAAAACTAATGGCTTCCTGAGGAAACTTAGAGTCTCCTCTTTAAAATTTGTTTTTATTTTATTTTTGCGTACATTTTAGGCAAAGAAACTTTTTTTAATTTTAGTAAAATTTTTCGCTTTCTCGAATTTTTTTTTATTTTTCGAGTTATAACGAAAAACCAAATTGATTTTGTCTTCGAAATTGTGAAGTTTAGAGCAAACCGATATTAATTTTCTTTTATGTTACTGGATGTTTCTAAAAGTTAGTTATTTACTTACGTAGATGAATAACTAACTTTGTGAAGTAAACAAAAAAAAATGGTGTAGGAAATGAAGTTTTCAAATGAACTTTACATGCTTGACACCTTATAGCAAATAATCATGGTATTAAGTCGAGTAAGTTTTACTTATCTACTAAAATATGTTTCCCAATCACCATTTATACTTAAAGCAACATATTCATAAATTCTTGGGTAGTTCTGGTGAAGGATTCCGCACGCTGCGTACGCGCAATATATCTTGAAGATGATTAAAGCACACAATTTCAGTAGAAAATGCCAGTGTAGATAGACACAAACATTCTTGGAGTTTTTTAAATTTGCCTCTGTCAGATCTCACCTTGTAAATTATTTGCTGAATGTGAGACCTATAAATTTTTGCGTTCATGTTTTAGTGAAAGCGGGATAAAGAGTTCACTCAAGTTCAACTCGAGATGTATTAAGGCTTATTAATATCCTATTTGACATTTTTGAGCTCCCGCTGCGTGTGATATATGTATCTTGGGACAAATAAATCGTTAAACAACACTGTTTTTGTTAATTTGTTTCACTGAACAAGAACCTTTTGATTTACAACATGTTTTTTTTTCTAAAAAAAAATCTTGTTTAATGTTTTTTTGGCAGGGTGATTCTTTATGAGTTGCAAATGTAAGAACCAGTTTGAAATAAATTTGAAAATGTTTAGGGTGTGAATAAGCTATCAGAGTATTTTATTTTCTTTTGTTAACCGCTATTATTATGATTTTCCGTGGTATTTTCACTAAGATAGTCATTGTGATACTAAAAACAATTAAAGTGAGGAAACAAGTAAGAAAATCGATTCGACAGCCTAAGACCGGTTTCTGCCTTTCGGCTTCGTCAGTTAGTCACTAGGTCCAATAAATCAAGGTCCAATCAAAAAAGTTGGAGAAAAATAAACCCTCTTGCTATCAAAATGGAATAAAAAAACGCAGGATCAACGAAGAATTTGAAAGGAGTTTCTCAAACATTACAAAAAGAGAGGTGACACTGTCACTGTGTCGTTGGCGCTAATATGAATTACTGTGAACAATGGCAGCCAAAAACCAGAAATTGGCGAAAAGCAATTATAGTATATTAAATTTGGAGAACGGTAAGGGCTTTTTACCGATGGAAGACAATTGTTTGGAGGATGAGCGAAGCGACGACTCCAATTATTGTCTGACATCGGTAACCCTTACCGTTCGACATGCTTATAACGTTTTTTGCAGGATTGGGGCAATAATAAACTATTACATTATCCATTTTTTCATATTCAAAATTTCGATTCATCATATCATGGTACATGTTATGGTTTCTAGGTAGTTGTTAGGATGCATAATAAGTATGAAAATGGCATTTCTGCTGTCACTTAAAATATTGTTATGTCAATAAGTTTGGTTTTTGAGTGTTGCTTTTTCATTATTATTATAATTTTTAAAATATTAGCGACGAAAGTGAATTTGAAATGTCCTACACTGCACCAGCGTCTGGACTTCAACAACTACTCCTTGGGCTATATGCCCCACCAGGTATTGAATTACGAAAGTCCAGACGTGGTTTGGTGCCCGACCAAGTCGGGGCTTTAAACCAAAAACTTCGAATTTGTTATTCACGTCTGGAATTTCGTAATTCAATACCTGGTGGGGCATATAGGCCAAGGAGTAGTTGTTGAAGTGTAGGACATTTTTAATGTCTTTGTTGTTGGGAACATGTGTGATTTTATTTCACATCCTTAAGCAGTTTTGTTACGCCCGTGGTCCCTTTTTGGGATTTTTATGGTTTAAAAAATTCCACCTTCGTATAGTTTTCTATAGTTTTGCAAGCTTTGATTTTGTTATGAAAGTGAGGATGGATGGCGTTGGGCTCTCCTCGTTCGTGATACACTTGCTCTAGCGCAAACACTTTTATCAAGAACGAAGCGAGTCGAATTCATTTTCAGATATCCTTTAGCGATAGGATGTCGAGCTAGCCTGCTTCTTACTGATGAGGAACAATAATTCCGAAACCGGTCTAAGAATGGCAAGCTCCTTTAATAACAAAATCGAAGTTATTGGTTTAAAGCCCCGACTTGGTCGGGCACCAAACCACGTCTAGACTTTCGTAATTCAATAACTTGTGAGACATATAGGCCAAGGAGTAGTTGTTGAAGTCCAGACGCTGGTGCAGTGTAGGACATTTTTGATGTCTTTGTTCTTGGGAACATGTGTGATTTTATTTCACATCCTTAGACAACTTTTTCTTTTAGCTTTAAATTAATAGTTGTGTTTAATAATATTTGGTGTATTTTATTATCGGAATAACATATTTACTTGCTGTGATATGTTTTTTTAAAAAAACCAAGTGATATTTTTAGGTTATGTTAAAATGTCAAAATTCAATGAAAAAGTTCTAATAACACTGGTTTAGTTTATCATAACTCAAAACTTTGTGTTTATAAATTCTACAGGCTATTTTGCTTCGAAAAGTATTGTGTATGTTTTATTTGTAGTACTTCTTACACTATAGGTACAAATGCAATGAAACGCGTTTTTTAAAAATGCTACTACACTTTCTAACACAAGCTCCATTGACATTGGCCAACTACAACACTATAAGTAGAACTAGGTAGAATTTTTCTTAATTTTATTAATATATTATTATATTCGAATAAAAAATATTGTATGATAACGCGGACGAGAAGTTTCTTCTTCGGACTCTTATGGTTTGCCAGATTCGACTAACGTCTCAGCCGGCAAACTCCATAATCGTCCGAAAAAGTAACACTTCTCGTCCTTGCATCATAAACTACTATTATGTCATACTGGTTCATTATTGCGTTTTTATTGCTTAGTTACCAACTACATAATTTTTTTTATCTGGTTTATATCTATTTGCGATCAGTACTAAGCAGGGTACTATAAGCAAATTCGCCGTGTGTTAAGTGAGTAGATTTGGACTATTTTCCACCGATTACAATTCCCACTTATTTCTTTTATAGATTGAGTGTGTATGTATGAACTTGGTTTCTAATTTATAAATTATTCTAAAATATATAAGGCAAATCGAGAGGTTTGTTTTTATAGTCTTTGTGTTTGTTCGCTATTATCTAACAAATTCATAGCTAAAGAATTTTGGTGAGTTTTCTTCTAACGTAGCGTTTACTATTTTCACTAATTTCTTCTTGGACACTATTCACTTTTAGATCAAGTCTGATTTCACTGTTTGGTAAAAACCAGGGTGCGTTTGTAATGGTGCGTAGCACTTTGGATTGAAACCTTTCTATTATGTCCAGGTGAGATTTGGTTACTGTTCCCCATCGTTGTACCTCATAGGTCCATACTGGTTTGAAGGCTGCTTTATATACTAGTAATTTGTAGTAGCTGCGTTTGTACCGATTTTTGTTCATTGATTTTTATTCTCCATTTTCTTGCCCAGTCCTGAATTCTATTTAATTGGTTCCAGCTACATTAGGGTTTCGATGTTTAGTCAGTATACCTTTATCGTCGGCAAATGTGGTCGTCGTAATGTTTTCACTAGTTGTCAAGTATGGTATGTAGAGAAGATATAGTGTGGGTCACTGCCCTAGGAAACTCCTGGCATTAACTGGAAATATTTGTGTTGTTTCTTGTTCGTGTTGTACCATAAAGTACCTTTCTTCCAGGTATGATTCTAGAACAAGGTATATTGTGTGTGGTAGTGTGTTCTTTAGTTTATAGAGAAGGCCTTGTCAAAGGCCTGGATTACATCTAAGAAGGTAGCTACACAGTAGCTTTTAGGTTCAAAAGTTTGGTTGATGGTGTCGACTACTCTGTGGACTTGTTCGATCGTGCTGTGTTGCTGGCGGAACCCAAACTGGTGGAGTTTGCTCAAGATAGGTAGGAGGCTTATAGGTCTATAGGAGGAGACGTCATTGGGAAACGCCCGCGTGGGCATAAAGACAAATAATTTTTGTTTAACTTATTTAATAACCTTTATTAATGAAATTGTACGTAATTGTTTAATTAACATTTAATATTTTTATTTAGCATTAAAGTCTTCTTTGCCATTGAATATTTGCACTATAAGGAACTCGTAGAAAATGTTTCATCGAGATCGCCGAAATATCCAAGCAAAACAGTTTCATTAATATGTTGTACGTAGTTTTTTTTACCAATTTAAAAATTTTTCGTATTCATTGTAGGCATCTTCGGTAATATATTTTGAGTTGCCATTTTGGCTTTTTTTATAATTTCATACGAAATTTCAGAAATTGCATTCATTATGAGTTAAGTTCGACATATGTAAACTAACATTTATATTTGACAGTATGTACCTAGCAACGATAGAGCCTACTGTGATAAAATGACAATAATGTTACTAATTTACATTAATTTTAATTGTGTATGCAATAATAACGAACTAGTTTGACATAATAGTAGTTTAGATGCAAGGACGAGAAGTGATTCTTTTTCGGACGATTATGGAGTTTGCCGGCTGAGACGTTAGTCGAAGCTGACAAACCATAAGAGTCCGAAAAAGAAACTTCTCGTCCGCGCTATCATACAATATTTTTTATTCGAATATAATAGTATATTTCATTAGGAGTCCAGAAAATAGGCTTTTTCTGTGCGCGCGCGACGTGTTCCCGTGGGATGCGCAGCCGGAAAAAGCATTTTTGGACGTGTAATGAACGACATTTTTCATTATATCTATCTGAAAACCAGATTAAGAAACATTTATTTTTAACAATTTGCGATTTCTAGAGAACTGTTAATAACATATTATTTGAAGAAAATAAATTCTCCATATCTCAAATGTGGCCCTATTTTCTCAAATTAAATATCGAAAAATTATATTGTAAATGCAATCACGTCCAAATCGAAAACAACTACTCCTGTGACAAAAGCCCCCACAGGCATTGAATTAAAACGATTTAGACGCGAGTTGGAAGGCTATTAACCAAACCAACACTTTGATTTTGTTATTTGAAGAGTTTGTCATTCCCAGACTAGTTTCGGCATTTTTGTGCCTCGTCAGTAGGAACTAGACAACCTCGACACCACTTCTCGAAGCAGTGTCTGAAGAAAACATTGGAAACACCGGGTACTTATAGCCACTGAAAGTGACGAAGTCGGTGTGTGTCAAATAACAAAATCAAAGTTTGCAGGTATGCAACCCATCAAGCAGGTTAGGAAAAAAATAGCCAGACTGGCAATTTTTGAAGAAAATAAATTCTCCATATTTCAAATGTGGCCCTATTCTTTCAAATTAAATTTTTTCGAAAATATATGTAAATATATAAATAGATACAGGATGTATAAAAGGAGATGATGGTTCTCGCGAAAACAGACAAATGACAACCAAATTTCGGATTTTCCAAATTTTAATTTTTGATTTTCGCAACGAAAGAGTAAAGTGAGGAAAATTTTTTATTCTCCATCGGTTGCGAAATTTTTTTTTCTCTTTTACTTGAGTCCTACAAGAACTCGATCCGATAATCAGGAAGGGCGGGGGGGGGGTGAACGCGTTTTGCCCTGTAGAAGGGCAAGGGATAGGGTTAGTGACTTCGTGCTAGGCTCATTTTCAAGGGCAATCAGTTCTCTTTCAAGATTTTTTTACCACAAAGCTCTAATTATATAGAGGATTGCAGGTGTGCGTAATATATTTATAAAAGCGAGTGCACTCGCTGAGCCCGTAAAATTAGGTGTCGGGATAGGAGCTAAGCGCTCCCTTTGATCTCTCGTCTCTCTCACATCATCTCTCTGCTCTCTCACAAATACTATTCCGGCATCTAATTTCACGGCGGCTGAGCGAGCGCACTCGCTTTTATAAATATATCACGCACTCCTGCAGGCCTTAATATAGATAGAGCTTTGGGGTAGAACAATTTTGAAAGAGAACTGATTTCCCTTGAAAATGAGCAAAACTTTTTGGACCCGTTATTTCTTAACTTCTGCTGATAATACCTTGGAGTCACAGTTAATACGCGTGGTCGTCTACCTCGGATGCCGCGCTGTCAATCCTCCAATCTGTCTCTTGTCACACAATACCAACCTATACATTGCAGCCATTTATGTACATAACAGTTAGATCAGAGGTCATTTACTGCTTTGTTAGCTTTTATGTTATACTGGCTCTGACACATAAGTAATAGTATATTACGTAACAAGTGTTGTAAAAAGCATATTACGCACGAATGGAAAAGTTGCACCCGAAGCCGCGTAGCGGCGAGTGCGTAATTCCATGAGTGCGTAATTGCTTTACAATACGCATTACGTACTATACTTTATCTACGGCCATATACAGTGTGCCAATCCCACTAAACATTAGAACTTACAAACACTTTTATGTCTTCTATTTAATTTTTTTTACATATCTACGAATCAACATGCTTGAATGATATTTACCGTTCCGAAAAAATAGGCAGTACAAATGAATTGATGTTAAAATGGTTGATCTAAATTACACTACAGACACTTGATATTCAATATGTTTTCTCTTTGATAATCTTCAAGTGGAAAATTGATACGAAACATTCAGTGGCGGAGCAAGTAATAGTTCAAATCAATACGATATAAAAAGGATATTGGATCCTGGGATGTAGTTATCCAGAAAGTAAGTTTTGTAATAAGTATGTAATAAGAAATTAAAGAATGTGGTGAAGCAGATGAGTAAGCAGTATTTTGGTTATGTATAGAGTAGAGGAAAGTATTGATGGAAATTTCCCCAGAAGCTGCTGCAACTCTTGTTAATCTTAAAGAATAAATCCCAATGTAGAAAACTAGCTGCTATGACAAGGTAGGTGTGGGAGGTACCACAAAATAAAGAGGGAAGGTAACATATTTTTATTGTTACAAAAAGTTGAACTTTAAATCAATCGTGGGTGGATCCAGGCCGTGTAAATCAAAAATTTTGAATTTGGGCAATCCCTATCAGAGTTTTCATTAAACTACGTTACAATTTTTCAAAATACCATGGACTAGTTTATAAATTATTTCCCAACGAGTTATTTTTGACCTTTATTTTTTTCCCAAATTAATCTGGTCTTTCCGCAAGGCATCAACTTTACTAAAATTCCTGTGAGATCTTTAGATCACGACAATTAGAGCGATAACTTTCTCAGAGCCCCTTTCCTCTCCACTCTTAGCGCTAGAGTTCTACAACCTAACCTCGGATGGGCAAAAGAGTCGTACTATTTTCTAAAGAAGAGGATGGCTAATCTTAGGTCAAAGATTTGATTTCCAAGCGCTTGGAGAGAGTCAGTGGTTTGTCCTATTCCTAAAATATAGAATCCTAGTTCGGTGCGAGACTTACATCGTAAGAGCTCATTGCCTGTTATTTCCAAGATCCTTGAAAGAGTTGTGTATAACCAGTTAGTTGATTACTTAACCACATGAAATTCTACCTGTACAACAATCTGGCTCCTTTACTAAACTTCTGTGATCAATGTTATTCGTTGTTGTTATAATCACCTTGCGATTTAATTCAACACGAGCTTTTGTTTTGTGTGCAAAAATTCAATATTAGGGCTGTTTTGATATTGTTTTATCTTTTTTCAAATCCTATTTATGGAATCTTTCTCAGAAGACAGTGGTTGATAATAATTTCGGAATTAAAAACCATTATATCAGGCGTGCCTCAGGGATCTATCATGGGCCCTTTGTTTTTCCTAATATACACCTCTACCAAAAGAAGTTGAGGAGAGTCAAGTACACCTTTACGCAGATGATATCCAGTTATTAAATCATATATTATTATTAATATTACTATTAATCCTTCAAAAATTACTGCCGTTCTTTTGCAGTGAAGCCAGTGTAGATATTGGTGGGTCAATAAGACTTGTGTTGGATGATGTTAGTATAGCTTTAATTAATGAAGCAAAGAGTCATATTAACTCTTTGATTAAGAGATGCAAAATCCGAAGGTACGATACCTACCTCGGAGAATAACAAATAAAAGAGGAAGATCTACCTAACGTGAACCCTACCGACATCCGAAACTTTTTGAAAGCAATAGGACTGGAGGAACTGCTCTATCCGTTGAGACATCCTTAATGGCTGGGCTGCAGAAGGGGGCAAAAAAGATCTTACAGGTCGCAGTGTATCGATGACCCCACCAAACAGAAGAGGAAGAAGAAGAAGAGGTCATACTCAAGATTGCGGTTGCTTTGCATAAATAGGCATATAATATTAAACTTTAAAATGAGGAAAGAAGTTTGTGAACATTTAGTTTTAGCAATATTGCAATATTGGTAAAACTATCCTTTTTTGGACACGGAGACCTTGAAACGCGATTTTTTACTTGCGAGCTGTTGAGGTTTTTTGTCTCGGATTGTAACTGGAAACACCTTCACCGCCCTGGTGCAAATGTATGTATGCATTCGTTTTAAGAAAGACGTATTATTATTATTATATTTACAAATTAACAACGAAGCTACTTTACAAGTCATTTTCTTTAAAAATTTTTAATAAAAAGTTTCAGGTAAATCAGCTTTTACAAAATTATAAAATGTTTGAGAACTACACAATTGTTTCTCTAAAAGTAATTTTTTAATAATATTTCAGTTTTACTTACAGTCATATCAAAAATACCGCTGCCTTACCACAGATAGGTGTTAGATATTGTAAAAACCCCATTTAGAAAATAGCACTTAGCTGTATGTTTTTTTCGAAAACAGTACATCTCTTTTAGCTATTCGAGGTTAGATTATAGAACTCCGGTGCTTTGAAAAAAAAAGCTCAGAGTCATTCGAGAGGATTCTCGTAATTTAAAGTCTACTTGCGGGATAAAAAAATTAAAAAAGGTTAAAATTAAAATTGAAATTTAATTGATATCCCAGTTTCTTCCCTAATGGTACGCCTATCTCAGCGAGACACAAGCCCGCGAGGGTTATCATTGCAATTTATATGAGATTAGGGTGAAGCACCAGATAATATAGAAACCCTCGAGAGTGCATCTCTAACCCCTCACACCCTCAGTGAAGCGCGATACTAATAAATTTGACAAATAGATGTACATTATTGCTTTCACGTGCTACCCCTAAAGCCACCCTTATGCTTACGCTCCGATTATCATCTAATAAAACGAATCATTTGATTATTTGGAATTCGGAACCGGCAAGTGCCTTTATTCATCGATGAGAGTTGCACTTTGTATTTATTTTTTAGGCAGTATTCTTTTTATAAGTTATTTAATTAAAAAAAGTTGTATATAGCATTGAGTTTGTCAAAATCAATCTTGTTTTTCGAGAAAAAATCTAGCAGCATCTAGAGTAATTATACGATTAACACTGCTGCTTACATTGGAGCTAGGAGAACCGAGTAAATTTCTGAAGAAATTATAAAAAAGTTTATGGAAACGAATGTATTTTTAGCTGACGACGGATTTGTCGAGAGCAGAAATATATATAGAAAATAGAAGTGTCCCAAGGATAGAACCCTGAGGGATTTATTATTTAGGATTACTTTTTGCTACCTGTTTTTACGTAATATGTACTTAAAGCACCTTTACGATGTCTAACCAACACCAAAAAATTGAAGTTTTTTTAGCATAGAGCTGTTTATGATCTATAGTGCCGAATACTTTGGAAAAATCCAACAGTACGACCACTGGGACCTAATTTCTTCTATTGTTGATAATTTTAAGGAAAAATGTACGTTGGGGTTTTTATTTGACTTATAATAATTTATAGTTTCTGGCCAACATTTTTACTTTTCCGCCGTTCACTATATCATAGAGGAATCGGGCAAAAAAAGTACAAATTTTTTTTATTCCTAAGCTTATATCATCATAGTTACGCTATCAATAAACAGGGTCATAACTCCCTTGGGATATTAGAGGTGCCTTAATTTCCCGTTGTCAGGCTTAATTCCCGTTGTTAGGATATTTTGACGTTTGTTGAATATTGCTGTCAGTGTTTCATTATATTTAGTGAATGTCATTGCTGCTTATTTTATTAAAATCGATCAGAAATAAAATAATCTATGTACCTCGAGAATTAATGAGCCTTAATTACCTCAGGCAATTGCAGTCCCTCAGGCCAGAGGCCCTCGGGATGCCTTCGGGAATTAAGGCCCTTATAATTCCCTTGATACATAAATTACTATTTTGCGTTCATTCATCATTATTTGGCCTGAAAAACACGAAAAAATGGTTTTTACGAAATTTTGTCAGAGTATGTCGTCGTCGGCAAATTTTCTTGTTTATAACTCGATAACTCCGGGTCGAGACAGATCATGATTGGAGCTGACACAAGAATGACACCTATTGATTTTGGGGTATTTATTTGCTCCAAAAATTTAAGACATGTATCCCCCCCTAACCAAAAATATAGATGTAAAATAACGGTTTATAGTTACGGAAGCAAATTATTCGAACTTAATTTCTGAACATCCTGTCTAACACAAACGGTACAGATATAAATAATTAATATTACCGATTCTTAAAAATGCTTATAAAGTATTATCACCGAACAAATTGTTCGGTATCTGAATTCGATCTGTGTGTGTGTAGCTTTTTTGTGTTTATGGGGGTTTGATGTGCCCCTCCGTACCTCTTCGAGAACACCTTCAAAATGGGGCCCAAAATATGAAAAATTTTAAGTTTAAAATGACATTGAATTTAAAATAGACACATAGTGAATGACGATTTTGCTAAAAGTGAGTAGACTGTGGCTGTGTTGAATATAATAAGAACTGTCAATCTAAAATTTGATGAATACTTTCACTAGTAATCTTCCTAGAGCTTGAATTACTATCGGAAATACTTCCGAAAGCATGTTTTTTCTAAAAGTTATCTCGAGTCGAAGACGAGAGAAACTTTTTTTTAAAAAAATCATGCTTGAGGAGATATCTCCAGATAGTAATACAAGATTGTTGGAGATTCGGTAAAAAAATTTAACACCAAATATTTAAATATTTATAACATGACATTTTCGTAACATACCTTCATATATATCAAAAGAATATGTTCCTAGGATTTTAGTAGTATGAAATAAACATTTGTTGGTCTAAAATAATCTATAACCAATCTGTATCATTTTACAGTAAACGAAGTTATTTTTATAGTGGGGGGAGGGAGCGTATGGTTATAACTGAACATAGCAAAATATTTTTTTGATTCAGATGGTAAACTCAACCCCACAAAAAGTCAGGTCCAGGCTTAAAAAAATGAATTCGTTTGGTTCATATAAAAAAATTCACCCTGTATATGGTTTTTGAAAACTCTAATAATGATTTTACAAAGTACACAAATAGACAACAAAAATGGCGTATTTATTTTTTCGAAGAGCATTCTCAACTGGTTTTTCAAAATATTTTCAATTATTAGTTTTGTATTACGACTACAAACAGGAAAATATCGTTCATAAAAGTTGCAGATTCTTATTAATTCCCTTTATTAGGTACCCTATACTTTTTATATATTATTTAATTAAAAAAAGTTGTATATTACAACGAATTTATTTTATGGATATTAAAGGCACTAAAAAATTTTATGTTCTGATATTGGGACATAAAAAAAATACTTAATGGACAATAAAATTTGTAAGCCTCTTAAAAACCAAGTAATTATATGGAATAAGATCAGTAGCGGAGAAGCATATTATCCATATGTTGAAGTAGCTTCACTTATTAAAACAGTGAAAATGCACATCAAAATTTAGCGCCATTGGCGTATCCGGGATTTTACTAGGATACTTCAAACCGGAAACTCGCTTTTATTTAGGCGCTTAGTACGGGGGATTCTGCCGCTATTTGTAAACGATATTTTTTTTAAATACGTAACATTCGACAAACTTGATCATGGAATACTACTATCGAAACAATACAGGTATGGCTTTTCTCAGACACTCATCGAACTCTTTGTGCCATACTTCACTGACAGGCGTCAGTGTGTCATATTCAATGGCTTCAAATCTATTGAATATGCAGCTACCTCAGGTGTCCCTCAAGGCAGCAACCTTGGTCAACTTCTCTTCAACGCTTTCATAAACGACATAGTTGATGTGATTGACCTCAACTGCTTAATTTACGCGGATGACTTAAAATTATTTTCTGAGATTAACGGAATCGAAGACTATCTTCATCTGTCCCTTAAGCTGAAGCGCATTGAGCAGTGGTGTTTCCATATAAGCTTCCTCTTAATGCAAGTAAATTTAATGTAATGACATTCATATTGAAAAATCGGCCACTTTTATTTCAATATTTAATCAACGATATTCCACTCCAACGGCCTGTCACATACACCGATCTAGGTGTTATTTTCGACTCAAAACTGTCTTTTGTCCCTCATATTGAAGCCACTCTGTCAGCTGCAAACAGAATGTATGGATTCATTGCGCGCATCACGAAAGATTTCTCCGACCCACCTACATCGAAAACGTTATACTATGCCTTCTTCAGATCAAAATTAGAATATGCATCTATAATTTGGAACCCATCTCATCAGTTATACATAGAAAATGTTGAATAGGTTCAGCGACGCTTCCTCCAACTTCTCTCCTATAGAACGGACAATATATATCCACCAATTGGTTTCACCCATGACGCATTATTGGCTAGACTCGCTACGAACAGCCTAAGCTGTCGTCGTGATTGTCACTCCACAATTTTTCTGTTCAAACTTATTAACAACATAATCATTGACCCACATATTCTGCAAAAACTCAATTGCAATGTATCTAGACCATCGTCTAGACTCTAGGGTAGAGAATATGTTTTATTTACGAACACCACGAACAGATATTTTGAAATACTCTCCACTGCATAACATGTGTGTCAAATGCAATTCTGCAAGAGAGCTTGATATTTTTTACTGTTCAATCTCGGTGATTAAATTAAATCCTACTTCTTCAGTTAATTCTGTATTTATTGTTATTTCGTTAATTTGTTTTTATTTTATATTGTACTTTACTTTATTGTACTATAATTGAAACTTATATTCCTGTTCTGTAGTTGGGTGTAACCTGTAGGACAGTGTAAGATGAAATAAATAAATAAATAAATTAGGTTTTAAATTTTAAAAGATATTGGGATCTGATATGGAGGCGTGGTCTATCCAAGAAGGCGTCAATTAGGGAAAATATTTGAATGTGATATGAGTGCTGGTCATGTATTGAATATAAAAAATGAGTCTCACGATTGACCAAATTTTCGAATGGGCTACAACAAAATTTTTAACAGGCTGAACGAATTTTATACGCTGGACACTTAATTAAATGCGTGAAAAAAATTAATGAAAGTGACAGTGGCTGTGTGGACGTAGTGGCTTTTTGTTTGTTAACGTCGAATTCTGATTTCTTCCTTCTCTTCTTGCTCTTCCTTTTAGTCTCTTCTCGTTTTTCTCGATTTTGGTTACAAAAAATTTCTTATTTTATGTCGCAAAAACCTTAATTAAATTTTTAATTTATGAAATAAAACTTCTCAAAGTCAGTACCATAAATATATATAATAAAATTTATATTTAAACAATTACATCGCGTTCGAATCGCAACAACTACTCCTGGGATAAAAGATCCCACAGGCGTTGAATTACAACGATCCAGACGCGAGTTGGATGGTTGTTTAACCAAACCAACACTTTGATTTTGTTATCCAAGGAGCTCGTAATTCCCAGACCGGTTTCGGCATTTTTGTGCCCCATCAGTGAGAAGTAGACAAGCTCGACATCGCATCTCTAAGCAATGCCTGAAGAATTCGTTGGATCGACCAGGTACTTATAGCCACTGAATGTGAAAATACTTTAATTTAATATAAACAATTATGGATGAAGATAAATAAAATATATATGTAGTGTCATCGCCAAAGTACGCACCATATGGGAAACTTTTTTATTAAGGGTTTTTCGACAAAAAGATATTCTTGATAAAAGTTTTTGCATCCCCTAAAACTAAGCATGCATTAACAAAATATAATAAAACACTCGCAATATACGAGGAGCCTTCAAAAATTTGATTTTGAGCCAAGAAAAAGTACCCTTATTTTGAAAAATCTCCGGAAATGTTATTTAGAAAAGTTGTTCATCATTAAAAAATTTGAAGTCATGGTCATCTAAGTGAAGTTTTATTTTTTTTTACCCATTTTTTAAAAATGGGGACTACGAAAAAAAATTGTTAAATCAATGAGTGTGCCGAAATACTTATTTTATTTTGTTGTTTTGTGATTTGATATTATTGAATATTAAGTTCATGTTACAATACTAAATTTTGAATTTTGAACAATGTTCGGTGTTAACAAAAAATAAAAATAACTTGCACCAAAAACTAGAAATTATTTTACTCTTCAAAAAAATTGACCGTGGTTAACACAATAGTTGTGTAATTTGAAATATTACAGGCTTTTTAAATAAACCGTCGTATACAGGATGTTGTCCATTTATCGTTTTAGCATTTTTTTTTTCGTAGTTCTTATTTTAAAAAAAATGTGTAAAACAATAAAACTTCACTTAGATGGCCATGACTTCAAATCTATATGTATTTTTTAATGCTGAACAACTTTTATAGATAACATTTCCCGAGATTTTTTAAAATAAGAGTAGTTTACTCTTGTCTCAAAATCAAATTTTTGAATGCTCCTCGTATATTACGAGTATTTCACTATATTTTGTTGGTGCATGTTTAGTTTTAGGGGATGCACACACTTTTATCAAGAATAAATAACTCTTTGTCGAAAAACCCTTAATAAAAAAGTTTCCCATAGTTTAGTTTTAGGGGATGCATAAACTTTTATCAAGAATAAATAAATCTTTGTCGAAAAACCCTTAATAAAAAAGTTTCCCATATGGTGCGTAATTTGGGGATGACACTGTATATAAAATAAAATTATTTGGTTAAAGTTACTTCCTCGGATGTAAACCACCCAGTGAAACAAACAAATGTAGTTAAATATACAGATTTTTTTTTCAATTTATTATGCTACATAGTTTAAAACTCTGTCAGTAACATTTACAGAATAAAACTGAAGAAACTATAAATATTATTTAAAAAAACTTATATACTACCTATTCTAATAATAGTTCAGTATCACTATCGTCTTCCTTTAAATTTGTAACCAAGGGTGCAACAGTTGGATATCAGCATTTCGATATGTATCTTCAACCTTAACAACATGTTGAACCGAATTTTTCCAGCTGACAATATAAACATTACTTGTCACAGTTCTAATTATAGTATATTACATAACTAGTGCGGAAAGTGACACTTTTCACACGAGTGGGAAAAATGACTTTCGCACAAGTAATGTACAATATTTTTCCTACGACTACTCGATAATTTTACCAAATATTGTGAAATGTGATGGTTTTATTTGTGTCTGTTTGTATTTATTTTATATTATAAATAATGCTGTTTTATTTACAGTCGAATAAATATTGTTAATTAAGATTTATTTGAAAACGAAACAATAACTATGAACTTGTAGAACAGATAGGAAAGTAATTTACACGTGTGTGGAAAGTACCACTTTTCGTCTTAGTAAAGAGTGCGGATATCTGTTACTTTCCTATGTGGTCGTAAGAAAACTATATTACACTTGGTTTTAATGTGGGTGAAACGTTTTCAGATCTGACTGGATTTTACCTGATGCCACACGTATTCGATAGGTTAAATATTCAATAATATAGTGGAAGTGGTACTGTGTGATCCATATTTTTAATAATTTCTAATATCGAACGCTGCTAAAACTTTTAGAAGATCTGCTTTTTTGTAGGATTCTTCAAAATAAAGGTCATTGTTTAACAAAGACTCTTGAAATTCCCGTTTACTGGTTTTGCTATTTGGCGCATTGTTTAATTGACGGCTATGATAGCTTGCATTTTCTATCACAATAGTACTGTTTCCCGGTATATTCGGCAATAAATAGTTTTCAAACCAATCTTCAAAGTTCTGCTGTTGTATCCTGGTGATAATCTAAACTTGAATATTTAATATTTTTTGCTGACAACAATAAAGCGTTTGCATTTCCTACCCATATATTGTATGTAATATTGTAGTTTAGTTGTTTAATAAACAGATTCACTTTCTTATCGAAGATACAAACTAAATACATACCTGCCTACTATTTTCGGTTTACAGTCACAAATAATGGGATTTTATAGACCCTTACCCGATAATCCTATTGCGGTACTTAGAAAGTGAACCAAATATCTTAAAACGAACTATATAATCAATATACCAAATGTTACGTTGCTGCGCTTTAAAAAAAAACAAGAAATACAATTTTTTGTTCTCACATTTTTTTAACAATATTCTTTTTCTCAAACTGAATTCTCATGATATCGACCTTTTAAAATGTTCACTTTACTATATTTACTCTATTTGCTTTATAAAACGCCACTGGTACCAATAAAAACACTTTTGCACTTAGCATTTTATATGCAAATCAAGAACACATAACACTTTTTACATTATCCGAGTTAAAACTTAAAAAAAAAGCTAAAAGCCACGTAGATAATTTCCTATAAAATTAGTGTATTGGTGATTTGGGGAATTGTTTGGACAAGGCCACCCATGACGTCCAATAGGCCGTTATCTTTATGACTGTTGGTAAGGTACCTTCTGGAACCGATAAATTTTATATACGGGGTACTGTCGTTGTTTTAATTTCTTCGCCGCGCTCGGTCGTCAGGATCGACTTCTTTAACTTTTTACGACCAAAGAATATCGTTTGGATGATCTTTTAGAGGAGAAGGTTAACGAGAATTCTAATGTGATAAGCGATCTTTTCATGTTTGATGCTTGTGACCAAGAGTCTTTTCTTCTTTATAGTCTGGACGCTCTATTCATCATTGTAAATCAGGTGCAGTTCCTGTACAAAAAAATTAGAATGTAAGTAAGTATTTGAAAAGCGGTACGAACAGGATTATAACAAATTTTAACTTTGTAATATTCTATGGTTCGAGTGATTAAAAAATGAAAATAAATGAATATATTGCTCTTGTTTCCAGTTTTATGATTAAATCTTATAACTACCTAATGATGAGAGTACATAATTCTATAAAAATTATAATAGCAATAATAAAACATTTCATTTCACCAGGTTTCATCAGTTCGTAATACACAACACCTCTACTTAATAAAACCACTTATTTAAATCAAAGCAGTTTCAATTTAACGTTTCGACTTATTTCATAATTTTTTTTTAGATAGATAGATCTTTATTTAATAAGGAATCCTAATATACATATAAAAATACACTAAAATATACATATAAATCTAAAAGTAGCATAAATAAATAAAAACCGTTAAAATACATACTGATACACAATTTAAATATAAAATACAAGTGCAAAATAATATAGATGAAATAATATACACTAAAAACATCAAGTAATAGAATTAGTAAAATATTAATTAAATTGAATATTTTTAAGAAAGTCCTTAAGTTTCATTTTTAAACAGTTTATTGTGGTTGATTCGCCTATAGATTAAGGAAGATCATTAAATTTTTTGAAACCTTTAAAGAATAAAGAATTCATTAGAGATTGAAAGTCGAGCTTGTCTACGCCATACTGAAGAGGCACAATAATGCCGAAACTAGTCTATGGTTGACGGGCTCCTTTAATAACAAAATCAAAGTTGTTGGTTTAATGTCCTGATATCTCAGGTTCCAACCAACGTCGGGACTTCTATAATTCAATACCTGTTGGGGCATATAGTAACATTCAATGTCCAATTCCTGGGAGATTAGACTATTTTTCTTTTCATTTGTGCAATTCATAGTTTTTTGATATGTAGTTCTTGCAATGTAGATGTTATTTGTACATCTTGTATTATAATTATGGATATTATTGTTGAACGTAAAAGATTGTTGGAAGTATTCTGGTGCCATATGATTTACTATTTTAAATACTAAAATCATTGTAAAATAGTACATTCTTTTTTCTACTGGAAACCAATTTAGAGTATTTAACATTGACGTAATTGGAGTAAGACGATTTGTTTTCAGTATTACTCTCATTCCACGATTTTGAAGTTTTTGTACCATGTTTAATTTATTTAAGTTTAAGTATAATGTAGATGCGCAATAATCAAAAGGTGGCTGAATTATGGTATTATATCCAGTAATTTGGGTTTCAGTTAATAAGTTCTGGGAAATTCTACTAAAGAAATAAAGTTTTTTAGATATTTTTTTATAAATATAGTTAAAGTGGATATCGAAATTTAAGTAATTGTCTAGTTGAAATCCCAAATATTTGGTATTAGAAACAACTTCAATAAAAGTTGTAACAAAGGTAAATTTTATAAAAGCATACAACCTAAAATTAATAATCAACCTTGGTTTAAAGATAAAAATTTGGGAAAAGAGATAACTCGTATTATATGTAGAATGAGATTTGATCACTCCTTGGTTCCATCACATTTGTATAAGATTGGTTTAACAGAGTCTCCATTATGCGTATGTGGGGAAGAAGGAACAACACAACACGTTATCTTAGAATGTAATAGAAATCAGGAACAAAACAAGGGGATTATAGATAAGCTATATACAGTTAAAGAATTGAAGAAGCCTTTTAATTTAACAGAGATATTAATTAGCGAAAATAGCTATATATATATATATATATATATATATATATATATATATAAATCCTTCATCAACACATACGGAAGATATCACAAAAATTGTAAAAAAAAAAAAAAATAATAAAAAAATAAAAATAAATTAAAAAAAAAAAAAAAAAAATTAAAAAAAAAAAAAATACTAATAATATACCTATTAATATATATATTAAAAAAAAACGACTATACAAAATAATAAATATTAACAAAAATATATAACGCTTATTTTAACAAATACTAACAAAAATATATGTAAAACAAAGAAAATATGTATGAACTAACGCTAAATGTAAAAGGTAAACACACAAGAGATAGCAGATATACATAAGAATATGGTTAGGCTAATGGATTACAGAGTAATCCGCAGTCACTACTTTGAAATCCCCCCCCCCCCCCAAACAACTTCAATATGTTCATTATTAATGTCCAAATTTATGTTTTTAACGTCGATACTACTATATTTGAATTTCGTTATGAAGACCATTGCTTTAGTTTTTCTTACATTTAATTTTAGCTTACTTATGTTCAAGTATTTATTATTCACCAATAATAAGGAGGCATTCATTTTCTCTATGGTTTTATCCTGATTCGCATCACTACATGTTATTAAAGTATCATCAGCAAAAAGATTAATGAATTCACAATCAACAAAGAGTTCAATATCATTAATATATAAAATGAAAAGAAGAGGACCCAATACACTCCCCTGAGGAATCCCTATATTATTATTTATGTCACAGGATGTTTGGTCAGCAAAACGGACTCTCTGCTTGCGATTATTTAAATAGTTACTAAACCACTCCAATACCAATTTTGATAACATTATTTGCTTGTCAATTGTCTCGAAAGCCCTTTTTAAGTGCAAAAATACTGCTACAACATATTTATTTTCGTCTAATTTAGTTTGAATGTTGCAAAGTGTAAGTTGTAGCGCTGATTCACAGGAAAATTCTTTTCTAAAACCAGATTGGTTACATATTAGGATCGAATTTACAGAAACATGGTTCATTAATTGATTATAAACAGCAATTTCTATAATTTTTTCTAGTGAAGGCAAGGTAAGTATTTATTGGTCTAATTTCATCAGCATTATTGGTATTGTTTATTTTTGGGATAGGTATAACTGTACTGATTTTGAATGAATTAGGAATTGTGCCAGTATCAAGTGATATATTTACTAGATTTAATATGATATGACCAATAGTTTCGAAAACTTCTTTTTTCTCCAACCATCAAAAAATGCTGACATTTTTGTACTATTTTCAGGTGCAAAAGCCATCAATTCCCTTACCGCACAGAAATTTGCTCGTTGCTTAGCAACACTTTTAATCCTAGGATTAAAAACGCTACTTTTAATCCTAGGACTAAAAGTAATTGCATTTGAGCCCTCTAATTGAAATTTGAAGAAAAAAACATTGTCTCTTACAAACTTAGTAAAACAAACTAATTGGGCAACTATATATAGGTATTTATTTGTTATTTATAGTGACATTGAATGTACAATTGGAACAATTATTGCCAAAATTCAAAGCACCACTGAAATTATCACTAACAATTTTCGAACAATTTAAAAGATTTTCATTAATGTTAGAACAACTCAAAATATTCTCCGTAACTGTTGATGAAACATTCGAGGAAATATCTGAACAGGTACTTGTACCTTCTTTGTCAGGTTGCAATATTTTTCTGGCAGTGTTCTCTTTGTTGATACGTGATTCTTCAATATATCCTTCTGCTACCGTACTCGATTTCCAACCTCCATGTCTTTTAAGACAAGTGAGGTCACCGCCACCATCAATAAGAAGTGTAGCAGATGTTCTTCTTAGCGAATGTCCAGTATACTCCTTCCAATTTTCTAAATTCAAAAATTTTGCAATTTCTTGCGGCACGGCATTAATTTTGTGAATACCAACAACCATTCTTTGACACTTCCCATTAACATACTTCAAAAATAAACGACGTTCCTGTATATTTGATGGCCGAATAAACGCAAATAATTATCGCCTATAATGGTAAACAAACGAGGTTTCTTGTTTTTTGTCATCAATTTTCAAATGAACTAGTTCGTCACAACGCATAGCACCTCCAATTCCTAATACTAGAACAACCTTTATCATCAAATATACATTATCAGGTGCCATATCCAGGAACCGATCCACTTCCTCCTTTGTAAAAACCCTAGACTTTTTAGGTATATATCCATCACTTTGCCTTTTTAACAATGCTCGTAATTTTGAATATTTACTAATATCCACACCATTTTTGATATCCAGTGTGGATCGCAACATTGAATACTGTGACCAAAGAGTGGATGGCTTGATGGTCTTCGTTAAATTTGAGAAATACACCATAAGAACACTCTCCGCATAGTTTTGCACATTTTTTTCTTTACACCAATCCATGAATCGCTGATATGCAAATTCATAAACTTGGCGAGATTTGGGTTGCAAAAGATTTAGATATACTGCTTCGGCAATTTCCAATATATCCGCAGGTATATTTTCATCGTGTTCGGGATTCATTTTGAAAGCAGCGTAAAAACTACTACAAAAATTATATGATTAGTACGTCTACTGACGTCTACTTGACAATCAATATTTACCAACAATACCAGATATCCATGACTACCGACTTGCTATCGCTGTTATAATTAATAGGTGTTCAAATTTATTACCAAATTATTAACGATTTTTGAATAAAACTAAATTTATTTTAATTTTGACTTGGTTGGAGAAAAAATAGTATATATCATACGGACTAAAAGTGCATATTTTTATTATTATTCACTTTTAGTCCTTATAATATAATATACTAATTTCCTACGACTATATGCGAAAGTAGCTTATATCGCACAAATAAATACGTCAGAAAGTTGACAATATCTGTCACATTTAAAACAGTGATGATATGAACTTAAAACTGATACGATATGAATATCAGTTCAAACAAATAGTATTTCAAAGTAATGGTGTAGATTCATAAAGTCTGAGCTTAAGTTCCCATTATTTATTTAAATTGTCAACTGGCAAACTACAAAACTACGATAGGAAAAGTTTAATTAAAGTTGATAATGAAACTTTTACAAAATGTCCAACATGTCTTCCATTTTCTTGAAGTCTATGTTTAAAAGACTGTTCCACCCTGCGCAAGACAGATGGTGTAATGCATTCGTTATTCACATATTACCGGACACCGTGGCCTAGTTGGTTAGAGCCTTGGTATTTATACTAGGACAGTGTTCGGGTCGTAGGTTCGATCCCTGCGAAACTCAAGTGGAATTAAAAGTCAGATACGACTTTGGGCAAAAAGGTATTTGTGTCATACGCAGTGTCATTCACGCCGGTAATCAGGCCGGATGAGATCGGATATCTCGTGGAACTGATAGGTGTTGGTGACACATTTACACACTTGTTAGTCGGTAGATCACCTGCATGACAAAGGCATAGTCCTGGGTTCAAGGTGATTGAGGACCGTTGTTTGGAGCCCACGTTAAGCTGTAGGTCCCGTCCAGATTAGCCTTAGTTGCAGAAAGGAGACGTTCAAATTAACCAAACAAACAATACCTTTTAGCGGATACACCCTTTCTTAGAACGTTTAATAGAAATGAGCGTTGAGATTAAAAACTAGTTGCAGAAAGGAGACGTTAAAATTAAGCAAGCAAGTAAGTCACATATTTTCGGAAGAAGTTGCTGGCTCGACGAAAACTAGTGAACTTACCCATGGGGAATACATGATGAAATTTGTAAAGACTTTGTTGGCGCTTCTTAGAGAGTCTGAGAGAGTCACCAATGTACAATATTTGACCAAAAATAAATTTTAATGGGACTTGCCACACCCTAATAATTTCAATCTGTTTCCTAAATAGAGATATGGTATACCGCGCCACTGTTGCAAGACCCTGTATGTACGATGTTGAAGGCTGGCCTGGGTCTACACATGATTTTTTTCGTTCTGTCTGACAAGCAAAAGGTAGTTTTTTGCCTTTCGATATATATTTCCCAATGTGTGTAGATGTTCGAAAATGTTGAACTGTGAAATCAGGTGTGATTCGACCATTCATTCGTTGGGTTCTAATTAACAGTGATGTTCCTAAAGTGGCGCTAAGAAACATTTACGAAGCCTACACAGAACACGAGGCTAATGAATCCTTGGCGCAGAAGTAAACAAATAATAATAATAATTATCACAAGAGCAAGACGTCCTTGATGAAGCCCGCACAACATTGTTTGTACATACCTTAAATGTAGTTTGACGACTTACGTGAATCAGAAGTTTCTAAGGTTATTAAAAACACTATCAACTGTAAAATTTTGACAAAACATACTATTTTATGGCCTTTTTTTCCAATAATTTAAGGTAGTACTCTTGGTTTTAGAATTACCGTTCAGAATTTAATGAAACTTGACATATAGGTACATTATAATAAGATAATGAACCAGTAAAATTTTTAAAGAGCTGCAGAGAACCAGAAAAGAGATATTAATATAAAAAAATGTTTGCCTTTACCATTGATTCTGATGAGACGTCACAGATTTTATTTAATTAAAAAAAAACCTACCGTTCAGATTTCGATGTAAGTGATATCAACGGAAAGAATAAAAATTTCGAACATTTTGGTTACTCACAAATCGAGCTTCAGAGCGTGTGATAAGAGCCTATAAATTGTTGATGTTTGCACGATAGCTTCTTCTTCTTCATTTCGTGTATGGCTTGCATACTTGTGCATTTGCCAGTACATTTGTTTATGACGTTACTGAAAGAATTCTTCTGTCTCTTTTCCTTTGACGCGGCGTTGCCAATTATAAATACTACGTTAGTCAAATAACACAGAGCACACGTTTGACTAGAGTGGTATCGAGAGTATCGCTTAACTATACTTATACGTCATCGTTTGAAAAATAAGGTTTTATACATTTTCGACTTAGTTTTGTACAACTAGACCATATGTATTTAGTAAATGGTAGAAATTTTTTTCTATTTTCAAAACATTTTTTTACTTCAGTGTCAACGGCATCGACTACTCTGGTCATTAGCCTCGTGTTCTGTGTAGGCTTTGTTACTGCTTCCCAGCGCCACTTTAGGAACAGCACTGTTAATTAGAACCCAACAGTGAATGGTCGAGTGGGGAATCACACCTGGTATATGAAAATCAATTTACATTACACGACAATTTGAAGACTTTTTGGACAAAAATGTTGAGTGTAGATCCTAGTTATAGTAAGCCGAACAAACGGTCAATATTAGATGAAAGTGATGATATATTGAGTGACATAGAATCAATTTATTGCAACATGAAGAATCACTTTGTTGTGGTGTGGATCATTAGTATTAAATTTTGGACACAATGATATTCGACGAGACGAAATGAGAAACTGTTGACGAGACAAGACCGAGACTAATTTTTTCAAAACTGACGAGAGATTTTCAATAAGTCTCGTCCTATCTCGTCTTGTGTGAAGCCCTACTCTACCAAGGTAGGGTTGCAACGAAACACAAGAAATATCAGTATCTTAATATAACGTTTAATTATTACTATAAGACAGCATGGCACGAAATAAATGCTCTAGAATTTAATTCAGTAATTTTCTATTGCAAATGATTCGTTTAAATTCTACCCAAAAAATGGTAGGAAGCCTCCGACCTATTAAGGAAACTACCTGATCTTATTTCTCCGACTTTTATTGTCAGGACAAGATAACAAGATCAATAATTTATTGGAATGATTGGTGGTTAGTGAGCAGGCTTCTGTTTTCTCTTGGTGGTAATCAGCCGATGAAATTCTTTTCGTGTTTTTGAATTTCTGATTTTTCGATCTTAGATTACTATGACAGCATTACTGATATTGTTAAAAAAGAATGCCCCAAAGAAATAAAGAAAATCAGTTTTTGTTGTACTAATTTGTGTTTGTCATTTTCTTCTATTTTTGTTTTGTCATGAAGAGATTTTGAATTTTCATTAAAAAAATACTATTTTATCTTTTCTGATTAAATTACTCATTAAATTTAACGTATAGTGAGAGATATTTGTCGAAAAATATGACTTCCCTCTCCCCTAGAGCACCACCCTTTAATGAATTTTAAATATGAGTATGAATCGAGTAATACTTTAGTAATAACTGTGTGTAGTTTTTGCATATTGCTTTAATTGTTTCCGAAATATAAGGGGTGATCCACTCAAGATGGTCTTCCCTGGATTACTATTGAAAGAATGCTTGGACAGGTGAACTTTTATTTTTATTCAAACAACCGTAAACTAAAAGAGTTGCTTAAATTGTGTGCCATTCATAGGTAGACAATGGTACATCCTATTGTAAAATTCTTCTTGAACAGGGATAAATGTTTCATGTGAAATTGTTGCACATTCTCTGAGAATTTTCTCTTCTAATTTTGGGATCAAGATCAACCGTTCTAGCTCCTTTTCGACCAGTCAATCATTCTCTCACATAGGCAGTAAAATGGGGCGGAGCACCATCTTGCTGAAAGTAAATATTTTCTGCTTTTAGACTCGGATCGTTGTTAACAGCATCTAAGTGGCTCGATGAGATTTTCTAGCATATTGAAGTAAACGGCACTATCTAGATTCCCGTTCGTGTTTATGGGCTCAGCCCACGTTAATCTTCTGAGGATATTGGAAGGATTCTTTTCTAAGAATATGTTGATTCTCATCGATCTAATAGCGGCAGTTCTACCTGTTAACGAAACCATTTAGGTAAAAAGAACACTTATCACTGAAACAAATGTGTTGAGTATGTCGTGGCCGACCTCATCGACGCCATGAATATTACAGTCCACAACAACGGCGACAAGCTAACTTTCAAACCCGTACTGGTGGAACGAGGACATAGAAAATAAAAGAAAAGACTGCAACAAAGCAAGGAGGGCTCTGACAAGGAAAAGACGAACAACAAATACAACGGAACAAACGCAACTTATAGCCGATCTAAAAATCAAAAGAAAAGAACTTACCAAACTAATAAAGGATTCTAAACGTAAACAGTGGAACAAACTAAGGGACGAACTGAAGGAAGACGTCTGGGGAGACACATATAGGATCGTGACCCGAAAATTCGGGTACGCTCCATATGATATCCCTCTTGAACAAAAGAAGAAACGAATTATTCCCAAATTCTATATAAGAAATACCATCAAAGACTATTTGACGGATCGGAAAATAAAAATCGAAGAGGGACAGGAGATGCAGGTAACGGCCGGGGTCCCACAGCGCTCAGTCCTTGGACCTACCCTGTGGAACGTACCATACGCGGACCACCTGGCGATCAAAGCGTGCGCGAATAGACCACAAAATTTAGTGGAAAAAGCAAATGAGGCACAGGAAATCATCCAAAAATTGATAGAGGAAAACGACCTCGAATTAACACCGGAAAAGTCGGAACCAGTACTCCTAAAGTCCATAAGAAAAGACAAAAACCAGGTAAGATTCAAAATGAGAGAAGCACGCATAGAACCAAAAAGAGCCATAAAATGCTATACCAACAAAGCACATTCGGCGACCACGTTATATACCTATGCCCAACATTAGTGGAACTAGCAGCAGGAAGAAGAAAATCGTAGGAGCCACAATAGACTCTACACTACTCTATGCCGCACCAATATGGCCCCGAGCCACAGAAGTCAAAAGATACAAAGATCTATTGACTGGGGCACAACGAAAAGCACTATTAAGGATTACCAGCGCATACAGAACAGACTCCAGCAAGGAGGCACAAGTGATAGTCGGAATCATCCCCATTCACATCAAAATAGACGAAAGAAGGCGGTTGTACCAAGGTGAAGACGGAACAAAGAACGCTGCAAAAATAGAAGAGAGGGAAATATCGATGAACAGGTAGCAAAGTGAGTGGGAAATGACGGAAGTCATGCATGGCACAGTGGACAAAGAAATGTCATAGAATGGGTTAAATGCCCTTTCCGAAAAACAGACTACTACCTCACGCAAGCCATAAGCGGACATGGATCTTTCAGAGCCTTTACCTACTAAATAGAAAAAACAGAAGATGACAAATGTATAGAGCTATAGACAACGTCTCTCATACACTGCACAAGTGTGTTAGATGGGCACAGACCAGGAATGAACTGGAAGAGCGAATCGGCGAAGAAATAAACGAGGAGAATATTGCAGGAGAGATGACGACGTGTAAGGAAAACTATGAAAAAATAACATAATTACATAAGAACAACATTGAAAGATAAAGAAAAGGAAAAAAGAGACGAGTGACCGTTGGGACGTAAACTCTAATACAAAAGTTTGTGCGCAATTCAATTCGATAAATTCACAACAAAATTTCTGGTTCTGAACACATCAATAAAAACAAGTATCTTACAGTTCCTTATAATTATGTAAATGAAGTTTCTGTAGATATACAGTGTCATTACGAAAGTACGCACCATATGAGAAACTTTTTTATTAAGGGTTTTTCGACAAAAAGTTATTCTTAATAAAAGTTTGTGCATCCCCTAAAACTAAACATGCATCAACAAAATATAGTAAAACACTCATAATATACGAGGAGTTTTCAAAAATTTGAATTTGAGACAAGAGTAAAGTACCCTTATTTTGAAAAATCTCGGGAAATATTATTTAGAAAAGTTGTTCAGCGTTAAAAAATACATCTAGATTTGAAGTCATGTCTATCTAAGTGATGTTTTATTTTTTTACCCTTAAACAAGAAAATCTCCAGAAAATCAATGAGTGTGCCGAAATACTTATTTTATTTTGATGTTTTATGATTTGATATTATTGAATATTAAGTTATTGTTACAATACTGTATAATTTTGAGCAATTTTCGGTGTTAACAAAAAATAAAAATAACTTTGCACCAAAAAGTTTGAAAATTATTTTACTCTTCAAACAAATTGACCGTGGTTAACACAATAGTTGCGTAATTTGTAATATTACAGGCTTTTTAAATAAACCGTCGTATACAGGATGTTGTCTATTTATCGTTTTACCAATTTTTCTTTTCGTAGTCCCCATATTAAAAAAAATGGGTAAAAAAATAAAACATCACTTAGATGGCCATGACTTCAAATTTAGATATATTTTTTAATGCTGAACTTTTCTAAATAAAATTTCCCGAAATTTTTCAAAATAAGGGTACTTTACTCTTGTCTCAAATTCAAATTTTTGAAGGCTCCTCGTGTATTATGAGTGTTTTACTATATTTTTTTAAAACCGGCCAGAAATTAGTACTTTCCGGTTTATTTTTAGGTCAGAAAATCTCATTTTGTCGGACCGAGCCAGAAAA